>CM029655.1:3367454-3967454 GCA_017311315.1 Dendrocalamus latiflorus | reverse complement strand
CATGCTCTACAACAAGCCTTCGACCACACCTCCTCGCCAGATTAGGTCAGCCCCCTCTGCTTCATCTTCGACTATGGCTGGATGACCACGTCTATGATCGCGCCTGCGACCACGTCTATGACCACGCCTATGACTGCTCCTACGACGACGTCTCTGACCGCGCCTTCGATCCCGACCGCGTATTCGACCGTGCCTTTGATCTACGCTTCCAGTTGCCTAACCCTTCGGCGATTGGGCGCAGTTACCTACCCGATGGGCGACTGGTCGCAGTCGCCCGACCGTTCGACGACTACAATCAATTCGCCTAACGGCTAGCGGATTACTTGCTTATTATCGTGTGGCCGTTGGGCGATAGGTTCCAGTCACCTGACGGTTAAGCGACTGAAGTCTATTTTTGTAAAAAAATCAGCTAGGTATATTTTGGTTATTTTGAATAAAAAATAGATTATTCATTAAAAAATTCGCTTTCTTGTCTTAAGCACCGTGCGGGCCAAACATACCCTGATTTATTCAATTATACTAATCATTTTGTTTTAGTTGGTCCTGGACTAGCTGCATGAGCGCGACGCACGCCGCGCTAGCTACCGTGTGGACCAAAGTAAAAGAGGCGAAAATTCGCAGGGAGTTTCATTAAAAAAATTGAGGACACATGCGTAATTTCGGAAAAACCAAAGGCCTTTTTCGTAAAAAACCGAGGACCTGTACGTAAGTAAATAAGGACCTATACGTAATTTCGGAAACCCGCAGGGCGCCATCTCGAAATTTTTTTAAAAAAACTGGGCGCAGGGACCTATTCGCGAGGAAAAAGGACCTATACGCATTTTCCGAAAAACTGGAGGGAAGTGGCTCCCCGGCCGTACGAAAAACGGGGCGCCACATCCACTTACGGCAAAAAGCAACTCAACGCATGCATACATCACACAAACGGCAGACAGAGGAAGCATATTTACCTTGGACCTGGCCTAGTGCACTTTCGCGATTAACAACCATCATTGTAACGAAGGATCTTGTAAGTATTATCGCATCAACCAGCGTAGGCCTCAGAATCTGCACGACCCAAACATTAGGATGGCAGTCAAAATATAAGGGGAATAGTACTCCTTGGACCAATCAAAATATGCCCTACCTTGTATGCGTGATGCCGCGGAGCCGTCCTGAATTTATGTTTCTAGTGCTAAATTATTTTCCACGCACGAAAAAATCAAAAGAAATGAGCTCGTCTTACAGTTTTACCCGACATAACAAAACTTACCAAAATGCTGGTAGCCATCTCACTCCAGTCGTACTCATCAAGTTTGTCAATTTCTTCGCCGAATGGCATATCCTTTTAAAAACAAGTAGAACAAATAAAGGCATTTGAAGAAAAACAAAACAGTAAGACTAAATAATATCAACAACATATTGGGATATAGACGACAAGTCTCCAGACACTTCTTTTTTTATTTATTTTTGCAAATATGATGATAAACTGATATGGTTTTGCACAAATGCGTTCCTAAGAGTGCGATATGGTTTGTTTATTTTAATCCCTCATATTTCTATATATTTTCATTGTTTGCTCTTACCTTGTTTATGATGTATACCTGATACGTTGAGTAGTACTGTTTTGAACTTCACTATCCTAGGACTTGCATGAGACGCTAAGCTATATAAATTTAATAACTTGAAACTACATTGTCTATCTCTTTCCTGAAAGAGTATGAATGCAAAGTCTTTGTTATTGAAGAAAAGAATGAAGTCATCAACAAATAATAAATGACCACCACTACCATTAATCAATGGTATGCTCTGTTATTAACCAAACAACCGTGAAAAAAGTGCAACAACAAATATACATAGGAATAACACTGACTGGTGGTCTCTTGCAGAACTTCTTTAATTTCTCACGGAACTTCTCGAAATCCGCAGCCTGAATTGAAGCAGTAGCAACAAATAAAAACCACAAAATATATAAGTAAAACATCAGTAAGATAAATTTCTAAACTTTGCACTCGGGGAGTATTGTGAACAAAGAAACAAACAGTAGTGCAAGTCTACGTTTGTGCCAAGTTAATATTGGATTTGCACTAAGGGGATCACTCAAATGGTTCCTTGAACATGCAAACACAAGTTACAGGAGTGCATTGAACATGCAAAATTGTAAATACAGGGCTGGTGTCACAAGTCAGAGACTCAAGGACTCAGGGCTGCAGCCTGCAATATTGGGCTACGAATTCTAAGTGTATTTGTACATGTAGCCATGTAGGTGCCCCTACATAAGATTTCAGCATAAACATCAAAACGTAACATGGATACAGTACAAGTTTGTGTTAGGTCTAGGTCTTTAGCTTTTAGGATCTCCTAGGTTAGATCTAGCGGGGTTCTTTTAGGGTTCATGATCTTGAGGTAAAACCGAGAGGGAGAGAGGGGTACCGACCTTCGGATGTAGAGGAAGAAGAGGTGGCCATCACGGGTACGCTCGGTGACGTCTGCGCACGGGCAGCGACGGTCGGTGAAGAGGTGCAGGGCTCCTCTGCGGCGTGTCCCGGGCGGCGGCGTCTCCCTGGCGGCGGTGAACAGCGGTGGTGCTTCCCGTCGCTTGAGCGCCCCCTCAACAGATCGGGTTAGGGTTTTGTCGGTGGGGTGGCGGCGGCACGGTCAACCTCGTGATGCGAGCCGCCCGGCCCCCACCTCTGTTTATATGGCGCTGGCGACAGGGGCCCACCAGCCTATTGGGCTGGGCGCCCCCGATCAGGGCGCGGTCAAGGGGTTGGCATTTGGCCGTTGGGCCAAATGCCTGAGATCATCCTAACATTCTCCCCTTTGATCTCAATCTATACTTTATCTTTAATTACTTTTGTCTTTACACATTCCATCACAGATTAGTGTATAGAACATGTCTCATCGTCACGGTCAATCGCCGATAAATTCAACAGCTACAATACACCTCTCTGTTCTGAAATAGTTACTTTAATCTTTTGGGCCATCGTTTAGTCCAGGAATCATAGGCTTTCCCTTAAACCCATGCCGGCTACATGTTCTCTGAACACGTTGGGTGCTAAGCCTTTAGTAAGCGGATCCGCTAACATCTTTGCGGTACTTATATGCTCTAGACTTATAATTTGATCCCGAACTTTATCTTTCACAACATAGTACTTTATGTCAATGTGTTTGGCAGCACCACTTGACTTATTGTTGTGGGCATACGTTACTGCGGGTTCATTATCGCAGTACAACTTAAATGGTCTATTGATGTCGTCAACCACTTTTAAACCGGGTATGAACTTCTTTAGCCAGTTCACCTGCCCCGTAGCCTCATAACATGCTACAAACTCGGCATACATTGTGGACGATGTAGTGACGGTTTGTTTTGGGGGAGTGAGTGGTGAACTCATTCTAAAGTCCTGTCTTGTTGGAGAATGAAAGCCGTTGGGATTTCGTTCTGTTTTTTTGGATGTTTAATCTTGGTAGACTTCTTAATTTTCGGGGGTTGCTGAAGGATTGGAATCCCTTGCTCTCAAAACGAATGTTAGTCATAACATGAAGCTCTATTGGGCCTAGATCTAGAGTGAGATGGTTGATATGTTGGTAATAGGGTGATAATAAAGATTTGTGTGGCTAATAGAGTTCTGAGTTGATCTTAGGTCATGATCCTGGTGGTAAATTGATTAGGGATAAAATTAGCCTTAAAGGCGAAACTAATGGTCGATTGTGTCTTCGCAACTAGTAGTGTCTATGGGAAATAATGGTGACTGATGTCACATTTAAGCTGGTAAAGCTGGGTAGCAATGAGAGTATGAGATTTTGGTGAAAGAACTACCCTGACTTATGTTTTTGAGGTAATCAGCGTTAGGGGTTAATGTTTTAGATTGCTTGATTCCCATATCATAGCTTGAGGTAATGATGAAGTAGGGCTATTGGAAGATTTAGTTATTTGATGTTAAATGAGATCCTAACGGAGCTTACCTCATTTTGTGGATATGAGAGGTTGAGAGTTGGTGTATGATTTGTTCTATCCACCATGTTTGGTGATCATTATTTAAAGAAGTAGTTAGAGGAATAATCCATTCCATGAGTTAAAGTCGACCATTGATGGGATTAATCGTAAGGCCAATAGAGTGTGAATTGAAACCCTAGAAATAAGGGTACTGAAGGGATTGAACTGATGGGAACCAATGCAATTTTAATGGGGCATGAGAGACTATCTGTCGGCAAATGTGTCGTTGGTGAATGGGATTTTACTTAGGTAGTATACTAAAGCTTCCCCAGATTTATGGGAACGTTGCCCTAGGATTGAATTGGCCTTGTAGCTCACAATGGGCGATGGAAGAATGAATTGTTGTATGGCCATCTAATGAGTAATTGGAATGTTTTGATATCTCGAAGTATGGGTTAGTGAGAACTGTCTTTGCGAGTTTAGTCACATGGATGGGTGATCGATACTGATTTTAAGGGACACGAAGTAAAATGTCTCTCGTGTTATCGATTGAAGTGATTGATCGACATACAAAGGATTATTTTGGGTTCCCCTGATTTGGGAATTTGTTCATGGCCACTTTGAGGGATAGTGGATTTAAGTAGAAAGATGCGGTATTTCCGCATTTTACTTGTGGTCTATGTGGTTTTTGTCTAAGGCGTTATCCTTATGCCTAAAAGAATATGCTTTCTTTTCTTGGAAAAGGAAAGACTGATTTGGGGAATAGAAATATTTCGCATGGTATATGCGGCATAAAATTGGTTGTTAGGTTAAGGATTGATTTCCTGTCCGGTTTTCACTCTGAGTGGATTTATTGTGATGAAATGGTTTCCCGAGAGGAAACAAAATTTCCTTCTGATTTGAGAGAAGGGTTGATGTTTGTGGATGAATGGGTTGGTTCTATGAATGTTGCGTGATACTTCTCTTGTAAAAGAGAAGAGCTCTCCTTGTTGCAAATAAGAGTAGCCTTGTCTCTTTTGTGCAAACAATGAGAGTGTTTTTCCTGAAGGATTGGAGGTTTTCTTATGCCGAGGCATGAGAATGGAGTCTATGCACGGAATGCACAATATGTTTCGATGTTGAGAAAGTTCTTGCGAGATCTAGAGCATGAGGTTATGTTAGAACCAGTGTCCTTAAAGCAAGACCTCACCTTCGAGTCCCATCCAGTTCGGATTCTGGAGGAATCGGAGAAAGTGTTGAGGATTAAACTGATAAAGTATGTTAAGGTGCTTTGGTCGCATCAGTCTGAGCGAGAAGCGACATGGGAGTTGGAGTCTCGCAAGCGCGAGAAGTATCTAGAGTTGTTCTCCTCGGGTATGAGTTAGAGTTATGTTATGTGTAGATCATTTTATTTTTGTTTCTTTTGTGCGGATTGTTGAACGCCAGAATTCGGGGTCGAATTCTGTTAAGGGGGGTAGAATGTAATGCCAGGGAGACCCAGTAGGACAACTCACCCACTTTTCCTCTACCAGGGAGACGTGGCCAGCTGCATGCTTGCCCTAGCGTGCATGCACGCCACCTATGCCCTGCACCCTGCAGAAGTCATCACCCAGCCCCCTCCTTAAATCAACCCAGCAGATAGCCATTGCCACACCCATTTCTTCGCCCAAGCCGATACCCGGGTAGGTCCCCTCACCCTAGCTTTAAGGGAAGGAAGGGAGAGTGTACCT
This sequence comes from Dendrocalamus latiflorus, assembly GCA_017311315.1. Taxonomy (NCBI): domain Eukaryota; kingdom Viridiplantae; phylum Streptophyta; class Magnoliopsida; order Poales; family Poaceae; genus Dendrocalamus; species Dendrocalamus latiflorus. The sequence continues at coordinate 3,961,829 of CM029655.1, read as the reverse complement.
GGTGCGAGCCAAGGGAGGCGCGGTGGCGCAGACCAGAGTCGAGGGCGGCAGCTAGGCCGCTGGCCGAGCCGACTGGGCGGCGGCGCCCCAGCGCCCCACCGCCGCGCGTGCCAGGGGAGGCGTGGATTCGGTCGGGGCCGGCCGGATCTGAGGCGAGGTAGGCGGGGGCGAGCAGGGGGAGGCCGGCGGCGGAGAGCCCGAGGCCTGCGCAGCCGCATGCGAGAGAAAGAGGGAGGGGAGTGAGATGGGAGGGGAGGGCGGAGGAGGCGAGGGAGTCGGCGGCGAGCTCGGGGCCGACGAGCCTGAGCTCAGCCGTGTGCCACCCCGCGCGCCCCAAGCCGCCTGGAGGAGAGCCGATGGGAGGGAGAGAGTGGGGGTAGGAGAGGAGAGGAAGGGGGCGGCGGGAGAACCGCCGGCGCCGTCGCGCCCGGCCGCGCGCCGCCCTGGGCGGAGAAGAGGAGGAGGAGGCCGTTTCGGCCGAATGCAGTTGGAGAGAGAGAGGGAGATGGGTAGGTGAGGGAGGAAAAGAATGGGGGCCGACCGGGTAGAGAAAGAAAAAAAAAGAGGAAAAAAAGAAAGAGGAAAGAAAAGGAAGAGAAAGGAGAAGAAGAGGAGAAAAGAAAAGAGGAGAAAAAGAAAGAGGGAAAAAAGGAGGTTTTCGGGACCTGCGCGGCAGATCCCTAAAACCCGTGCGTTCCTGCGCCAGAAACGGGATATGCGTAGTATCGTCGTGGCCCATTTAATCTCTGGTCTTGTATGATGCGTTAAAATTGGACTGTTTGTTTGCCCAGGTGGAGGTCGCGAGTCGACGCCTTCCGCACGTCGTTCCGCTCCGCTCGTTTAACAGGCAAGTACATGGTAGAGCGGTAGACCAAGGTTATGAATATGCGATGTTTATCTGGTATGATGATATTTATGTAGAAATGCGTTGATTACATGATATCTATGTGGAAATGTGATATTTACCTGACATAAGGTTGCATGGTAAATAATGGCAATGATGATGGAGTGAGGTAGGCAAAGATTCTTGTCTACTAGTAATGCTAGTGATGAGCGTGATTATGATCATGGACATATGCAATTGCATGAGGAGCACTCAAGAGTGAGGGCGGTGAGAAAGTCCCTAGCTATGAGTAAAGTTAGCGGACTAATCCGGAGTGCTCTTGAGTAAGACCTACTTCGGTAGGCCTCCACGGGAGTGGAGGGGTCCCGTGCCTATGAGGGCGGGCCCACGATGGGTGAACATCGACGGGTGTTCACTCGGCAGTACCGGTACTTGCAAAATGAAGAGCATATGAGCATGTAGAGTAATGAGGCATGGCATTGATGGCATTGCATTGTTTGGCTATGAGAATGATGTTATGAACATGATGATATATGTGCATTATGTTTATATGCTTACTTATGTTGGTAGTGTCTATTGTTCTATTATGTACTTGCTGAGTCTTTGGACTCACCCTTGCTTTGTTGTTTTTTAGGTAACTTTTGAGGACGTCTTGCACGGGCGGATGTAGCACATGAATGACTTCACGTTCTTGCAGCACTTCACATATCTAGCTTTTGGTAGTATGTTTAATTCCACTAGTAAGTTAGAAAAGTTGTTTAAAAATGGTATGGTGTAAGTGGTTGTTGCTTCATGATCAAGGTAGAGTTTGCTTAAATTGTTTAGCAGATGACTAGAAGTGGTATTATTATACAGTGATAGTAGCACTCTAGGCCCAGAGGATGGGCAGGGTGTTACATAATGAAAGCAAAGGGACGAGCTTTGAGCAGAAAAGAAATATTAGATAAAGCTGAGAGATAGCCGATGAGAAAATGTCAAATGCTCCGTTACAACCTACAGTCGTTTATCCGATTAAATAAACGACAATGAGCAGCGGTGAGCCGGTGAGCATGCATATACTCCGAAGCGTGGTTTTCATTTGCCACTCACACGGAATCGGAGCCCGTGTCAGAATCCTCAGGTTCGCCGTCATCTGGAGCCCTAGTGTCACCTCCTGCAAGGCGAGGTAACATGCATTAACCGTCAACAGAAACGGTGGGTGATAGATCCACTTACGGTGAAAAGCAACTCAACGCATGCATACATCACACAAACGGCAGACAGAGGAAGCATATTTACCTTGGACCTGGCCTAGTGCACTTTCGCGATTAACAACCATCATTGTAACGAAGGATCTTGTAAGTATTATCGCATCAACCAGCGTAGGCCTCAGAATCTGCACGACCCAAACATTAGGATGGCAGTCAAAATATAAGGGGAAGAGTACTCCTTGAACCAATCAAAATATGCCCTACCTTGTATGCGTGATGCCGCGGAGCCGTCCTGAATTTATGTTTCAAATTGTTCAGTTTCTGCTCAAACTCGCGTCGAGTTCTGTCTATTAGAGCTCTATCTACATCACAGTCTGGATTGTAATTCGAAGAACTATCTTCATTATCATCAAGATTTGCCAGAGCATCTTGAAGCAAGATGTGGCTTATTGCGGCCACACCGCCAAGAGCACCAAGAAATGAAACAATAGTTTCCATAGTAGCCTTCATTTGGTGCGTGTCATCAACTGTACTAAGAAAGATGCCCACGTACATCTTAACAGTCTGTATTTTAGGGAGGGGGGATTAGTACACATGCCATTACTTACAATTCTAGAATGCAGTTCAAATAGATCATATATACTGAGTTACCTGCTTTATTGTATGTTGAGAAATTTCGCCGGGCATACCACGTCTTAAACCAGCACAAGCCTGAAATCATTTCAGAAAAGATATAGTTTTGTATGGAGACAACGAGGGGGGAGGGGTGTGTGGATGCGGTTACCAACTTACCATGACTTTGGAAGCCAACTTTATAGCATCTACAGCTATCCCGCAAACCACCATTGACAATGCTATGGCTTCAACATGCTACAAAAATTAAAATAACACACACACACATTAAGGTCTTGTTTGCTAAACATTTTGCCCTTACAAATGTAACCCATAATTCAACCGTGCTAAACATTCACCATCCCTAGCTGATCTTAATTAGGACGGTCTTACAGAAGGATAGTGCAGCTTAGAAAAAAAAATGAAATAGTGATTATTGCCAAGCTTTTTATCACACTTTTGCTACTAGTGCTAAATTATTTTCCACGCACGAAAAAATCAAAAGAAATGAGCTCGTCTTACAGTTTTACCCGACATAACAAAACTTACCAAAATGCTGGTCTTACAACGAGCCATCTCACTCCAGTCGTACTCATCAATTTTGTCAATTTCTTCGCCGAATGGCATATCCTTTTAAAAACAAATAGAACAAACAAAGGCATTTGAAGAAAAACAAAACAGTAAGACTAAATAACATCAACAAAATATTGGGATATAGACGACAAGTCTCCAGACACTTCCTTTTCATTTATTTTTGCAAATATGATGATAAACTGACATGGTTTTGCACATATGCTTTCGTAAGAGTGCGATATGGTTTGTTTATTTTAACCCCTCATATTTCTATATATTTTCATTGTTTGCTCTTACCTTGTTTATGATGTATACCTGATACACATGGTAGTATGGTACGTTGAGTTGTACTGTTTTGAACTTCACTATCCTAGGACTTAGATGAGACGCTAAGCTATATAAATTTAGAGCAGTTTTCCTATCCTTGAGGAGGTACCAAGAGGTACAAGGTACCAAGAGGTACCAAATTAGATCCAGCCGTTCAATCAGTGTGATCAACGGCTCAAAATTTGGTACCTCTTGGTACCTTGTACCTCTTGGTACCTCGCGTCCGGTACCACTAGGTACTGCCAAATCTCAGCCGTTCGATCAGTGTGATCAACGGCTCAAATTTGGTACCTCTTCCCCCTCAAGGATGGTAAAATTTCCCATAAATTTAATAACTTGAAACTACACAGTCTATCTCTTTCCTGAAAGAGTATGAATGTACAGTCTTTGTTATTGAAGAAAAGAATTAAGTCATCAACAAATAATAAATGACCGCCACTACCATTAATCAATGATATGCTCTGTTATTAACCAAACAATCGTGAAAAAAGTGCAACAACAAATATACATAGGAATAACACTGACTGGTGGTCTCTTGCAGAACTTCTTTAATTTCTCACGGAACTTCTCGAAATCCACAGCCTGAATTGAAGCAGTAGCAACAAATAAAAACCACAAAATATATAAGTAAAACATCAGTAAGATAAATTTCTAAACTTTGCACTCGGGGAGTATTGTGAACAAAGAAACAAACAGTAGTGCAAGTCTACGTTTGTGCCAAGTTAATATCGGATTTGCACTAAGGGGATCACTCAAATGGTTCCTTGAACATGCAAACACAAGTTACAGGAGTGCATTGAACATGCAAAATTGTAAATACAGGGCTGGTGTCACAAGTCAGAGACTCAAGGACTCAGGGCTGCAGCCTGCAATATTGGGCTACGAATTCCAAGTGTATTTGTACATGTAGCCATGTAGGTGCCCCTACATAAGATTTCAGCATAAACATCAAAAGGTAACATGGATACAGTACAAGTTTGATATCAAGAATCATAGAGGAAAAAAGAAAAAAAAAGTAACAGAGCTTCGACGGGGGAAAAAGTAGCCTTGCAGATCGTACATGAAAAGCGAGAGTCTAAGCACAGGAAAATCGAATATAGTTGATTTTTAGAGCATGAGACCCGCGAAGAGTTGAACTTACCGTGCACTCATCCTCCGGATCCGGGCCGACGGGCTGATCAGCGGCGCCCTTGTGAGCGTGGATCGCGTGGCTGTGGCGCAGGCGAGGGGCCATCTTGCCCTCCTGCACCTTGACGAGCGCGGTGTTACGCCGGCCTAGCGGCAGGATACAGCGAGTGCGAGGCGACCAGCTGCTCAGGCGGTTTGCGCCCAAGGTCGAGGACACGGGAGCGACAATGCCAGCGGGACATGGCCGGAGGGCGGCCATGACCAACTATCCGATGGTCGGATGGATGGTTTTCTGGGTGCTCGAATTTTAGGATTCCCTTGTAGAGTCACGGTATTTATTTCCCTTGTAGAGTCCAAATGTCCAATGGCCGGAAGGCAGCGGAGCTCTAACGACCAACGGTGGCGGCGTGGAGCAGAGCCAGTCGGCCCACCGATCTGGGTCAGAAATAAAAACCGAGACCCAAGCCGGCCCAGAATGAATACAGGTCTGATTTGAGCCTGGCCCGTTCTGTCGGTCTAGCTTCATGTACAGCTGTGCAGGGCTCGGCTGGGATGGTGCCGATGTGGCGGAGGGGACGGCAGCTGAGCGAAGTCAGCGAATGAGAAACCTGTGGATTTGAATCCAAAAGGGGATAGGGAGGAGGAGGAGGCGGGCAGATGCGGAAGCAGAGAAGGCGGCGGTGGAGGAGGATAAGAGGGAGGAACCGAAGGCGGGGGCGAGGGAGGAGGAGGCCACGGTGGGCTGGGAGAATGAGAGGGCGGTTGGGGCGGTGGAGAAGGAGAAGGGTGAGGACGCGGTAGAGCCTACAGCGATGGAGGATTCGAATGTGAAGGAGGTCGCCATGGCTGCGCCAACGTGCGGGCGGTGGCCGATTTGGAGGAATTTTGGTAGGTTTTGCTGCTGTCTCCTCTACCGTGTGGCTTTGAGGAGGGTTGAGGACTTTGGGGCTAGAAGCGAGCAGGCAAGGGAGGCTGCACGTGACCCGGCGAGTCATTGTGAAGGCCACGCCGAAGCACAGCAAGTAGGCAGGTCAAAGAAGCCACACGCCGAATGGAGGGCCAGCGCCAAGGCGTACAGATTCAGGAAGAGCCCTGGAATTCTTTCGCTCATAATAGAGTTGCTAGATAATATTAGAGTATATTGGCATATCTCTATATTTGGTAGTATAGTATTTGTAATCCCATAATATCTGCCTTATCTCCATATGCGGCTTCTTGCCCTCCAAGCCTTGTACTCTATATAAACCGTCCTTGAGGCTCAATACAATCATCAATCCATCGCAGTTTATTCTCATATTCCTACATGGTATCATCAATCCACGGCGGGCGGTTTCAGCAGTGATGTGGTGCTCGGTACTGGAGAAGAAGAGGGGCTAGGAAGCTAATGTGGCGGTCGGGGAAGGCTCCTGGGAATGCTGGGAGGCTACTGCCGAGAGGAATTGAAGAACTATGGAGCGGAAGGCCGACATTGAGCTAGGGTTCTTCCTTTGGGAATTCGACAATTACCGGGAATAGGGAAGGTGTTGGGGACCTTGGGGTGCTTGGTGAGCTTCAGGGGAGGTGTGAGGTTCATTGTGGAGGGTTGGGGTGACTTAAATAGGCGGGAAAGGCGGTTGGCACCGGAGAGGGGAGGGGGAAACCACGGAGGCGGCGGTTTCGGGCTCATGGTTTGCCGTGTGAACGCGGGCTGCCTTGGGCGCGAAGGTGCGGCGGTCAAGGGCGCGACAGGGTGGCGGCAGGGCGGCTGAGAGAGGAAGGCGCGAGAGGGAGCAGGCGCGGTGGTGGTGCGTGGCCGGTGGCGCTGCCACGATTGCCGGCTGAGACAGGGTGTGCCAGAGCGGGGCAGGCAAGGCAGTACGGAGGGCTGACGGGCGGGGGCTAGCTGGTAGGGGCTCGAAGGCACGGGAAGGCGCGAGGAGGTGTGCCTGGCTTGGCGGCGAAGAAACGGGAGCGGCGGCGGTGATATTTTCGGGCGGCGGTGATTTTTGCCGGACGAAGCACAGTGACGCGCGATCTCTTCTGTTCAGGGCAGCAATGGCAGGGATTAAGGGGTGCTTTGCTTCAAGATTTGTGCGGTTTAGGGCTAGGAAGCAAGAGAGCAAATCAAAAACGCAAATTGAACTCAAATTTTGATTTTTGGCAATTCGGTTTTGTTTCAACGGCCCTTGTGATCGTTGTGTTCTTGCATTTTGGCTAGGCTTTTCTGCTAGATTTGTTAATTATTTTCCCTGGGTGGGCGAATTTCTGGAAGCATCGCAGGAGCAGAAAGAACGGACGCTGTGAAGTACAAGGTACAAGCCATGACGTATCTATTTTCGAGTGGCATAATAACGTCTAGCCAAGTTTTTTTTTCATGTACCGGGCGGACAAGAGTAAAAATGATCTCTCAGTAACAACGATTATCCATGACAAGTATACTCACACGAAGTAACTTTAGTGGCATATAAGCCCGCTCCAAATAACTTAAACTTCTGTCTTTTAGTTTTAGCTATTGATTTTTATTAAAATTATAATATAGCTGCTGTTAGTTTTTCTGAATCATTCAATTAAAAAAATTAAAATGAAAAAAAAAAACAAAAATGGTTACATCGTCATAGGCAATGTAAAGAATAAGCGAAAAAAGAAAAGATAAAAAAACCAAAAAATTAAAATAAATTAAAATTAGAAGTCGATGTATTTCAAGTGTTACGCCAGCCTATTGGTAGGATACTGCGAGTGCGAGGTGACGAGCTACTGAGGCGGTTTGCACCCAAGGTCGAGGACACGGGAGCGACAATGCCAGCGGGACATGGCCGGAGGGCGGCCATGGCCAACTATCCGATGGTCCAATGGATGGTTTTCTGGGTGCTCGAATTTTAGGATTCCCTTTATTTTCTTTGTCGTTTGCGCCTGTAGATTGGTGTCATGGTATTCCCTTTGTAGAGTCCAATGGACGGAAGGCAGTGGAGGTCTGGCAACCAACGGCGGCATGGAGCACAGCCAGTCGGCCCACCGATTTGGATTGAAAATAAAAATAGAGTCCCATGCCGGCCCAAAATGAATACAAGTCTGATTCGAGCGCAGCCCGTTCGTCGGTCTAGCCTTATGTACAGTCGTGCAGGGCTCGGTTGGGAGAGAAAATTGATATTATGCCACTCCTTTAGAGTGGTTTCGATAAAATACCATTCTCTAAATGACAATTGTTAAAATACTATCTAATATATGATTAGCTCTATAATTTGCCATTTTAGGGGTTTTAGCTATTTCTTTTTCATTTTTTATTTCCCCCCAAAATTGCATAGGAAATATCCATAATACTCTCCTTTTAGCCATTTCTTTCGAGTCTCTTTGTCTCCGTTCGATTCATTCCAGCAGACTCAAGTCTCGATTCATTCAAAGACGCCAGTAAACATACAACAACTAATGAGTAGTAATGTTGGCCATTACTTACGTGCTTGCCGGGGAGGTAGTGGAGCATGACGGCGAGGGGCCCGAACGGCAGAAGCACGTTGATCTTGACCTGGAAGATGACGACGCACACGCTGGTGAGCGCCCTCCGCCACTTGCTCCCGGGCGAGAGCGACTCGGCGACCGCGGCGAGCGAGCCGATGTGCTCGAAGTCGAACGCCTGCATCTTCCTGGCCGGCAGCAGCGAGCCGGCCACCACGTCCTCCCCTACCCCTTCTTCGAACCCCAGCTCCGCATTCTCCGCCCCCATCATCTGCACTCACAAATCCAAAACCAAAACAAACCAATCCAAATCAAGAACCACCCTTGCAACCTGTCCGGACACCTCCTCCCCAAGAACGGACGAATCCTACCTGCCACGAGAGGAGCTCGGATCAAGAGGAGTGATCGATGAAATTAATGGGGGAGGGGGAAGGATTGAGTCTGCTGGAATGAATCGAACGGAGACAAAGAGACTCGAAAGGAATGGCTAAAAGGAGGGTATTATGAATATTTCCTATGCAATTTTGGGGGAAATTAAAAATGAAAAAGAAATAGATAAAACCTCTAAAATGGTAAATTATAGAGTTAATTATATATTGGATAGCATTTTAACAATTGTTATAGAGAGTGGTATTTTATCGAAGTCACTCCAAAGGAGTGGCATAATATCAATTTTCTCTCGGTTGGGATGGTGCCGATGTGGCTGAGGGGGCGGGAGCGGTGTATTGAGCGAAGTCAACGAATGAAAAACCAATGGATCTGAATCCAAAAGGGGATGGGGAGGAGGTGTGGCGGACATGGAGGCAGGGGAGGATGCGAAGAGGGATGAGCCAAAAGCGGGAGTAGAGGAGGTGGCGGCGGAGGAGGAGGATAAGATAGAGGATTCGAAGGCACGGACCGCCGGGGGGGGGGAGGAGGAAGCCATGGTGGGCTGGGAGAATAAGAAGGCAGTTGGGGCAGTGCAGAAGAAGTGCGAGGACGCACGCAATAGAGCCCACGGCGGTGGAGGAATCAAATGCGAAGGAGGTCACCATGGCTGCATCGACGTGCGGGCGGTGGCCAATTTGGGGGATTTTTGGTAGGTTTTGCCGCTGTCTTCTCTGCCGTGCGGCTTTAAGGAGGGGTTTGGGACTTTGGGTTGGGGCTGGAAGTGAGCAGGCAAGGAGGGCTGCACATGACCCAGCGAGTCATCGTGAAGGCCATGCCGAAGCGCAACAAGCGGGCAGGGTCAAAAAAGCCACACGCCGAATGGAGGGCCAGTGCCAGGGCGTACAGATTCAAAGAGAATGTTGGAATTCTTTCACTCATAGGAGAGTTATGATTTGCAGCTCATGCATAGTTACTAAGAGGGGTCCAATTTGATGAAATCTTAATAAGTTGATTGACTCCATCGAAATCTCCTCTTTTAACATGATAGAATTGTTGATGTCTATTTGGTAGCTTATCTCCTCCAACTTTGTGTTGTAGACTCGCACGGTAAAGATATAATCTATTCACTGCCGACATAAGGTCAGTTCCTGTACTCGTCCATATCCTGGACTTTTGCATATATAACATGATCCCCAACGTCGTTGTGACATAGTGGAAGTTCTCCAAATATTTTCATATGGTATCAGAGCCTCCTCTTCTACCATGATGTCGCCTAGTCTAACTTCGATGACATCGACTTCCATCTCAACAGCGATCGGTGCAACCATGCCTGCCGGCATGTTCCCGTCCACGACCTCATTTGGCCATCTCATCACAAGCTAATGTGAGATAATTATCTCCTTTGGAAGGCACAGCTCCTTCCATTCCTCTGTGACCAACAACTCTTGGGCTTCATTCATGGAAGAAGCATCGCACCAGCAAGATCCATGATGCAGACAATGGACAAAGGAACTGCATAGGTTCCAAATCCACAGTACAACACCTTGCTTTTTCAAGAATTGATGGTCCTCATTACTCTTCGTAGGTTCTCTTCTTGGGATCTGTAGCAGAGGTTTGGACGGCCCTTGAATGCATATTCATGTCTCAATCCAGGGCACAGATGATCTAGATCAGGCGACAACTCTCCACTGTGCAGAAGAAAGATCTCTCCATCGTCGACTACTTCAACAAGGTGAAGAGTCTTGCTGATGCCCTTGCTGCTACGGGGCATCCATTGGGGAAGGAGATCATCATCTACATGCTTTGTCGACTCGACGCTGACTATGATCCACTCATCGCGTCCCTCTCCACACGGACGGATCGCATCAGACTCAGTGACTTGTACACACATATGCTGAGTGTTAAGCTGTGTTAGGAGTAAAATAACGCAGTGCACCAAGTTTTGGGGGGGGGTCGTCTGCCAACATAGCATCATGCGAAGGAGGTCGCGGTCACAGTCGTGGCTAAAGCTACAATGATAATCGCGGCCAACAAAACAGCAACATCAACAACAATACCATGCCTACAGGGAATAGGCTGACATGTCAAGTGTGTGGAAAGCCCGGTCATGTAGCGCTTAAGTTACATTCAGAAGATCTGAAGTAAATCTCCATAGAAACGCTTCAGTGCGGTTGTAGGCCTAACATGAAAACTTGAAGTATCATTTATTCTTTTTATCTATTCTAATGAAAATAAGCAAGATTGAGTACACAATGTACTCGGCAAGTCCCTATAGTAGAATGCATTTAAAGGGCTATTATCTATATGCAAGGTTTAACCAAAGGATGGAATTATGTTTCTTTTGCATAAAGTCAATTTGTCAATATCATATAGCTAGTTTCCAAACCTATGACTTAGCCAACTCTAACTGAAATCAAAATGTACATATTCAAATATACTTTGTGGGAGCAACTCTCCTCACAGTTACTTACCATGTCCAAACTGTGGACGTCATTCCACCATTCCAAGTTCATAAGCACCACTAACCAGTAACCATTTGTGAGAACTACACACTATGGTATTTTCACACTTTGCCTATGATCGGGGCACAACTATTCGAATAGATTATCACTCTATAAAGGTGTACAACTTTACCTACAAGATATGATTATCTCATAATATCGACCATTACACGCTTCCATAGGCATACAATTGAGTAATCAAAACAAAGCCTTCATAATGCTTAGTCCAGAGGCTTCTCCCACTCCGGAGGTAGGAATCCTTCAACACTAAGGTACCTCCGTTGTTAAGGTAACCCCCTTATGGCGAGTGCGTACTCCATGCAAGGGCAGGGAGCTTTCAGGTCCTTCCCGAGCGGTGACCCCTATAGGTTCACCCCCACTTTTGTTTCTTTTTTTAATCGGACAATGACCCCACTGGCTATCCCCAACCTAGCTACAATTGCGTAGGCCTATCCCACACTAGGCTTGTGGATATACGATTGGGTGTAGAAATGAGCGCACACGGATTAGGTCCTTAATTGACTTGGGCGAGCCAATCCAACAATCTGAACCTCGGGCATTTCCTGCACCGATCTCAAATCAACCACTGACCTAAGTCTCCACTATTTTATAAAACATTCTCTAATTCCAGTGGTAACCCATGTTACTGACATGCGTCATATTTACATATATTTACCCGTCATTTTACCCTCATATTTTTCACATTTTGAGATCATTTATAATCATTTACATGCTTTCCTATAATTAATTGCTCGAAATGGACCATTTTACACTTTTCTATATTTTTCCACAGGCCGGCGCGATCGAGGCGCATAAACGACAAATCTGGACTCTCGGGACTGCTCCGTACAGATGTACGCGACATCACGAACGCGTGGGATCTTTTCGCGAAGAAATCGGACTTGCAGAGGGGCAGAACGGAAGAAATCAAATGGGGAAGGACTTCATTGTAAATTCCAGAAATTGGGAGGACCAAACCGCAAAAATACCGAAATCCCCAATCCACTAAAAACCCTAGCCGCCACCCAGATTTTGCTTGAGCCCGGTTCTTCTCTGTCTCCCCCAACGTCTTCTTCTCCTCCCCCTATTCTCCTCCTCCAAATCCGGCCGCCGGCGAGCGCCGGGCCGCAGCTCGCCGGTGCGCCCCCGATTGCTCCATCTCCACCATTCACCACCTCTCGGCCAACCCTACTCCACCGCGCCTCCCTTCTCGGCCGCTTCTCCATCTGCGCCGCCATCCGCATCCTCTCCTCCCTTCTTCTCTTCCTCCACAGCACCACCCGCGCTGCCTCTCTCTTTCTTCTCACCACCGGCGCCGGCACTCCCCACTCTTCCAGCCGCCGCCTTTTCCTCTTTGCTCTTCCTCCGCAGCACCCACGCGCTGCCGCCTCCTTGCTCTCCTCCCCCATCCTCTGCTCCGGCGCCGACGGTCACCCACCACATCGCCTCCACTGCTCCATCCGTGCGCCGATACCGACGCCTCGCCACCGCGCCACCAAACCCAGATCCACCGGCCACTGCCCCATTTCCGATCCGAGCCCGGTGCGCCATTACATCTCTGCCGTCCGCCTTCTCCGCCCCCCTTCGCCGCTTCTACATCGCGCCGCCCTCACCGCCGGCGTCTCCACCGACACCGACGGCATCACCGGCAGTTCTTCCACCGACCGCACCGATATCCACAGAACCGTCACCGACGGCGACGATTTCTCCACCGACGCGAGCTCTGGTTCTTCATCACCTCTCCACCGCCGCCTACTTCCTCTTCTTCGACACCGACTGCTGCTACTCCACGGCGCCGCTGACACCTCTCCTCTGCTGCTTCTAGTCCCTTCGGTTGAATCAACTCCCCCTCTCCATTTACTGCTCACTTTACTGCTCATTTTTGCATGTTGATTTGTGAACTGTGATGTATGATCTGTGGTTATGTTATTGTGACCTGTTAATCTGAGTTCTGTTATGGGATCCCGTTCTGTTATTGTGCCCTGTTCTGTACTTCTGTTATTGTGATAACTGTGCAATTTGTGTTCTGTTATTAGTATGGTCAGTGTGTGTGCTTCCTGCGTATTGATGTCCTATTGTCAGTGTTAGTATTTGTGTATGCTTGAGAGTTGCGCGATTTAGCTAGCCGGCGACCGGTCCCTTCTCCTCGCGCTGTCTCGACTCCCCCTTGCTTCTCGACCTCCCTATTTTCTCCTTTCCACGGTCGATTGGTAGTTAAGTTGTGCAGTCGTTCGTAGTTTTGTGCTTGTGTTGTCCTGCCGTCGTCGTCTAGTTAGCTGTCGACCGTCTTCCTTCTCTTTCTCTCTCGACTCCCTACGTGCTTCTAGACTCCCCCAGTGCTTCTCGACTTCCTTTTTGCTGTCTCGCGGTCGGTAGTTAGTTAGATCGTCGATCGGTAGTCGTGTCCGTTCGTTTAGTCGTCGTGTCGTTCGTGTAGTCATCGTAGTCTTTTGTGTAGTCAGTCCGTTCTGTAGTTTGTTCGTTCGGTCGTACGACGTCCATTCGTACGGTCGTTCGTCTCGTTGTCCTTTGTTCGTTCGTTTATTTAGTTCGTTCGTAGTTTAGTCTGTGCGAGTTAGAGTTCGCTCGGTAGTTTAGTTTTCCCCCAGTTTCGACTGACCTAGCTTTAGCTGAGCATCGGTAGCCTCAGTCTAGTCCCTGTGGAGAACACGACACTCGCCGCTATTTCAGTGGCAACCCGTGCACTTGCGGGTGTGCTATTTTTGCACCGATCTCAAATCAACCACTCACCCGAGTCTCCACTATTTTATAAAACATTCTCTAATTCCAGTGGTAACCCATGTTACCACTACCATTATTATGTTCCAAGATTCTGTTTGCAATATTCATGTTGTATTTAACTTTACCACTATAGCATGTCTAAACACAATCATAATCTGACATCATTAATAAGTATCCTATGGTGACAAAGGAAATGTATTATTAAAGAAGGGAAATAAGAGATATCAACAATATGGTGTAGCTAGGCAATCTACATAACAATAATGCCAAGCATGCATTTGTATTTGAAATCAATATATTGCATTTGAAAATTAGGTTTAACATTATCAATATAAGGACCTGCCTCCTTTTCTGATGTCTTTGGGCTTTTCTCCGTAGGCTTTAGGCTTGTTCTCGACTACTTTAATTGCTCCTATAATTCTTCTGTTGACCAACTCGCTGAGTTCAAATACTAGCACGAGAAAATGAATGCAAATAATTTCCTGTTTTTAGAATGCAAGCTGGGAACAAAATACAATACTCCCTCTATCTAAGTTTGTAAGACGTATTTTCAAATAATTTTGTCCATAAATATAGGGTGTATTTAATATTTCAATGCAAAATTAGTGTGATGTTCACTTTATACTCCTAATAAATTACAGGTTTACTTGCTATTCTCTATATGCATACATTGAATACAGTACTTAGAGATAATTAATGGGAGTAATATAGTTATTTTCATTGTTTCCTTCGTCTATGTGTTAGGAGGAAATATACCTTATAAACTTGGACGGAGGGAGTAAAATAACCGACAAGACATAAAAAAAATAGGTTTGGGCAGATATGGTTTAGGCGGTGCTTGGTTTGGCTTAGTTAGGTTGAAATCAAGTTAAATGGGATTGAGATGGTCGATGTGATTGTAGACAGGTTTCTATAGAAAGTGATAGGTTTAGGACAGGACCGGTTTCGGTTTGGAACAATATCAGTTTGGGTTGTGAATAGGGCTAAGCTACAGTAATGGACTCGACCTAATTTGGGTTTTATCAGAGTCTATTTAGGCTAAACGGAGTTGAGAATAGGTTTCGCGGGATCAAAATAGTCAAAATGGGTATAAATTTGTCTAACGGGTTGTAGGGACCCAGATTTTACAATCCGGATTTCTCTGTGATTCCACCGCACTATTCCCTGGATCAGTAGATAGTGCTCACAGTTTACAATTCTGAATATCAAAGTACATCTCATGCGGAAGCGTAATTATAATAGTAGACTTACTCATGGGCCGATTAGGCCGAAATCATTAAATTGTAGCAGCGGAAGAACGAAGCACGCAAGTGGGACTTTCAGGACATGCCCACAGGCAGCCAACTGGAGGTTCGCGACCTAGCCCTTGACATCTTCATCTTCTTTGCCATCATGTCCAATCATGTTGATCGGGCGTAGTGATCTGATTCCTGATTCTGGTTTTGTTATGAAAGCGAGTGTGAGCACAAACCACTGTGCTCCGCGAGCCAATACACAGAATGCAAATAAATAGTATGCATGGCTTATCAAAGGAGAGGCTCGGGTTGTTTTATTTGCCATAAATTGTTTTTGGTAGCATTATTATTATTTAATCATAGTGTTATTGTTGCAATCTAAACTCCACCTAGCGATTACTATAATTGACTTAATCCACCGAAAATACACTTTCTCTATTGATTGTTGTCTAAGGCTCCAAACAGCGAGTGACATCATTTAATTAATCCATCGAACACACACTTTCCATATTCAGTGTTGTCTAAAACTCCAACCAGCGAATATCATCAATTATACAATCCACCAATCAATTGCTACCTAAATCCCCAAACAGCGAGTATCATAATTTATATAATCCACCGATCAATTGTTGCCTAAAACTCCAAACAGATAGTGACATCATTTATCTGATATCATTTAATTAATCCACCGAACACACACTTTCTATATTGAGTGTTGTTTAAAACTCCAAACAACGAATAACATCAATTATACAATCCACCAATCAATTGCCGCCTAAATCCCCAAACAGCGAGTATCATAATTTATATAATCAACCAATCAATTGTTGCCTAAAACTCCAAACAGATAGTGACATCATTTATCTGATATCATTTAATTAATCCACCGAACACACACTTTCTATATTGAGTGTTGTTTAAAACTCCAAACAGCGAATATCATCAATTATACAATCCACCATTATCTTTTGTATTCTAAATTCCTAACAATCCAATCCTTTTATTATTGATCCACAACCATAATTTGTTTTTCCAATAATCAACCTTATTTTCCATTATCTATCTCTAACTAATTCACTAGTATACCTCCACCAAAAATATCATTGACCAAGTCTACGATTCACTAGTATACATCCACCAAGAACATCATTTATCAAGTTTATACTCCAAGAATTTTTATCATATCTCCAAATTCCCAAAAAATTCAATTGACTCATCTAGTAACCATTTCTATTAATCCCAACATTGTCAACATCTTCCAAGGATTTATATTGGTTATCAGTGTCGTAATCCAACAATTACCATTGCACTCCCTAATTCTCCAAAAATTATTTAAATCAACTATCTAGCCTATCTATTCATTTAGGCTCCACCAATTTATCTTCCCAGCGTGTACACTACCGTTTCCTTTTTATGATCGACATGAATCCACCAATATCCTTATGTGTTTACCGCAAATATCCATCTCCTTTACTCACGACTCTATTTATTCCTTCCTATATTTTATTTTGTGGGAAGGGAAAACATTTTATTTTTGAAATATGATACATAAAAATTTCCTGAGACATAACAGTTTTGAACATAAACATAATGTGTAAGGAAATGCACTAATAATAGCGATCCAGATTCCATCCACCGTTACATGGCATCTGCACCATATAGCATCTTTCAGTGTTATAGCCGCTTAACTTACCACTGGGACGACACCTAGGACAATTCAAACTAGGGATATCTGCAGCCCTTCACTTTTCCAATTCCACCCCACAATTTTTTTGAAATAGAACTATATCTGGTTAAGTTCCCATGTCCGCCCATGACCGTAAGCACGGCTATTCGAATAGTTTTGACTCTGCAGAGTTTGTACACTTTCACCACAAGAGACAATCAACTTGTTGCCCCCATATGATTCCTTAGTCATGTGGTTGAGCAGACCATCACAATGACTTTTCAAAGTATCTAGCCCCTTTTGTCATCTCACCTTATGGGCTGCTCCCACTTGCGGTGGGTCCCATCTATGCATGGGATGTTCCCACGGTTACTAGCGTTATTCGGGCTCCACTCCCCTCAGCGCTAGTACGACTGGGAAACTTCACCCTCCACTCGGTGTCCCTTTAGGCCTTCTCTTGCCCTTGCGTATCCACTCCTATCCACTACCGGTGAGATGATTCCGGGGGTTTCGATAAATTTACTTAGCCAAGTTGTACTTTACAGACTTGTGGTTGTACTGTTTTACACAGGAGGTCATGACAAGATTCAGTCCTTAGTGGTATCTGGGTGGCTCTACCACTAACCATTTTGTGCTTCCACTGCACCACATACCAGCCCCCAAACCACCCGCCCAGATATTAAGCAAGTTGGGGTTTTTAGGAACATAAAATAATCATACCAACATATTCCAGTCATTACCACCATGACTTCCCAAACCAGTTTCTCATGATTAAAAATGATAATGATGCTTGGGGCATTTCAGCGCCCCTGAATATCTATGCAGTACTAAGCATGGCGTATAATTAGAGACTTATTTTCGAAATATTACTATTATAGTTTTGCTAGGGCGACAAGGTTCACACATTCAAATATTCCAAAGGAGATGTAATATTAATCTAGTTAGATAATGGGCATATAACTAGAATCTTGAATTAATTATGTATTTGCATATAAAATATCAGCATGCAATTTGGTAATTTAAACAGAAATAATTTACAGAAAATGTAGGATCAACATGATCAAAGTATTGACTCGCCTGGCGCAGTTTACCGCGGTCTTGAGCTCACACAATGCTTTCTCATTTGATGGGCTTGAGCCTTTTTGGTCTTTGTCTTCACCTCGATCTTGGCCTCGCTTGATCCATAGAATCTCCAAGACTCCAGTTTCTAATTACGCGATAAACGACTGAATCTAAATAAAAGCAAATAACTCAAAAGATCCAAATAAATCCGAATAAACTTAATTTTAGTTTTATTATGAGTTAATGAGTGATTCGAGTGATTTGAGGCAATATCAGTGGTAGATTTACGATGACTTGATCTTCTTATTAATAATGTCTTTTATTATTATTTTTGTATTTATCAAGAGAGTTCCATGAGTTAGGTTAGACCTATAGCGGAGCATTATTTTGTCGAGCGCTAATATTCAGGGCATAGGATATATAGAAGTGATATATACAATTTTTAGCTAACCGAATAAATTTTAGAATCCGGGTGGGCAGCATTTTATGGTGCGACATTTTATGAGCACTTAGTTATTACTAGACATAACTTATTTTGAATTAGGATCCTTTGGTTCGAGTCCTAGCTTGCTACATTTAATCATGCTCAACATTATTATTTACTAAATCTAACATTATGATTTAATCACTGGCACCATTATCATTTTGTCTATACTTCGGTTATTATTAGGCTTAGCTGTAGATTTTAACTCTAAATTGTTTATCCGGGCAAGGCTTACTTTACAGGGTCACATTTCAATATTTGCTATTTAGCAACTTTACCACTAAGGTTTATTCCATGGTGGTCTAACAAATGTCAAGGCATATATGTTTATATTATAAGCAAAGGTAAGCTTTATTGTATGTGGATATTTAACCAAAGTCACTATATTTTATTACCTAATTATGACCTCAATTAACTATTTAGTCTATATTAGTTATTCACATAATAAGTAATCAGAGATTAAATATTAAGTAACCTTATTTTACTTCCTAATTAAATTTACTACATTCCCTAGATTATTCCCAAATTGTCCATAACTTTCACCAAAATTTCATATGAGCTCTAAAATTCTTGGTTTTAGTTCCATTGGATAGATCTTGAATTTAGATGAATTTAGAAATTTGTCTCATTCAATTTGGAGTTAAAATGAATAAATTATGCCCATTCAAAGTTTACAGTTTAATTAAGTCCAGAAATTATTAAAATCCTGACAGGTGGGTCCCACTTCCTATTTTTAATTCATTCTTTTATTTTTATTTTCTATACATTATGCCTATGACAGGTGGGGCCGACTATTATTTAATTAAATTGGGCATGGCCCACATGTCTGTGAGAGTGTCTTGTGTTAATCTAGCATTTGTATTTATGGGTGCCATTAATCACTAATTAATGACCATTAGCATTAATTACCTCTTGTCCGAACATTAATTAGGCTTTTGTATTACTCACTAATTAAATCTTGATTTGTACCAGATTCCCTTAAATAATGCTACTTATCATCAAAAATCTAAAACCTAGTCTAAATAATGCAGAGGAAGGACTCGAACTCGGGCCGGCGGGGTGGGAGCGAACGCTGCTAGCCACCCGGTTACCCGATCTTTCGTGACTTACCAAAGGCGTGACTGCAGATAAGGCTGAGGCGGAAGCGTCCAAAACAGAGGAGTCCGGGGCGGCGGTCGGGTGGCGGTGTCGCCGGCGAGGGGTGGCCAGAGCGGGTCGGGTGACAACCAAAATGGGTTGTCCGCGGGCAGGTGAAGCTAGTGGGAACGTCGGCGGGGCCCGGGGACCTTCGGAGCGGGCCGGCGGCGAGCTTGGGGAGGACCTCGGTGCCGACGAGGTACAGGTCTCGGGGAGCTTGCGGAAGGCCGGGGATAAGCTCACGACGCTCTGGAGACGGCTCGGGCGGGCGGAATTGGAGTTTCTAGGCGGCAATCGGCGGGGAGCCTGGCAGCCGACGGTGGGGAAGAAGGGCGGCACCGGCGGCAGAGGAGGCTTTAAAATCTGATTGCTTGAAGGGGGAAGAAGGGTGGAGCGTGGGGGAAAACGTTGGTGGGTTCGGCGGTATTTAAGGGCAAGCGGGCGAGGCCGGCCTCGGGACCTTGCCCGTGCGGTCGCATCGGCAAGCGGCGGAGCAGCGGCGGGCGCAGGCGGCGGGCAGGGCAGAGAATCCTGCGGGAGGATTCGGCATGATGCTGCTGCGCCGCGCGTGCCGAGCGGCAGAGGAGAGCTGGTGCGCGTGTTGTGACGGAGCGGCGCGGGTAAGAAAAATAGGCGGGCGGCGGATCCAGCGGTCGGAAGCGGCGGTGTCCAGTGGTCCGAACGCGGGGTGTCTGCTGGTCCGAGCACAGGCAAGAGGACACGGGCTGGGCTACGGAGACGGAGCGAGGGCGAAGCTGCGGCCTGGGGAGGGAGAGAAAGAGAGGCGATGGGGAGGGAGAGAAACAGTGCTCGGGGGAAAAGCTGGGCCGCTCGGGCAGGGAAAGGATTGGGCCAGCGGAGCGGGCAGACGCGGGGAGAAGGGGGTTGGGCCGGGCCAGTCGGCCGGCCTGACCTCCTTGTTTCTTTTTTTGTATGTATACATATGTACTTGTATTTGTATTTGTATATGGATATATGTATATATATATATATATATATATATATATATATATATATATATATATTTGCTCCTATTTAATTGTGTATTTAGGTGTATTTATTTTCTTCATGGATAATTGTTATACATATACATTTTTATGTTTTTGCCCATTTTGCTAAGCCTTTTTTGTATACCTTTTTGCATATGATTTAGTTATATATTTTTGGCTACCCCATTGTAATACTGTTATTTTCAAAAAATTTATATTTTAATTCAAGTTTCTCCCTCCTTTTGTGGATCATCTTTTCATATTCAAATTTTAAATTTTAATTCTCTATTATTTGAATATGTTTGTTTCTTTCTTGAACTTTTTAATTTTTGGAACCTCAACCAAATTTTTAGATGTATATCATAAACTCCAAATTCAAATAAAATATATTGCAAAAATAATTAAAAACTTCACATTTTTCAAATTTAAATTTTCAGGATGTTACACGGGTTTTGGATGAACAGTATCGGGCTAAATAAATAGTGACGGGTTGACACTATTCATATCGGGTCAAATTCAAGAATAGTAACGGGTCTGTGCAGTGACGGATCGGGTTTGGAACAATGTCGGGTCGGGCATGAACAATGTCAGCGTAGTATTGGGCTTGGCCTATGACTTGGCTTGGTTGGATTTGGCCTATGGGTTGCAATAGCCTAACCCAAATGATCGGCCTGTCAGGCCAAAAGCCTAGCTCGGCTTAGCTTGACTTCTCTTGGCCTTCAAGCCAGCCAATTTTGGTCCACACACGTGTGCATGGCCTAGCTGGCCCATGCCTTCCATTGGTTCAGCCTTACGCATGCGTATGGCCAAGTCGAATGGCTCAGCTCCCAAGTCGTCTTCTCCCTCTGTGCCCATGCACTGCAACAAAGCAAGGCGGTGAGGCAATGGCGCGTGCTCTGGTGAGGGTCTCTGGGGTCAATCAAGTACATGGATAGACTCATGGGACTATGCTATGGTGTTTGCATTTTTCGTGTTCATGGCTACCGAAGTCTACTGTGGACGGCCAGCGGCGAGAAAAGCTCGCCAGGGCTTTTTCATGGCACGACAAGGCTCTTGGGGTTAATTTGAAAAGGCAAGGGCGTTTTAAGCATCTAGAGGGATTGGTAAAACTAGTTATGGCATTGGTTTCCGCTCAAAAGTATCGTGGTGGCCTGTTCTCAGTGAGGTGCTTTTGTTCGGCGGTGGCGCTCATCTCCGGCGAGCTAGGGGCCGAGGTGGTTCACGGCGAGGCCAAGGTTGGGTTCAGGGTGTCCGGGCGGTGCTATGGGTGAATTTAATTGGCATTTGGTTGATGTTTGTGTGGAATCGAAGATCAGGGCTCGCCGAAGTATTGGCGGCGGCGATGGCGTTGCAGTGGAGGAAGTGGCAGGGTAATAGTTCAGGTCGGTGATTGACTGGCTGTGAGGGTTGATGGCGAGGTCGGGGTGGTTTTATACCTCATGAGAGGCGATGGGAGCAGGAGCTTGTGCACGGTGGTGGTGGCACGTGGCTAGCCGCGATGGAGCTTGGGAGCATTCGGTGAGCTTCAAGGTTGGTCGATATCCGTGGTGGCACCTTGGGCTCCAGGCTTCCCTTGGTGCTAGTGTGCTAGCAATGGCAGTGGTCAAAGAGTGTGACACGAGAGTCAGGTTGGGCAGGCTCTGTGTGTGCGATGGCGGTGAGACGGATCCGAGCAGTAGTGACGCATGGCCGGGATGAAGTGATGGCCAATTAATGGCAATATCAGGGTGTGGTAGGGGTTGGTACAGCTGTGATTAGTTCGGCCACAGTGGATGTGAACGGCTTCGGCGGCGAATGGAAGTAGGCCGGGTGGAATTGGGCACGGGGGAGAAGGCGGGAATGGAGAGGGCACCAACGCAAGGTGGAAGGCGAAAAGACAAAAAGGGAAGGGGTAACTGGCTTGGGAATTGCTATATTGGCAAGAATTCAAATTCAGCCAAAATTCAAGAAAACTCAGAATTTTATAGATTTTTGGTTTGTTTCAAAGAGGAAGGTGGCTCGTTGCTGGAGGGGTTGGTGGATCTGAGCGGCAGTGACAGGGGAGGACGTGATGCGTAGAGAAGGGATGGCGTGCCATGGCTGGGGTGGGAAGGATGCAGGGAAGGGGATTGGATGGTTCTACATGTTTAACACAGGCACAGCGGCACAGTCGTTGTAGCCGCCTGGTGCCTGCTTATTTTTGTCTACTACTTGTAGTATTGCTCTTGATGACATGGAAACACACTCCTTCCTTTGAGAAAGAGAAAAACTAAACAACGCTATACCATTTTCTCTTCACCGATAGGATAGCTTCCCCTTCCTCCACCTCCTCCTCCTCCACTGGTGCCGCCGCCTCCCCTTCCTCCTCCGTTGCTACCACTGGCTCGGCTCCGGATCTGCCGATAGGAGGGCATCGCCGTGACGACGGGTTCACCACACCCCCTGGATGTCGAGGGAGGCTAGGGAGGCGGTCGTCTGGTGGTGGGCAGTAGCGGGGGCGTTGGATGGCGGTGGAGGGTAGTGGGCGGTGGTAGAGGGAGGAACGGGCGAGGCGACGCTGCGACTATTAGGTTGGGCGGGGTGGTGGCGGTGGGGGAAGGAGAGACTGCAGCACGGCGAGGCGGCGGGATTGTTGCCGGCCACCGATGGTGGAGGAGGGGCAGGGAGAGGAGGAGGAGTAGTACGGAGTTGCCCACGCTGGAGAGAAGAGGGGAGGGGAGCGGCGATGGGGAACGGCGAGGAGGGAGGCGTCAGGTAGGGAGGGCACAGAGAGGAGGAAGAGTGGTAAGGAGGCTATTCCGTTGGACCCCAATCCAATGGGATACCGTTGTATAGTTTCCCTCTTTTTTAAAAAATATGAGCATGCAAAAAAAAATTCACGTGTCCAATTAAAGAGACACCTGAACCATCACGCATCAAAGTTGTTCCCCACTTGGCCCACGGCTCCTCCTGGTGTGGAGCGCGACGGAATAGGACGTGATCGAGAGTGTGCGACCGAGACAAGGACGTATGTACGTATGCACACAAGTTAATGGTCATTAAACTAGCTACAAGGCAGGTAGATAAGCTTGTAATTAAGGTAACTGTATCAAATACTTATACGAGCTAACAGCGTGTGTATATGATTAGCGAGTTTTTGGCACATATACCCGTATTTATAAAAATATCAGTATGCGCGTGGTATCAGAAAAAATGACCATTTTGCCGCCTGGTCGCTGGGCGGCGATTTCATGGAGTAGACACATGTAACCTGGAGCCCCGTGGCCGTGAGGCAGGCAACCTGCCGCCCGATAACCGGTCTCCAGGTGGCCTGCAGCCCCACCATCGGACGACGATTAGCCGGTTTAATCTCACCCACCCGAATTATATTTACCGCACTGTGGGTGAGGGGGGACGGTATAAACAGAGTGACAAATGTGCACGTAAGGGAAGGGACGAGGGGAGACGGCACAGACAGAGTGACAAATGTGCGCGCGAGTGAGCGGGCAAGGGGGGACGGTACGGACAGATGGACAAATGTGCATGCGAGGGGGATGGCACGGACAGAGTGACAAAAGTGCATGTGAGAGAGTGAGCGAGGCAGGACGGCACGGACAGAGCGACAAATGTGCGCGAGGGAGCGAACGAGGGGGGCATCATAGATAGAGTGACAAATGTGTGTGCGAGGGAGCGGGGGGTGGCATGGACAGAGCGATAAATGTGCGCACGAGAGAGCGGATAAGAAGGGACAACACGGACAAAGTGACAAATGTGCACGCAGAGGGAGCGGGTGAGAGGAGACGGCATGGACAAAGCGACAAATGTGCACGAAGGAGCGGGCGAGAGGGGATGGCACGGACAGAGTGACAAACGTGCGCCCCTACGTTCGGCGTGCCCCTGCGTCGCGGACGCAAATTTGCTCAAACTGAATTGGGCTTGCAAAGCGTACGTTGCGTAGGCTTAGCCTAAAGTACTACTCATTTGGCATCGTGTTTCCTGCACCACGGCTAAAACACCACATCGCTACCATAGAGAAGCAATGGGGGGAGATCACCCGACTAGAAAGGGCTGCAGCAGCCCGTGCTAAGAGGACACCTCCTACAAACGAAGCCCCCCGTACCTCCAACCCCAACCCATACCTGAATGTTCCCATTGAGCGTTCGCTGCACGACTTGCCCTTGGGGAGATGCCCCCTTTCTGCTGGTGCAGAGACTCATACAAATTCTTCAAGTCCAATGACTGGTTGAGCTTGGGCATGTGTTACTGGGATTGTGGTAATTGCGTCCGACTGGCATTGGGACACCACCCGTTACCGGTAACAGGTAAGGACGGGTTACAGTGTATTTCGTACCAGTTCTCTTGTATGGCACGCATTAACAAGCTTTCCCCTCTTTCCATAGTCTTCGGATTTGTTATGCACGTGTCGTAAATGGATCGACTGGGAGATCCACCCACACAACTAGTGGCAACTGGACTGTGAGGGGTGGGACGCATAGATGGCACGTCAGAGGATGGAGGAGTGGCGACGCGCTGAAGATCGAAGCAAGCGTATCCGACGGGAGACGGAAACTCACCTAGAGGCATGCAGGCGCAAGGAGCGCGAGGCTTGCAATGTGGAGCGCGAGAGAAAGCGTGAATTGGTGACCAAGGCTAGTGCGGCCGGCGAGGTCTACAACGCTGATCTCGCGAGGAAGGGTAATGCTGCTCGGTGACCGGGCGGCAGAAATGCTATTCTCGCGTGTATATAGCTATTTTTATAATATAGGTTTAAAATACACCAAAAATGCTACTCTATGATTAGCCACCTGCACACAG
The DNA here is from genome assembly GCA_017311315.1 of Dendrocalamus latiflorus. Classification (NCBI taxonomy): domain Eukaryota; kingdom Viridiplantae; phylum Streptophyta; class Magnoliopsida; order Poales; family Poaceae; genus Dendrocalamus; species Dendrocalamus latiflorus. The sequence goes on along the minus strand of CM029655.1, from coordinate 3,936,768 downwards.
TGGCTGCCCGTAGGCCCGCGGCAAAAAGTTTGGGAAGGAGGAGCAGGGATTGTAGCTTAACGCCCAAGAAAGGAAAGTGTATACGTATACACCATACACCGATCTACGCAACATGTGTATACATATACGGTCTGTATGCTATATAAAGGGGCATGCACCGCACACCTATCTCACACACAACGAGTTTCCAATACTCCCCAACTTCCCATGGCTAGTCACGCCTCCATCCTCCCCTTATCCATCGCCGCCTTCCCACGCTCCGCTGTGACAGGTCTGCTCGCCGGAGCGCCACCCCACCGTGGCGTGTTGACGCTAGCGGCGCCCGAGGGCATTGCGCTGCTAGCCGTGGCCGCTCCGGGGGAGAGGGCGGCGTCGGAGTCCGCTGCCCGCCGTCTTGCTGTAGTCTGCTTTCAGATGGACGGCCCACCCTCCGACGACGACCACGTGACGGTATGGTTGCCCGCCTGGATCTCTGCTTTGGTGGTACGTACTTGTGTTCTTGCATGGATCTGTGGTCTTTGTCTGTTCCTTCGTCGTGTGACTTGGAGTTGGGCCGGGTAGTAGGTTTGTTTCACGTTTGATTTGCACTTGGACCGAGTAGAAGGTTTCTTTCTCGTTTGATTTGGACTTGGAATGGCTATAATATCGACAGGAGGGCTCTAGGATCTGGCCGTGCTGATTGATCATATGGGCCTAATCTTGGTCCTCTTTTTCTCGTCTTGGCCTGTGGTGTTCTTCCTCTCTTGCTTGCCTTATTTCTTTTCGTTTTTCACTTCGCCCTTCTTCCGTTTGTCTAATTTTTATGTTTTCTGTTTTTATTGGAATTTTTTTCGGGCATTTTACATGAAAATGGTAGGAATGGATTTCTCCTCTCTTTTCCATCTTTTTTCCCTTTTCTTTTTTAGATAAAAAATGGAGGAGCTGTTCCTTTTCCCCATTTCTTCCTCTGTTTCTTGTTCACTCCTTTGTTCCTCTGTTGTTCAATCTTTCTTGGTTTCTTTCTTTTCTTTTGGATTTTTGTTAAGGACGATTGTTTTATGACTTTTTATTTTTTTTTTAGAAAAAACCGGAGAATTTCTCACCTATTCTTGTTCTAGTTTTTTGCTTGCAGTTTCTGTTCTCTTTTGTTTTCTTTCTCCTTGCGCGCGTGCTTCTTCCATCATATGTTGTACAAATGTTTGGAAATTCTCGATTTCTTTTGTGATGGTTCGGCTATTCGATCGCCACTCGTGTAGTGGCCTCGATTCGATCGTCATGCGTTTTCGATTTCTTGCTTTCTTTTCTGGAAAGATCAGATCGAAGAAGTTTATATTTAAGCGCCTTCATTGTCTCAGTTTTCCGAAAATATGCATAAAGATACTATTGCGTTGAGTTATTTTGCTTTCCGAGCTAGTTTGTATGTACAAATAGGTGATCGATCGATCTTTGCTGGTTTGTTAAGGTGCAATGTAGTAGTTAATGCACGTGATTTCTCAATCAGCGCAACTAAGCACACATCTTATTTCGGTTCCGGTTCTGCTTCATTCTAGGGCGGTGATGCGTTTCGAGTGGCTATGGAGAAGTTTCGGTTGTCCCACAGGCCGATCGCCCTACTGGGCAACAAGTGGATGCTGGATGAGGCGATTCAGACCGCTGGGCTCTGCAGTCTCCTCCTGGAGAAGGTGGTGGACATTGGCCTGCTCTCTCCAGAGCACCACGAGGTAGTTACGAGCACAGGCAACGCTCGACTCTGACTTGATCTTAAGCGAAATCAACGGCGCGTGTTCATTTACAAGGATTTGCTGTTGAATTTGTTGTTGTTGCAGGACATGGTGCGTGTGGGCGAGGGCTTCATCAGGGTTGCGGGTCAGGGCCGCGAGGGCTACGTCAGGGCCGACGCGCTGGTGGAGGCCATGGATGGCCTGATGCTCATGTCGGCCGTCTTCATCAAGAGCCCGGGATACCTCCCACCGTACGCCGACACGGTCCCGCTCTCCAGCCTGGATGTTGACAAGGAGGTTTACTTCGGGGAGCTTATCCGGGCTTACACGATCCTCTACTACGCTTTGTTCTGGCAATTCCGCGGAGCCTTTCCCCGTAACTTTTAGATATTCAGTGCATGGATGCAACTCTATGAGCTAGCTCCGGCTGGAGCTGCTGTGACAACGATGCTCTGTTTTCTACTATCGCGTACTGCTAATATGTATGTTGATGCTTTGTCTTCTGCAATGTGTAGGATCTAGCAACGTTACCGAATGCGCTAGGCTAGCTAGAGTTGTAACACTCCGCGGTAGAACCAGTATGACCAAGTTTGCGTCGCACTTGAAGAAACATTCATAGCAAAAGAACGACATGGACAGGACAATCATAGCAACAACTAGCTGCTATAGCTCCAACACTTAATAATTGGGCAAGCAGAAAAAAAAAAGATAGAATAAAGGAATTTGCTAACATAACAGTAGAGCATCGAGCAAATACGTGGCGTGATTGCTGGTACTCTCGATATAGGCCATCAGGTGGCAATACTACAAATTAATGATTATCGGAGATTTTTGGCCCAAAATTAGTTTGTAATTCAAATTTTGTTTGAAAAGTTTGGCCTGAAATTATCCGAAAATTTCCGATTATCGCTCATATCGGCCCCCCTAAAATTTTCGAACTGGTTTTGAAAACCCTGACGGGATCTCATGGATACCCCGATGGAAGAAAGGAGCCAGTTTGATCATGTTGACTGCAACAGAACTGCGACTGTTGAGGATGTCATTGCACCTTAAGCACTTGCTCTTGACATAATCTGATCAAGCTGATCAAATTTAGGTTCAAAGGCTGGATCAGAAAAAGTATAGCAAGATGGAAGAAATAGGTTTTAAGATGAATTTATGCTGGTGCTCACAGCCTCACAGAGTACTAGACACAGCCGCCGCATGCCCATGAGTGACAAATTACTGGCTATCGAGTCAGGGAACATGGAACATTCAGAATTGATCGCAGGCATGGATAGTCAGAAGATCAAACTGAAAAGCCAACCAAACCACCGACAGGAAAAAGCAAAAGCTGAACAAAATATTCAAAACCTAAAGGGAGACAAGTTTTAGTTGATCTTTTGTTCACAGCAGCTCACGAGGGATAAAGTGTTCACTGGAGTTTACTGCTAGCCGAACCAACACAAAAAGCAAGAATTACTTCCAGGCCGCAAAAATAAAATAAAAAAGAATGCACCTGGCCGAAGCTTTGAATGGCAAGAACTAAAAAGACAAGGAAGCAAGTACCACTCCAGGAAAGAAAGCTAGCCAAAATAAACCAACAAACAATGCTGTAATTGGGACAACAAGAAACCTCTCAAGGAGCTGCCGAAAAGGAGAATTAAGTGCCATTAATGCTAGAGAATGATGCTGAAAATGTCTCCTTGCCGAGAGAGGGAACATGCAGCCATTTAATGCTATGCATGCAGATTTTTGTTGCCCTACGGACATGTATCCCTCACAAGAAAAGGAGCACTCGGCAGGGACTAGAACCGCAAGAAATAATTGGCACAAAGGCACACAGATTTCGGCCAAGTGTTCACAGATTTTTTGCATTCCTGCCTTTTGTAGTTTTGGTTTGCACACAGGAGAAAAAGCAATCTGAAATAATGACTCAAAAAGAGAATTAAAAACTTCTTTTCTCCGAACGCAAGAAACACTTGAGAGCATACAAATTTGACAGCGAACAAGAGATGAAGAACAAATTTGAGAGCATACAAATTTGGCCGAGCCGACTGGGCGGCGGCGCCCCAGCGCCCCACCGCCGCGCGTGCCAGGGGAGGCGTGGATTCGGTCGGGGCCGGCCGGATCTGAGGCGAGGTAGGCGGGGGCGAGCAGGGGGAGGCCGCGGCGGAGAGCCCGAGGCCTGCGCAGCCGCATGCGAGAGAAAGAGGGAGGGGAGTGAGATGGGAGGGGAGGGCGGAGGAGGCGAGGGAGTCGGCGGCGGCGGCGAGCTCGGGGCCGACGAGCCCGAGCTCAGCCGTGTGCCACCCCGCGCGCCCCAAGCCGCCTGGAGGAGAGCCGATGGGAGGGAGAGAGTGGGGGTAGGAGAGGAGAGGAAGGGGGCGGCGGGAGAACCGCCGGCGCCGCCGCGCCCGGCCGCGCGCCGCCCTGGGCGGAGAAGAGGAGGAGGAGGCCGTTTCGGCCGAATGCAGTTGGAGAGAGAGAGGGAGATGGGTAGGTGAGGGAGGAAAAGAATGGGGGCCGACCGGGTAGAGAAAGAAAAAAAAAGAGGAAAAAAAGAAAGAGGAAAGAAAAGGAAGAGAAAGGAGAAGAAGAGGAGAAAAGAAAAGAGGAGAAAAAGAAAGAGGGAAAAAAGGAGGTTTTCGGGACCTGCGCGGCAGATCCCTAAAACACGTGCGTTCCTGCGCCAGAAACGGGATATGCGTAGTATCGTCGTGGCCCATTTAATCTCTGGTCTTGTATGATGCGTTAAAATTGGACTGTTTGTTTGCCCAGGTGGAGGTCGCGAGTCGACGCCTTCCGCACGTCGTTCCGCTCCGCTCGTTTAACAGGCAAGTACATGGTAGAGCGGTAGACCAAGGTTATGAATATGCGATGTTTATCTGGTATGATGATATTTATGTAGAAATGCGTTGATTACATGATATCTATGTGGAAATGTGATATTTACCTGACATAAGGTTGCATGGTAAATAATGGCAATGATGATGGAGTGAGGTAGGCAAAGATTCTTGTCTACTAGTAATGCTAGTGATGAGCGTGATTATGATCATGGACATATGCAATTGCATGAGGAGCACTCAAGAGTGAGGGCGGTGAGAAAGTCCCTAGCTATGAGTAAAGTTAGCGGACTAATCCGGAGTGCTCTTGAGTAAGACCTACTTCGGTAGGCCTCCACGGGAGTGGAGGGGTCCCGTGCCTATGAGGGCGGGCCCACGATGGGTGAACATCGACGGGTGTTCACTCGGCAGTACCGGTACTTACAAAATGAAGAGCATATGAGCATGTAGAGTAATGAGGCATGGCATTGATGGCATTGCATTGTTTGGCTATGAGAATGATGTTATGAACATGATGATATATGTGCATTATGTTTATATGCTTACTTATGTTGGTAGTGTCTATTGTTCTATTATGTACTTGCTGAGTCTTTGGACTCACCCTTGCTTTGTTGTTTTTTAGGTAACTTTTGAGGACGTCTTGCACGGGCGGATGTAGCACATGAATGACTTCACGTTCTTGCAGCACTTCACATATCTAGCTTTTGGTAGTATGTTTAATTCCACTAGTAAGTTAGAAAAGTTGTTTAAAAATGGTATGGTGTAAGTGGTTGTTGCTTCATGATCAAGGTAGAGTTTGCTTAAATTGTTTAGCAGATGACTAGAAGTGGTATTATTATACAGTGATGGTAGCACTCTAGGCCCAGAGGATGGGCAGGGTGTTACATAATGAAAGCAAAGGGACGAGCTTTGAGCAGAAAAGAAATATTAGATAAAGCTGAGAGATAGCCGATGAGAAAATGTCAAATGCTCCGTTACAACTTACAGTCGTTTATCCGATTAAATAAACGACAATGAGCAGCGGTGAGCCGGTGAGCATGCATATACTCCGAAGCGTGGTTTTCATTTGCCACTCACACGGAATCGGAGCCCGTGTCAGAATCCTCAGGTTCGCCGTTATCTGGAGCCCTAGTGTCACCTCCTGCAAGGCGAGGTAACATGCATTAACCGTCAACAGAAACGGTGGGTGATAGATCCACTTACGGTGAAAAGCAACTCAACGCATGCATACATCACACAAACGGCAGACAGAGGAAGCATATTTACCTTGGACCTGGCCTAGTGCACTTTCGCGATTAACAACCATCATTGTAACGAAGGATCTTGTAAGTATTATCGCATCAACCAGCGTAGGCCTCAGAATCTGCACGACCCAAACATTAGGATGGCAGTCAAAATATAAGGGGAAGAGTACTCCTTGGACCAATCAAAATATGCCCTACCTTGTATGCGTGATGCCGCGGAGCCGTCCTGAATTTATGTTTCAAATTGTTCATTCTCTGCTCAAACTCGCGTCGAGTTCTATCTATTAGAGCTCTATCTACATCACAGTCTGGACCGTAATTCGATGAACTATCTTCATTATCATCAAGATTTGCCAGAGCATCTTGAAGCAAGATGTGGCTTATTGCGGCCACACCGCCAAGAGCACCAAGAAATGAAACAATAGTTTCCGTAGTAACCTTCATTTGGTGCGCGTCATCAACTGTACTAAGAAAGATGCCCACGTACATTGCAACAGTCTGTATTTTAGGGAGGGGGGATTAGTACACATGCCATTACTTACAATTCTAGAATGCAGATCATATATACTGAGTTACCTGCTTTATAGTATGTTGAGAAATTTCGCCGGGCATACCACGTCTTAAACCAGCACAAGCCTGGAATCATTTCAGAAAAGATATAGTTTTGTATGGAGACAACGAGGGGGGAGGGGGTGTGGATGCGGTTACCATGACTTTGGAAGCCAACTTTATAGCATCTTTAGCTATCCCGCAAACCCCCGTTGACAATGCCATGGCTTCAACATGCTACAAAAATTAAAAAAAACACACACACATTAAGGTCTTGTTTAACAGCATGGTGAGTGGTTTTCCTTCTTTGCTAAACATTTTGCCCTTACAAATGTAACCATTAATTCAACCGTGCTAAACATTCACCATCCCTAGCTGATCCTAATTCACCATCCCTAGCTGATCTTAATTAGGACGGTCTTACAGAAGGATAGTGCAGCTTAGGAAAAAAATGAAATAGTGATTATTGTCACGCTTTTGATCACACTTTTGCTTCTAGTGCTAAATTATTTTCCACGCACGAAAAAATCAAAAGAAATGAGCTCGTCTTACAGTTTTACCCGACATAACAAAACTTACCAAAATGCTGGTAGCCATCTCACTCCAGTCGTACTCATCAAGTTTGTCAATTTCTTCGCCGAATGGCATATCCTTTTAAAAACAAGTAGAACAAATAAAGCCATTTGAAGATAAACAAAACAGTAAGACTAAATAGTATCAACAACATATTGGGATATAGACGACAAGTCTCCAGACACTTCTTTTTTTTATTTATTTTTGCAAATATGATGATAAACTGATATGGTTTTGCACAAATGCGTTCCTAAGAGTGCGATATGGTTTGTTTATTTTAATCCCTCATATTTGTATATATTTTCATTGTTTGCTCTTACCTTGTTTATGATGTATACCTGATACGTTGAGTAGTACTGTTTTGAACTTCACTATCCTAGGACTTGCATGAGACGCTAAGCTATATAAATTTAATAACTTGAAACTACATTGTCTATCTCTTTCCTGAAAGAGTATGAATGCACAGTCTTTGTTATTGAAGAAAAGAATGAAGTCATCAACAAATAATAAATGACCACCACTACCATTAATCAATGGTATGCTCTGTTATTAACCAAACAACCGTGAAAAAAGTGCAACAACAAATATACATAGGAATAACACTGACTGGTGGTCTCTTGCAGAACTTCTTTAATTTCTCACGGAACTTCTCGAAATCCGCAGCCTGAATTGAAGCAGTAGCAACAAATAAAAACCACAAAATATATAAGTAAAACATCAGTAAGATAAATTTCTAAACTTTGCACTCGGGGAGTATTGTGAACAAAGAAACAAACAGTAGTGCAAGTATACGTTTGTGCCAAGTTAATATCGGATTTGCACTAAGGGGATCACTCAAATGGTTCCTTGAACATGCAAACACAAGTTACAGGAGTGCATTGAACATGCAAAATTGTAAATACAGGGCTGGTGTCACAAGTCAGAGACTCAAGGACTCAGGGCTGCAGCCTGCAATATTGGGCTGCGAATTCTAAGTGTATTTGTACATGTAGCCATGTAGGTGCCCCTACATAAGATTTCAGTATAAACATCAAAACGTAACATGGATACAGTACAAGTTTGATCTCAAGAATCATAGAGGAAAAAAGAAAAAAAAATTAACAGAGCTTCGACGGGGGAAAAAGTAGCCTTGCAGATCGTACATGAAAAGCGAGAGTCTAAGCACAGGAAAATCGAATATAGTTGATTTTTAGAGCTTGAGACGCACGAAGAGTTGAACTTACCGTGAACTCATCCTCCGGATCCGGGCCGACGGGCTGATCAGCGGCGCCCTTGTGAGCGTGGATCGCGTGGCTGTGGCGCAGGCGAGGGGCCATCTTGCCCTCCTGCACCTTGACGAGCGTGGTGTTACGCCGGCCTAGCGGCAGGATACAGCGAGTGCGAGGCGACCAGCTGCTCAGGCGGTTTGCGCCCAAGGTCGAGGACACGGGAGCGGCAATGCCAGCGGGACATGGCCGGAGGGCGGCCATGGCCAACTATCCGATGGTCGGATGGATTGTTTTCTGGCTGCTCGAATTTTAGGATTCCCTTAAATTTCTTCGCCGTTTTCGCTTGTAGATTGATGTCACGGTATTTATTTCCCTTTGTAGAGTCCAATGGCCGGAAGGCAGGGGAGCTCTGACGACCAACGGCGGCGGCGTGGAGCACAGCCAGTCGGCCCACCGATTTGGATCGGAAACAAAAATCGAGACCAAAGCCAGCCCAGAATGAATACAGGTCTGATTCGAGCCCGGTCCGTTGTGTCGGTCCAGCCTTATGTACAGTCGTGCAGGGCACGGCTGGGATGGTGCCGATGCGACGGAGGGGGCGGCAGCTGAGTGAAGTCAGCGAATGAGAAACCAGTGGATTTGAAGGGGACGGGGGAGGAGGCGAGGGGCGGACGCGGAGGCAGGGGAGGATGCAAAGAAGGATGAGCCAAAAGCGGAAGCAAAGGAGGCGGCGGTGGAGGAGTAGGATAAGAGGGAGGAACCAAAGGCGGGGGTGAGGGAGGAGGAGGCCGTAAAATTTTTGCTTTTTAGCTCAAAATTTAAAATTTTTTTACATATGGACCCCTGGAGAAAAGATTTGCAAAAATAGACCCCTAGCACGGCGCCAATGCACATGGCGCCCACGGTACACGTGACGGCGCCATATTCGTCGGCGCCGTGAGTGGACACGTAGGATCCACGGTGGCATAGCACGGCGCCAACTAACATGGCGTCGTCACGTGTACCCACGGCGCTAACGGTAGTGGCGCCGTTTCGTTGGACTTAACCCCTGCGCAGCCCCCGGCCCCCGACCACCCCTCAGTGCTCTGCTCGAACAGACCAAGCAGAGAACATCCGCCGCCGCCGCCCCTCTCTCCCCTCCCCAAATCCATCCCAATCCATCGAATTTTTTCGCGATTTTGCTTCCAAACCGAGCAAGCAAGGTGAGCTCCCTCTCCTCCTTTGATTTGTTGCAGTAGATATGGATTAGTTGAGGTACATTTCGTAGGGCAAAATTTGAAACCCTAGATTAGATTAGTTGGATTTGGCTCGGTTTTAGGTTCGATTCGCAATAGATATGCGTAATGTATTAGCAATAATGTGTATAGATCCGTTTCTAGGGTTTGATTATTGTACGTAATGACTGAGATATGTTTGTTTGTTGTGCTATAGATGGATAAGGTTGTGACTTTACACCATGGTGGTACTGTGAAGAGAAATGACAATGGGGGTGTTGATTTGGAGGGCATGGAAGAGACCACATTGCTATTTAGTTCACGTCCATCGTATGGTGAGGTCATTTATCGCTTGAAAGAGAGGTTGGGATGGACAGATGAGCATGGTGATGTCGTTATGGAAGGATTGATTGATGTTGGGTCGTCAAAGGGGCCGCGTATAAAGAGATTGGTTTCGATTGGCAGCGACGGTGAATGGGATAACTATGTGGCCATTGTTTTGGACTCAGAGGTCAGAGCACCTGACTTGTTTGTGCAGAGGGTGGTGAGAGATCAATCACCTCCTAGGGCTGCATTGGATCCCAATGACTCACCGTTAGTTGGGTCACCGGATCATGAAGAGGTCGAGGTGCAAGTTGTATCCTCGGCTCAAGTATGTGAGGTTCCATTGACTCAGGTAGAAGCTGACTCTGAGGATGTCGATGACCGCTTTGTTGGTGGATTCGACGAGGAGACAGTGTTTGAGGAACCCATGGTTTGTGTAGCATCTAACAGGGTGGATGTACAGCTTGCAGGAGACGAGGCTGCTTATGAGGATGCGAGGGCTGTGGACTCAGATGATGACAGACCAGTCACAGGTTTGACGTCTAGCGAAATTGAGATGTTGAGAAGAATGTTTCCTGGCCGTGATCCACTAGTGTCCGATTATAATGACCTAAGCAACGCACATAGGGCTGTCGCGGATGGAGGGCAAATGCAGAGGGACGTACCTAGGCCTGGGGCTAGTATCATAATTCAGAAGGGTCATGTCTTTGAGGATATGTCGGCATTGAAGATGTGGCTGAAAGAGTACTCGATCGTGCACAACCGTCCATACCGGGTTAAGAACTCATACGCCAAACGTCGGTACACCATCAAATGTGAGAGCACAGGGTGTGCATGGAAAGTCTGTGCCAGGAAGGTGAAGGGTACGGAGAGGTTTAAGATTACAACTGTGGATGGACTGCACGGCTGTGGGTCTTCCGAGCCCAGCCAGAAACATCGTCAGTTGACTTCTCGGTTCATTGCAACCCGCTTGTACCCCATGATAAAGCACATGCCGACGATGCGCGTGGCAGCAGTGATAGAGGCCGTTAAACTGAAGTGGCACTACACAATCAAGTATGGGAAAGCATGGAGGGCGCAACAACGTGCTTTAAAGTTGATTTATGGTGATTGGGAGGAGGCGTATGAGCGTTTGCCGGCCATGTTGAACGCAATTAAAGCGGCCAATGCAGGAATGCAGTATGAGTACGTGCCTAAGCCCGATGTATGGATTAATGGAAGACATATATTTTTTCGAGCATTCTGGTACTTTGGTCAGTGTGTCGAGGCTTTCAAACATTGTAGGCCTGTTCTGTCAATTGATGGGACGTTCCTGTTGGGTAAGTATGAGGGAACGTTGTTGATTTCTATTGGTTGTGATGCGGACAACTCGCTTGTGCCATTGGCTTTTGCTTTGGTGGAGAAGGAGGACAAATCTAGCTGGGCTTGGTTTCTACGGCTTGTACGGATCCATGTGGTTGGCCCGGGGAGGGAGGTATGTGTGTTGTTTGACAGGCACGCTGGGATCTTGAGCGCCGTTAAGGAAGTGATACCAGGACATTCACCTGTGCATCATCGTTGGTGCACAAGGCACCTTGCAGAGAACTTGTTCAAAAAAGATGGGGTGAAGGCCAACTTTGCACTTTTCGAGGAGGTATGTCGCCAGAGGGAGGTAAAGCTGTTTGATGAGAAGTTAGAGGAGTTGAAAACGAAAACCAATGCCGAGGGTCGTGATTGGATAAGGGGTTTAATGAGAGATGTACACAAATGGTCAAGGGCTCATGACCCATTGGGAAGGAGGTATGGGTTTATGACTAACAACATGGCAGAATGCTTCAACGGGCTGCTTAAGGGGGCACGCGGATTGCCAGTTACCGCAATTGCGGCGTTCACTTTCTACAAGTGTGTTGCATGGTTTGTCAACCGGCACCGGGAAGCCTCAGACATGTTAAGGGCACATGCACGTTGGCCACCTCGTCCTCACGGCTTCATTACCAAAGCGAATATGCAAGCCAATGAACAGGAGTACCACTGTTTTGACCATGTGACGGGCACGTATGAGGTTGTTGAGGGTGGAGGGACAACCGAGAATGGAGAGCTCCGAGAGGCCCGAAAGCATAAGGTCGTGATTACATCCTTCACATGCACATGCGGTGTTCCTGACAAGTTCCATTTTCCATGCTCCCACATGGTGACCGCATGTAGGGCCCGGAATGTCGATGTTGAGACCAAAATCCCGAGACTATTCAGCGTGGATGCGTTGGTGAGGACATGGGCCCCACGGTTCGAGCCATATCGTGATGAAAGCGAGTGGCCACTTTACTCGGGTCCAAGGTACATAGCGGACGCGGGGTTACGTTGGCACAAGAGGGGCAGCAGGAAGCGGTCAAGGTACAAGATGGATATGGATCGGATACCTGGTCGCACCAAGAGGGGTAGGGCAAATCCCTTCATTGAGGACCCACAGGAGACACACTGCGGTATGTGTGGTCTAATGGGTCACAATTCACGGACGTGTCGACGTCGTTCCACTCAGGTTAGCAGCGTTAGGTCTAGAGAGCATAATTTTTACATATTTTGTTATTTTTATCACTAACGTAATTTTGATTGCACAGGATGGCGAGGTACCGGCTGGTGGACGAGTTCTACGACAGAGAGCCCCGCTGCAAGCTCACGATGATTCCCATACTGCGTCCTCCAACCCATGATGATGAGAGTTGTGTGTATGTGTATGTGTATTTTATATGTGTGCATGACGATGTATGTGTGTATATATGTATGTGTGTATGTATGATTTGAGACTTTATTGAGAGTTATTGAGAGTTATGATTTGATGTAGGTATGTATGTATGATTTGAGACTTTATTGAGAGTTATGCGTATGTGTTTCATATGTGAATGTATGTATATGTGTGCATGTGTTTATATGCAGAAACAGACAGCTCTTTGCTGTTTTCTGTAGGTTTCCGTATTACGGCGCCAAAGACTCTGGCGCCATGATACTTAAAAACGGCGCCTGTATCTTTGGCGCCACATTCTGGCGCCAAACTTTTGTGCGCCGAACTCCAATATTTCGGCGCCATAGTGATTGGCGCCGTGACACTTTTATACGGCGCCAGGTTGTTTGGCGCCGTTAGTACTGCACTTGCTTTATATGCAAGCTCGGCCTAGTTGTTTCGTTCCATCCGCATATACAATACTAATTGACATTCACCAAATGAATAAGCACAGCCCAAAATAACATACTGAGTGCATACATCCACATACATACATAATCTACATACATAGTTTATAAATTTTCAGAAAATACATACGTCCGCATACATCAAACATTAAAATAACCTACTGAGTGCATCGAGGCCACTTCCCCTTCCTCTGAGCATCAGGGTACTGCTCAAGGGCTGCCTTGGCACGCCGCGCTCTCTCTAGCTTCTTCTGCCTTTCTCCCTTGCGCTTTGCCGCAGCCCTCCTACGCTCCTCCTCACGGTGTTCCCTCGCGGCCTCCTCCTGTTTCTTCTCCCTTTCCCACCTCTCCTTTCGTTCTTCATCCCACTTCTTATTGGCGTCAAGATATTATTTGTCATCCTCAGCGATCGCAGTGTCGATCCACTGCTCAAAATCACAAAGCGGTGGAGGCTCCTGCAAATGTACGCATTCGTTAAACCAACAGAATTAATACGAATTCGATGAATCGACAATATAACATACCATCTTGCCGAGGACAACGGCGCCACGTGGCGGATCAAACGCCCAGTTGGCGCACATCCAGTACCTCTGCCTATATGTATCCGGATCATCCGACCGTTCCACTTTGCAAGGATCGCCGCAATAACACATCGGCACGGGAACACCGGATGGAGGTGACAAACGAGTGAAGCCCATGACAACCTAAAATGCGAAATGAATAAGATTTATAATTTTTCTCGTTTCTAACCCTAGGTTAGCTAGTTACCCAAATCAAACCCTAATCCAACTAATTTCAATCTAGAAACGGATCTATACACATTATTGCTAATACATTACGCATATCTATTGCGAATCGAACCTAAAACCGAGCCAAATCCAACTAATCTCATCTAGGGTTTCAAATTTTGCCCTACGAAATGTACCTCAACTAATCCATATCTACTGCAACAAATCAAAGGAGGAGAGGGAGCTCACCTTGCTTGCTCGGTTTGGAAGCAAAATCGCGAAAAAATTCGATGGATTGGGATGGATTTGGGGAGGGGAGAGAGGGGCGGCGGCGGCGGATGTTCTCTGCTTGGTCTGTTCGAGCAGAGCACTGAGGGGTGGTGGGGGGCCGGGGGCTGCGCAGGGGTTAAGTCCAACGAAACGGCGCCACTACCGTTAGCGCCGTGGGTACACGTGACGGCGCCATGTTAGTTGGCGCCGTGCTATGCCACCGTGGATCCTACGTGTCCACTCACGGCGCCGACGAATATGGCGCCGTCACGTGTACCGTGGGCGCCATGTGCATTGGCGCCGTGCTAGGGGTCCATTTTTGCAAATCTTTTCTTCAGGGGTCCATATGTAAAAAACTTTTAAATTTTGGGCTAAAAAGCAAAAATTTTACGAGGAGGCCACGGTGGGCTAGGAGAAATGAGAAGGCGGTTGGGGTGGTGGAGAAGGAGAAGAGCAAGGACGCGGTAGAGCCTGCGACGGTGGTATCAGAGTTGTGCCGCTCCTAAGCCGCCGCCTCTATAGCTTTCGCCGCGCTGCCCCTGGGAGATGCTCTCGTCTCCATGATATCTCCCAAGGGCTGCACAACCCGTAGTTTTAGTTGTGTCGTCGATCATCCGAACGGCTACTAATTAGCGTTTTCCTCGGTCATCTTCAAATCAGGTTTTCTCAACTTTTTTCGATCATAGATCGGTTTGCATCGCCCTGCAGCTCGTCGACGTTCCTTGGCTCCGGACTTCACCGACTTGGCTTCGACCTCTTTGACGTGTCCTCTCCTCCTATGACATCGAGGCATGACACGGCGCGCTTGTCGACACGACCCTCCCTCCTCGGCCTTCTGAGCGCCCTGTCTACCATCGTCATCACGTTGAATCATCATTATCGCCCTGTCATCCATGAGTACGTGTCGTCGCACCACAGAGAGCCTGTGGTCACCATTGCAATCGTCTTTGCCACCGTCCTCATCTAGACGCTGCTTTGCGCCGATGGCTCCCCAACTTTGCCGCCTCTCTACTCTCCTCAGTGGTCTTTCCGCCTGGAACTAGAGCTGACTCTCTCCGCCGCTCGTCTCCACGGCCTCAGATCCAGGCTCCATGGCCAACAGTGCCACTGCATCTAGCTTCTAAAAACAGTGCCAGTGCCACTGCGAAAGTATATACAGGGTTGTTTATATTGTCTTCTAAAAACTACTTTTATACTGTACTTAACTTTCAAACAGAGTGTGTGGTCCGCTAATCGATTACAGTATACACTGGCTAAAATCACACGTAAATATCTCTTTCTACAAAATTTTCTATAAACTATTACTATTTATAAATCAAAATTAAAATCTAAAGATATAAATCTATACGAACGGACCACACATTTTCGCTTACACTGCGGTTGGTTCGTGAAGTCGTGATTTGACGCCCTAATAATACAGTACACCGCCCCCGGCGTGGTGACGTGTCCGGATCCAACTCACGAATTAGGAATTGGGAGAGACTACGATTCCAATCAAAACTCAGATCGAACCCACCCCTCGCCCGCGATCCCCTTCCTCCCCGTCTCCTCCTCAGATCTCCGACCACCCCGACTCCTCGGCGAATCGTCGGCGGCGGCGCGATGTCGGGGCAGAGCCAGCGCCTGACCGTGGTGCCGACGGTGACGATGCTGGGCGTCATGAAGGCGCGGCTCGTCGGCGCCACCCGCGGC
The DNA here is from genome assembly GCA_017311315.1 of Dendrocalamus latiflorus. NCBI lineage: Eukaryota > Viridiplantae > Streptophyta > Magnoliopsida > Poales > Poaceae > Dendrocalamus > Dendrocalamus latiflorus. The sequence continues at coordinate 3,921,279 of CM029655.1, read as the reverse complement.
CACGCTCTCCTCAAGAAGAAGTCGGACGCGCTCACCGTCCAGTTCCGCGCCATCCTCAAGAAGATCGTCGCCGCCAAGGAGTCCATGGGCGAGGCCATGCGCGCCTCCTCCTTCTCCCTCGCCGAGGCCAAGTACGTCGCCGGCGACGGCGTCCGCCACGTCGTCCTCCAGTCCGTCCGCTCCGCATCCCTCCGCGTCCGCTCCCACCAGGAGAACGTCGCCGGGGTCAAGCTCCCCAAATTCACCCACTTCGTCGACCCCGCCGCCGCCTCCACGGGCCCCTCCAACGCGTCCCCGAGCCTCACCGGGCTCGCCCGCGGAGGCCAGCAGGTCGCCGCCTGCCGCACCGCGCACGTCAAGGCCATCGAGGTGCTCGTGGAGCTCGCCTCGCTCCAGACCTCCTTCCTCACGCTCGACGAGGCCATCAAGACCACCAATCGCCGCGTCAACGCGCTGGAGAACGTCGTGAAGCCGAGGCTGGAGAACACCATCAGCTACATCAAGGGGGAGCTGGACGAGCTCGAGCGCGAGGACTTCTTCAGGCTCAAGAAGATCCAGGGCTACAAGAAGAGGGAGATCGAGCGGCAGATGGCCGCGTCCAAGCAATTCGCGGAGGAGCAGCTTGCGGAGGAGGTCGCGCTCAAGAGGGGCATCTCGTTGGGGGCCGCGACCAACCTGCTGGTTGCCGGCGGCGAGAAGGACGACGACATCATCTTCTGATCGTCTTTGGTCGTCCAGTCATTCAGTCGGTGCGTTGCGTTGATTCCTTGTGCTGTTATTATCAATCTGAGATGTGTTCGCTTTCGCTGAGATGGTTTCTTCCATATAGACTGCTGCTTTAGTTCATTTTGTTGCAGTATCGATCAAGTATTGCGTCTTTTGTGAACACTTGTTCTTAGGTGGACGCAGATTAGGTCACGAGTAAAGGATGTTGACAAATGTTCCTGCTTGTGATACTTGATAATTGATATGAACTATAGAGTGGCTGTTGATTCACTTAAACAAAATATGGGAGTCACAAGTGCACGATTGGATATTTTCTCTTGTTACATGATTACAATTCACCTTCGCACTATTTACAAAGAAATTTTCCAAACTGAAAATTTATGCTTAGGAGCTTAGTCAAACAATTCTTTACTCCAAGGTTCTAATGTGCCAACAAGATTTGATGAGCTTTATGATTTGTTCATATCATGTAGCTGTGTGATTAACTATGCAAGGAAGATAAGGATACGACTAGTTTCACTGGCAAATAAATTACACAGGATGTATTGATATACATGTTGAATCAATGTGTGATAAGATGTTCGAAACAAATTAGCATAAGTACAAATCAGCTGCGTTACTTGGATATGGACATAAGTATTGGACACCAACACAGACCCAAGTGTATATCACATGCTAGAAAATAGAAGAGACACAATGCTTATGTACAATTTAGTATTAGATAAAATTATGGAAACAGTGTGATTTACTGCTTATACTCCACAAATGATTCTGTAGTTTCTTGTTGAATGATGTTATGCTTCTTGGGGGGAATTGCTTAATTTGCTCTTAGTTGTTAGACACTATTGATTTTCTCCATGATACATGCAGAATTACAAATTTAGGGTAACCACTGCCACAGCTTAGGGAAGGCTGCCGTCTCAGAGATATATAGGAGGGCGGGCTGGGAAGGGTAGCACCAGCATCACTTGCAAGTTACAAATAGCTTTACTTTCTGTAAAAATCCTGACTGGGTGTCCGATGTGGTAGTACATGAGCTTCTAGGTAACTGTGCAACTTGGCCCCTTGACCTTTCAAGGCTAGCTGAATTTAGCTCTCTGAATTTCAATTTACCTCTTGTGTTGAGTTTACTGGTCATGGGTCTTTTTCATTATACGTAGCTGCAGTTGGATTTTTGCAAAGCAAACTAATGGATTTAATCTTAATTGGTCATCCAGAAGAGTTGTGCAGAATTTAATATAAAAAACTTGAATGTATCGCAACAAAGGCCATTTTCATTTCAACAAATTAAGAATAAGAGCAATTCCACTCTAGTTGAGAATCTTGAGTTTGCCATTGCTTGCCACTAGGAAATAGCAATAGGTGGTTAGGAAGATGTAAGGCACTAGCATTAGGTGGTTAACATGGCCATGTTCGTATTGGTTTCTAAAAGCTGTTTTTCTACAGTAAATATCTTTTCTATAGTAATTACATTTCAAACGGAGTGTCTTTTTAAAATGGAGTATACTAGTCGATCGTAGTACACACTGTAGTGATTTTATTTATATCGGTCAAAATCGCACACGAGTGTCTCTCTCTACAAACTGTTACTATTCATAAGCCAAAAGCCAATATGAACGGACCTGTAGTACTTCAAATGCTGCAACTGGAAACATCAGTTTGTGTTGGTTTAGGTGCAGTCTTCTGCTTGTTGACAGTGCTAGCTACTGTGGTGAGATTTTTCTCCTGATTACGTGTGACAGAAATTTGCTATCAAATGTATCGTTATAGCCTTCACATGCGGAATTAGCCTATTTCACTTCCAAAAATTTACACTGTTGCTTCTCCTTGCAGTGGTGGAAACAATAAGTTCTGATGCTGGAGCTCCAGAATTGCATTTGTTTATAGAGTGATTGAGGTTTTGTTTCAGGCGCGGTAGTCTGGTCTGGTCATCCAAGACCCCAAATAATCTGTAGTTGGAAACCAAACATTGCCAAGGAACTTCAGCACGGAGTGTTTATGTGCAGCTCTCATAGTAAATTCATTCAATTGGACCGTATTTCCCTGCATGTTCGTTTTAGTTATATATTTATTCACAAAGGTGTGTGCGTATCGGCATACTACACTGAAGTTGCAGACTTGGATGTGTATTTTTTTAGCAGCTCGTTTTCCTTTATAAAAATTCCGTGGATGAATAGTTGGTATTACCTGTTATTGTTAGGGAGCTGAAATGGAAAAAAGACCTTGCATATCTGCCAGTTTCTTTTTTAGCTTAAGATGCCGCTAATTTGGGCTGAAAAAAGTGGTTTATGGCTAAAATTTTACTGTAGTTAGTTGAAATTGTACTGTAGCTGATAGTGGCTTATTTAGCATAATTAAAATTAAAAATTTTAAAAATAGAAATAACATATTAACCCATCACAAACAATACCAACGAATACGGGAAAAAAGAATCAGTAAAAAAGCTAAAAAAGACAAAATTTAAAGCTAAAAAGCTAGAAAAGATGAAATTTATGAATACTAAAAAAACAGAAGTCAGAAGCTCAAGACGGAAAGAATTCCTCAAATAGGGATGTGGTTAATGTGGGAAGTCTATGCGCTGTTGTATTGAAGAGTTGAAGCATCTTACCACCGCTTCTTAAGAAAGCTGGTCTCCGATATATAATTTAGAGCTTTACGCCTGAAGCTACCGATGATGGGCTGATGGCTAAGCAGTACTGTGCACGCTTGTGCCTGAAATCTAACACACTGTCCCTCACAATTGAGCAGATATAAGATCAGCCATCTGTAGACGACGGGATGTCACATGAAACCATGAGCAGCTCGTACCATTATTGATCAAATATCTTTACTACTTAAAAAAATAATTTAATAATTATACCATTCTTTCTTATCTCTTCACAGTCGAATCTAATTATGAGATAGAATCTGGTCCATGTATGTCACGTCCCTTCCCTCGTCTCTCTCGATGGAACCGTGCTACTAGCTTTCTTGACCTAAATCTCAGTTCACATTCAGATTCATGTACAGTTCAAGAGTACCAGAAACTGGCTAGGCTTTGGATGCAGAAAACCTGGCCTAAAATTCTGTAACTCCATGAAAAAGATAACACATATTTCACAATATGTCTCTATGATTTGGTTAAGATCTCCCCTCCCTTGCTTTTGAATTGATTTACACTGTCATATTGGTTCAGCTATTGCATGTACATGGATGCTGCTCACTGGTTAGATGCATTGTTATATTAATCTATTGAAATGGCCCCAATTCAGTTATTCATTCGTAACGGAATTATTTACCCTTTGCAGTGTAGCAGCAGGAATATGAGGTAAGCACATATGCAAATGATTATATTTTAGTTTGTGTTAATGTTATCCCCATGTTCTAGATCAATGACGTTACGACGATATTGCTTCACCGACAACCAAATAGTATGCGTGCTTTAGTTTTGCCATTGCAGAAGTGTAGCTCAATAGGAAATTAACATAGACCACTTAGACTGGGATTCAGGTTATATGTTAGAGTTTACTAGCAATCTTGCAATAGATTATTCGATATTTGCATGATATTCAACACTGTCACAAGGTCATTCTTATGGAAGAGAGTGAGTTTTACCTCTTGAAAGATGTTGCCACCACCATCTCTACTATTTAAAAAGAGAGAGTTGGCAATGGTAGTTCATCTACCTATCCCAACTCCTATTTGCACTTTCTAAAAAAAATCTCTAATAAAAATAAAAAATAATCTACCAAAAAAATAAATTCCATCGTTCTGAAAATTCTTTAACAATGTGCAACAGACCTGAAGGCACGGAGGCATGGCACAGCTAAGCATGAAGGCAAAGCAGACGGCGTGGGCTGGATAGGCCAATCATAATAATGTCGACTCGCCGTACTAGGATAATATGATTTTTTTTAATCCGTAGCAAAGAATGGCGGTTCAGCTGGTATAAGAATAAAAAAAACACCATTGTTATGAAATATGAAGCAGTTTTGGCAGTGTGCTGGGCAATGTGCTGTTTGCAGATGTGCAATCACATGGTGTCGCAATTCTCAACAACTCCACGAGGAAAACTTCGCCCATTATACGTGCATATACCCAATTCCCTCAGTATACAACATGAAACATATCTCAAAACTTCATGAATGAATAGAAGCGCGTCCAAAGTCCAAACCACGTAGCCCAAGTAACTGTTTTGCAGAGTAGCAACGAATAAGACAGAAAGGAAGGCAACATTGCAGGCTTGGAGCTACCTCTCTGCCAACAATGGTAGTTGTTAAGGGTATTAGAGATAGAATATGACTCTTATTTGTTTCCTTATATGACTTGTATTCCTTCCATATACTCTCTTGTACTCTCCTATATATATGACCCTTTGGGTCTCATATCAACATATATAATATTCATAACATGGTATCAGAGCGTATGTTGAAACCCTAACCGATCTACTTCCACTGTTGCTGCAGCCCCCGGGAGGATCGATCTCCTCTCCCGGGGGCGGCCTCGTCGCCACCGTCCAATGGGCCGCCGCCTGCTTGCGCCTCTTCGGGCCGCCGCTGGCTCGTGCTTGTCGTCGCGTCGCCTGCTCCTCCCGGCTGCTGCGCACCAGATCTGGCTCGCCGTCGCCTGGAGCTATCATCATCACCGGTCTCGGACCTCCCGGATCAGGCCTCCTCCGCGCCAGATCCGGCCTCCTCCACGCCAGATCCCACCATCTTTGGCCCGTCTCGGTCGGCGTCGCCACGCTCTTCCCCGCTGGCAGCCGCTCCTCCGCGGGCTTCTTCGACGATGGGACGCCGCCGGGGCTCTTCATCTCCACCGGATGCCACGCGGCGCCGCCTCCATCTGGCTATCTCCACGCCGGGGTGTTCCGCGCTGCTGTCACCTCGACCGCCGTCGCCAGGCCGACTCCCGCCCGGATCCGCCCGGCGCCGCCTTGGATCCGGGCTCTCCGCGCCGTTGCTGCGTCTCGCCGCCTCGGATCTGGGCTCTCCGCCGCCGGATTTAGCGCTCTCCGCGCCGTCGCCGCGTCTCCCCGCGCCCGCTCCACCGACTTCCGACCGCACTGCTGTCTCCCGGTCGCCGTGCCCACGTCTCAACTTCTCGAGCGCCTCCGACGCGCACGCTACCCCGCGCGTCCTACCGCCTCCCGTGTCTTGCGCGGGCGTGAAGAGCGAAAGGGGGATCGGGTGTGAAGAGAGAGATGGAGGGAGAGGGGGATTTTAAGGAGTTTTTCTTTTTGCTGCTGCTGATTTTTTTTAAGTCGGTCTTCAGTTATTTTTCGTGAGTCTTCCGCTGCGTCCATTCAAGTCCGTAGTCTTTGATTTTTAGTTCGTCCAAGCCGTGCGAGTCCACAAATTTATTGTCAGTCATAGAAGTGTAGGAATTTTCTTTTTGCATGGCAGCAGTCGTTGCTCTTTTCCTTAAGCCGCTGCAGATCGTAGAAGTCTATATGATGCCGCCGCTTCTCTTTAAGCCGCCCCCCCCCCGAGTTTCTAAAGCCGCTGCGCTTCTTTTGCACTGCGCCTCCGTTGCGCTTCTTGTGCATTGCGCCGCTGCCATCTCGGGCTTCGATCTGTGCCGTTATGCTTTTATATATTCCTCTTCGGCTTGATTTGACAGTTTATTCAAAGGCTGCATGCAACGACGACATCATCAAGACTCGGACTTCGGATATTTCTTGTTTTAGTATTAACCCTTTTTCAAATGCAATGCTATTACATACGCCTTGCATTTGTGGGGGGGGGGTGTTAAGGGTATTAGAGATAAGGTATTAGAGATAGAATAGGATTCTTATTTGTTTGCTTATATGACTTATATTCCTTCCATATATCCTCTTGTACTCTCCTATATATATATGACCCTTTGAGTCTCATATCAACATACACAATATTCATAACAGTAGTGAACAAAAAAAACACAATTAGTTGATTCTCTAATAGTAGCAGATAATCGGTAAAACTGAACATATGACAAGATCTGGAGCAGGAGGGAGTGATCCTCCAACATTCAAGATCGGTAGCGGCATTATATTACCTCGCTGAAGGGGGATCCAATCATCTGAACTCTGAAGTCCATCTGTGAGCAACGCAGATCCACCTTCAACAAATCCACAAGGCAAAACCAAGCCAAATTAGCATTCACCTACATTAGTCATCGGATTTGCATTCCTTAACACTCACTGCAGTGGAAAATTTAACATGGCAAAATGACCACAAGATTAAACATAATTCTACTTCATTCAGTGGTTTTAGCAATATCTGACACCAACTTTACAAGAATTGGTAGTGCTCCAAACAGCTGCAGGCTTTAGGGTTTTTTTTTGCGCTGTAACGGCTGAAAATATACTGTAGTGGCTGTTAGTTTTTTCTGAGTAATTAAATTTAAAAAATATATGATCACGGATAATATAAAGAAATAAGGGGAAAAAGAAAAAATAATAAAGCTAAAAAGATGAAATTAATAAACCGACGTGTTTCAAAAGCCAAAAACAGAAGTTGTTTAGAGTAGAGTCGCACAGTGAAGTTGAGATAAGTCAACATCAACAAAGAAAAAAATGTGTTCAGCAATTAATACCGTCATGATGTCTCCTGCGTTCATTTAGCTAATGGATCACTTATCTTTTCACCTGCCAAAAGGACTTAAGAGTTATCAATCCTAAAGGAAAGCAGGGAAGGGACCATACTTATGAGCAGATGATAGCATCCCTATCTTTGTAGGCTGCTGATGGCACAGCAGGTAAAACTAGAATATCGCATCTTTCCAAAGCTTTTCTTAACCAATGTCCTCACCTAGTACAGCGCAGGCAATTTATTATTCTTTTGGTGGCATAAATCTGTCTGTTAAGAGGAAAAAATAATTAAAATGCAAATTTTGTATTTGATGCAACTGTTCTATAATTACCTGCTGCGCTCGTTTGTAGTGTGCATCATTATAGTATCCAGCAGATAAAGCATAAGTTCCCATCAAAATCCTCATTTTGACCTGAAAAGAGCAATTAAATTGTTTTCTCGTGCAATTTACCACCAAAGCGTGATTGTGGTCCATTTGAAATACAAAAGCTTCAAGTACTACACAATGTTGCATACAGAACCACCCTTTTTTTATCTTTCTTAGGTATTACAGTTTCGATTGGCATGCTATGCATAATAATATTAATACAGTTAGCATTCCAACTAGCATGTTGTCACCAACATGACATGTTCAAAATTGGTTGGCAAGGTGAAGACAGTTACAGGCTAATCAGCGGGTTATTGATGCTGCTGCCAGTCGGCTAGCTATCCCATCTGACAAAGTTATTTCAAATCTTGCTAACTACGGCAACACCAGTGCGGCATCGATTCCATTAGCATTAGATGAGGCTGTTCGTGGCAAGGTGAAGACAGGAGATATCATTGCAGCATCTGGTTTTGGAGCTGGACTTACATGGGGTTCAGGTTCAGCTATTGTCAAATGGGGTTAATCTTTCTGCGTGGTGAACAATGGTGACAAATCAAACATTGGTTCTAAGGCTTTCAACTGCATGGCCTAGGTTTAAGCCAGGGGTCATTTACTCATTTACCCTTTCCCTGACCAACAATTTTTTTTTTTCAAATCTCTGTCGTTTTTCTTGCACATGAAACAGTGGTGCTTCGCCATATTAATCTATTCCTTCCACTCATTACACAACTCAGCTGCCAATGTGGTTAGCAGCAAATTTGTACTAGTTCTCTCTAGTTTGAGTGGTGTGCGGAAATATTTGCATCCGGGATGAAAATTAGCTGGCTTTGAGAGGAGATTACACTGTAAAGTTAATGAGCCTTCTTAGCAAGGTTTTGTCTGGAAATTTCATTGAACTATGTGGTCAATGTTCTGGCCTCAATCAATAAGCATGTACAAGGACCAATAGAAATATGTTGTAGGCCAATCCTGAATACAATGCTTGGTCGAATTTGTCGCTTCATTTGTCGTATTTAACGATTCTATTGGAGATTTGCGTACCGAGAGTGTGGTTGGGTTATTCCCCATCTTCATGATGTGTGTTGAGGGTACGTCGAGGTTAGTTTGATCACTGGTTTTTTATGATCTGCATTTGAACCCAAACATCTTTTTGTTCTACTGTAAGCACAGTAGAAACAAGGAATTGCCAGAAATCTGATGCAAGTCAGATTAACACTGGATCCTACTTTTTTTTAGACCAAAGGAGCTCCTTTATTAGCTTTGAACAAGAATGTAAGATTACTGTTGGGAGAGGGTCTCTGCGCTACCTTGGCCTATGACCACCTCGGAGTAATGATATCTGTTGGAAGGTTTACCCTGAGCCAAATTCACAAGCCAACTTCAGTGAGATTCACGAGATCAACCTTGGAGGGGTCTAGGGTCAACCTTGGATGGAGTCCAAAGTCAGCCACGAACTAACCCCGAAGTCCTGGACGTGAAGGGACCCACGAAAGGACGTGGATACCCCTAGAACTAAGTTAAGCCTCGAAATCAAACTTATAACTTCACTCGCCTCCTTCTCCTTTTCTATAAATAAGACCTCTTGTAATGGAAGGAGAGGCCATTTGGTAACTATAAGCATTCATATTAAATACATTTGGTCATTCATGTGTTTATTCTATTCTCAACGGTTTTCACATCTGATCAGAAATACTTTTAAATTTAGTGTCTGATCTCGTATTGCTGACAATTACAATCCCAGAGCAAAGCCTCTTTCATGAAGTTGGGCTCCTCAAGCCACCTGCCACCTACACCGACTTAAAACTACCACACTGGAACCTACGTTGGGCATGGTACAAAAAGTGCTTCCTCTTTGTTGTTACTTGCTAGGTTGGAGCCAGTAATCAAAAGCTCAAAACAAGTGAAGCAGAAAAAATGAAGAATCAAAAGTTCATTTCCATTGCCGGGATTTGAACCCGGGTCGCCTGGGTGAAAGCCAGGTATCCTAACCGGACTAGACGACAATGGATCTATGCTTTTGATACCTTTGGTATTATTTAAAACTCTGATCTGACTGGCTCATATTTCGTAGCACAGCAGTAGCACGTAGTATTTCATCAGGAATTGAAAAATCGAACCTGTGTACGAGACTCCACGCATCGATGACAATTTTCAAAGCTAGATTGCGTAACGGTTGATGTGGATGACATCCTCGATCGGTCCTGGACGGCGGGTGGGTCTTGTTCAGAGTTTCAGAGGCATAGGGAAGGGGCTCCCCCAACATGCAAAATTTTCTTTTACCCTCTGATTTTAATTCTCAAAAAGGACGCGCTGCTATTATACGGTCCACTCCAAAGAACTAGCAAGTAGCATATATGTCATTTGTCTCACTATCTGCATATTCTTTTCACATTAGATCCTACTGACCATTTTTTTTATATACAACACAGACCAGCAGCGGACCTATGATTTTCAGAATATATGTTTAGAGTTAATATAAAATATTATTAATAGAAAAGTAAATGTCTATAATAGCAAAAATTAAAGTATAAATTATTCGTAGTAGAGACAACATTTCAAATAATTTAGAAAAGTTACAAAATAATTAAGAAAAATTGTTGAATTGAAAATATGAGATTTGGAACCTAGAAATGAGGATGCACTTGTGCTGTAGTTGACATGCACGACCTGCCTTGCTGGCCCTGGTGGCCCAAATGCCGTCGCACACTCCTTCCCAGGACCCGGTTGTAGATCATCTGGCTAGAGCCGATCTGGCTAAGTCACGCTTGGGCTCACCGCCGCTTGCTTGCTATCTTGAATTTAAATTATGCATAAAACTCGATTTGACCGAAAGGATTTTAAACTGTCTATTCACTTGCCCCTCTAGTGAGCCTTCTTGAACCTTTAGCTCGGTTATAGTTTTGAGATGAATTGCGGAGGGCGAGGTGTGGAAGTAGGCTGAAATCTATTAGGGGTATAAATATAAAGTATTTGGGCCAATTATCGATATATATGCTAAATATACCTACTAAATATAGAGTATTTCACCAAAAAAAGTAGGTGTTTTGCTGAATACCCATGAACTTTGTTGGGTCCGCCCATGACACCACCTCATAGCCGGTGGCAGTCACTGACGAGTTAAATGGCGGTGTTGAGGATCGAACGAGCTGGTTATCATTTGACCATTGGAGGCTGATTGAAACAATGATGTGATGGTGTTCGTGTTTCCCAAAGAAAGGAGGCTTTGTGTTGATGGAGATGTAATGTGAGTCCGTGGACTTAACATTGAAGTGAAAATGGAATGAATAATATTTCATTTGCTGTCAATTATCATTCAGCTGTTCCCTGAGAAAACATGTGGGAGAGGAGTACACAGTGGCTTAGCCCAGATATTTTTGCACACAGTGTGCTTGCTGATGTGCTGCTGCAAAAGAATTGGTGGACATGGTCACATGTGCAAGAAGTATGATGAGGAGATGCTCACTAATGGGCCATTGCCCAAGTTGAGGAAGGACCTGGCAACTAAGTGGCTGGGAGGTGAGTTGGGCTGTCAGCCTGTTACAATTTATGTTACACAGAATGATGTGTTCTCAGAGCTGGACAGGAAGATTGTTGTTAGAGGCTTAATTAGACTCTATTTGCTCCTCACAGTTATCATATGATCATTGTGACTGACTGAAATGATGATGTGCTGATGTTTCTCAAGGCAAACAACCTTGTCTTGAAGGGGAGTTTTAATCATAAATTTTACATTGAAGTGAAATGAACTCAGTGATAGTGGCAGTTCTCATATTCTTACTGGGTTGCTCTCTGAGGAAACTATGGAAGGATATGAAGGACATCACATGTCATGACTAAAGCTTATTATAGCAGAATGCCATGCATAGAAGATTTGTGAATTGTTCATACAAATTACAGGTAAATGTACTCAAAACTTGTTCTGGTATTGCAGTGAAGTTTCTAGTCCTCCGGATCTTGATTCCGGTAGTATTCTATGCGTGTATTTTTGTTGCATAATTACAAACAAGTATCCACATATTATCTTTTCAATGACCTTTCTACCGGTCCTTGATGTGACAATTGATTACAAATTGACTTTGCGCCCAGCTTGAATTGAAATGCTCTTATACCTAGCTGCTTGAACTTAAACCAAACTGTTTTCCTCTAATGCATTTCGCACTTTATCTATTGTTCTTATACTTCTGTTCCATAGGTGTATAGTTTATGCATAACTGAAATTTCATGTGAGAGCAAGTTGGGAGTAAATGTTGCATCTCTTAGTTTTGGCGTATACTAGAAAAACACCTTAAGCTTTTCTATAGTTTCAAGTCTCAACTGACTGTAAGTTAACCAAGTTTGTTGTATTGACTGGGGGGGTAGAACAGCCAGCTTCTGGTTCGATGTTGTGATCTGTGTTCCCTGTAGAAATGGCTTAATCATACTGAGAAGCAGATCTCAATCCAGTGCATTCTCCTACTTGACCATCTTTTCTTGACTCATTATCTCTGGCCTCTGATGTATATGGCCAAAACTCAAAATCTTAAAAACTTGCGTTGCACCCAGTTTTCTCAGGGTCACTGTTACCAGTTTCATACTGATTCCCGGTTTAGGGTTTAGCAAACAAAACACCATGTTGAACTTGCCTGGAACATGGCCAAATCGGCTAGGTTACAGCAAGAGGTATCCAAATTAAAGTATTAGGTTGAGCATTTGAAATTTTATGTGTACCTTAAAACCAACTTCGAACTTTGTTGGAATTGGTGATAATATGTTGTAACTTGTAACTGGGTGTAACTGTCACAGCTTGAGGGAATTTCGCCTCAAATTAGGTGAAACTGGTCCCGAGGGGATCAGGATACCAGTGGTTGCCTACTGGGGATTTTCTCGGCACGGGCAAATGTTGTATAATGGCACAGACTAATATTCGTTGTGAACAGAGGAAAATATCAACTAAGTTCCGAAGCAGGAGTCCTTATGGATCCATATACCATCATATTTTTTTTAGATTATGGAATCAAGATTCCGGCTTTGATCATTCCATAGGAATGACTACAGCCAACAGTACCCAACAAAACAAAAACAATCCTCAACAAACGGTGAAACAACACCCACAACACAAAACGCAAGCCAAAAGCACTTAAGCCTGCAGTCTAGCATAGACATTCCACCCAAACTTGCTGAAAATTTCTAACACCACTCTCTCTAGCCTTGAGCAACCCTCTATGAGCGACCTTCTCTCTTCCTCTTTAGATAGTTGCGACCAGCACCGGATCCAGTAAGTCCCTCTGAAAATGACCTGCACAATTGAGTGAGTATTGAACCCTTTGAAAATGACGTCATTTCTATTCAACCAGAAGACCCAACAAAAGGCCGCTACTGTTGAAAATCTAGTCAATTTTCGGCATATTTTAATCCAGAAATTCAGCATATAAAACATGACATAAACATGCATGAGTGATCTATTAACGATGTATTCATATTTGCTAACGAACAAGCTAACAGAAATATCTATTAACATATTCGTAGCGCACAGAAACAAATACACCAGAAAAGTTTTAGATTTATACCCTCGGGCGGGGCCAGTGTCGGAGACACCGGAGGCGCCGTTACCATCAGTCGACATGATGGCCTATTCGATGTAGTCGATCAAGACGCGATGCAGGACGAAGCTTGATGCAGGAAGATGTTCGCAGTGCAGTCCCGCGAATGGTTCACCACCAGGAAGGAGACGTCGCAGATTGAGTAGTCGCGCCGATGCGCTCCCCAAAAACTTGATCGCCCGCCTACCCGTGCAGGTACACAAACGGACGAAGTTCCGGAGGCCTACTCGCCCAGAAACTTGTGCGCGCAAAGTTCTGGACCGGAGATTGCAGAGAGCAGCACAAAAACAGAGGGAGAGAGAACTGTTCTTTCGTATGGAGAGGAGAGCCTTCTTATGCTGTTCTCTTGTAACAGCAAAAATGAAGAGACCAGAAACTGCCGCCATTAGTCACTAGTAACTGCGCACCCATTACTCGAAAGTAACCGCAGCCATAATCCACTAGTAACTGCACCGTTACTGCCAGCGAGTCAGTGCGTTTCGATTTTCGAATAGATAAAGAAAAACGCGCCCGCACCCGACACGCCTGCGCGCGTACGTACGTACGTACGTACGCACGCACACGCACACGCACACGCACCGCACCGCACCGCACCGCACCGCACCGCACGGCACGGCACGGCTCGGCTCGGCTCGGCTCGGCTCGGCTCGGCGTGGCGTGGCGTGGCGAGGCGAGGCGAGCGAGCGAGCGCGCGCGCGCGTGTTAGCTCTCTTCAATTTCACAAGGGGGTTACCTCGTTCCACCTTTTAAAGTGGTATAACTCCCATTGAATTCTCCATATGGGACTAAACAATTTTCCACCTAGCATTAGTTGTGGGCCTAGGAATTCCATTTGATTAATTGCTAAATTAAAATGGGCCAATCCCAATTAATCCAACAATCCCCACCAAATTTCAAGGCACACGAGAAATGCTCTCAGTTCTGCTGATGTTTGATATACCAGTGTTTCGATGGAGACTGTTAAGTTGAACATCCACCTAGGAAAGGAGTTACACTCATCCACAACTGAACAATGGACTATGCCTTGAATTGACAGTTTTGTGCGAACAAGCTTTACCCAATTCCTTAGTAGTACTAGGCTGCCTAAAGCATCCCCTCTGGTTGGAGCGTATAAGTCATACTCCATGCCTATTCATGAGTATCTAGAGATCACCCAAATCTCATAGACTGTGACCAGCAGTCGAACTCATATAGGTGTGTTCCTTCTAAGATGTCCTGTAGGCCGACATCTCTGCTCTAAATAAGCCACTCGGATCACATTAAGGTAAAAACCAACCTGCCATACAGAATAGGAGAGAAGTGCATCATTGAAGAAATGAGCCCTGTAAAGATCTCTCCTCCCAGTCAATCAACAGCTTGTTTCACCATCCTACTTCACGGGATCTCCGATCACGTAGAACAGGTTACCACTGTGGTATGACTCATGTGGGTCTCAGGCCCATCTCACTCGATGCACTATCTATCACATTACGTGATAAACCCTTTGTAAATTGGTCGGCCAGATTATTAACTGTCTGGACATAGTCCAGCGCTATCACTCCGGAGTTTTTCAGCTTTCTGACAGACTTCAACCGCCTCTTAACATGCCTAGATGACTTCATGTTGTCCTTAGAACTGTTCACTTTGATAATTACAGTCTGATTATCACAGTTCATCAGGATAGCTGGTATCGGTTTTTCAACCACCGGCAAATCCATAAGGAGTTCACGAAGCCACTCAGCCTCAACAGTAGCGGTATCTAATGCTGTGAGTTCTGCTTCCATTGTTGACCTTGTTAAGATGGTCTGCTTGCAAGACTTCCAGGAAACAGCACCACCTCCAAGTGTGAACACATATCCACTCGTGGCTTTTATCTCATCAGCATCAGAGATCCAGTTTGAATCACTGTAGCCCTCCAGTACCTTTGGGTACCCAGCATAGTGAATTCCATAGCTCACGGTTGCCTTTAGATAGCGCATTACTCTCTCAAGAGCACGCCAATGATCATCTCCCGGATTTGAAACAAACCGGCTTAGCTTGCTCACAGCAAACGAGATGTCAGGCCTCGTAGCACTAGCTAAATACATCAATGAGCCAATAATCTGGGAGTATCTCAATTGATCCCTTGTTATTCTTCGGTTTTTCCTCAATAACACACTAGGATCATAAGGAGTAGGAGCAGGCTTGCAGTCACTATAACCAAAGCGACTCAAGACCTTCTCTACATAGTGAGATTGCACAAGTGTAATCCCACTATCACCTCCTCTCAGTAGCTTAATGTTAAGAATCACATCAGCCACTCCCAAATCTTTCATCTCAAAACTCTTGGACAGAAAGTCCTTGACCTCCTCAATCACATTGAGGTTGGTCCCAAAAATCAGTATGTCATCAACATACAAGCACAAGATCACTCCTTCTCCCCCACCATAGCGATAGTACACACATCTGTCGGCTTCATTCACAACAAAGCCAGCAGATGTCAAAGTTCTGTCGAACTTCTCATGCCATTGCTTAGGTGCTTGCTTTAAGCCATACAAAGACTTCAACAACTTGCACACCTTTCCTTCTTGACCTTCTACCACAAACCCGTCTGGCTGATCCATATAAATCTCCTCCTCCAACTCTCCATTTAGAAAAGCTGTCTTAACGTCCATTTGATGAACGAGCAGACCATGAGAGGCAGCCAGGGCAAGTAGTACTCGAATTGTGGTCAATCGGGCAACAGGTGAATAAGTATCAAAGAAGTCCTCGCCTTCTTTCTGGGTATAACCCTTGGCCACAAGCCTTGCCTTGTACTTTTCAATTGTACCATCAGGCCTAAGCTTTTTCTTGAAAACCCATTTACATCCTACAGGTTTACACCCATAAGGACGGTCAACGACCTCCCAAGTTCCATTAGACATAATAGAATCCATCTCACTCCGTACTGCTTCCTTCCAATAGTCAGCGTCAGGAGAAGAATATGCCTCTTCAATGGTTCTAGGAGTGTCATCCACGAGGTATACAATGAAATCATCACCAAAAGATTTTGCAATCCTCTGTCTCTTACTCTTTCGAGTAACTTCATCGTTATCCTCCTCAGGATTTTCCATAGGCGTTTCCTTAACATGTTCTATCGGCACAAAAGAATCAAGGGAAATTATAGGTTCTTGACTAGATGAGCTAGGTACATCACATTTCATAGGAAATTCATTCTCAAAAAATGTAGCGTCTCTGGACTCTATGATTGTACCAACACGCATGTCAGGTACTCCAGTTTTTATAATTAAGAACCTATAACCCACGTTGTGCATAGCATAACCAAGAAATACACAATCTACGGTTTTTGGTCCAAGTTTGCGCTTCTTGACAATTGGCACGTTAACTTTGGCCAAACATCCCCAGGTGCGCAAGTATGAGAGAGTCAACTTCTTCTTTTCCCATTCCTCGAATGGTGTTACTTCTTTATTCTTTGTTGGAACTCTATTCAGGACATGACACGCGGTCAATATAGCCTCACCCCACCATTCCTTAGAAAGTCTCGCAGTGTCTAACATGGCGTTAACCAAATCAGTTAGAGTGCGATTCTTTCTTTCGGCAACCCCGTTTGACTCGGGAGAATAGGGAGGCGTCCTCTCATGAATAATTCCATGTTCCTCGCAGAATAAAGTAAACTCATTTGAAAAATACTCTCCCCCACGATCAGACCTTACCCGCTTGATTTTCCTCTCAAGTTGGTTTTCTACCTCAGCTTTATAGATCTTAAAATAATCCAACGCTTCATCTTTTGTTTTTAATAAGTACACGTAGCAAAATCTAGTGCAATCATCTATAAGCGTCATGAAATATTTCTTTCCACCTTTAGTCAACACGCCATTCATTTCGCATAAATCAGAATGAATGAGTTCTAACGGTGCCAAATTCCTCGCCTCTTTTGCTACCTTGTGAGGCTTGCGAGGTTGTTTCGATTGAACACACGCATGGCACTTAGAACCTTTGACCAAAGTGAATTTCGGGATTAAACTCATATTAGCTAAGCGCGTCATACACCCAAAATTAACATGACAAAGTCGTGAATGCCAAACATTAGATTCATCATCATCGTTACACACATGGTTCACAAATTTATTATAAGAATCCATCAAAGAAAAACGGAACAAGCCTCCGCTCTCATAGCCTTTACCAACAAATGTTCCATACTTAGACACGACACATTTATTGGACTCAAATGCAAGCCTAAAACCATCTCTACACAGTAGAGATCCGCTGACGAGGTTTTTCTTTATGGAGGGGACATGCTGCACGTTCTTCAGCTGCACGGTCTTTCCCGAAGTAAACTTCAGATCGACCGTACCAACACCATGAACAGCTGCATGCGATCCGTTTCCCATCAACAAGGAGGAACCTCGACAGACCTGATAAGATGAAAACAAGGAAATATCAGCACACACATGAATATTAGCACCAGTGTCAACCCACCACTCAGGTGATTGACAAACAGAAAGAACTGTAGGTAAATAATTACCATACCCCGATGTTCCTCCAGCATCACTAATAACCATGTTGGCAGACTTCTTCTGCTTATCCTTGCGGTCTGGACAATCCTTAGCCCAATGGCCAGAATCACCGCACACAAAGCAGCCGCCCTTTCCTTTGCCTTTCTTCTTAAACTCAGTAGTAGCCTTGGGCTTGACAAAAGGCTTATTTTTCTTTTTATTGTGGGAAGCCTGTGGGTTCTTCTTCTGCACCAAATTGGCACTAGAACCTCCCTCAGCAGCAACTTTCTTGCCACGAGTATCTTTTGCCCTCGCCTTCTCTTCAACACCAAGAGTGCCAATGAGATCAGTAACACTGAACTCCTGCCTCTTGTGTTTTAGAGAAGTAGCAAAATCCGACCAAGAAGGTGGTAACTTGGCGATAATACCGCCAGCCACAAACTTGTCCGGTAACTCGCACTTATTGTTCTCAAGCTCCTTTGCCAGCGCCTGAATCTCATGAGCTTGTTCTACTACAGAACGGTCATCGACCATCTTGTAGTCATAGAACTGCTCCATGACATACAGCTCACTGCCAGCATCGGAAACTCCGAACTTGGCCTCAAGTGCATTCCACATCTCTTTGCCCGTAGGCAAATGCATGTACACATCCACAATGTTATCTGCCAGTATGTTGACAAGTGCACCTCGAAACAAGTTATCCGCTAAATTGAACTTGCGTTCGTCCTCTGCAGACAGAGGCTCAGCGGGCTTGCCTTGTGCAACATGAAAACATTCCATGGCAGTAAACCACAGGATCGCACGTGCACGCCATCTCTTATAATTGGAACCATCAAACGGAGGGTGCGGTTTAAGCGACGCAGCAAAGCCAACTACCGAAAAAGACCTATCAAGTTTTTGGATTGTTGGAAATCTAGTCAATTTTCGGCATATTTTAATCCAGAAATTCAGCATATAAAACATGACATAAACATGCATGAGTGATCTATTAACGATGTATTCATATTTGCTAACGAACAAGCTAACAGAAATATCTATTAACATATTCGTAGCGCACAGAAACAAATACACCAGAAAAGTTTTAGATTTATACCCTCGGGCGGGGCCAGTGTCGGAGACACCGGAGGCGCCGTTACCATCAGTCGACATGATGGCCTATTCGATGTAGTCGATCAAGACGCGATGCAGGACGAAGCTTGATGCAGGAAGATGTTCGCAGTGCAGTCCCGCGAATGGTTCACCACCAGGAAGGAGACGTCGCAGATTGAGTAGTCGCGCCGATGCGCTCCCCAAAAACTTGATCGCCCGCCTACCCGTGCAGGTACACAAACGGACGAAGTTCCGGAGGCCTACTCGCCCAGAAACTTGTGCGCGCAAAGTTCTGGACCGGAGATTGCAGAGAGCAGCACAAAAACAGAGGGAGAGAGAACTGTTCTTTCGTATGGAGAGGAGAGCCTTCTTATGCTGTTCTCTTGTAACAGCCATTAGTCACTAGTAACTGCGCACCCATAATCCACTAGTAACTGCACCGTTACTGCCAGCGAGTCAGTGCGTTTCGATTTTCGAATAGATAAAGAAAAACGCGCCCGCACCCGACACGCCTGCGCGCGTACGTACGTACGCACGCGCACGCGCACGCGCACGCGCACGCGCACGCGCACGCGCACGCACGGCACGGCACGGCGTGGCGTGGCGAGGCGAGGCGAGCGAGCGAGCGCGCGCGCGCGTGTTAGCTCTCTTCAATTTCACAAGGGGGTTACCTCGTTCCACCTTTTAAAGTGGTATAACTCCCATTGAATTCTCCATATGGGACTAAACAATTTTCCACCTAGCATTAGTTGTGGGCCTAGGAATTCCATTTGATTAATTGCTAAATTAAAATGGGCCAATCCCAATTAATCCAACAGCTACCCCAACTAGAATTTGATCTCTAAGCTTTAACAAAAAATTTCTAAGCTAGGAATCAAACAACATCTCAACACTAGCAGGTGGTTGAATTCCAAAACTTATGCCTACCACATTCAAAAAGCCCGAGCCACATGGCATTCAAAAAAAGATGTTGAGCTTGAACATATTTGTTGTTCATGGCTTCATGGTTAATTATCAAGGTAGCCAGTGCAATTTGACC
The DNA here is from genome assembly GCA_017311315.1 of Dendrocalamus latiflorus. Taxonomy (NCBI): domain Eukaryota; kingdom Viridiplantae; phylum Streptophyta; class Magnoliopsida; order Poales; family Poaceae; genus Dendrocalamus; species Dendrocalamus latiflorus. Next base: position 3,901,474 of record CM029655.1, on the reverse strand, counting down.
TTGTAGCTGGTGCCAGAACCTATTATTCCCAGCTAAAAATTGTATGGAACCACAGATGTAAGTGTAAGACTGTAAGAGTAAGCACTGTCCGCGTGACCTGGGTGTAAATTACTAATGTCACATGGATTACACAAGTACCACTGACTTTTTATTCAGTACGATGCAGATCGTGTAAGTTAACAAGTCATCTAGGGATAACTCAAGATACCTTGCACTAATTATTATTCCTGGCATGTCACCGAGACAAAGCATTGATTTTTAATCGTTTCTGTCATAGTACAGTAAATGACACAAATCATCTAGAGATAACTTTTTCTTAAAAAAAGGACGGCGGAAATGCTTCTATCCATGTGCATTCTACTACTGGCTTAAACGTCTGGCTTATTTTTCACTATTCCTAAATTTCATCTTTTTTTTGATATTTTAGCTTTTTTGAGCTTTTTTGCCAGTTCTTTTTTTTCTGTATTCGTTTGCATTGTCCGTGATGGGCTAATCTGTTTTTTATTTTTAAAATTTTTAAATTTAATTATACCTAATAAGCTACCATCAGCTAAAATATAATTTTAGTCAGTTACAATGCAATTTCAGCTATAAACCAGCTTATACAACCCAAACGAGTGGCATCTAGATCAACTGACCACTTTACGTGTGTGTTCTTTGACTAATTATGGGTTGTACATGCTCTTGGCCTTGGCCCTTAGGGGCAATTGAAATATCTCCCAGTAAATTTATCATCATGATTGAAGTTTTGGTGATGGCGTGAGAATTGAATACTCACTCAGGGATATATGCGGAGCGGCGCTTATTTGGGCTGTCTGGATTGACATGAACGTTGCTGTCACTTTCAGATTTCAAGCAATTTATCACTTGAATCAATCGGGTTGTATTTTTATGTAGAATTCTTTATCTAATCTTAGGCGACTGTCAAATGCAGGGAGCAGAAATATGCTGCTGGCGCTTGGGTGAGGGACATCAACAGATCTACTGAAAGTGGCTAGATCGTGACTGCGCAAGGAGGGTACTGGATACTGATAATTCCCGGTGCTGGAGTCACCGAAAGTTGATGGAGCAGCAACCTATCAGATAAAAAGGGCTATTAGATATTTGCAACTTTCTAGTAGTATATCTTAAAACTGAAAACTCTATGGTGGCACATGTCCAAATAACCCAAGATAAAAATAAGCATGTTGAAGTTGCGAATAGAGCTTCTATATATATTTTCCTCTCTAGTAAGAGCAGTACTAATTTCAAAGTACATAAAGAGTTAAGTAACACCTATCTACCATTTATCATACTTTAAAAAGTATACAAATTACTATTAAGGAAAATATAGAAGCATTTCCTGGATACTCCTTTAATCGAAAAGAGAATTATCGATCGATATTATCATCATTGCGCAGACATGGAACGGTAGCTATGTATGATCATGTTGGAGCTGCGACATTGATTTGTCATAATTAAGAGTTAGATCTGTAGACAGGCGATCGACCATGTGCCACAGCGTACATTCGTTCACCGGTCCAGTCCATGCGTCGCCGTGTTGGTTATCCATGTGAGACTGGTACCCGACAGCCTCACCAGAATGGCTATTCCTGCCGTCTCCCACGGCCACGAGCACGCATGGCTTGTCCAGTTTCTTCTGGAGTTCCGGTACTCTACATGGTGTGCGGGGCATGTACATGTCTGCGGACGCGTATATATACCAGCAGCTACGCTGTCTACTTGTCTCCGTTGGTATCATCATCTCTCTCTTGGCCGGGTACAACGACTTGCCGTGAGCTGGAACGAGGTAGATGGGATCTACATATGGGCCATGTACGTACGTACGCATGCAGTCAGCAGCATCGATCGATCGCCAGTTCGTTGTTGCACCTGGAAGATTCCACTCGTCAGGTCAGGAGGCTGCGGGGGCGTGATTGGAGCCGTACGTGCGCGCCTTCCGTATCGGCCGACCGATCGGTCCAGCAGGGACGGGGCCGTGCATATGGAGCTAGCAGCGCAGTAATGGCGCCACGCCGCGGGCCGGGGACATGTCGGCGACAGACGAGCCCCGCGGGTCGCTGCAGATTGCAACCACAGTGCGCGCGTGCGTGCAACGGACGGGTACCGCGGTCGTGCGCTGACGCTGCCCGCGCGCGACAGGACGGCGTGCGCCAGCGCCGGGCGAGCCGTGAGGAGAGCGCCACGCGACCGTCGGTAGAGCGATCCGAGTCGTCGTCAGTGCATGGAACCGCGGGAAAATGAACGCACGCGCGCGCGTAGCCGTCGCGGGGGAAAAAGGACAGAGAAAGTGGCCCGTACGTGCTCCAGCTCTTGTCGTCGTATCAGGATTTGGATCCGCGTCTAGACATCCCGTACGTGCTGCATGCCTAGGTGCACGGTCGGTTGCACGGATTCTGCGCCGTCAGATCATGCAATGGACGGGTCAGACTGGGATGCCGGCCAGATGATCATCGACGGCGGCCTTTCGTGGCAGACAGGCAGAGTATCTCTAGACGTAGGGCCATGCATGCCATATTCAGTCAGGCAACCGGGTACACGTGAAAGTCCGCGTCGACACCGAACGGTGTCCAGCCGGCACGGCCCAGCGCCCCCCGACACGTCGTAACGCCCGCACTTTTTGGCGGTCGGCGGGGCAACAGAGGTGGTGGCGACGCTGCCGGCCGGCCGGCCGGGCGGTCGAAAGGGGCTTCTCCTGCAGCTGGCGTACGTACAGCTAGCCGCCGGCCGGCCAGGACATCCATGGCCAGCGATAAGCTCCGTGTATCTGTCGCCGTGGGTTTGTTGCATCATGCACGTCGGCATCGTGACAGGAGCAGCTTATGGCTTCGAACGCTCCCGAGTGTAGCTAGGCTCCCGCCGGTCACTGGACGGCAGGTGTTTTCAGCGACGGGGACCCGTGGAGAAAGGGATTGTTACGTTGTGATCATACACAGCACAGTCGCGGTTTTGATTTGATTGCGTGAGTCGACACGATCAGATCATGGAAGACGACGGTGACGTGTTATACGTACGTACCCTGCCGGAATCAAACAGCTGGGCTCCTCAAGTTGACGATCTAACCGCTTCATTAAATCCATGCGCGGCTCCTTGGCTCGTGAGTCGTGTCACGTTTTGTCGACTGTAGAATGGGCGAAAAAGATGGGAAACGCCGGAACGCTAAGCATCACCCGATTGATTCCTCACCAAAAAGAGCTAGGTTTTTCAGCGCCCGAATCTATGTCGAGATTAATTTGTACTCTGGAAATTATTGTAGCAAGATTTTAGTACTCCGCATTAAATTTCTCTCAGAGGTCGGCGGCAATTCAGCGAGATAGATAATGGTCGGATTCTTTTATGTTTAAAGTTGGCTTATACTTATAGTACTGTTTACGGTAACTAGTTTTTAAATTGTGTGTTTTTTTAAGTCGAGATCAATGCTAAGTTTAGCTGTATCAGCTAAAATCGCATATGACTATTTTTCTCTTCGTACTGTCTCTCGCGAACAGTCAGAATTTAAATATTTAAGTTATAAGTCATAAGAACCTACCTAATGAGAATATATACCGAGTTAGGTTTTAGAGCGGCAGCGTGCCACCGGAGCTGGTAGAGCAACGGGGCGTTTACGTACGTCAAAGTGATCTTACGGTCCAAAATTCGGCCTTTTCAGAAAACAACAAAGCGATCATTTTAAAAACCTAACAAAACACTCCCTAATATCGATCATCGATCTTTTACGAGTATCAACATTTCACGCTAATCGTTCGATCATCCTGTTCTGGCATTACGTGAGGCGATCGAGGGGTGATGCTCGTTACGAAGGAGGAGATAATTGGTAACGAGTGCGTCATGCCCCGCAGGCACGGAGCCCGCCCTCACGTCCAATCCGGCACGGCGCGCACGATAAAGCGCGAGGGCGAGCGGCGCGCGCCGTGGCCGGGCGATTGACCCGCTCGCGCCTTGAGCCAAGTGGCACAGTGCAAAGCCCTCTCTCTCACCGCGACACTGAAAAGGAGCCTTTCTTTCTTGCTTTCTTCTTTCCTTGTGCTACTAGCTGCGTTGCACGATCGACCGAGTATGGGAGCTAACTAAAGGTCGCGTGGAAAGGTGCCCTCTTCCTTCTACACGAGACCCGGCCGGCTGTGTCTATATTAGGTAGAGATGGCAATGGGTACCCGAAACCCGATACCTAGTGGGTTTTTACTCTATTAGGGCATGGGTCTGAGCCAATTTCCTAACCCATGGGTCTCTAAATGGGCAAAAAGCCCAACCCATCGGGTCTGCCGGGTTTGGGTATGTTCCTATAGTACCCAAACCCGTAAACCCATGGGTAATATAAACCCGATCCATAGGAGTTATAAACCCAGACTCCTAGCCTCCCAGGCAAACCAGCTCAGCCCATAGCCCATTAGCCATTTAGCCCCAAGCCCCCAAATCCAATGCGACAATGCCCCATTACCCATACGGCTAACCCTAGCTAGCACTCGCCACGGTCGCTACTCACTCCTCCCCGGTCCCCACCCCAATTCAACAGCCGCCGCAGCGGCGGCACATCTGGCGCTCCGCGCTCGGTCTCCGACAGTCTCCATGCTCGCCCTCCCATCCCGCAGCTCCCGCTCCTGCTCCCGCCACTCTCGCCGCACGCTCGTCCTCCTGCATGCCCTCGCCGTCGCCTCGCCTTCCAGTTCAGCCCGCCGCCCCCACACCGCAGCCAACGCGCATCACAGCAGTAGGCTCTTGGCCATGGCGCTGCCCTCCGGCTCCAACGAAGATGGCCGGTGAACTTCTTCCTCCTCTCCATTAACCATTGTTGCACCTCGCATTACTAACCCAACGGGCGACCCATGGGTACCCGTTAACCCAGTGGGTATGGGTCTGGGCAAAATTCTGTACCCGTCACGGGCATGGGTTTTTTAGCGGGCACGTCCAACTTTCATGGGCACGGGTTGGGGATAGCAAAACCCAGCGGGTTTATACCCGTTGCCATCTCTAATATTAGGGCATGCTTGGGACTGTTCTACACACGAGCTTTTTCCGATTCTTTTTTCCCGTATTCATTTGCATTGTCCACAGTGGACTAACCTGTTTTTTCTATTATAAATTTTTTTAAATTTAGTTACGCCAAATAAGTCACCATTAGCTACAGTGTAATTTTAGCTATAAGCCAGTTTATTTCAACTCAATTGAGCGGCACCTAGGACTCACAAAACGGGACTAAGGTGTACATTGACCACAACTAATTTCAATCAACCTTGTCCCTACGTACGCTAACATATCGAAGGACATGCCATAGCTTCCTCTCGCTAACCATAAACGTATGCTGCACATGGTTTAATTTATGCACAAATGGTAGTAATTCACTAGCTATAATTTCCCGTGTGTGTTTACAATCTCACAGCATGCACATACATGCATGGTTCACTTCAACGCCCATGCGTGCGGCTCAGTCTCAGATCATGAGATTATATATATGTATGCATGCATGTATGGTCAGGTGAAAGAATCATGCTAGCTTTATCTCAGTACACGGTAATCTCACGCGTGCCGTGCATATGGGTGGATGCCTAGGCTTTGAACAGCATCTGGTCAAAGACGCCGTCGATATCTTCCAGGGACATACGCCTCCTCGGCTATGGTTGCTACTATTATTTTTAGTCTTAGTATAAGTGTTTATGCGAATGATCTGAATACTGATAAATTATTTTGAAAAGATTATCCTGATAAACTGTTTCAAAAAACAGCGAAAATACCGTTTCGTATGTTTTTACAAAAGAAACCGTAAGGCTTTGCTCCAAACAGTTTCTGCTTCTATCTTATGGTTTTTCGCCTTTTTAGCTTTTTTTTGTTTTAAGATTTTTTTCTTATTTCTTTGCATTGTTTGTGCTGTTATATATTTTATTTTTTATATTTAATTATATAGAATAAATCAACAACAGATACAATAAAAAATAAATCATAAACTTTGACTTATAAACCATTTGAAACCATAAATGTGTCTATACATACGTGTCCTTGGCCAAGTTCCAACGTGCCCAAACTCCCACGCCCACCTCCCAATTATCTGGGCATCGACTCTCCTCCCAGCCTCTGCCACAACTGGTTTTACACCATTACCAATTAACCATGTTTAAAATAAGTAAATAACACTATCATATCATCGTGCACATCCTGATACTACTACTTGTGGTTAACTGACACTGCTGGGAGGGGACAGGGTTCTTGTTCATGTCAAAAGCAGGCAAGTGCTAGCACAGGCAGGGAAGCTATAGGCACGGTACGGACCGGTACAAGTCGGGACTAACATATTCTCCATGCATGTGTTGTTCATTTGACCTCAAAAGAATAATACTAATCTGAGATCTTCTCCAGCCACAGGAGGATCTAACGTGCACATTGTTCTATTGCTTTCGATGTATGTAGGTAGGGTTTAGTTAGTTTTTAATCCGTAGGTTAGTGGTGGAAATCCTTGCATGCATGCTCTCGCCCAAGAGACAGGGCGTTGTGCCGGTTTGATGGATAGCCACAAGATCAGATGGTACATGGCATGTTTGCTGTATCGACGGCATTGGCTCGGTTGGAAACCGGGAACTTTGCCTTGGGAACGAATTCGTTCAAACTTACGTACGTTTGTTCACATTTTTTTTTGTTAGTCCTCTTGAGTACGATGCCGTACCACGAGAGCAATGTTGTTGCAGTTTATGTAGACACATGTACAGCATTGTTGATCAAGGGGGCAATGCATAGAGAATTATACGACATACTTAGGACTAGTACTCGATCAGCAGTTCACAAAACCTTACGACGTGCGGTATCTAACTTATCTGATTCAATTACTTATAAAATTAGTTTAGATTTAGTAATAACATGCATGATAAGCTCTAATGCTTCAATTTTGATCAAGAATTCAACTATTTAATGATTTTCATATGTTACATGACTATATTACACTACTTCCTGCATCATACCTTTTAGAAGTTGTCAAACTCAAAAGGGAATTGATCTAGTTCTAGTGTAGATTTCAACAGCCAATGATATCTGGCTGTTAGTGCTAACCTAAAGGTGTCATTTTTTAAGTATAGGAACAATATTTTTAATTTAGACAGTCGTTTGATAAAATCAATCAAATCTCACCTGTTCAGTTCAAATAGAGAATCTAGAGCAAAAGTGAACCCTGGCCTTTCTCAGGGAAGCTAAAGCCACAATTTTTTTTTGGAGAGAAAGCTAAAAGTTAAAAAATAATTAAATTGAGCAGTGGCACTTGACTGCTCCTGAATCCAATTATTAACAGATCATAATCCAACCATACTTGCAAGCACGTAGGGACCATGCTGCCACACCTGGTAAGGCTCGGCAGCTACATGGGAGTTTAAAACAGTAACAAGGGCAATCCTGGTATTATAACTGAGGTCAGGACATGCACAAGGTAAACTAAACAGGGACCAAGTTTTGGGGGAACATCCTTCCTTAAAAAGTGACAGCCCAACCAAAACTCAAGGTACAGAGCTGGATTAAAGAATTACCACACCAAGCTGGCATTCCTAATTGTTTTTTAAGCTGCCCTTAACTTGGTAGCTTGACATGTCAGTATGGTGGGGTAATGGATCAGGGAGACCACTGCCTGTGTATAAATACAAGCCCCTGAGGCCAGTTCGTCTTAGGCTTGCATCCATTCTCTAGTTTGGTGGTATCCTCCTGCTCTACTTCTCATATATACACCATTGCATCTGCTTAATTCCAGGACCCAGTTCGTTTGGATAATCACACAGATGAGGACTTCTTTGCTGGTCTTGGCCTCTCTTCTCCTCCTACTTCTGGCTACAAGGGCAGATGGTATGCTTCACACATGGCTACTCATCTCCTGAAATATTAGTGGTTCTTTGGGGTATATCCTGGAGTGATCATTAAAACTCCTTTCTTCTGAATGCAGGGATTAGGCTGGACAGGCAGTTACATGAAGCAATCAACAACAAGGTCAGTATATGAGTGATCCAGGTAGATAGTTCTTCCTGCCTGAAGCAAACTGTGCAAAGTTTGCTCATTTATTTGAGTTGTTTGTGTATCCAGAAGGAGCTGGGCGACTCAAAGGCCGGGCCGCCATCCAGTACAGCTCCCTCGATGAACATGCACTGCACACCTGACGGGCATTGCTCAGGTACAATGGAGCAGACGACTCCTACTACTGTTGTTGTGAAGGATAGAGAAGTGGGCAGTGCGTATGCGCGGCCAGTACCAAGGTTCCATGAAGATTACTACGGGCCAAGCGGCCATGAACCTAATCACCACTAGGCACAGCTGCATCTACCGTTTCCCCCCATAGCAGGCTAGATGTAGCAGCTTACTGTCTTCGTAGTAGTTCCTCTCTTAATGCTGCGTCCTGGTTAATTGGGACAATGTAAAGGGGGAAGTATTACGCAGTTCTTCTCCAACTCGTTATGATTAGTAGTACTCCTGTGTGCTTGAGTTTTAGTTCTACGCCCAGTTTTCACCTCCTGCTCTCCTGTTTTCTCTCTGTGAATGCATGCATTGATTTACGTGCGTGGCCCATAGTTCCACTCTGGGCATGCAGTAACGATACTACTAGCACAGATGTCAGGACAGCACAGAATAGAAAACTCCGCACTCCAGTCGCCGGGCATGCATTTACATTTGGGGTCTTGTACACGGCTGTAAATCGTAGTAAACATGTTGAAGTACCTATATATCTTGCAGCTTTTCCCGTCTTTTACCTTCCTCTACCAGCTTAATCCAACTGGTTTCTTTGCCATCTTTGATGCAGGAAAGGCGAAGAAGCCACTGACGCACGCTAAATCGGGCGCAGCGAAGCAGCAGGTCAGTGCATGCATTTTCAGGCCTTGAGGTTCCGCCACCTACTGAACATTCTCATCATGCACGGTATTTACCGCGACGCGAATATTTACAGAGCCCGAAGACGAACGATGACACGGCGTCGCGGAGCCGGCCCGAGGCGGAGGCGACGAGCCACGGCGGTGGACAGGAGGAGGCGGCCGTCGTCCGCGGCCCGGCCCCGCGCGTGGCGCCGCAACCGCCGCAGACCACGTACCCCGACATCCTCGACATCGCCGGAATGGACTACTCGCCCGCCACGAGAAAGCCTCCCATCCACAACTGAACGATTGGCGCTCGCTTGCTGCCTGCCTTCGATTAGCACGCGCGTGCGGTACTACTGGTAGCGCGCGACTGGCCTAGTAGCATTAGTTTAGCTAGCTATAGCTGTTGGTAGCTAGTGCGTGCGTACTCCGATGGCCTGAGCTAGCCCAGCTGATGGAATAGAATAGCGACCGATACTGGACAGCATTGCAGGAAATGCTGCACCTTTTGTGAAGATTGTGAAGATGATGATACTACAAAACCTCGCGTCTCTCTCGAGTGTCCAGCGGATGTAACATGCGCGCGCGTGTGTAACAGCGCCCCTTTTGACCGCTTCCCCCGTCGATTAACTTGACACTCTATTATATCGCTAATTCACCACCGCGATTGCGTTTTCATGTGAGCTGTGGCACATTAAGATGCTAGATTAATATGTACGTAGCTCCTCCAATTAAGAGATGGGTTGGTGAGAGATATGACAAGGAGAGGTTTGTCACATGCAGTTAATTACTTCATCGCGGCTTGGTCAGTTACTTAATTGCGACGTGTGGGCGCTTAATTAATTAGGCGGCCCGGTCGGGGTGGGTTAATGAGTTGTAGCGGCCATGTACATGTGGGCCTGTCTGCGGTCCGTCCGCAAAGGCCCGCATCAGCACCAACAGGGCTGTTCGCGGGCCTCACGACCCTATACGGTTTGGCGGGCTTCACAGGTTGTCGCTGGCCACACGCACAAAGAGCAAAAAAAAAAAAGAGTCTAGAAACATAGAAAAAGCTCTTGGAGGTTGCTCGTCTCGTCCGCTGGGTCGTGGAAGACACCCAAGAAATCTCTACACGCCATGGCTTCCATAGCACCACCAAGAATCACACCTCGTCCACAAATTGTTCAGACACAAAATGCATTTATATGTTCCAAGCAAGAAGCTCTAAAATAATGAACAATTCATATTGAAAATCAAATAAAATAGGGAGAATAACAAGAACTCCCAATAAGGTATGCTCAAAGGGAATAACTAAACCACCTATGGTAAGTTCTTTCAAAAATTAACAAAGAGTTTACAGGAAAGCCGGTGATGGCGAGAATCAAGAGCACAATCTATACACGAAGAGTGTGGACGGACTCATCGATCAGTGCTGGGGATTAGAGAGTCCTCGTTTGCGAGACTGTCGCATAATTTGAGCTAGTAGTTGACACCCACGTAATCCTTCCTGAGAGGCGGGTTTAGTGGGCTCGTGAACGACCCGCGTCACTTGCATCCTGGCTACGCGAGCCGCTCCGCCGATGGCGATGTGGGCTACGGCGTGTTGTCGCCGGAGGGTGCAATCCTTGGCGTGGTAGACCAGCTCGTGCGACGCGAAAGCCGGGCAAGAAAGCTCGAGGCGCCGGCCGTGTACTGTCCCGACGTGGACTTGCCGCGCGCTCCAACAATAAGTACTACGCCTTATTAAATTGCTTTGTACTTGACGAAGGCACCGTTGCGATGTTGTCAAATGCCAACTTTTCCCATGCATATCAGCATATGTACCATTCTGTGGATGCATGCATCTATGGTAGTCTACCATTGGAACTTGGAAGCTAGCTAAGGGCAGTGATATATATATATTTTTGGGTTGAAGTAAATGGCACGGAGCACGTACTATATAATTCTGTGACTACTGCTGTAAGTTTCTGATGTGTTCTTACTCTCGATCGCCTTGCAACGCAACAGGGAGTAATTAGGTCTTCACTACTCTTCTGTCGCACATGCACGCATGCTTTGGGATGTGTACTGTTATAGCAGATGTAGAAGCACCGGAATGCATGCACGTATAGTAGCTGTCTACCTATTCAGTTCTGACGGGACCTTTTGTTTAGTGTTTTCTGTGCTTGCGTTTTTGTATGGTTCCATGCTGACAACCACCTGACACTTTTGATGATTGCCCGCGAGCCGTGCTGATCGGAAACGAAAATATAACAAGTCACATGAAACAAGACGGATGTATGTTTTCAGTGCACGCCCATCCTGTCCTGAATGTAGTGTACTCCCGACAAAACTGAAATCCAAACTGTTTCCTGAATATATTGAGCTGGATTTCAGCGGCGGACGCACATATTGACTTGTGCGGTCTATACTCTGTTTTTTTCCTGTGAGATTTGTCCAATAAATCGGAATAAATTGTAAGAAAATTCATTACGATTTGACTAACATATTTTTTGGTTTATAATTAGAATCGAAATTCTGGTTGATGGGTCCCAGGAGACCTGGCTAAATGGACCGTCCGACAAAGCATAGCACAGATCTAGATAAAGTACGACCCAATTAGACCCGGCACAGCTGAATAAGTTACCATGTCATGACATGCCGACCCATGTATCTACCCTCCAAGTCAGGCATGGCACGGAGAGGTGTTGGGCTATGTCGGGTCGGGCACACTTAGCCAAACGGGATACCAATAGCTCGTTGATTTTACTGTCATTAGTAAGTAATTTTAATGTCAGTCGCTAAGCCAAAAGTATTTTTACTGCTAGTCACAAATATTTTTACTACTAAGTCATACGTCCGCGCTCAGAAAGAGTGCAGTAACCATAATACAAGTAATTTTACTCCTAACTGTAAACAATTTCACTGCACTACAACAGAAAAATTATTGTGTGTCATGCTGAGATATCGGCCCAAGCACGTGACGCTAGATCGAGCTGAGCCACGACTCATTTATTATTCGTGATGTGTTGTGTCTAAACTAGGCTAACAGTATCCTGCCTCGCACTAGCATAATTGACTCGGCCTATTTAGCAAGATCTAGCTCCACCACTACTGGATTGGCCGGTTGAGTCAGACCAAAGACAATTTCTTTTCTTTTATTTTGTTTTGTTTTGAGAGGTGACAATCTTTGGTAACATTGGTGCACTGGCCGGTCCGCCCAATCGGACCGTGAGCCCGAGTTACCTAAATGCGGGTGGGGTTCAAGGCGGCCCATAAGCACCCATGAATAAAGGAACAGAATTACAGGTGGGCTGATTGGGCCGGATGACATGCATGCGTTTGTCCTCTCCAGGGAGTGAGAGTGACCAGGAATAGAGAAGCCAGCCAGCTAGGCCATGCATGGACAGCGCAAACGCTTGGTGTTGCTATTTAGGGCATGGCGGCTTTGGAGGGTGCAAACAGCAGGCCAGTAGCCTCCGCCCTTCGCCATTACCAAACTCCCAAAATGAAGCAGTAATGGGAGCAAGTACAGAAAAAGGCAAAGGGGAGAATGCCCAAGGCGGAGGAGATCGATACGATGTGAATTCCGATCGAGGAAGAAGGAAAAGGGAGCAGCGCATTACGAGTTCGATCGATCCGGTTGGTTTCCTGCAAAGATTTTGCCCCGTTCAGTCGGATTCCTGAGTTGATTGGACGAGAAGAGGAGGAGGAGAGCTTGTATACACATTGCTCTTGGAAAGCATGGCGCCGCTGGCCTCCTGTCACTACTACAATTTAGGTTAGTAACGACCAAATTTAAGGACGGTCGAAACATTTTTGTCGTTGATAATATTTGGAGTGGCCCTAGAGGAAAAAACAATGCTTAACGGAATGCTTAACTATTGTGAGCGCCCGTCGTTACACAGTATAGGTATGTGGTCGCTATTATGCTATTGACCCTAAAATCTGTTTTTGGCGTACAACAAAAAGCTACCGATCTTTTCCCCACTAGAATATCAACAAAAAGCTACCGCCTCAGCTCATGGTTCGTTGTCGTCGGCCTTGTTCTCCTCAGTCGACCTGGGTCCCCACGGAGGTTGATTCACGCCAGATCAGCTCGTCCCCATTACCGCTAGCCTATGATCTCACCGAATCGAGCTCTCTCCATCGCCGTTGGTCTTGATATGCGATGGATTCATCCTTCACTGTCGTCGCCAGGATTCGTCGTCGTTGTCAAGCTCTCTCCGTCACCAGCGACTTCATCCCATCGTTGTTGGCTTCATCGATCTCCATTGCCCCGGCCTCGATCTCCCTCACCGCCAACTTCATCCCGAGCTCTCTCTGCCAGATCCATCATTAGGCACTGCCATCTGCTCAGTGGCAGTAGTCTAATCGTCTGTTGAGGTTTTAGCTCGGGTGGTTTTGAGTTTTAGGATTTTTGAGTTGCGAGATGAGTGTGGTCTGAACTAAAACATTGCATGTGTGCATAGAGGTTTGATATTTGGTTCTATGCTTAGGAAAAATGGTTTGGTTGCATATATTTTGCATTATGTATGTGGATTAATTGTGTCAATTGATGACTTTATAGATTGTACGGTGCTACATGATGGTTTGCTTATTGTTGTTAGTTGTAGAACTTTGGAGTTAGGTCATGGTGAGGCGTAGGTGGACTGGGACTAGGCACAGAGTGGTGCTAAGGTCCAGACCAGTCAGGGAGATGCCGAAAATTACCAAGGATTGCGGGGTGGTTACAAGCTAAGAAGACGAGGAACCGGAGTGGGAGCTGTCAGCGGTGAACATGATGGGCAACAACAAGATGGACCGGGACTTAGCTCAGGGAGGAGCCGAGGTCTTGTGTGGTCAAGGAAGCCGTGTTCCCTCATGCGTGAGGAGAAGCATGTGGTACGCCAAGTGATTTGGGTCGTTTGCAAGCGAGGACGGTCAGTGAGATCCAAACGTGTGAGGGGCTTGGCGACAAGTCATTGGGGCCATGCAGAAGATGGAAAAGCATGGGCAATATTTCATGGCAAAGGAAACAGGAAACTTCGTGGAAGACAGTAGTGGGACATTTTGGTAAATTGCCCAATATCGAAAAAGTGGTGGTGTGCAAAATCACGGCATTGGCCTAAGTTGTTTAGGTCTTGTATGTACTAAAAATGTGAAGTGGATCAAGTGTTAATTCACTAATGAGTTAATAGATGTAAGTCGCTTTTAGAAGCGCACGTGAGAGAGTAAAACTCAGTGTTAGGTGGGATTAACGGGTTATCCCCGGTTTTGGCCTAAAGGGTGGATTCATTAGGTTTTGGTTCAGGTTGTGAAGTTATATAAGGGGAGAAGATGAGAGGCAAAGGCTAGGATTTGAGAATTTTGGCTAAGTTTTTATGGTGGTTAGCCCTTCCTCCCTCTCACGGGTGATAAATTTGAGAGATTAGGGTTAGGGTTTTCTTATGTTGGAGTATTGTATGTGTACTCTAGTCGTAGAGCTCTGCTATTATAAGGGATTTGTTGTAAAACATACATCTCCAGGTGAAATGAACATCCAATCTTTGCCCAAATGAGTTGTGCCGTGAATCTCCTCATGTGATTTTGATTTTTTGGCTTTCTTGTTTGGATTTCTCTTCTCTTGAGCTTTTTTGATGCCAAGGACATATAAGAGATGGAGTTAATATCAGAAAATCTATCTTCAACCATCTAGGCTTTTTGGTAGCAAGGTTATCAAGAAACTCTATTTTTGCACTTTTTGGTCTGTCAGGTGATTTTTTGATCTAGGGGTTTTTGGTTTGATTTCGTCGGTGTTCTAACTTGCTGTGACATATGGAAATACATCTAAAACCATCTTGGTCATCATCCAACCACGAGCATGTCGTATTCGTTGATTTAGGTTTTTTATCAGTTTTGGTTCAATATGTCTTAAAACTGCAAAATGTCTCAGCTTTGATAATGTTTTCATGATTATTTGTTAGAATAGGTTCATGATATCTTAGAGAAGATTTCTGTAAATTTTCATGTCATTTAGATCTACGAATCAAAAGTTATATGTATTTTTCATTTGTGAAACATAGCTAAAATTTTTATTCATCCTCTGATTTTACTGGTCATTGACCACACTGGTCATATTTCAACTTGGTTTGACCACTTTGGTTTTCGGCACTCACTAATCATCGACCACTCGAATCGGTTGCAACCACTCGAGTTTTCGACCACTCACTGGTTGTCAACCATACTAGCCGTATTTCCACTTGGTTTTCGACCACACATTGGTTTTTCAACCGCTCACTAACCGACCACGTTGGTTTTTAACTACTCATTGGTATTCGATCACGTTGGTTTTTCAATCATTCACTGGTCATCGACCACGTTGGTTTTCGACCATATTGTTTTTTTGACCGCTCACTGGTCATCGATCACGTTGATTTTTGACCACTCATTGATCTTCGACCATATTGGTTTTTTGACTGCTCACTGCAACTACAACAGCAGTAGTGCCACACCAGCTGATTCTTCACAGTTGTTCAGTTCCTTGATTCTCTGGGTCACTCTTGAGTAGGGTTCCTATCTTAATCTTTATAGCTTTATAGTTATCGGAGCAAAAGATAAGTGAGTTATTGGAGAAATTTTAAATCACCATTCACTCCACTCTGTTGTCTATCCGGTCCTATAGCTATTTATACTTTCCAGTTCATAATTTTGTTCGTGTTGAAGTTCATATCATGTCTTGGCATACTGGTGATCGCTGGAAGGATCGTTCTCGCCGCAACAATCATGATGTCTGCTGTTTTCCTCCATTTGCACAAGTAAGCGCCGGCCAGAGCTCACATACATACGTTTCTGAACACGCAGTAAGCGTCGTTCAGGCACTGACAGAATTGCGCCGTACGTGACAGCGTCGTCGCCGACACGTGCGTGGCCATGGACGACTGGGTGATCCACCCTCAGGTGCACACGCCGCTGGACGACATCCTCCCCTGCGTCGACGTCGCGACGGCCAAAGAGTCCATGTACCGGAGCCAGGAGGTCACCGCGCAGCTGGTGGCGCTCGTCAACAACGTCATCGTCAACATCTCGAACTAGGAGTTCCCGCCCAGTCTCAAGCCCTTGTACTTCAACCAGTCCGGCCCCTTGATGCCCATGCTCTGCACCCCCTTCAACCCCGACATGAGCATCCGCACCTGCGCCCCCGGCGAGGTCAACTTCGACAACGCACCACAGGTGAGTACTGCTACCATGTCGCAACTGACAATGCGACTAGATCGATGGCTCAATCAGATCACGAGTTGGCAATGTCTGAATTGTGTTATTGTGAATTGAGGAGTGGAAGAAGTTCGAGTGCCAGACGACAGGCGCACCCGGGTCGGAGGTGTGCACGACGGAGGGGCGGGTGACGCCGGCGGCGTACAACCAGATGGCGGCGGCGACGAGCATCAGCCAGGGGCTGTCCCAGTACGGCCCGTTCCTGATGCAGCTCCAGGACTGCACCTTCGTGCGGGAGACATTCACGGCGATCAGTGACAACTGCCCTCATCTCCGCTGCCGTGATGCTGTCCATCGTCTTCGGGATGGTGCACACGCAGCAGCGACGGCGGCGAGCGCGCAGCAAGCGGTTGTGACCGATGGATCGACCGAGCATCGATCAAGTGACATTGTTCGCACTGACAACCGCGGCTACGTGCATGAGGCCTCATCGATCTGATCATCTGATTTGAGCTGTATATCAACGTATGTTAACATCGTGTACCTGAAAGTGAAAACTAACGCGTAGTTGCTCTCTTGCGTGTTTCTGCTTGGTGGCATCTCCTCTCTCCTGCTGGTCTTTTGTTCTTTCTGTGCAGCTTCTCCAATCAGGATATGTGCATATGTTTCTGGGCGTAACAAAAAGGGAACTAATTAGCAAACGGTTTGCATCAGTGCACAATTGCACAGGGAAAGAAGAACAAATCATGGAGTTTCAATTCGGACGCTTGCTGACCCGTGAGCTTGGTAGCACATGCGTCGTCAAAGCCTACTCTGAGTAAGGACAACAAATCAATAATCCATGGGACCCTGTTTTGATTCATTCTAGAGGTCTCTATGCTATAACAACCGGAATACTCCATTTCCATGCAACGGCTTATTCATTCTATCCATACGTAACGTTTGCAATTTGCAAGGGCTAGTGTGCAGATTAATACTGATGGTGTTAGATGCTTAGATGATTGAGGTCGTGGGAGCTAGAATCCACATGCCTGACAATGGGGGTAGGTGTGATTGTGCTTGTTGGTTTAACTGTCTGCTCCACCCTATTTTTACTTTATTTTTAGAAAGTAATTCAGTAGTACTTTTCTTCCAACTGACGTGTCAGCAAGTCTATACCAACATTGCATTCAAATTAGACCAATACAGTTCATTATTCCAGTGCCACGTCAATGCCACTATTGTGGGGGTGGCCTAGCCCCAACAACTAAACCTTGCAGCAGACCCAATAGTATATGCCCAAGAGTATAAAAGAATGTAACAATGTACCGCTACCTTTTGTAATTATTAAGGGGTAGGATGAAAAATAACTCATATATATAAATCTCCAAGAGGGGTATGAGGTGGCCAAGGCCACTCATTTCAAACTAGCTCACTCTCTCTCCATCGGTCGGCTCTTCAGCTCTTAATCCATATCCCTTCAAAGGGGAAAGGGGTACCCAGTACCCCCTATTGTGCTCATATGACAATAGTGGGGACGGAGCACGTGACATCTACGACCACGTCGTGGTCAAGTCTTCACCGACAGCTACGACCACCTTGTGGTCGAGTCTCCGTCGACGCCAGTCCGAAGCGTGGGGATAGAGCGTGCGCGCTTCAAGAATTCATCCCACCGTTGACTTTATCGATGCTAGTCCGAAGGGTGGGAGACGAAGCGCACGCGTGCATGTCTTTGCTTCGCCTCCGACTACGTCGATGCCCACGACCATGTCATAAGCGACGTGGTTGTGAGGCCTTCTATGACCTCATGGTCGAGTGTTCGTCGTTGTCTATGACTACATCATGGTCGAGGACTTCATCGATACATGCGACGACCTCATGGTCACATCTTTGTCGGCGCTAGTCCAAGCGATGGGGGGATGGAGCGCGTGTTGCAAGTCTTCGTCCCACCGTCGACTTCATCGATGCTCGTCTGAAGGGTGGGAGATGGAGCACACGCGGACCACGTCTTCGTCAACGTTATCGTGAGCCACTTCTACGACCATCTTGTGGTCGCATCTTCGTTGATGCCTACGACCGCTTCGTGGACACAGCTTTGTTGACGCTTATGCGCCGCCCAAGTCCGTGGCACGACCTTCACGCGCCGACTCAGCCTATATCAGGAGATTCCGCGACCACGTTAAGATCAATCAAACAACCCTGCTCTGGGAGGTTGTCAACGTCCACACCCCCGGGGGCTGAGGCTACCATTTGCCCCTCGGGACCTCTCGCTTGCTGTCGAGGGAGTACTTTTGTGGGGGTGGCCCAGCCCCAAACGACTGGGCCTTGCAGCAGGCCCAATAATATAGGCCCAAGGATATAAAGAGATGTGCCAATGTACCTCTACCTTTTGTAATTATTAAGGGGTAGGATGAGAATTTTCCATCCTACCTCACTTATATAAACCTCTAAGAGGGGTATGAGAAGCCAAGGCCATTCATTTCTCACTAGCTCACTCTCTCTCTCTCGGTCGGCTCCTCAGCTATTAGTCCATATCCCCCAAGGGGGAAGGGGTACCTAGTACCCTTTATTGTGCTCATACGACAATAGCTATGTTATCGAAAATCACTGTGGTTTATGGTGTGAGTGTGTTTTAGATAGTTTTAAGAATTCGAGGCCATGGAGCCAATGATTCTATAGTTACGGTTAAAGATCGAACCGATACTAAAATTCAGGGCCGAAGAAGTGGACTTTTTCCATGAGAAAAAAGTTCTATCTGTGATTTAGACAGGCACTTCGCCACTTCGGTAGCCCTTCACAGTTCACCTGCTGCCTTGAGAATTAATATGACAGGAGACAAATATAGAGATCTAGTTTTAGTAGTTAGTAGTAGTTACTACTCACCACAGTTTGTCGCGCAGAGGGAAAGCTCTGTTCCTGCTAGCCATTACTGCATTAGCATGTGTTGATAAGCGAGTACGTGACAAAAGTCACGAGAACCAACTGTGCCATGCCGTAGTGCCGTCCGGCCGGGAGGAACGGACGGCCGAGATCACCCGCCGCTTCCATCCCTTCCCGGCACTCGCAACGTGCGGACGTGGTACAGTTATTTATTCTGCTCGTCCGGCCGTGCCGTTAGCCACCGTTACCACGTACTCACATTAACTTCCAACAAGTAGAATTCAGCTGTTACTTATCACACCACCGATCGCTCGCGAGAGCCCGGAGAGGCAGAGCTTAGCCAAAAAAACCACCGAAAATATACTAGCAGCACCACGTACTCGGTGGCGGCGGCGCGCGCACGATGGGCGGCAATGGCATGGACTGGCACGCGTGGCTGTCGGCGGCGCGGTTGGAGCCGGCGCTGGTGTACGAGTACGCGCTGGTGTTCGCGCGCAACGAGCTGGAGGCCGACGACGTCGCCTACTTCGACCACGAGTTCCTCCACAGCATGGGCGTCTCCGTCGCCAAGCACCGCCTCGAGATCCTCAAGCTCGCGCGGCTCGGCCGCAGCCGCGGGCGATTCCCCGCTTCATCGTCCCCCGCCTCGCTCTCCCGGCTCCTGGCCGCCGTCGACCGCGTCGCCAGGTTCGTGCTCTCGCTCGTGCACCGCGAGGAGTCTTCGGCGCTCGTGCTCGTCCCGAGCCAGCAGCAGCCCGACGTCCCGTGCTCCAACTCCAAGCGCGGTGGCAACAACAAGGCGGTGAAGAGGACCAGGTCCAAGCCCAAGGACGCCGCGCCGAAAGCCACGCGGCCGGCCGTGCTGGCCATCGGCGGCAGGGGGGCCGCGACGGTGCACGCCATAAAGGACGTCGAGAAAGGCGGCGGCGAGGAGATGGTCAGGTGGGACCGCTTGTTCCAGGATCTCAAGCCCAACTGATCAAATGCCGTGAGCGAGTGGTGATGCGTGGATGCACGCACGCGGCGGCGTTAACGTTAGTGTGTTTTGTTCTTTTGCTTGATAATGGTGGACTACTCTTCTCTACTCGAAGTGCAGTACTCCGGTGCCATCGATCGTAAGAGGATTTTCGAGTCATTGAAGGTTGCTTGTGTTGTCTGGTAGACTCGCGGTGAGGTTGTTTGCTGTACAATAAATGCTCTCTAGTTATTAACTTGTGATGAATCGCGCCAATTAGATAAGGGTACGCCTTGTAAGCACGTAATTTCAGCTCGTGTGCTCTGTAATTCCAGTCGTAATGGAGGTGGCTGCAATTTTTCGCTTCTTTTTTTGTGGTTGTGGTGTGTAACTGTTAGAAGCCTGTTTATTCACTCTTCGATTGATCGTATCTGGCGTCTTTAAACGCAGAAGCATATGGTTTTTGTCGAATAATTAAGTGGAGGTTGCTCACTAGCTCTCGTGCAGCGGTTACTCACAATCGTAGTTAGGTGCGGCGTTTAGTTGCATCAGCACGTACGTACGTACTACCTTGCCTGATTGGTACACTTTGAGCAACCTGGTATACAGGTGTGTACAACATGGTAGAAGCTAGAAACAAAGGGACAAAGCTGATCAAAAGCAATATATTGGGATTCTGTTGGCACCACATATTGCAATTTTACATCCGATGGACAAAGCTGATCAAATGCCGATCATGGCCTTCGAAGTGTTCAGTTCAGTGCTCTGCCTCCAGCCTCACAGGAGAAAGGCTCCTCTCGGCAACGTAGTAGCTTCCAAAGAATATTACTTGCTCAGTAATCCGTACTGCTGTACGAGAAATTACTGCAGAGGAACTTTTGTAAAGACGATCCAACCAACACCGTACGTCAATTCATATCCTTTAAGGAAAGATAGTACCAACACTACTGCAGTGTAATTTTTTGGCCCATATGAACTCCTGCGAGGCTGTGATGTATAGCAGATTCAATGGAGTAATAATAATTTGGGGCAGATCATGTCCGACAGTGAGAAATCTCAGAGACTACCGCTGAACTGAAGAATTAACTGGAGTACAACATAAAACCTGAAACATTTGGTCATGATCTACTCCACAAATTATTATTACTCCAGTAGATCATGAACAGATTTGTGGTCTCCAGAGCCCAGCCATCATACAAGAGATCGGCTCAACGAAGAAATTATCAACTGCTATTGTTTCCCTTTCCAAGGCGAACTCCAAACTGAGGCCAATACAGTATACTAGTGCACTCTACACCGAAGTCAATGAAAATGTAAGGGATTGGCAGTTTGATATAACCGATTCCCAACATGAAACACGACTAGATAATATGCTTGGCCGGCTACGTTAAAACAGCTGCACTTGCTTGGCAGCAAATGAAAATTTTTATGATTAACTACAAAACTGGAAAGGTACTACTTACATAGTGATGATCGAATCACCTCGTTGAAGGGCGTTTCTCCTGTCTCTTTTGGGCAGACAGTACGCCCCATCCTTCTCTTCTTCATTTCGTGGTCCGCATGCTCTCTCATATGATGTTCTCCATTCCGCCAACTTTCTTGTCACAATCACAAACCTTATTGACATCGCTGTTAAGCTTGGGTTATGACCCTTGTTGGGTCAGTAACAACAAACGTTCCAACAAGTATGACAATAGCAGCTAAAAGATCCAAATACAAACCTTTTTTCCCCTGCTCATGCAGCGTAATCTAAACCAAAGCATGTTAGGGACAGCTATCGCGTATGATCTAATAACACCTCCACTATCCTAACTAACAATGAACCAGTGACTTAGATTATTGCGCTTTTTATCATAGCAGGGGATGGGAAGATACAGCTAACTCAGAATGACAACAGTGATAGTAGACAAGTCTCTACTCTCACTCCACTACAATGCTTACAGCCATTGCTAGAATACACCCATCATCTGATCTGCAATAATTTTACTGTGCAACTTGCTCATTATCCTTGAAAACAAATGTATTCATGCTTAGTGTAATTCAGGAGCATTATAGATTAGTTAGATACTCAGATTAATCTTTTAAATGCAGAGACAACATATGCAAATTTTAGCCTGTCTCAGACGCTAACTAATTCTCTGAACTCCAACTCTCTTCAGATTTTTTTCGGTCAGCAAGTTTAGCTCGATATGACCTTGCCCACACGAATTTGGTAAGGAACCATGTGCAATTTTAAGCCACTGAACGTAAAATCATAAAAAAGACATGTCAAATAGCTTCTCAAAGATGAGACTATCACTATTGTTGTTGCGAATGTTGGTTCACAATGGGATAACTAGCATGCTGAAGATGGTCAGACGTCATGGCTTGAAGAGGATTAGGGTATTAGATGAGGTAGATAGACATAGATTGGGATGAGAGAACTAGAAGGGTTGAGAGATAGCAAATACCAAATAGAGAATATTTCTTCTTGCTTGATTTCAATAGAGTACACGACATGACCCTACCTTTGGTAGGACAAAACTGGACCTGGCCAATTGGCCTCTACTAACAAGAATTCTATCCTGACTCTTAACTGATTACTTTCCTAACAAATCTAATCTTTCCTCCTGGTCTCTTATCTTGAACATGACTTGCTATCCTTCCCCTTATGGATTCGGACTCCCTACTGTTTGTGAACGTTATGGGCCACATGCTGCTGCACATCCTCGCCGAGGACTCCTGCAGCCGTGTGGGCTGCTCATCTTGGTCTTCGTTGCCGAGCGTATTAAGCTCTACTTCTTGCTGCTGCGTACTACTGCTACAGCTGACCCTTGTCCACAACAATTGTTTTCATTGGAAGCCTAATGGGAAAGGAAGACGAGGTGATATCTGACACTACTAAGAAACTAAGAACTAGCCAGTGCGGGAGACTAATTTGCTTGGAGTGTGTCATGGGCCCTTCGGTGTGTAACTTTGGGGCTGGTTTGTGCCATGGGCAGTGACAGGCACTGTGCTGGGTCGTGGGCTTATGGCCCATGCAGGAGTAGAAGGACCAGCTTATCAGATGGAGGGATCGAACAGATGAGATTGAAGACAGCAGCTTCCTGGCATCCCCTAGCTCCCTATTTCCCTCCCTCTTGGGCTCCACTTCTCCTTCCCCAAATCCATTCTTATCTTCACAATCACAAGTGGTATGTAACAGAGAGTATATTTGTTGTATTGAATTGAAGAAAAAACAGAAATTTTGATCTCACAAGCTCTAAATCAAAGCTTTAATACCAAGGAAAGTTTCAGCATGATGGTAAACAAGGAACGAACGGTATCAAGATGACTTACGACAAAATCAGCAAAAATGTAAGAACATGGAGTTCAACAGCAGAATTAAACTGGAAAGGCAAATGAAAAGACAGTGAAAAAGCACAACTTAAACCATACTTCATCAGACTTTGCGGGCATTTTTTGTTTGAAAGTGATAAGAAACAAAGGAAGCAAAAATATATTCCCAACACGAGTGTTGAGCTATTTCAAATGACTACAAAAACATCCCCACTAGAAAGTATGTAAATCATGTCTAACTAGTAGATTGAAGGCTTGAAGCAAATGGTGACATGGTAGAGCAGAACAAAAGATGTCATGTGATTTTGTGAGATTAATACCATCAGGCATGGCATGGCTATGCTACACTAAAAGTTAGAGGTTAACCAGCGAAATAAATTGACAAGAGTATAGCATTAGATAGAAGCAGCTCCGGTAGAAGCTTAGAATTAGTTACGTAAGCATTTCACATGATGCTGGGGGATTACAGACTAATATGTACATTAGGCAAAACTGTGGAGCGCACACGAATTGCTCACTGGTTACGGCTTACCAAGCTTAGGTGTGCAGCAAGAACATCCCGGATCCTCTCCCCTTCCTTGTCCTTCTCTCCCTCGAAGTCCCCAAACAAATCCGCATTGGCGTCCCCCTGAACCTCCTCAGGCACCAGCTCGCCGCACTTGATGAGAAAATTGTGGAGCAGACAACCAGCAGCCACGACGTACGGCAGCGCCTCTTGGCATTCGCCCTTCCAGCATTCCCCTAGAAGCTGCCACCTTGCCCGCACATGGCCGAAGGCCTTCCTGACCAGCTGCATTCCGTGCGAGTGCACATGGTTAAAGATGGTCTCTTTGGACAGGTCATCCCTGACATCCATATCCTTGTACGGTGTCACAAGCCAGGGGAGCAGCGGGCAGCATGCAGGCCCCAAGAAGTAGCGCGGCACTGAGCCACCGATGAGCTCGCCTTGAGGAGCATTGGCGAGCACCAGCGATTGCGAGCCGTACAGCTTCGTCCGTGGGAGGATCTCCGCCGGCGCCATCGACAGGTCCCACCCGACGGAGACGTCGAGAAAGCGGCCGTCGGCATCTACCAGCGCCTGCGCGGTAACGGCGTCCCCGAACCGCGCGTAGCCGAGCGCGCCGCAGCAGTTGGGCAGCGAGAGCGCGCAGAATCCCGGGACGGCGCGGGCGATGCGGTCGGGCGAGGCGAGGTCGAGCAGGACGGCGAGGCGGTCGGCGATCGCGCGGCAGACCTCGTAGAAGGCGCGGGCGGCGACTGCGGGGGACGGGAGGCCGAATCGGCGCGCCACGGCGCGGGCGGGCGCGGCGTGGGCGAGGCGGAAGAGCGCGGCGCCGAGCTTGTGGTCGGGCGGCAGCGCGAGGGAGGAGGAGGAGGATGCGGCGGCGGGGTCGGAGAGCGCGAGGGAGTGGAGGAGCTGGAAGAAGGCGGGCTTGGACATGCGGAAGGCGTCCCGCCAGGCGGAGTCCGGGAGGGAGGGGGAGGAGGAGAGGAGGCGGAGGAACCAGGAGGATGGGAGCGGCGGCGACGGGGTGGGCGGGGAGAGCGAGAGGGAGGTGAGGGTGAGGGTCTGGAGGTGGAGCGGGAGGAGCGCGAGGAGGCGGGAGACGGCGCGAGCGGCGGAGAGCAGAAGCGGGTCGAGCGCGAGCGTCTGGGAGGGGAGCAGGAGGAGGTCGCGGTCGGACGCGAAGCGGAGCGCGAGGGAGACGGACGAGGCGAGCAGCGCCAGCAGCGACGTCAGCTGCGGCGGCGACGGGGGAGGCGCCGGCGGAGCCGGCGCGGGCGCGGGCGCGTGGCGGGAGCGCTTGCGGCCGGCGGCGACCATCCTCGGGACGCGCGCGGAGTGGGGAGGTGGTCGTGGGTTTTTGCAGGTTTTGGGGGTGCGGCAGTAGTGATGGCGACGGGAGGTGGGCATGGGAGCAGTGGACTGCGTGCTCGTCTCTGTTGGGTCCAGATGGGCTCTCCGTCTCCTCGGGCTTGACGACGACATGGGCTGTTTTGCCGTTTCGGTGGTGCTTGCGGTGCGGGCACGGCAGTGGGATGGGCGGTGCGTCTCCTTTCCTCGGGACGCGGGGTCGTTGCTGTCACCTTGTCGTGTAGTATGTCACGTTGTTAGATCGCAGTAAATTTGGCTGGGCCGACCGGGTCGGGTTGCAGGCGGGCCTGTTGCAGAAGTCCAGTAGCTTGTTTGAATTTGGTCTCGCAGCAGTAGCGCATTTTGGCTACCGCTGAGTGCGAACGATTTTTGGTTTTAGAATAGATGTTGGAGAGGACCAATTGACTACCGATAAATTAGTTTAAAATTTTTATTTTAATAAACTATTTTAAAGACAACAAAAAAATTATATTATTTATTTATTCAGTGAAAATGGTAAACTAAAAAGAAGGATCAAAGTATATGTGCTTGACACGTTAGGGCACTGATCTAGAATAAATACTAACCGCATACTTCTCCTTGTCACATGACACGACCATATGGATATAATAATATAATAAAGCTTATTGACGAAAAAACAAGTAATTCCTAGCACTTTAGTGAAAAGAGAAAGCATCCTTAGAAAATTAGTGCGCGGTCTAAAAGAGAAACCTTTTCCAATCTCCTACTTTAAAAAAGGCACAAAAACACTTGTTTCTGACTAACAACGTAGAAAACAACTTAGGACAGAAATCAGAGAGTTGTTGGCTGACATTCGATACCATCAAAGTCTTCTCTTCATAAACAACCTTGGCAATTCGTCCGTAGATAACAATGTATGGTTTTTTTGGAAGGGTCATCGTATTGTTGAAATCGCAAAAGGACAACATAGGAAAGATATCGGATCCAAGGAATCCAAGCCAATATACAATCTTGGTTTCAAAAAATATATAATATACAATCTTCAGTAGTGTTTTTATACTTTCTTCTCTAACAAAACTAACACTAATCTCAAAATAAATAAAGAAATAAGTAGCATCTATCTATCATTTATTATATTTTAAAAATTATACAAATTACTATTAAAAAAACCTAGAAAGCACCTTCTGTTGTATGAAGGGATGAGATTATCCATGCCGTCTTTGTGATTTTAACCCTGATAAGGATCAATTAGCAAATTCCTTTGCTGTTTATTTGGCTATAACTAGGATTTTTTGGGGTAAGAATTGTATTGTATATTATATATTTTTGAAACCAAGATTGTATATTGTTGTAGGGGTGGCCCAACCCCCCGTGACTGGGCCGTGCAACTAGTCCAACATGTAATAGGCCCAATAGTGTAGAGGAATATACCAGTGTAAATATACCAATGTACCCTCATCCTTTGTAAATACTAAGGGGTAGAATGGGGATCCCTATTCTACCCCACTCACATATATAAACCCCCAGGAGGGGCAAAGGGGGGACATCATCTCATTCTCACCAATACTCCCACAGGCTTGGCTCTCCTCCTCCTCCTCTACTAGTCCCCCTCTTTTCCTGTTTAGCCCGTAGCTACAACATATATATTTTTGAAATTTGCATAATTATGATAAATGATGGATATATGCTACTTATCTCTTTATTTACTTTAAAATTAATGCTACTCTTGTTAGATGGAAAAACATAGAAGCAATACTCATATACAACTCAGGGTCTGTTCTTTTTGGATTCGGCTTATGGCTGTGGCTTATAACTTTTAATCTGTAATAGGAATTCGTATGCGGTTTTAACCGATATAAATGAAGTCGTTATAGTATGTACTATAATTAATTTTATATCCTACTTTGAAAGATAATTCGCTTAAAAATTAATTACTATGAAAAATGAAAATTCACGGACAGTTTTTAGAAGCCGAGCCCACAATCTGACAGTCGCAAGTCTCCTCCCTCTACATGCACAGCCCTTTGTTGAGTGTTGCTATCTCCAAAGCCACACCAAAACCGAGAAAATTGATATTATGCCACTCCTTTGGAGTGTGGCTTCGATAAAATGCCACTCTCTAGATGGTAATTTTTAAAATGCCATCTAATACATGATTAGTTCTATGATTTGCCATTTTTGGGGTTTTAGCCATTTCTTTTTCATTTCCCCCCCAAAATTGCATAGGAAATGCCCATAATACCCTCCCGGAAGGCCCGCCGCCGCGGGGTGCCGCCTCCACCACGGGCCGCCGCCGCCGCAGACTCCAAAGAGGAGAAGAAATGGGAAAGGAAAGACTCTGAAACATAATTAGACGCATCGATCACTGATTCACTGGCTCACAAAAACTCCTCTTCACAATTGCCACGTAGCACGAGGAAGAACGATCACGATCACTCACAGGAGCAGCGCGTCGCGGCTGGCCGGCGAGGGGAAGACCGGCACCTCGCCGAACCGAAGCCGGCCGGAGTCGACGAGGCGGACGTAGTACGTCGAGCGAGGCGAGGCCGACGACGACTCGTTGAGGAAGGGGTTGCTGATGGGCGCCTGGCGGCCGTTGGCGTAGTGGAGGATGGCCCTTACAGGAACGGCAGCAGGCCCTCCATGACTTCCTTTCTTGCTTCTTCTTCTTCTTACCAAACAGAAGCAAAGCGAGAAAATTGATATTATGCCACTCCGTGGCGGCGGCCCATGGCGGAGGCGGCACCCCGTGGCGGCGGGCCTTGCCGGGAGGGTATTATGGACATTTCCTATGCAATTTTGGGGGAAAAATAAAAAATGAAAAAGAAATGGCTAAAACCCCAAAAATGGCAAATCATAGAGCTAATCATATATTAGATGATATTTTAACAATTGTCATCTAGAGAGTGCCATTTTATCAGAGCTTGGAGTGGCATAATACCAATTTTCTCCACCAAAACCATCAAACCACCCAACCCGAGCCAAAACCCCCCAATTCCGATCATTCAATGGCGTCCGACGAGGTCTCCCCGCCGGCGGATCGAATTCGCGTGGTCGGGGCGTGGGTCGGCGCCCTAGAGGTGGAATTGGGCGCGTGGACGGTGCCGATGCTGCGGGCGGAGGTGGCGCGGCGGGCGGGGGACGTCGAGCTCGACCGCGTCGGCCTCATCTTTGGCGGCCGCGTGCTCAAGGACGACCCCCCCGCCTCGCTGCAGCAGGCCGGCCTCAAGAGCAACGCCAAGGTGCTATCCACCCTCACCTCCCCCGATCGCGGCAAGGCCATCGCCGCCGAGGCCGCCGCGGCGGCGGCTGAGGAGGAGCATGCCAGTAGGCTCGTCAGGCTTTGGTTAGGATCGGTTCGCTCCTTGTGATCAAATTCTGAGGGGTTTTATGGATTTCGAGGTTTCCAGCCAAAATTCAGTCATCGTGAACAGGATTCCACTTGGTAGTCTCAAATTAGGAACCACTTTCGATCATGATTTATGTACCCATAGTTAGTTGTGTGTTTTGTGAAATAGAAACTAGGAAGAAGCACAAAATAGGTAGGACACCCATGCTTGTTTCTCAGTAATAGACAATAATGTGTACTTTGTGATGTGGAAAATTCACAAATGCAATAACTGACGCACATGAGGGACAGGGTAGAGCTCCTAGCCTTCTACTGAACCTGAAAGAAGGCTGAGAGTTTGTTTTAATAGAGTGTGCGCCTTGATTCGATATTGAGATTATGTGTCCTGAACCGGGATTAACCCCCTAAGTTATGCCAAATTCTTTAGGAACTCACAAACAGTGTTCACCAGGGCTAGATGTTAGTTGGGTGGCAGACCGGCGCCTAACGCCTAATCGCCGCTTAGGCGAGCTAGGCGGCCGCCTTGGTGGGAAAAATTGGCAAGGCGGGAGGGTGGCGCCTAGGGCCTAGGCGGGCTAGTTGTCCGCCTTGGGGAACACAGCTCACAAAATCTTTTATTTGATGATCAATATAATGATGTTGTAGGGATGCTGCAAAGGCATTGTCTCAAAGACATTCGGATGGCTCCTTACCTGAAGAAGACTACAACTTAGATCTCGAGGATCAGAGTGGCCAGAAAGTGATGTTTGGATCTGTAGATGATATCAAGTAAAAGATTAAATCTTCTATTCAGGTTTTTTCTTATCTGGTTTATACTATTCAACATCATCATCTGTGTTATCTCTAGGGCTTTGAAGATGGCTCTAATGCTTCATCAAAAAGCCAAAACTCTTATCAAGAAGGACATGTATAAGGAGGCACTAGATGTGTTAATAATGGCCGAGGTATGCTGGCTTCTACTGTCCTACAATGCTTCTTGGCACTCCTTGTTTATGCGATTGTTTTCTTCATACTGCAAGAAGCATGTGCAGCTTTCCAATTGCTATGCATTGGCATGCTTTGTGTGCACCCAAATAACTCTATACTGACCAATCCTTTTATTGTGTTAACAGGAAGCTTTCTCTCTTTGTGACCCTAAACTCATTGAGGTAACTTGAACTGTGAGAAGAATATGTCTTACCTGTATCAAAGAGAGTGTTGCAAGTATTTTACTTACACTATGTACATATTCTGCAGAGGGTTGATAATGTGCCAATGCTTCAACTAGATATAGTCTGGTGCTATTTTATGCTTCGTGATGTATCACGTTTAGAAGTCGCAGGGACTCGCCTAGAAAAAGCCCGGTTAGGATTTGAACGTTCCCATGGTAAAGATTCCACTCGCTTCAGATTACTCCAGGCTGGCCGTCATGCAGATCTTGCTATGTGAGACTCTTACACTATTGTTTTCCCTTTTTTTATTATATGGCTGTTATTGGGGAGTAGGTATTTTCATTGAGAGGTGAGAACTGATGGAAACATTTAGAAAGAAGTTTCTAAAAAGTAGAGGATGTGTGGATGAATGGAAGACCCCAGCATGTACTCTTTTTAAAAGGAAGAGAGAACAGAAGGGAGAGAGAAGTGTTGAAATCATTCTTCAAGTGGCCAGTGATACTGAAAATGTGGTCATCTGGATATTTCAGGCACATCTCTAGTTTAATCTTCATTTTTAAACAGCATGAGGACTGTGTTCAACTTGTTTTAGTTGTGGTTCTCTAAGGGTGGTGTCCTGTGAAGCATTCTAGCTTTGACTTATGTTGGTTCCTTACGTATCATGAATTTGGCCTGTGTAATAGCTACCTAAGGCTGGAGCTTTTGGAAGGAGTGGTAGCATATCATAATGGTCATACTGAAAAAGCACGTGGCTCTCTCAGTTCTGCGCAAGCTAAATACATGCAGGTATATTCTGTTGGCTATCATTTTTTTTCTCTGTAGCTTTTTTTATTATTCTGCACCTTAGTACTTTAGTACCATAGCGTGTTCTGTTAATCCATGTCAGCTTTTAATCCATGTTAGCTTTATGTTTTGCTAAATGCATATCAAATTTAGCTTCAAGTACCAGATGAAGCTATATCAACGTTAATGGATATGGGCTACGGAGCACGAGCTGCAAAAAGAGCTTTAAAGATGACTGGCTATGATATTCAACTGTCTGTTGATCTCTTATGTGAGGAGCGTGACAAGAAAACTCGTAGAATAGAGCAGAACCGGGAGACACAAAGAGAGATCTTGTAAGCTTCTCATCAAGAGGCTTCCTTTCCTTTTTATTTTTCTTCCATTTTCGCTTTTTGCTGAGTAGTGAGAATTTTCTCTGTGTTATCCTAGGGAACAAAGGAAATATGGTAAAACTCCCATGAACAAGGCAGTTGATATGCAGAAGTTGAAAGGGTTGACTAGTGTTGGGTAAGAATTTTTTGGTCTTACTATATTAATCAACGTTCTTGTAGTTCTAGATGTTGATTTTATCATGAATTGCCATTAGGCCTATGCTTGGAGAACCAGATGTCTAATGGTCAGTTTGGCATTGTTGCACTGTGCTTTGGAATCAAAGTTGGTTATATAGACTCTGCCGATTCTAGTAAAATATGTCTGTTATAGGTCCAAACAAGAGGCTCCTAGCTAGTTAGTACAATGTAAAACTAATAAAACAAAAGTCAAATAAAACCATCTCAAGGTTTTTACCAGATTGCAGAGATCAGTTTAATTTAATTGAATATTTGCTTGTTGTGTATATTGTTAAGGGTATTTAGATCATTTCCTATTGTCTAGAGTTTGGGTCCTTGTGTGTCTCATGTACTATATATAGCCCTATGGGCTGCTATTGTAACACATCTAACATTTCATATTTCCACTCTTCCTCATCTTGTAACACGGTATCAGAGCCCTAGAGCTCGATCTACATTCCGCTGCTGCTGCTACCCCTGGGAGGAGCGATCTTCGCTCTCGGGGTCGGCTACCGGATCTGGCCGACCTCCCCTTCCTCCTCTAGCCGCCTCCGGCATCCTCCGTGCCGCCGGCCCACTCTCGTGTCGACGCCCTGACTGCCTCCGACCTCCTTCACGCTCCATGCCGCTGGATTGCGCTAGATTCGGGTCCCTTCAGCCTGCATTGACTAGCCCACGCCGGATCCAGTTGCCGGCGGCGGCCTGTGCCAGATCCAGCTCGCCTTCGACCAGCTCCAGCCTAGCCCACGCCAGATCTGGTCGTCTCCGGCCCTCCCAGCGCGGATCTGGCCGCCGCTGCTGCCGACGCCTTTTGGCCGCTGCCGCCTTGGATTCGGCGACCGCCACCTTGGTTCTAGTCACCGCCGCCACGGATCCGGCAACCGCCGCCTCAGATCTGGCTGTCGCCGCCACAGATTTGGCCGTCGCCGCCTCGGATCTGGCAACCGCCACAACAGATTCGGCTCCCTCTCGGTCGCTCGAGCCGGCACCCCCGCGCGGACCTGACCGCCCAATTGCTACCCGGCCAGATCTAGCCCCTTCTCGCCGCCTTGGGCCTCCCACCTCCTCCTGGCCGCCGCTGCCGCCAGATCCCGCCACTACCGCTCGCATGGCCGTCCGCACCGGCTCCGGCCTCCTTGCCGACTTCACGTCTCCCGCGCGCCCCTACACCGCGCAGCCATCGGACTCTCCTTCGGCTGCCGCCTCTTTCCGCCTCTGGCTTCTCTGGTAGAGAGAGAGACGGGAGGGAGTGAGGGTGGAGAGAGAGAAAGGAATATGAAGGCGATGTGCTGATATTTCTACTGCTAGTTTTTATTGTCCTTTGAGTCTTCCGTTGTATCCATCCAAATCTATAGCATCTCTCTATCAGTTCGTTAAAGCTGTGCGAGTTCACAAATTTCTTGTCAGTCAGCCGATTGCTTTGCTAGCCACATTCCATCCTTTTGGATGATTGTAGTCCTCTTTGTCCTTTCGCATAGCCGCAGCCGCCACTCTTCTCTTTAAGCCGCTGCAGATCGTAGAAATTTTTATGATACCGCTGCTTATCTTTGAGTCGCCGCCCCAAGTTTCTAAGGCCGCCGCGCTTCTTCTGCACCATGCCTCCGTTGCGCTTCTTGAGCACTGCACTACCGTCGTCTCGAGCTTCGATTTTTGCCGCTATACTTCTATCTCCCTTTTCGGCTTGTTTTGACGGCTCTCTCTACTTGTGTCATCTTACACATCTTCGTCATGTTATACATCTAACATTTCACATTTCCACTCTTCCTCACCTTGTAACACAAACTATATCAGTTCAATTCAAATATGCATTTATTTCATAATAATGTTATTGAGCAAATTTTAGTGATAGAAAGGTAGTAAAATTCATTTTGTTTGCACATAACTATAGTTGGTCAAATCTCAATAGCATTTTTCAACAGCTACAATCATTTACCCCCCTCAATTTTTTAATGTTGCTTTTAATGTCACGTGCTAAAATCACTGTTTATGTGCACTGTTCACACATGTGAACAGTACCGTGTACTGTAGCAGCACGCATGGCAAGATTAGATTTATTAAGATAGAGATAAGAATAGTTAGTTTCTTTATTAGATGAGTTTTCTACTTTATAGATATATATTCTATTTATTAGAGATAGATTTTTTTATAGAGATTATTTCTTGGAGATCAAGTCGGTTACTCCTATAAAAGGACTAGCATTTATCTATTATCATCAAGTAATGAATAATGAAGATGTATTCTAAGTCCCTAATTCCTAGCTCTGGTCTCTCCCTTGAACCGGTTACTCTAGATCTCTTTCTCTCCCTCAATCGGTGCTCTCTTTCGTCTAGCGTTGTTTTACCTCAAGTCGTCGTTGTCCGACCTCCCTCTGATGAATGTTTATCTCGTTATGAACTAAAATTTATGACATTTGGTATCAGAGCAATCGATCCCTTCTCACGACTGTTGCTTACCATGAAGCGTGCAACTGCTATTCCACATTGGCTACCCTCGTCGTTGGCAACTTCCTCGACATCAAGCAACACTAAGGCCCTCGCCATTAATCGTTATCAACACACTATTGATCTCCCATATGAGACATCGTAATTACTTGCCAGATTGGGTCTACCAAGGGCTGCAACCATAGCCGCCACCACAGCTCAAGGACGAGCTGTCGCTAAAGGGGGAGAAGTTGTCACGTGCCAAAAATACTGTTCATGTGCACTGTTCACGCGTGTGAATAGTACCGTGTATTGTAGCAGCGTGCATGGTAGACTTAGATTGATTAGGATAGAGATAAGAATAGTTAGTTTTCTTATTAGATAGATTTATTATCTTATAGCTATGTTCTATTTATTAGAGATAGATTTTCTTAAAGATAGAGATTATTTCTTGGAGGTCATGTCGAGTTACTCCTATAAAAGGGATAGCATGTATCTATTATTATTATCAAGTAATGAATAACGAGGTATTCCAAGTCCCCAATTTTTAGCTCTGGTCTCTTCCCTAGACCAGCTACTCTAGATCCGTTCCTCTCGCTCAATCGGTGCCCTATTTCTTCTAGCGCTGTTCTACCTCAACTCGTCGTCGTCCGATCTCCCTCCGACGAATGTTTATCCCGTTATGAACTAAGATTCTTGGCATTAACCACTGTAAAACACCTTAGTTTTGGCCATGTAGTTCATGTTTCATTTAATCTAATGTAACATTTTTTGTGAACCAACCTTAGAAGACCAGATTTGTTTATATAGTTTTAGTGGAGTATAGATGTTGAGTACTGATTTTGCATTACCACTATTTATGTTGCTGTACTTCCTGTTTGTAACCGATCAGTTGTTTAAATTTTTAAGGTTTGAGAAGTATCTCGCTGCAGAAGCACTCCGCATAAATGAAAATGATGCTGACAAAGCATTAGATCTTTTGACAAATCCGGAGCAAAACTGTATCCTACAAGTATGCCTTCTTTGCCTTTTTTTTCGTACCCCTACTAGGATGCTCTGCAGTTGTTAACGCCTTTTTATTTTATTCTTTTCACTCAAGAGTAAAATTCAGTCAAGGAGGAGCCGATCATCTCGTGGTATGTATGGGTTAACACATCCATCATTGCTCTTTGAAATTGTGTGGCCGTAAATGAAATGGACTTACAGCCCTTTTTGTTCTCTTCTTTCCTGCTAGGCTCGGGTGCAGGATCATCGAGCTCCAGGGCAGCTGCTGCCACGACTGCTTCAGGGATCAACAATTCACAGGCTTCTGTTAACATTCCACCACATGCTCCTGATGGAAGCACAATGGAGGGAAGTCATGAGCAGCTTGTGAACAATGGAGAAGCTGTGAACAATGAAGAAACTGTGAACCATGATGAAGTTATGAGCGATGAAGTAGCTGTGAGTGATGAAGAAGCAAATCATCATCAACCTCCAGTCAGAGACGTGCTGATGGAAAATGAGCTTGCCAATGAACTGACCGGGGATGCCTTAGATGACTATGATATTGATGTTAGCAACGAAGCGCAGGCTATAGCAGAGTACTTGAGCTTACTGGAGCCTGCTGCTAGGTCTTGATGTGCAAAGATATTACTCTCCTAGGTAGGCATATCAAGAAGGGAAAATATAGCTAGCATCAGCTTGAGAGTTTACTTGGTAGGGTCGATTTGTACATGATGCTACCTTTATGACACCTAGAAACTTCTTACTGTTGCGCCGAAGTAACTTCTCTCATGGATCGCAAGCTTTACCTTAATTATGAGTTGCCCTGTGTATACTAAATCCTTTGTACTAATTGATAGAAAAATTCAGGGATAAATGGCATGGGATGGCTCACTGACATGCAGGTTTGGGACTCGTCGAGATGATAAACCATAAGCAGCATTGCAAACAAGAATTACATTCGGAAAATATTTTCATGCAGATACAGCGTACAATGACAACTTCAGGAGGCACCACTCCATATACAAAACATGCAACAAGAATAGCAAACCGAATAATGAATTTACTAATTGAACAACCCGGAAGCCAGTGGCTTCACCACCCAATCGATCGAACAACCTTTCAAACTCTTGTACTCAGGATGGAATGGAAGACCTTGTGGCTCATGCGTTGCACAAATCGAATCGAATCCATTAAGCGCAGGTGTAGCCCGGCGGGACGGCGCAGCCGCAGTTGACGAGCAGCTTGAGCGCGATCGGCACGTAGATGGTGAGGTCGAGCAGCTTGGCCTTGATGGTTGTGCACAGGCACGCGGCCGCGGACAAGCCGGCGATGCCCTGCACGAGCGGGCAGCACTGTACGTTGGCGTCGCCGATGTGCACCTCGTTGCCGAGGAGGTCCACGCACGCGCCGAGCTTGAGCTGGTCGATGGGGCAGGTGTCCGAGGACGGCGAGGGCGGTGAGGGCGTGGGCGTCGGGGGTGACGGCGGAGGCGGGCACCCCTTCCTGCCGCCGTGGCGCACCGGCGGGGTGGACCCGCCGCCGATAATAGGTGGGACGCTGATCGGCGGGAGGGTAACCGGAGGCACGGTCACCGGGCTGCCGCCTCCGTAGACCGGAGGGACGGTGACCGGCGGGAGGCTGCCAGGCGGGTTGGAGACGATCGGCGGTATGGTGACCTTTGGCACGGTGATCACGGGCGTGCCGGTCGAGGGGGTGCTAGAACTGCACGAGTTGCACGCAAGGGCGAGAGGAGAGGAGGAGAGCGCGAGCATGGCGAGGACGAGCAGCGCGGAGAGCTTGGTGGACTCCATTGCTGCGAGCGAGCCACTGAGCTACGTGAAGCTAGCTACTACGTACTGTAGCGGGAGGCGTTTGAGCTTGTTTTTATAGGCGGGTGGCTGTGGCGAGATGCGGCTGGGAATTCCATTATTGCGCGCCATTGGTGCTGTGGCATGCAGCAGAACCGGTCACGTGAAGCAAGTGGGATCGCCAGCGTTGGGTGCCTTGGCTCGTTGCCAAGCCGCCAAAATGAGCGCAGCGGCGTGTGACTCGCGCTTGTTTGCGTCCATGCGCATGATTGCAACGCACCTCCTTCCTTGCTAGCACACAAAAAGTTAATGGTATTTCATAACTGATAGATTGAGCAGCAGCTCGTAGACCGCCTAAAAAAGAATATTTATTATTTGAGCTATATCCTGCCATAAGAAGACCAATAGGAGCAATACTTGAAATGACAATCCATAAAAAACACCAATACTAAGATCGGCTAAAACAAAACGATATCCTAAAGGGATAACTAAAAAACTTAATAAAACTAGTAGAGTGTCCGTGCTAACGCTACGGTAAAATACAAAACAAGATAAAATTTGTAAAAAAAATAAAACGAACAATCAGATTCATTAAGATTCACGTCTCATATATTGTATAGCCAAATATTTTTGTCACATAATGAATGTCATCTAAATAAATGAGAAGCTGCCGATTCCTTCTAATTGCTGATGAGTATAGGAAGGCACACCAACATCAACATACCTCACCATCTAATTGCCGTCACTTAAAGTTGCAGTGTTGCGCCATCTCACCCTCCAATTCTGAAGACTGTAAAACATAGAAGTAAATTCCTTGGGCCCTGGAAGAATTGAAGATACAAATTCAAAAATGAGAGGTTTACGGACAAAGATACAGAAGATAAAAGAGAGATGCTGAAATTACAAAGTAGCATATAGCGATCCACCAATGTTTTGAAGCGGGTACATTTCACATATTCCCAAAAAAAAATAGATCCAAAATTGTAGATACCAGTTCAGTAACAGAAACATAGCGCAGATTTCAGACCTTAAGACCAATCAAGTAATTCAAAGCTCATGATTCAATCTCCACAGAGAAAAGGAAAATACAAAACATATACAAGGACCATTGTAAATCATTAAATTGCAAAGAAGCGATAACATTTAATCTATCTAAATTATATTTAGCTAAGCTACACTATGATGCAATCAGAAGGTAAAAATCTACAAGCTCCCAAACCATATAAGCAAGTCAAATAAATCATTTTGAAGCCCTTTTGATCACATATGAAGAAAAGAAACATGACTAAATAAAAATTTATGAAGCATTTTATTACCGAAGGTAGTTACCTTACATAACAAAATAATATATAGTAAAGAACAAACAAATGCAATCATTTTTTATGTACAGCGAAATCAAGCAAATGCACTAAAACTATAAAATTAAGAGCAAAATTCGAATGACGGCATGACGTATGTACAGACTAAGTAAGGTGCCTGTGCGTTGCAACGGAAAACCAAATAAAAGTGATACATAATATCAAATATGATCTCAACTGAATAATAAACATCAATTTTATCTTACGTCATCATGTATCAAGCAAAACATACATTTTCTTCCCTTTTTTGTCTGTTATTGCAACAAAGGGAATTTCTGCCTTATAGTTTACATGCCTTGCTTTCTTTGTGGTAATTGTCTAAATTCAACAGGAACATAGAAAATAATCTTTTCTCTGGTCCCGTGTCTGTGAAGTTATTGAACATACCAAACTTTAAGTATCATGTTACTGCATTGCAAGTTTAAGTATACGAAAGTTAACACAAAAACTTACATTGCAGCTGCTCCTGGGGTGGTTACAATGAAACAAAAAGAGCATGTAATTGATATGGAAAAACCTGATAATTTCTTCCTACCAGCACTGCACATGAATGTCACAGTAAGGAGGTAATATTTGTTATTGTAGTATCTCTCCAACTGTTATACTGTATTAACCGAGTTTCATTCTGATATGCAGGTACTGAAGAGTCAGGTATATGTGGAGAACAGTGTTGTGTTTCTAACTCAAGTGAATAACAGTGTTGTGTTTCTTGCCAGTGTTCAATAGCGTGACCACCTTTGTACCTGTGAGAATGTTATCCCCCATTAATCAATCAAACAAGTTATTAGTGAAATTTGCAACTTTCAAAGTTAACATGAAATACTTTACCTTCCACAGCTAACATAACCACAGATTACACAAATCCAAAGATTCTCTGAAGTTCCACAAATAGAACACATGGATTTCTCTGGTTTCTGTTGACAATACCTACAAACCTGTGTGGTATTTTCCGATATAAACACAAAATGAACCTGCTGTAGTGAGACGCAAAGAATTGCAGGATTTTTCTAAACCCAGAGAAAGAAGAACCAATGAAGGTCAAATCCTTTAAATGCCAGCTGATCTTCTAGTATATATATTCATTAAGAATGAGAAAGGCTTATTGTTACAAATATTAGATGCTGTCAACATGTTGACAACAAAAATTCCCATTAGGTGTTGCTAGCACAGTTAGGTCGTTATATTGCATTGTGAAAAAATGAATACAGAAGATAGTTGGATATAAACAGTATAACATTGATACATGTGACAGTTAGAAAGATGCATGTAGTGCCCATTAGCAACGCAATTCAATTATACAATAACACTACAGCATAGGCAAAGACATTTAGCACCTTAGCCTCCTATATTTGAAGTCAATTCAAATGATGATATGTGTAACACAGCAATGGCGTGTAACATTTGGTTAAATTTGAGCACATTTGACTGGCCATTCGTTAATACTTAATACTATGTTGAGTTATATAAATAATTATTGCTAATATGGCAACTTTTATGAAAGCAACACGCATTTATAAAACCAAGAACACAGCTGCTAAAATCAGCTATAAGCCAGCGATGCATGCAAGTGCAAGGCTGCTGATCATCTCCATCAAAAGGCAAATGTCATAATTTCTACGTCACGACAAGCAGCATTCATGCAAGAGTCAATTGTTGCATTGCTCATCGAATCCTCCAGGAAAATGCTCATCGAAACCTTCAAGAAAATGGACATTTCCAGAAATATGCCGATGAGATGCCGTGCCTCCATGTCGTTACTTGACGGGCAGGTAAATTTAGTTACCTAAGCCAAGATCGACAAGAAAGAGTTTCTTTTCTTCAGGAGTTCCAGGAGGCCCTAGCAAGAAATTCTCTGGTTTGACATCACCGTGAACATATCTGCAATTGCAAAACATTTTTTGTTACAAATTTGTCAGCACAGGTAACAAATACATCAAACAAAAGGCAATACTGCTGAATGCCGATAATGAGCGAGGACAACACAGAGTCAGATATATGTGGTGTTTTATTATCATTGCCTTTTCCTGACAAAATCAGGCACCAATGATCCCTCATTAGTTTGCATCCTAGTGGTTTCCTAAATTTGCATGAATATTATGTGACAACTCAACGGTGGGAAAGGAACCACAGATCAAAGAACCATGAAAGTAGTTGTGAAAATAGCTAGCTAGGGGAAACCAAAGGCACCCAAAAAAACAAACCAAGCTACATCTGCCAAAATGCACTCGCCAACAGTACAAAGCTCGTTTGATTTGAAATTTACACATTTAGGTGACAATGTCAAGACTTGACTGCTTAATGCTTATTGCAAATCTACCCAATTCACCGCCAAAGGGCACAACCTTAATTCTTATAATACAGTGTCCACTGAGTCTAGCTCATGAATAGCCATGCATAGCGTTAGTGTTCCTAAATCTTAATAGCACCTTATATAATCCGGTAACTGATTAGGTCAGACCAGGTAGAAGTGATGAGCAAACAGAAGCGGAGTTATCACCTTCATGTCATCCTCGATCTTGGCGACCTGCGACTGGATGCTGCCGACAATCTCCTTGAGTGGTGACATTGTCGGGTACTTGCCCTTGTCCCACACAAACCTACACGAACGATCCAAAGCAAAGGTGCAATTTAAGCCAGCATACGATACCCAAACCATCCAATCGCTAAATAGTAGCAGCCACAGGGCCATACCTGGTGAGGTAGGTGTCGACTGGGACGCCGTCGACGGTGAGGGCCCCGCTTTCGACCCCTCCGGCGCGCTCCAGGTCCTCGATCTGCCTGCGGATCTTGTGCGAGACCCCCTCAATGAAGACGTTGGACTGCACAGAAACACATAGGGATACCCTAATAATGGGGGAGCGGCGGGAGTGGAGGCGCGGGGGAGGAGGCGGCGGTGCGGGATGGCAAGGCAGGGGAGGAGGGGCGATGCGGGGTGGGGAGGGAAGGAGAAGGTTTGCGTCGAATGTTTGGGCTAGCTAGGGTTTGGGAGCTACGGTGGGGAGGAGGAGGAGGCGGCGGCGCGGGGTGGGGAGGAGGCGGCGGCACGGGGTGGGGAGGAGGAGGGGATGGCGGAGCGAAGGAGCGGGGGAGGAGGCGGCGGCCGAGCGGAGGGGTGGGGGAGGAGGAGGAGGCGACGGAGCGGAGGAGCGGGGGAGGAGGCGGCAGCGGAGCAGAGGAGTGGGGGGAGGAGGAAGTGGCGGCGGCGCGGGGTGGGGAGGACGAGGCAAGGGTGGAGCGAAGGGGTGGGGGGAGAAGGAGGCGGCAGCGGAGCGGAGGGGTGGGCGGGAGGAGGCGACGACGGCGGGGCGGAGGGGTGGGGGGAGGAGGCGGCAGAGGAGCGGGGAGGCGGCGGCGGCGGCGGCGCCGGGTGGGGAGGAGGAGGCGAGGGTGGATCGGCGGAGACGGCCGAGCGGGGGTAGGAGGCGGCGGGGAGACGCAGAGTGGGGGAGACGAGGGAGAAATCGGCGGAGGAGGGGTATCGCGCAGCGTCGGGCGTGTGCGTGTGCGTCGGGCAGTTCGGGAGGAGGGAGGGTGGGGAGGGGTACTGCAGATCCATTGAAGGATGACCGTCGGATATGGTTGAGTAAGGAGAGAGAATAGAAGAGAGTTAATCTGGTGCGCACGTTTTTAGGATGGTATATTTCTGGGTGCATATTGTGGTGTGGACGTAGTTAAGGTTATGACTGTGGAGCAGGTAATTGTTGGGTGGATGTAGGATAATTTTAACTGGTGGATTATAGGGGTAGAGATTGATATGACTGCTATAGAGGGTCCAATGCTAAATAAAGGAATATCTCCTCGGGATGGCAGGATATCCTCCTTAAAAAGTAGCTTAGTTCCATCGGCTATAGCTTGAAGCAGTCCCAGGGGGCCAGTATATTCAGGACCAATACGTTGTTGTATCGATGCGGATATTTCTCTTTCTAACCACACAATTATGTTGAAGTATAAGTGAATTGCCCATCTTTCCTCATCAGCTTAAGCTTTTGGGTGAACTGGTTGGTGCATTAAACTCAATATGGTATCAGAGCCATGAGGTCCCAAGTTCAAGACCTGGCTGACGCAATTAAAAAAAATTAATTGCAGTCCACTTCTATTCCACGTATTAGGCCCAAGGGAGCCTACACGTGAGGGGGAGTGTTGAAGTATAAGTGAATTGCTCATCTTTCCTCATCAGCTTAAGCTTTTAGGTGAACTGGTTGGTGCATTAAACTCAATACTTTCCTTTGCTCGGCTCTTGCTTTTGTACATGCATCAGTGTTCGTCGTCGTCGCTGGGTTCAGCCTACCCTTTCCGGAAGAACAATGCAGGTGGTTACTTCAGAAAACAAGGGTGAAAGTTTCTGGTTTCATTCCAAATTTCCCATGGAATTTAACAGTTATGGCTAGTTTCTGTATTCATCCTCCTGATCCTTTTTGTGTGTAGTCTATGCACTCCGTTCTGAGTTATCAGTGATGTGCCCTACTCTTCAGTTCAGAGTTGTATACATGTACAGTTGGCCAGTTGGGCGTCCATGTCTGGTTCAGAAAGGCTGTAAGTGTTCAAATGTCCAATCATCTCTCCAACTGATGAGGCTGAGAAGGTAGGAAGTCAACATCTCGTAAGAAGCTCCGAATACCTCAAAGCCCTCAAGTGCTTCTTACCTTAATCCTATGTTCTGGTTTCCGATTAAAACTACTAGCGACCACGTCGCCTGTGCAATTGGAACGCGGGAATTTTTCTCGATTTTTGCAGGAATTAAACTGTTTTCTAGAAATTCTTTTGTTCCATCGGGCCTAAAAACGAAGGCTACTTGTACTGTAGCCACTCTCTGAAGTAGAGTTAGGAGCTGGGCCGTGTCGTGCCGGCACGGCCTGGGCCCATCGTGTTTCATGCCGCTTCGTGCTGTACCGGCTTGGCCCAGTTATTTTACCGTGCAGTGCCGTGCCGGCCCACCTCACCTTCGGCCAGGCCCAAGCACGGCCCAAAACCCGTCGTGCCAGCATTCGTGCCGTACTTTATACGCAACATGAACTTAAGATTAATCACTATGGTGACACACATGACTAGGTCTCACTAGATTCTGATTGTGATTGTACCAAAGTGGAGCAAGGTAATATACTTGATTCCCTACTTAAGAGTAACCACGACTTCACCTGTGTGCGACGAACAATTGACAGGTAAACTTATTTCCTCTATACATAACTTTATTATAGTCTTCTTTCATTTGCAATGGTTGAGGCTAAATTTTTGGAATCTTGTAGGTTATTTAGCGCTTATGTTGTCGAGGGAGGAAGACACAAGGAATCCAGCGCCGCACTACAACATAGGACGCGATTTCTGGTACATCTACAACACAACAATCTTACTATATCACACTTTGTAATAATGGCTCTAGAACTAACAATGCCTATGTATGTAATTCTATTTTTGCAACGCTACCAGAAGCTACAGGCCAACGTATGTGGATTCTATGTTTGCCGCCATATGCAGTAAATCATGATGCTAAGATGAATGATTCAGATGTTTATCAACCCGCCAATAAATATTTCGTGATTATCAATGTATGTATGTATGTATGTATGTATGTATGTTAATGACTTTAACATTGCTAGTGACAGCACGTAAAATTCGACGAAAGAGCATACGATCTTGGCAAACTCGCCGAAGTTTGAGGATAGCTCTCCGAATTCTTGATGGCGAAGGTCATGCACAAGAATGAAGAGTTCTACGCCGGCAATGATGATTAGATGTTGAAATATTTGATACAATTGTAATCACTCGATTGTACTTAATCAACCAATTCATTCAATTGTACTTTCTTCGGTTGTTTAATTTATTTGTGATATCTGTATAATGATTGTTGTGTGCTATATATATGATCTATTTGCTTGTTTTTAGAGGGTATGACTAGTATTTCCTGAAGCTAGCCCAAAACGGAAAATAATTTAGCTAATAAAATAGCTATCACAGATAGTTTGTGACAATAAACCGTCTGTGATATATGATGTATCATAGATAGTTTTTTTATATTAGCCATCTGTGATATGTCAGATATCATAGATGGTTATGTTTAAGAACCGTCTATGATATTTATTATATCACAGATGGTTTTTAGTATTAACCGTCTGTGCTATGCGAGATATTACAGACAGCTATATTTAATAACCGTCTCTGATATCTGATATATCACAGACGATTTTATTAGGCAAAACCG
This sequence comes from Dendrocalamus latiflorus, assembly GCA_017311315.1. Classification (NCBI taxonomy): domain Eukaryota; kingdom Viridiplantae; phylum Streptophyta; class Magnoliopsida; order Poales; family Poaceae; genus Dendrocalamus; species Dendrocalamus latiflorus. Next base: position 3,857,967 of record CM029655.1, on the reverse strand, counting down.
TATGTGTCATAACTTATCACAGACGATTTAAAAATTGTCTATAATAACCACTTGTTATCATAGATATATAAATTTAAACAGTTCAGAAACCGTCTATAATAATGGTTTTAAACCGTATATGATGACTCTAGTGATATCACGGACCAATGTGCCACAACGTGAATGCTGAACTCAAACAGCCCTGCTCATTCGGCTTAGCCCGCCGGCTTTGCTAGCATGCATTGCATGTGTGAGTGAGCGAGCTAGCCAGATCTGGTTTTTGCCGACCTGAAGCAATCACGTATCACTTTTTATCGATCTAGCTCGGCGAAATGTTCCCTGATGATGTCTAGTCATAAGACCCTCATCCTACGAGCGAAACCAGCACATAGTAGCCCCTCCTGACGAGCTATACGAAAGCAATCTGCCGCTCATCATGTGGCGAGGACGTGGTTTACCCGTCGGGGAGCTCCTTCTTGCAGGTGCTGGCGAGGAGCCCGACGCCGACGGTCCACTCCATGGGGATGCCGAGCACGCTCTCCTTGATGGTGGTGCAGACGCGGCCGCGGTGAGCCCGCCCACGAGCTTGCGGCACTTGCTCCCGAGCTGCCCGCCGGTCTGCGCGCTCACGGCGCCGAGCACGAGGACGCAGGCGCCAAACTTGATGGCGTCCCAAGGGCAGAACGTACGGCTTGGCCGGGAAGTCCTTCCACAACCCCTTGAGCGGCCCGGTGGTCAGCACGGGCGCCGCGGCGGATGTGGGGGGGGGGGGGGGGGGGGTGTCGGCCGTGAGGAGGAGCGCGAGGGTGAGGGCGGTGATCAATTGGTCTGCTAATGGGTGGCGCCGAAGCTGTTGCCACAAGCGTTACATACTTTTTTGTACTGCCTCTTGGCGCCTTGCCATTGTAGATTTTTTTGACATATATAACACTATTTGCATCCATATTTCCGAAAATAACAGTAGGTTGATCGTATTTATAAAAATAATGCTTTCATCGTCCTGTGATTGGGCAACCATGCTGCAAAGCTAACACGTGGGTGGGCCATCGCCACCCCGCCATAAGAAAACAGGGGCCTATCGCCCCATGAACAAACGACAGGTAATTAAGCCGCTTAATTACTCATCTTAATTTTTTATACTATTTATTATAATTTTTAAATATAGAAAATAAGCTTGAAAAATTACAAAATTTTATGTGCAATCTCTTGACACAATGTACTTGACTATATAATTTTTTGGTAATTTTATCCACTGTAAATGTTGCTCAAAATTTTGTACGATTAATAAGTAATATTTGAATTTTTAAATATAACAAATGATCTCAAAAAATTACAAAATTTTATATGCAGCCTCTCACTACAATTTAATTAGCTTTGTAATTTTTTGACAATTTTATCCACTGTAAATATTTCTCAAAAATTCATACAATTACCAGGCGATTAGCAAGTGCGGCAGAGGTGGGTCATTTCTTTTTTTTTTGCCTTGTTTAATCTGCATTTTGGTTTTCTTTGCTTTATTTAATACGTATGTGAACAAAGGGCAGTGGGCCATAGATATTTGGCTGATATGAAAATTGAGCACTCGTGCGGGAAATAGATCACTAAAAGTGTCACTTGCGTTGCGCTGTCTCCCCACGCGTAGTTCAGTCCCGTCATTATCAGCGTGTCGTTAGTGTGTGCTTCACTATCGCTCTCACTATAAATTTCAAGCTATGCACACTCATATTATTTCAATCTCTTCGCTGACACTCCTCGCCTCGTAGTCTCTTCGCTTACACTCCTCACCTGCGCTCTTCGTCCGCTTTTTTCAGAACCGATTAAATATTATTTAGTGTCGTTATTAGCTGTCATATTAACATGTAAATTTTTGTTGTATGAATTGTCTTTATTAAATATGTACGTAATTAGTTGCAATTGTGTAGTGCCAATTAAGTATATGTTGTTTAATTGTATATTTTTATATGCTTTTATGTTGACTGTATTAGACATTAAAATCGTAACTACTAAGTGTAGAAATTAATTACACTATGATGATAGAAGAAAGATTATATTAGAAACATGAAAAAGAATCTCTAGCAAACTTCTTGTTGCATTATGCATGTTGCGTACTATTATACTGGGGTAGTGCTATTCCTAACTCGTATAGTATAAAAAGCTCGGTTTATTATGTCATTACTTTTGGACTATTCACGTGCGTATTAAACAAAGCAAAGAAAACCAAAATACTAGTTAAACAAGGCAAAGAAAATGAAATGACCCACCTCTGCCACACCTACTAATCATATGGTAATTGTATAAATTTTTGAGAAATATATACAGCTGATGAAATTATGAAAAATTACATAGTCAAGTACATTATCGCGAGAGGCTGCACATAAAATTTTATAATTTTTTGAGCTCATTTGCTATATTTAAAAATTCAAATATTACCTGATAATTGTATAAATTGTTGAGCAACATTCATAGTTGATAAAATTGCCAAAAAATTATATAGTTAAGCACGTTATGTCCGAAGCCTACATAAAAAATTTCATAATTGTCTGAAATAATTTGCTATATTTAAAATTTGGAACAAATAGTATACAACAAAATTAAGACAGGTACCTGCCATCTACCCATGGGGCGGCAGGCCCCGCTGTCTGGTGGTGAGGTGACAGGCTGCCTACCGCCGGTGACCCACCCACGCGTCAGCTTTGCGGTGTGACTGTCCGATCATTGGACAACAAAAACACTATTTATATAAATATAATCGATATACTGGTATTTTTATAAATATAGATATAAATAATGTGATATATGCTAAAAGTTGTGCCATTGCATCGCGCGGTGTACGTAAGCTGCAAAAGACGTGCTGTGGAAAAATATATTTTCAGATGAGATGCACGTGCTTTTACATAGTAGCAGTGGTAGTTTATGCCGTGAGAGAATCTAGTAGAAGATGATATGTGATCGACAGTACATTATGCTGCCTTCTGTTGGATTTTGACTTATTTTTTGTTGTAGTAATTAACTTTTAAATATATATTTTTTAAGATAAGTTCTTTAGGTATATTGTGTTAGACACTGTACCGAGTTCAGTTATACCGACTAAAATCACATGCAGCTATTTTCCTTTGCGTACTATCTCTCGTGAACAGATAGAATTTAAAATAATAAGTTAAAAGTCAAAGACATAGTCAAAAAAATTCATCCTATATGATTGATACCCGCCATATAATGACGGGAAAGATCATGACACGGAACGATTGCAAATGAGGTGGTCCATGGTCGCGTCGCAACGCAATACTACGCGAGCCAGCGTATGGTGTATGGCGTTCTGCCGAATGAATGCATTCCTCTGAGCTCATGTGACGAGGGAGTGGCTTCATGGATGGAACAAAGCAGGGACAGGGAGACGATGGGGGCAGCACGTTGTGGACGGCGACACAAGAGCCAGATTGTCTTGCCTGTTGTTCCAGCATCACATCCACACAAATTTAACCCTTTTCTTCCAAGGGCACTAATCTGTTCATGGCAATGTGGTAGCAGCATGGGCAAGGCATGCGAGTCCATGACGGAATCAACCGAAGCTAACTGCTAGCACCAGCGCAGCGCCCTGTCCACTTTGCAGACTGGACAGCCCACCGCTCAACTTGAGCCGTTGGGAGGGAGGTCCACATTTCACAGCACGCGCACTGGCACTCGATCGCCTTTACGCAAGCGTACGTCGCGCGCGTCCTCCGGCGCACCAGTGCGGCACAAGGCCAGGCCGGCAGGACAACCCGCCGCGTTTATAAACCGTTATTTTCAGTCTATTGCTTTTTTTTTCAATAAGCAAATAAGACGGTTTTTTGTTGCCATTTTAAATAGCTTATTCAGATAGTCTTTTTTAAAGCGGTTTATCAATATTTGATTCGTTTCATATAAACACTCGTGTTAGAATAAAAAAAAATATCAACCGCAGTTATAAATCATCAGCGGTAGAAAAAAAACATATGCTTCCCAGCGAATTCGAGCCACGGCTGGTGGCTCGCGCATGCGGAAGACGTGGGTGGGGTAGCCTGCCGCCCCCGACGCGGAGCCAGCAAGTGAAGCGGCGCGGAGCAGGGCGTGCCGGGCTCCGGGGTGGTCAGGATCAATATGATTGTGTGTGGACCGACCGTGGACGGATTGAGATCCTCTGACTTCAAAGTCACGGTGCCTTTGTCACTGACAGGTGGGTCTGCGAGCGGTGGGGCCCACCTGTCAGTGACAAAGGCACCGTGACTTTGAAGTCAGAGGAATCGCATCCACCGTGGACGTGTATCCTCTATGTCTGTGTTTCGGCCGCGCGCCGTGCCGATGGAGAGCGTCATCGGTGCCAACTTCCATGTATTACTACATGCAGTTGGACGTAGGCTAGCCTTCTGCCACTGGCGATCCGGCGACGAGGGTCTTGCCGTCTTCTTGCCTGGAGTGAACTTCACAGCGCCTCCTTCATTAGCAAATGTGGCAGAAATGATGTTACTGTACGTCACCGTCGAGTCGAGTAAATGACAGCGAAATTGGTGAAATGGAGATCCGGTTGTACATATAGTACTCGTGATATCAAAATAGATATACGAAGGATTATGTGGAAAACTTCAGATTTTTGTTGTGATAAATCATTATTATTTTGGATGAGTGAAAATTTAGAATTTATAGATTTACAAATTTTTTTGGACAGCTTTACAAAAATAGATGATTTTGAGAAATTTGAGTCATTGAATTATTTGGTTTGACTCAGGTCAGTGTATATGTGTTACATGATGTACATCTAAAGTGTGTCAAGTTGCGAAGAACTTATACCCGAAAATGATTTTTTGGTCTTTGGATGTGTAGGGTCGTTTGGAGTTAACCATGTTCAACGGCAAGGATCGGGACTATGCTCATGGAGAAGTCGAGGCTCAGGACTATTAAGGATGTCGTGTGAGATAACTGAACTCATGTATGGCACACTGAATGCGAAAAATATTGAAGAGAAGTTTGAGTGATAAGTTGCATCATATGGCTTGGTCGATTCAAGTGAGACTAGTCCGTTGAAAGCGGAATGCAAGACACTTGTTAACGTGAGGCAAACTAGTGGTGCATTTATATGTAGTAAGCATGACGATTGCTTGCAATGAAAGATAAAGATTGCATCAAGAAAGGGTATTTTGGTAGTTTGATCAAAATACCGAAAACTACCTTAGATCAAAACTACAGTGCTTGAGAGACGATTGGTTAGGCGGTTTATGTTAAGGAGAGGCTGAGAAGATCAAGACCAAAGACTTAGCGGATTCAAACTTATACACTTTGAAAAACATGCGTAAGTGTAGTGTGCAAGTTAAAACCCGTGTGTGGGGGTTATCGAGTTTTTCTATATGTGCTAAGTGAATAGTATCCATGGGGTTGGCTATCCCATCTATTTAACTAGTTGCGATGGAGACTTATAGTTAACTAGCCAACCATCTTCACGTTATGACCAAGTGTTCTTGGATTACGGTTAGGGTTTAAGAGAAGTTGAGTGGTGTAATGTGCTCTCTTGTCCTTCAAGTGAAATGGCTGTAAAATCTCCATCTTTAAATAGCAATACATTAATCTTTATTCATCTTCATGTATCTCTTTTATGTTTATTAATTTGCTATTGATTTGATTTGGTTGATTTTTGTTCTTCTCTCTCTCTTTCTTAATTTTGATATGCTAAGGACGTGTAAGAGATAGAGACAACCTCTAAACATCAATCTCCACCCATGTTTGCATTTGGTTGGCAAGTTCATGAAGAAACCCTTATTTTTGATTTGATTTCTTTGGTGTTTTTATTTACTATGACTTTTATTTACTATGACATGCGAGAACATATCTAAAACCATCTTAGTTATCATTCACACATGAACAAGTCATATTCACGGTTTTTTTACTTTTGCCCCTTTTTGTGCAATTTTCTTTCAAACGAAAAAATGTCAGAATTTTAGCAACAATTTTTTTGATCGTTAATTGGAATAAGTTTCTTGGAATAGGTTTCTGACATTGAAGAGAATGTGCATACTAAATTTCAAGTGACTTGGATATTTGGTTTGAACATTAGCTTAATTTTAAGTTTTAACCTAGTTTTGGTGCAACACAACTTTGCGAAACAAAATATCCTTATTCTCTTAAGTTCTTTCAAGTTTTTTGGTTGTGATAGGTTCTTACGATCATGATTTAGCTTTAGTTCAAATTTTAAGTCTTATATCTCTATGGATCAAAAGTTTTATGATTTTTCATTTGAAATAGTGATGTTTTTCATTATTTATAGGCTGAAATCACTGTAGCACCGAGATTTTTTGAAATTTTGGATTCTTGATCTTTATAGCTTTTCATAGCTATTCAAGTGAAGAATTAGTGAATATTTAAGAAAAAGTTTGAAAGCATCATTCACCCTCCTCTGTCACCATACCTGTCTTACAATATCACATATTCCCTACATGCAAGTATATATTATATACACACACTGTACAGTTATAGAGCAACGTAACAACTAAGTGACCAAATCTTGTGGTTAACTATAGGAGCAAGCAACAAAATGATAGGTTTTTAAAATCAAGAGAAACTCAACTATGATCACTACTAAAACTTCCTGAATCCTTCACTTCCACCCTGACTTGGGCATGCCATGCTTCTGCAATGTGCAGTAGTGAAACACTGAAGAAAGTGGAGCCGCGACCAAGCTCCAAGCACTTCGACGTACTGAAATCAGACAAGGGGACGCTGTAAAGCCTCGGCAGTGTGGGTGTGGCAAGCTATAGAGACATATCGGCTGGCCTATCTTTTACGTGTACCTGTACGATGGTCTTGTCGACTTTTACAGGAAGGATGTTAGGGCCGTCACAACCTTCTCTGGCCTGCATAACGTGCGAGATGCGTGAAGGATCAGCGGAAGCATATGACGCACAGGATCTAAAGGTTAGCAGGTGTGCACAAAGTGTCAAGAACCTGTCTATCGTGATTCGCGAAACTGAGTAGTGTACATGCATGAATAATAAGGTGTCGGACACAAATCAACTGAATTTACTATGATACTCAAAACAATTACCAGTCCTCTTGTGGCATATGACCAGCTCCTTCTATTGGCTCCAATTTTACCACATCAGGATTACCTTTCTTGAATTCCTCAGCTATCGAGAGCGGTAAGTACTTATCAGATATTCCCCATGCAAGCAATACTGGTTTTTCCCAGCTGCAGGAAAACCAAAAAGATGTTTCAGCACAGGAAAACACTTATGGTCACTGATTTACCTGTCTAATATTGATTGCTTGTACTAGGAAAAAAGAACCTTTTGACACCGCTGAGTGATATTAGAGCTTAGCACGTCTTACCAACATAGCCTGTCTGTTTTAATTAGAGCAGAGGCTATAGCGTGTAAAAAACACGGGTGCTTGATTGTTTGGATAAGTTTACCTGTTGGATGAAAATCCAGCCGAAATTCTACTTAATACATCTTGAAAGTTGGCTTTCCTGGCAGCTTCAAGCAAAGCTACAAAAAAAAAAGATGAAGAAATACAAGAAAGTCAGATGTTAAGTGCCAAACAATAAGATTTAGTAACTAGAAATTCTGCAAATAGATAATTACGTTTATTTCAGAAAATATTATGTTTATAGACGAGAAACATACCAAATAATTCTGAACATTAAGTACATAGAGAAGTGCTGCATGAAATCTAACAAAATTTGCAGCACCTGTAAACTAATATATGTTCGATGCTATGTGCATATGGTATAGTCCAATTGAACGAAAATAACAAGTTCTATAGATGATGTAACACTCACCGTCTTACAGACTTAAACCAATGGCTTAAAATGAGTGATTCTCATTGGCGGTCACTAGTAATTTATTCAGACTAATGTTACACATATACGTTGGTGACACAAACATGCAAGCACATACTCTATAATAAGCTAACTGAAACATCGTAATTTAGTGAATTTCAGATTTTGTAACCTGTTGGGTTCTATTAGTTGTAGTTTTCCCAAAGAAGGTTAAGGCACTATACTTTAGATGTTTTATTGAAAACGCATATGCAAATAGGAAACTTGGTATCCAAAAGAAAAGGTGCGATAACCAATGCTAGGATAAGATAACTTTCAAAATAGCAGTGTAGTGAGGTTGTCAGGTGGATACAATACAAACTGAATGTAAACAAACCAATATATATGACATAATGAAAACATGTGATTAGGGGGTAAGGACTAACCAAATCCAGAAGCACCACTAGACAGATACGGTAATCTGTATACATCGGCCTTCTCCAACTTCAGCACATAACTGTCAAACAAGAGGACAATATTTCCAAATGAAAATTTTGGTTCAATACGCAAATTAAGTAGTGTGCTACATAGATGCTGACAGGACTAGTATAGAATAACATCATATGGAGAATGAACAAAACTTTTATCTTCTTTCAAGCAGCATGCACTTCAGCAAGAAGCAAAGAGGCATAGTGATAATAAAATTGGCATGGCATAATGAACAGAGTTTCTGAGACAAGGATACATACGGGCTACCTGCTTCAATGAATCTTTCAGCCAAAACAGCATTTTGGCAAGTAAATTCACCAAAAAGCGGCAACCTGCATTGAAAGATTTGCTCAGTTTGCATACATAAGCAGAAATACTGACTGCAAAAATGCAAGAACATCCACTACAACACAAGTGAAAAACATTGATTAGAAGAAAATGTAACAATACAGTCCATTTGTACTTGTATCAATTATTCACTTTATAACACAATCGGCTTGCATAAACTATATCTTGGGTGAAAAATCAAACTATACAGGAAAAGATGAACAGAATTACACTGGTAAAGTAAATAAAGCAGATAACATAACCATCCTCAAGGCATTTTATACAGAGTACAATGATGCAATCATAAACACCCAAAACAAGAAATACAAAATAAAATGAAGCACATATGTGAACTTAAGTTGAATTTAGTTGCAAAGTTCATAGGATTATATGCTTGAATTCACAACAATTCAGAAGTTAGAAACAGAAATAGCAGACCTTAGCTGATTAAACAATCCAGGCACAGGAGAAGAAGCAGTAAGTGGACTGTTAAGAATTGCTATTTTAAGAACTTTGCTTGAGTTCTTCAATGCCCATGTTAGCCCATACGAGCCTACAAGAAATCCCTACAACGAAATGGAAGAAAAGATTCATACAATCCATCTGAGATGTTCTATGAACAAGGATTTTCCTTAAAGTTAAAAGTATGTACCTGGACAACTAAGAAGAATGGTTTAGTGATATTTAAAGTACCAAGAAGTTCATCAAATGAATTGTGGAACTCCTCTTCTGCAAATGATACAACTTACATGAGTCCTTAGCAAACTATAAGTTTATAGACATTTTCCTGACCTGTGTAGTCGAATCCATATCCAGGCTGTGGCTTATCACTGAACCCAAATCCTATCCAGTCAGGAGCAAAGCAGTGATAGCCAGCATCTGCCATCTAGTAAGTTCAATAGCTGCTTAGGGGATAGAATGATTGATAGAAACAAAAGTAGCAGTGTGATTAGTAAGTTTATATTGAACACAATGTTCAAAAGTAAACCCCTGTTTTTCTTCAATAGCTTATGTAAGGTCAGCCATTTGGCTCTCAAAAACAAAACCAAAAAGACATGTTGCGGTTGTTAGAATGTCGCAAAGCACTATGTAAATCATGTATGGCTCTAAAACTTCTAATTAAAAATGATAATCTAGATAAAAGAACCACATACAAACTGCATAAGGCTATGGAAAAAATTACTACATCATAGATATCTTTCTAATTAAACAATTCAAAGTACCAAAACAAGTAATATTTTGTTGTTGAGCAATGCAAATTAGGTTAGGTTTAGTCCAATGGACTACAAGGTCAATGAAGCTAACCTGAGACATAACCATGCGATAGCTAAATGACTGAGTTGGAGCACCATGAATAAACATAATAGTCCCACGCCGTGCATCAGAACCTACAATTGTATCACCATAAATATGAAACCAACAATTGCACTTTTTTTGCGGACAATTGCATGAGGGTTGTGTTTACAGAACATGGAAAATATATTTCGATGATCCGTTGGTTCATTTTGTTCAGCAATGCAACTAGTGAAGAGCTTGATACAGTACATACAAACACAAACTAAAACAACAATTATATAGCGGCAGCAACAAAGCACATAGGAACAAGTTTTGTTTTCACTTTTCATGTGACAGCTTTGCAGAAGATGAGGGGTCACATTGGTCAAAATCAGTACTTTCAATTCCACAAAGGTCTGAGACAATCCATCATCTTCATAAACATGACATCTGGTTTTACTCTTCAAAGCCAATTGGCATTCACACAGCGCAATACTACCTTGTCCATCGGTCACCATGTCAATGTGCATCCAACGTTGTACTTACCGACTTACGCTCATCGTTTTTTTCCCAATAACGTCATCTCACCAGTACAAAGATGAACAAATAGTACCTGTTTCCCTCACAAACCATCTCTGCTTCCCTGATTTCACAGTCGAACCGTACTCCCTTCCTTTGTCCTCGATCCTCTGGACGCAACAAGGTTAGTCGTCAGTTAAAACGAGATAATTGGTTTTTTAGGACTCTAAATGTTGGGCTTCGCATATTTAGGACTCCAAACGTTGGCTTCGCAAAATTAGTACTTATATCATTGACATTTTGATTTCTATGGTATTATACCTTATTTATTATTTCGTAATCTTTTTTCTTAATGCTTAGCACCTAATCTCTTTTCTACAATATTTCTTGTTTTCTTTTAATTAAAGACAAGCTTACATGCAGCAACTTGTTCAAGATGCGGGCGATACTTATACGACATCTCTTTCTACAATGTGGATTTTTAAAAGTTTGCTGGGCATATAAAGGTATTTTCTAAAAAAAATTGAAATCATCTAGGTATTGCTATGGTACAGCAGAATTAAAGTTCCTTGTTACATGTACTTACTAGATTTATGTACAGGAAGAAGACACCACAGAAATCATCACAGATTTAGATTAGGTGCCAAGCATTAAGAAAAGAGATTAAGAAATAATAAATAAAGTATAATACCATAGAAATCAAAGTGTCAATGATATAAGTACTAATTTTACGAAGCCAACGTTTGGAGTCCTAAATATGCGAAGCCCAACGTTTAGAGTCCTAAAAAACCAATTATCTCCAGTTAAAACGCATAGCAAGAAGGATCAAACGAGAGGAGGCACAAGGAAGGGGAGGTTAGCATTACGTAGAGCATCTGGCCGACATTGCCGTCCTCGGCGGGCGACTCCGGCAGCTGGATGGCGCTGCGGCTCGAGGGGTTGTCCGTCACGAACCCGAACGGGTTAAACGCCGGGTCCTCCTCCTCCTTTTCCCCCTCCACCGTCTCGTCCTTGCTACTGCTCGCGGCGACTATCACAGGCCCACCCCTCCCTCTCGCTCCTCCTCTTCGTAGCCTCCCAGCAGCGTTTGCGCCACCGCATGAGGAGGAGAAGGCGACGCTGCCGCTGCCTCTGGAAGCGGTGGAAGCGGTGGAAGCGGAGGGCAGGAGGAACAGAGGAGAGGAGGTGGTGGTGCAGGGGTAGCAAGACATGGCGGCGGCCGGCGGGCGCTGGATTGGCCGGGCTGGTGTCCGGCCAAATGTGGCCGCGAAATACTTCGGTTGGTGCAGCGGCGTCGAGCCACGGGTCGGAAGATTCTGTGGATTGGTGTGGGCCCGACCGGCTCCGGATTCTCTGACTCAGCGTGACTTAGCTTCTCTAAGCCATTCATCGCCCAGATGAACGGTCCAGAACATTCTAATTTTTTTTAATTTTGATTTTTTACTTTTAATTTTTAATTTTTTATTTTCATCTTTTTCTAGTTTTTTTCTTTTTTATATTTCTTTATATTATCTGTATTAAAATAATCTATTTTTTATAAATAAAAAATAGGTTATTTTAACACAGATAATATAAAGAAATATAAAAAAAGAAGAAACTAAAAAACTAAAAACTAGAAATAAAAAAATTAAAACTAAAAAAAACTAGAATGATCTCGACCGTTCATCTGGACGATGATGACTTAGAGAAGCTGTGACTGAGCTCCTCTAATTCAGAGAATACGCGCCGCTCCCCCCGTGGTGGCTCGGGTGCACAGCCGCAGGCGCGTCCCGTCTCCAACCACATGTACTTTTTTTACATACAACCTCCGATTCTCTGCTCAAATAGGCTTTCAGAAAAAGAAAAAGAAGAAAGAATCTCTACTCTAGTACTAGTCCAGTGGACACAATTGGATTAAATTATCTGGAAATCCATACTAAAAATAAGTTTCATTAATCGACAGATCCAAAACATATAATAGTGAATAAGCAATGCAGGATGGCATTGTACAGCACACAATTATTATGAGCTGTGCTTATTGGTAACCTTGCCACCAGGACAGCATCAACTACAACAACATGGACTCATATGCATGGACCTCAAATAAACTAAACCATAGGATTTTTTTGTATCGTAATATTGTATGATCCTACGATCCTCGGGTGAGCAAGCCGTAGTCGCCAGCAACCTGGCAACCCGTACCACCGCTCAGATTGGTGCAACCACCTCAACGGTAGAAAACACCCTGCTGGCGGCCCACGGTATGCTGCAACACGAGCTGGCAGATCTCCGAGGTGCCGTGCGGGAAATGCAAGAGGCCCAAAGCCAGCAAGAGACGCGGAGCTAGCAAACCCTGCCGGCGGATACCACACCTGATCAGCGCGGACAGCTGCGATGCTCCCACCTCCGGTCGCGTTGCACTCTGACGCGTAGATCCGGAGTCCCCCCTCTCCGTCGGCCTGCAGCAGTCGGCGTGGCCAGAGGAATTCAAGTTCCCCACCATCAAGCCGTACAAGGGCGACACGGATCCTAAAGAGTTCGTTCGCGTGTATGAGACGGCCATCGAGGCCGTCGGCATAGACGATTCCATCAAGGCGAAGGTCTGCCGCTCGCGCTGCAGGGAGTAGCGCTCTCCTGGTTCTTCACCATAGAGCCGAACTCCATCTACGTGTAGGAACAGATCCGAAAATGCTTGTATAATAACTTGCAAGGGAACTACTAGTGACGAAGCTAGGGGTGCCATATAAGCTCATGGAGGTAGCCCAGCAGCGCGTGAAGCTCGGAAGGTCCTTGAGATGGTGCTTGAGATGACTCTCTACGAGGACAAGCGACGGTGACCTCCATTCGACCTTGAAATGGGAACATCAGTGTGCTTGTTGATTCACGTCGCAACTCCAAGTTGGATTACCATTCGGATTTATCTCTAAATTTTTCTCCATGGTCCATATCGCAGATGAGACTCCGACAGCGAGCTCTGATCGACAGGTCACCGGAGGAGGTGGGGAGAAAGGAGTTGTGGTGTAGGTGTGGAGATTGTTTTTTAGATGAGATTGGAAGGTTGTTAGTATCACGACATGTATCGTAATATTGTATGATCCTACGATCCTATTGGAGGTAGATGATACAGATCGCAATATGAACTAGAATCAAGTAGTATCACAATGGGATCGCAATCCTACTCGTAAAATCATTAGGATCGGGTAGAATCATTCTGACAACAAACTATATTAGCATATAAAATTTGATATTACTTATGCTAGTTTAAGTTGCACTAGTTAATTTGCCTTGTTTTGTTGTTTACATGTTGTTCTAAGGTAAAAAAGTAATATCTTTGACATATTACGTTTTTAGATTATTAATTTATTAAAAATAATTAAATAAATTTCAAAAATCAATCTTATTTCAATATAATATGAATTAGTGTACTAAAATTATAAAATTAAATTCAAAAAACTACTATGGATTTACATATTTAAAAATATAATTTATTTTTATATAAAAATATATTTTTAAAAATTTGATAGAACACATGATTTTATAATTTGATTCTACAATCTGATTCCGTCAGATGGAAAATGATTTTAAGTGGGATCGCGAACGACAACTTTGGATTGGAGTATGGGAAGAAGAAGATGTGGGAGGGAGTCTGATACTCTGGTGGCTCGAGACGTGTGGCGCGGTGTGTGTGTGGATATTCGTCCGATGGGGAACGTCGTTGAGTTCTTGCGCGTCGTAGCGATATCCAATTTATATTGTTAAACCCACCGAACCATCCCCACTGGCCACTCCCCTGCTCGTGTAACGGATTTGGATCCTCTGACTTTGCAAAGGCAAAGTTAGAGTGACTTCGGTGAATCTGAGCTGTGGGATGAAAAATCAACGGTGTAGATTAAAAAACTGTTGCGCTACAGTGTTTTGTACAGTAAGCTACAGTAAAATTACTGTAACTTACTGTTCAAAACACTGTAGCTACAGTGTTTTGATCTAGCCCATTAATTTTTCATCCCACGGCTCAAATTCACCGAACGTCACCCTGACTTTGCCTTGGCAAAGTCAGAGGATCCAAATCCTCGTGTAACTGTGTGTGGCGGCAGCGGCACAGTGGAGGTGGAGCGGAGCGGACGCGACGATGGCTCCCAGGGACCAGAAGGTCAACGGCGGCGGGGTGGATCCGGAGGGTGACATCGAGGCCCCGCTCCTCTCCTCCGGCTCGTCGTTCTTCCAGGACGCGGCCTACGAGGACGGCTTCGGCGAGGGCGACGAGGAGCAGCGCCGGCGCCGGCGGCGGTTCCTCCTCGGCGGCCGCTCGCAGTCAAACACCACCTCCCAGGTCGCGCTCGTCGGCGCCGACGTCTGCCCCATCGAGAGCCTCGACTACGAGTACGGCTTCCCCCCAGCTCCCAAATCTGAGGCTATTCACCTGCTTGCTTGCTCGCTTGATTCCATCGATGTGGGATGGGCGTGCAGGTTGATCGAGAACGATGTGTTCAAGCAGGACTGGAGGGCGCGGGGGCGGGCAAACATCCTGCGCTACGTCGCGCTCAAATGGGCCCTCTGCTTCCTCGTCGGGGCCCTCGCTGCCGGCTCCGCCTTCGTCGCCAACCTCGGCGTCGAGAACGTCGCCGGCGCCAAGTTCGTCGTCACGTCCAACCTCATGCTCGCCGGCAGGTAAGCAGCAGTTCAGAGGTTTCTAATACCGAATCGACTGGAATTTAAGTGTGGGATGTGGACAGTTGGTATCGACTCAAAATTGATGTGGTCAGGCACGGGTCGGCGTTTGCGGTGTTCCTGGTGTCAAATTTTGGGCTTACGATGTTCGCGGCGGTGCTGACGGTGTACGTGGCGCCGGCGGCGGCCGGGTCGGGCATCCCGGAGGTGAAGGCCTACTTGAACGGTGTGGATGCCCCCAACATATTCTCTCTCAAGACTCTGGTGGTGAAGGTAGCGTTGTTCCTATCACTTTCATTCGTGTTGTTTCATGGCTGACAGTAGTTGGCTCTTTGCTTAGCTTAAAGTAATGAACGGATTGATTTCTTGGCCTGTCATTTGAGGGTAGTACTGTAGCAGAGATATTTCTAATCTGCTTGTCCGGCAGTTTTATGGGATTTGCTGCAGTGCTGTTAAAGTGTAATTCAACATTACGTGAGAGATGATTTACTTAGACATGATCAGGTCTATATGGGCTAGGAAATTATGTCCATAGAAATATGGTATAGTATTGAATTATTCATAGAAGAGTTGGGCCATATAATGAACTGTATGGGACCCTGCGAAGACATCCATGTCTGTCTATCCTAGATCTTGTTTGATGTTCATCTTGGAACCGCTCTGTTGGACATGTATAGGCTTGTAGCTTCAAGTTAATGTACAGTTATCTGCCTGCCTGTAACTCTAGGTTCATTTCCAAAGCCAAGTTTAAAGTCTGGCAATTTGTACTGAGTTCTGTGGCATCCAAAGGTTTTGTTTCTGTTTTTACCCTTAATTATTAGTTACCTCAGTGAAACTCTTCGATGGTTTTTACGGAATAAAGAAGCAATCTGGGAAATTGTGGTTTTGTGTTAAGATAGCATGGTTTTCAGTGTAATTTTGACACATTCAAGTGTGGACACGAGCATTCTCCATTTTGATATGTCTACCTTATTCCATTTGAATTTGGGTACAAGTAAGAGATGCTGAAAAGGCTCTGCATGATATAATTGACTCCTGCAACTTTAATGAAAAGTGAACATGGCTGCAGAGCCATCGGAGAGCTGTTATAGCTAGAAAATATGTTGTCTGCCTTGGAGAGAAGTGATAAATTGTCATCTGAGAAGGATACCGTAGGCCTTTCCTATTAATCCGGTAACTCAATTTTGATGGAAAATGGTTTGGAGCACCAAGAATACAAGTGCTACGATTTCAAAAGTAGACATCGTTTTGCAACATCTTTGAAGTTTGGATGGAATTGCCACATCATTTGCTTGACTAGGCTGGCACTGTCTTAATTTGTTAAAAAAGAGAATTTTTTAGTTCAACTTATTTATTGGCACTGTATAACATAGTATACCCTTCCTCTTCTGTAAATATATCCGAATTTCGTATTTTATGGTTTTGAACAGGTTGTGGGCTGCATTGCTGCAGTATCATCATCACTGCATGTTGGAAAAGCTGGTCCTCTGGTACATACAGGTGCATGCATTGCATCAATACTTGGGCAAGGTGGGTCACGTAAATATCACATGACATGTACATGGCTAAGATACTTCAAGAATGATAGGGATCGGAGGGACCTTGTTACTTGTGGTGCTGGTGCTGGTATTGCTGCTGCTTTCCGGGCACCAGTTGGTGGAGTCCTTTTTGCCCTGGAAATAGTGTCTACATGGTAAAAAAACTTTGAAAATGCATGCGATGACTCCTTTCTGTTATTCTCTTTCTATTATTAATGTGGAGCATTTAACTAACGGTGAATGCTTCCATTATTTGAAGTATTGGTACTTACGTCCATGAATTGCCTTATTTGTTGATTAAGATATTAATGTCCCCACGAGCTGAGAAATGTAGAAACATGGAACTTACTTTGCCAACTTATAGAGAACTACAGGTTCTATGCTTAAGGGGCACATTCAATGCACCATTACATTCCTCAAGTTAACGACTTTGTAGGTTTTTTTTTTGACGTAAGGAGAAGAGTGCTCCATTCAGCGGCAAAATCTTAAATTCACTGCACAATAGAGGATATTAGGCAATTCCATAATAAATAATGGTTCTTAGTTTCTTACCATTGGTACCTTTTTTTTAAAAAAAATGTATTTTTTCACCACTTTTCATCTAAGTTGTGATTAAGACTGAAATCATGAACTGCCACTCTTCTTATTTGATCTGTTCTTGTGAGAATTTCTGGAATTTGTTAGAGCAAGGGGTGCATTGATGCATTGAAAAGGCAGGGTTTACCATAGATGTGCCCCTGATGCATATCCCTTAAAAGGAACAAAATATTTAAAAGCTTCTGCAAAAATGATACCCTTCGTTACAAAGTTTTTGCGTAAAATACCATTAGAACATCTTTTTGTTGCTTTTGCAGGTGGAGGAGTGCCTTACTCTGGCGAGCATTTTTCACAACAGCAATGGTTGCTGTTGTCCTTAGGGCATTGATAGACTTCTGTAAAAGTGGCAGGTGTGGCTTGTTTGGGAAAGGCGGCCTTATAATGTTTGATGTGACTTCAGATTACATCACCTACCATTTGGTCGATTTACCTCCGGTAATCGCTCTAGGAGTTCTTGGAGGAATACTGGGGAGTTTGTACAACTTTTTCCTGGACAAGGTTCTTCGTCTCTACAATCTTATCAACGAGTATGTACTTATGTTGGTTTAATGTTAATGATCTTCACATCTGTAATTTTAACTGTAGGCATTCCATTTAGTAAAGCTTTCCCTGAATACATCACTTCCCTGTACTGTAATCTCCTATAAATGTTGAGAATCAATAATTAAACTGTTCATAAAAATGGCAATGTGCACCTACTGGGCCATTTACAGATACTTAATTGCAGTTGTCAATTAGACTCATTTACCCATTTGAACTGAAAACATTTTCCCCAACATAACGCTTCAACTTAATTTCAGGAAAGGGCGAACTTACAAACTGCTCCTGGCTGCAACAGTCACCATCTGCACATCCTGTTGCCTCTTTGGCTTGCCATGGATTGCTTCTTGCAAACCTTGTCCGACTGACACAGAAGAAGCTTGTCCATCAATAGGGAGATCTGGTAATTTCAAGAAGTTCCAGTGTGCAATGAATGAATACAATGACTTGGCTAGCCTGTTCTTCAACACCAATGATGACACTATCAGAAACCTCTACAGTGCTGGCACTAATGATGAGTTCCAGATATCTTCGATCCTTGTGTTCTTTATTGCATCGTATTTTCTGGGCATTTTCAGCTATGGCCTTGCTTTACCATCTGGCCTTTTTGTGCCAGTTATTTTAACCGGTGCAGCATACGGTCGTCTGGTTGGCATGTTGATTGGATCACAATCAACTTTAGATCATGGTCTTTTTGCGGTTCTTGGCTCTGCTGCCCTTCTAGGTGGATCAATGAGGATGACTGTCTCGGTTTGTGTTGTCATCCTAGAACTGACTAATAATCTGCTTATGCTTCCTCTGGTTATGCTGGTCCTTCTCATATCAAAGACCGTGGCAGATGCTTTTAATGCAAATGTCTATGATTTGCTTGTTAGATTGAAAGGTTTTCCTTATCTTGAAGGGTATGCTGAACCCTATATGAGGCAATTGTCGGTTAGTGATGTTGTAACTGGTCCTCTACAGATATTCAGTGGCATAGAGAAGGTTGGCCATATAGTGCATGTCTTGAAGACAACCGGTCATAATGGTTTCCCTGTGGTTGATGAGCCACCATTTTCAGATACTCCTGTGTTATATGGTCTAGTTCTTCGAGTCCACCTGCTTGTTCTATTGAGAAGGAAAGATTTTAGCTGTAGTTGCACTGCTGCAACATTAGGTGCTTCAAAGCATTTCTCACCTGATGATTTTGCTAAACGAGGTTCAGGAAAACATGACAGAATTGAGGACATTGAATTAACCGCAGAAGAAATGGAAATGTTTGTAGACTTGCATCCATTCACAAACACATCTCCTTACACTGTGGTTGAGACTATGTCTTTGGCTAAGGCTCTTATACTTTTCCGTGAAGTTGGATTGAGGCACCTTTTGGTTCTTCCAAAATCCTCCAAGGTTAGTGATGCTGTTTGCACATATATTATTTTGCTGTTTCAATGACTATTTCTTAAATCTAGTTTCATGCTTGTATTAGTAAGTCTACCTGCTTCACAATCTTTGTGGCAAATGTGGTTGCTAACCTTGATCACTACTGAGACTAACCATGATGGTTAGTGACACAAGTCACTCAATGTGCATATGTATTTCTTCACTAGTAGCATAATCTTTTACAGTACATGTATCACTATTCGAAATTATACTTATCTTTTGCGATTAACTTATAAATTGTTGACTGCTAAATTTCGATCAATTCAGAGGGCACCTGTTGTTGGCATATTGACAAGGCACGATTTCATGCCTGAGCACATATTGGGCCTGCATCCTTTCCTTTTCAAGAACAGATGGAAGAAGGTCCGATTTGGCAAGTCAGCGTTCACCAACTTCTTTTGATACTTGCAAGTATCTGATGATTCGCACAAGCAATACAAGGATCATTGAATCAACATAGCACCAAGGAGAGGAAAGATACTTCTATGCACAAAATAATCATCCAAGAGGCTCATGTAGAATTTCCATGAATAGTTGTGAAGTACTGTGGTTACTGGTAACAAGAAGGTAGAACATGTGGGATGGTAGTTTCCCCAACGGCAGGAATCCAGCTAATTGTATTTCATTCGCAGTAGTTTTTTTCATTGTATCACATCAGAATGTAGCGACACACCAGATGCCCGACGAGAGGCTCCCATTTTGAAAAATTTTTACATGTAATTTGGGCTATGAATCACGTCACTAAAATAGTACCAAACTACCAATCATAAGTTCATCTTTTGTACTAATGACATCCAGCGTAGACTGCGCTAGGAGAAATACTATCTTCCGTCAAATTTAGATCACTATCTCTTCTTGGTGGACCAATGAGAATGATATTAATAACCTCGAGTTTACTGAAACAACCTGGAAATCCTAAATGGATTTGAATTTGCTTTTGATTTGGTTTTTACCCAATTCGGTAACTCATAGCCAAAGCCGACTTTCCTTTCTTGGCTTTGCGCCTTGGCTAGCTGAAGATGCCTTTTCACTCCCTGTTGCTTCCCCTGTTTTCCCATCCCACCTAGTCGCAGCCTACTTGTCACCGCCATGACTTTGCCCGCCTTGCTCACCACTGCCAGCATTGCCAACTGTCGTACCTTGCCCTAACATCCTCTTAAATGCATGCCATCCCACCTAGCCGGTGCCGTAGCTGTTTTGCCCTTCACCGCCACCTCTGCTCCCTCAACCCTCTCTGCGCTCTCCCAGTCGACCTGATAGCGCCGCATTTCCGGAGCGGGGACGCCACTACTCCGCACCGCCTCGAACTGACTATAAAAGGCCGTGAGCCCTCTCCACAACCTGCATCGGCGTCCAAGCAGCCTCCCAAACTTCCCCACACCTCACACCGGCCGGAAGACCAACATCGCCGCCGTAATTTCTCGGTGAGCCTCAAACTTCAATCTCGGTTCTTGCCTTCACCATTCTTCAATTACATCTGTCCTTAGTTTTTTGTGACCCCACAAACCATCCCGTAGCTTTGCCCTAGCTTGTCTGAGCCCATGCTTCATCGGCGGCCATCTTCTCCGCACAACCGCACCCTTCGCCGTGGGTAGCACACCACAGACCTCCATAGCCCGAGCCAACCCCACCAAGAGGTTCCTTATGCCCCCATGATGTTCACCGACCCCTTGCCTTCGCCGATTAACTGTCGGCTAGCTCCTGTGTCATGGTCCACCCCTGTAGAAACCCCTCGCCGTCGACCGTCTGTGGTACTTCACGCCTGTTGTTGCTAAGCCCTAAAATGGGTTAGCCTCCTCTCTAGGAACCCATCCATGCCCCTAGGTTCCCTCGGAAGCCATCACACATGTCGCAATTGCTCGCAATCACCAATTCTCTGTTCGGGGCACTGTAGCGTCGTCGTGAGGAAAGGGACGGCCAAACAGTAGCAGCCCAGGAGCTCAAAACCAGTCAAACCATTCCACGGGCCGAGCCCAGCACTGACGCCACTGTTCACTGACCCGGCCAAAAACAGTACCTAACGGATTTGATATTGTTCACAGCCCGATTCGATTACTATTTCAACCTGACCCACTACTATTAGCATCTGTTATTGTTCTGGAATCGACCTGTAATGTGCCAAACCTATTACTATTCACTGGCAGGCCCAATAGCATATTTATATCTATTTTGACCATTTTGACCCCATGAAGCCCAATCTTAAATCTGTTTAGTCTAAATAGATTCCGATAAAACCCTAGCCAAGCCCAAAAATTAGGAAAAACCAAAATAAATAGACAAAAACCCAATTAGCATGCCTACAGTCGTTTTGACCGTCTCGACCTCCTGAAGACCATGCTCAGTTCCATTTCATCAAGCCAAACTCTGATAAAATCTAAACCAGGCTGAGTTTGAAATGGCAACCTAACCCTGTTCACAGCTAGAGCCGATATTATTCCAATCCGAAACCGGTATTTTCCTAGACCTATCACTATTCACAGAAACACATTTAACCCAAATATAGCCATTTCGACCATCTCGAGCCCACCTAACCCATTTCTAACTCTGTTCAGCCAAACCAAGCATCACTTAAATCCTAATCGTCCAAACTCATTTTCTTTATTTCTTTTGTTCCTAACTTGTATTCTGCAAAGTAGGAACTTATTTGCATTCTTTTTTTGCGCTAGTTTTTGGACTCAGGAAATTGGTCAATAGAAGAACTACAGGAGCAATTAAAGTAATCGAGAACAAACCTGAAACCTACATAGAAAAGACCGAAGATATTGAAAAAGAATGCAAGTCAATATATTGATCATGTTGAACCTAGTTTTCAAATGCAATATTTTACTTTCAAATACAAATACATGCTTACCATTATTGTGTATGTAGATTGCCTAACTATACCATACAATTGATACCCTTTATATCCCTTTCTTGAGAATACTTTTTCCTTGTCAACATAGGATACTTATAATGGTAATAATGCTAGATCATGGTTGTGCTTAGATATGCTTTAGAGATAGTGGTAAATGCAACATAAACATTGCCAACTAAAACTTGAAATATAATAATGGTAGTGGTAACGTGGGTTACCACTGGAAACAGGGAATGTATTATAAATGGTGGGGACTCGGGCGAGTGGTTGGTTTGAAACTGGAGCAAGTATTGCTTGAGGTTTGGATGGTTGGTTTGTCTCTCCTGAGTCGATTAAGGACCGAATCCGTGTGCATTCATTTCTACACCCAATCATACATCCACAAATCTAGTATAGGACGGACTTGACCGACTAATTGCTTAGTTTCAGTATGGACTTCTATGCCAGTTGGGGATGACCTATGGGATCATTGCTTGAGAAAGATATGATGGGAGTAAACCTATAGGGGGTCACTACCTGGGAGAAACCCGAAAGGTCTCTGCCCTAAGAGTGCGCTCGACCGATAATCTAACAATGGAGGCCCTTAGAGCTAGGGGGTTCATACATCCGGAGTGGAAGAAAGCACCGAAACTAAACATTATAAAGGCCTTGTTATGGTTTCTCAGTCGTATGCCCACGGAAGCGTGTAATGGCCAACATTATGAAATAACCATATCTTATAGGTAAAATTGTTATAATCTATTCGAATAGTTGTGCCCCGGTCATAGGCCAAGTGTGAAAATACCACAATATGTAGTTTTCATAAAATGGTTATTGGTAGGGTGGTATGGTAAAGGACATAGATTGAGATATATGGACTGAACATGGTAAGTAATTGTAAGGAGAGTTGCTCCCACGCAGTCAATTGAAATTGAACATTTTGATTTAAGTTAAAATGATACGTCATAAGTTTAGAAACCAAATATGATATGATATTAATAAGTTGGTTTCACACACAAGAGACATAATGATATCCTTTGATTAAACTTTCCATATAGATAATAATCCTATAGATGTATTCTACTATAGAGACTTGCCGAGTACTTAGTGTACTTAATCTTGCTTATTTTCATTAGAACGGATGCCCGAAGGATAAAGGATGCTTCAAACTTACATGTTAGGGTTACGACCACACCCAAGCGTTCCTATGAGGATTTTCTTCGGTTTTTCTAAATGTCAGTTAAGTTTTGGGCTTGGACGCCCGTTAAATTTCTAAAGTTGACCGTTAGATCATATTTTAATCAAGTTAACCCTTTTTAATATTCATGAGCAGACATGATGCTTCTTCTATTCGAAACTGAACTCTTGGGGCTGTTGCGGACAGTACGACGCCATGTTTCCAAAAAAAATAGAGTTGTTACATTTACCGCATCCAAAGAAGGCATGGGGTGCAAACATTGGCCGCCTCTGCAGGGACCAACAGATCGCCGCGCCGGCGGAGGAGCACCACAGAGAGGAGGCCATGGCCGCGGATGAAGCCATAGTTAAGGGTTTTCGCCACCTTTTTGGTGGGTTTTGGTTTGGAGGTTCCGAACGTGTTATGGAAATGATGGGAACATGGATTGGCAACAAATTGTTACGACAGTGTGATGTTAGCTACTAGTTTATTATTGTCGACATCAAGTTTTAAAGTGGTTTCATGTTAAGAACATTCAATTATCTCCTAAACTTGTCCAAAAAAAAAGAACTTCTATATTGACATTTACTTGCGTGTTGCTTTGGGATTCTTGATAAAAATGGGAATTCTTGCACGTCTATTAGACACAAATAGCCAAGTGTACCGGCGAGAGGCTTAGAGGCCTGGAGACGGTGCTCAAGTAAACAAACCTTGCATTTTGCAGGCTCACACCCCACGTTTCCTTTGGATGTCATGTGACCTTGAGCAGGCAAGTCTCTTGTAACAAACCGAGAAGTTTATTTAAGAATCCAAACCACTGCTTTCTTGCAAAATTACACTTACGTGGCGTCCAGTGAGGAATTTGTTGAAGTAGACGACAATTTCACCATCCTCAGTAACACCACATTCTCTGAACATGATACGCATTTTTACGCAAGAAGAGAAAAGTGAATCCACATCCCAATTGGAAACAAATATCTACCGGCATTCTCCAAGGTAATAATTAATCACCCCGAATATTCTACTTAATTCTACCACCACCACCACCATCACCACCAAATTGCATCATTAGACAAGATGCTCCGAATTGCGAAAGGACTTGGCGGAAACTTGACGTGCGTGGAATTCAATAATGTTCAGGTTGCCAAAAGAAAGAAACTTGGAAGCTTTTGAAAAAGGCGCCTCGGTCCGGCCAATGGAACAGCTCCGGCCTGGCCATGAGCTCACATACCGACTCACCGCACAGCTGTGTCCCAAACCTGCCCTGCCTTGTCCCATACCCTGACTGACCTCCATTCGGCTCCGGGCTTCTCTACCGACCGTCGAAATGTATGCACGGTACTTGTCTTGCTCGTCTTGGTGTAACTTGTGCGCTGCCCATTAACCAGCTATATGGCATATTCTTTTTTTTTTTTTGCTACGGCTTATAGCTGTAGCTTAGGACTTCTTGGTTGTTTATGAGAGAAAAATACATAGTAAGAGAAACTTATTTAGGGTTTTAACCGATATAAATAAAGCCGCTAAAGTATGTATTACAATCAACTTGTAGATTCTGTCTTAAAAAGACACACCGTATGAAAACTAGTTACTATAGAAAAAACGTAAAGCAGCTTTTAAAAGCTGGAAAGAAGAATGTCATAGGCCTTTGATTGACCGGATGATGTAAAAGAGCTACATGTGTGTACGAATAAAAGAGATGAATGGTTTTCGAAACTTTTTTCTTCTAAAGTATTCAAAATCATCTGTCAAGTGACCATGATAGTCACCAAAATCAAAACGCACCAACACGACAATGCAAACCCAAGTTAGCAACAAGAGCCAACAGAAACAGCAGCCTTCTACATAGGCTGATCAGACCGTCGTTGATGGCCTGGTTTGATCGCCAGCTTGAGCCTAGTCACACTGGCAGGCCAGTTTGACCGCATGTCTGGAGCCGATCTGACCGGTTCTCTGTTTTCATATCTGAAAACCTCTCGAAACAACAGCTTAAATATCAAAAACTTATTCAAATATCATCCAAACACTTTCACATTTTACATGAGACTTGTTCAAGACAATAGAAATCTAAATCAATCAAAGAATAACAAGGTTCTTAGTCTCGAGTTCACCAAATTGAAGAGTTGAATCTAAGTTGCAAGAACACCAAAAACCATAATTTTTATATTACTTTTTGCTTATGAGGATATAAGATATGAGGTGTTTTTTAGATCCATTCTCATATATCCTATCAAGGTAATTTAAGCTAGAGATTATGCTAGAATTTTCATAAACTCGAAATCACAAATCAAGAACAAGAACAAGAGAAGTCAAGCAGGAATATGATTGGGATAAATATTTGATCTATTGTGGTGAGGGGGAGGTCCACGTAATTATGGATGATTACAAGGTGCAACCAAAACACCATCCTTTCCTCTCTCAAAATCTATCACTCAACCATGAAAGCAAACAAGGTAATAAAAATAAAACTAAAACCTAGAATCATTGAGTTATTTATCTCCTCTCCTCCCTTTAAATAACCAGCAATACCTCTTAATGGATCCAACCCATTAAGACTACTGGAGAAACCCCCCATTAACACGGGTTTTACTTACTCACACACGCTTCTCAAACTGCTTACACAGATCAAGCCACTAACACTCTAGTGTTTGATCTACTCCATACAATTGACTCTATCCTAATTCTAAATCACCTCCTTTGCGTCTTCCCGTGCTGTTGTTATGGTGTAGGCCTTAAGTTCAATTTGGGCATTTTCTCAAAACAACCTTGACGAAGCTTCTAGGTACTTTCTCTTGACTTCGTCTTCATCTTCACTCCAAATCATCCCCACATGGTTTGACACGCAGTCTGTAGTGCCCAATGACTACTCGTCACGTCTTTACACATTCAGACTCTCCTAAACTATATATCTCTACATACATCGACCTCATCACTTGGTGCACCATATGTACCAACTCACTTCTCTATGATCCTTGACTTCTCTATGCTCCTGTTTGAGTCACATAGTCTCATCTAGACTTATATGACCACTCTGGACCTTAGCACCCCCGCCTAGTCCCGGTCTATTACCGGCGACCACCACATCCTCTAAGTCACCTGTACATCTAAAAATCAAGTAAGCATATCAATCACAAGTTTTATACACTTGATTCACGTTAGTCAAACACATGCATCATGCAATGTAACACAAACCCATATGGCTCCCAAGCTATGAACCGACCTTAAACCAATTCAGTTCTACTCATCCCTGACTCTGGCCGCAGCCACCAATTTGACCGCTCTCCTCACACCGGTCGAACCAATCCAGTCAGATCACCAACTAGCCGGTCTGACCGGCCACCCAGTGTAACCGTATTTTCAATGCCGGTCACATCGGCCAAGTCCTTGGGTCCGACTGCCAACCATGGACAGTTCGACCGCACATGCCCAACTCCAAAACATATTCTCTGAAAGATAGCAACGGTAAATTAGAAATCAGTTATACCGCCTCTACAGTCTGACCGCCCCAAACTCCGATCACACTAAACCATCGGTCCGACCGCTATTTACAGGACAGTCCGACCGCTTCCTCCCAACGATCCATCCGTCATCACTAACAACAAATCTAAATTTTTAATGGTATTATAAAATTTAATTTAACTTAACTAAAATATCAATTATTGATCACAGACGTATCTTCATGTTCCGCACTTCCGTCGACATGTCATTCGGAAGCGTCCTGTACTATGTCCAACGCGGGTTTGGCCCCCCTTGCCTGTGACTGAAAACGTGGGCCCGCGCGTCAGACGCTATCGGTGGGGTGTGGGGGCCGAGACGGGAGGCCAGGATCGCCCGAAATCCGTGGGTTCGATCAGCGCCCACGCAGGCCTCACATCTTATATCATCTCCTCCTCACGCCCCTCTCCCAGTCCTTGCTCTGCTGCTGCTTCCTCCTCCTCCTCTGTGTCTTGCTTGCACCATAAACCCCCTCCGGCACCTACCAGGCGACCACTCCATTTGCGTTTCTCGGTCTCTGTTGGACTCGAGGGAGCGAGGCAATGGCCCCCAAGGCCGGCCGAGGCAAGGGCAGGGGCGGCGGCGGCAAAGGCGACAAGAAGAAGAAGGAAGAGAAAGGTATGCGTGTACGGACGAAGCCTCTTAGGCTAATAGCTCTGCATGCCTGTAGCAGCGTCGTGCAGAGTTGTGCTAAGAATTCTCGCCGTTGTTGAGTTTGTTCTTGGTTCTTACGAGCATTGAATTGATGATGTTGTAGACTCGTACCATGTCTCTAGTTTCACTTCTTAGCATGTGTGAAGGCTAAAAGTAAAGGCTAAAAGACGTGTTCTTATTAGTAGTAATCTTTTCTTTATTCTTTCTTCTTTTGCTTTCCCTTCCTTTTCTTGGTTATGTTTTGTGCTGAATTAGAAGATTTGTCCTTGTTTAACCCCTTTGTTACCGGCTTCGTGATGCGTGCTTATGATTAGTTTTCGCTCCTCTTGTTGTTTCTTTCCTTTTCTCTATATCTTTTGCTTCGAATTGCTAACAATTAGCTGGTTCTTTTTCTGGGTGTAACGTACGTACCCCGTGCGGTTGAGTCATGCGGTTTGTGAGCGCCAAGTGAATTGCATGCGCAGCCGTGCAAACTCTGTTCACCTTGATTAATTTCCTCCTCCACCTCATTTCAAGCGATGCTGTTATTGTTGGGCTGTTGCGATGTGTAATAGACAGGAGTTTCTTTGTTTTTGCAGTCGTGCCGAGTGTGATAGACGCCATTGTTGTCACTCCCTATGAATCCCAGGTTACACTCAAGGTATGTATGGCTCCATTAGCTGGCTTCTCCCAACCACGAGAACAAAGTCCCTGAAAGGACGAGGAACAGGACAACAAGAAAAAAGCTGAATAGTAGCTGAGATATCTTTGGGAAAGTGGAGCTTATACTGATTACTGAGAAGTACTAGTCTGTTGCAATTTGCAGACAAGCTACTCCCATTGTTTTCAGTGCTTCCAAGACAATGAAACAATGAACTCGAGAAACACGATTTCTTTTTTTGGTGTGTCATGTGTGGTACAATTTGTTTTCTCTGTTGTTTCGCTGATGTTTAGGGGATATCTACGGATCGTGTGCTGGACGTGAGGAAGCTGCTGGGGTCAAATGTGGAGACGTGTCACCTGACAAACTATTCACTCTCGCATGTGGTAATGTTTGCCTTTCTTCTGCTAATTAACTGGACGCTCCATATTCAATGGCAGTACTAACAGCTACTACTGCAACAGTCTTAGCTAAAAAGTTTTACTGATCACCTGCAGTTTCTGGCTAGTAGTTTCTTTCATTGTGTTTACCTGGGATTAATTTTAATTTGAGGATGGTAGTTTTGTGTGGTGTACTGCAAGTGATGTTGAACTCACGAATGGTGCGGTGCATGTGTTGCATGACAGGCGCGCGGGCAGCGGCTCGACGACGCCGTGGAAATCTTGGCGCTGAAACCCTGCGTTCTCAGGATTGTGGAAGGTAGGTGGTGAAAGAATCTGCACGTTTCTGGTCTTTCTTTTATTTTTTCCTTCTATTAAGTTACATGCACCAATTAATTTACCCAAAAACTTAAACTGATGAAGAAAGTATAAATAATTCATTTATACTTCAACACATTCCTCTTTTCATTTTGCATCATTGGAGGTTCACATGGATTTGCACTTCACCTTTCGTGTCCAAACATGACTAAATGAGGTGGTAGCTGGCATTAGAACGCAGAATAAGTGAGTGCTTCAGTAGAGCAAGCAACGTACAAGAGGACATAACAGATGTACTGTACTTGCCGTCTATGTACATCAGTACATGTGCGCCTTCTGTTAGTCTGTTACAGCCCAGTTGGCCGTCGACGGGCAAGTTTTTCCTAGGCGAGGGTAGATACGAGGAGCACAAGTTTCTGAACATTTGTTTTCTCTATCGTGTAGAGTCTGACATGCCAGTAGATCAAATCTAGACCCTCATCAACTCGGTTTTGACTTCTGACTTCTGGTTTATTTTTTACTATTTATAAATTTTGTCTTTTTCTGAACTTTTGACTTTTTGTTGAGCTTTTTTGCCGGTTCTTTTTTCCCGTATTTATTTATATTATACGTAATGGGCTAACATATTTTTTTTATTTTTAAATTTTTTTAAATTTAATTATGCTAAATAAATCTCTGTCAGTTACAATACTTTTTTCAGCCAGTTACAGTGTTTTCAACCATAAGCCACGAGCTTTTCAGCCGAACCGATCACCACCTAACCTCACATACCATCAGAAGGTCCGATCCATGCACATCATTGAATAATCCAAGAGCATGGGCTGCCGGCCTTTTCTGCTGAATACAGCGAAAGGGAAGCACAACACAAGCATGGCCAGATGCAGCGTTCGCACGACGCATTTTAAATGCAGTCATGCGCCTCCATCACTTCCAACGCCGGCGGCGATGGCACACGTACAGTTGATAGATTGCCGTATCGCCCGGCATACTTGGACGGCTCACTAGCTAGCCCATTCATTCAATCATGCTCGATCGTCAATAGACAGTGGCAAGCTAGATATATAGCTTTGCATGGTGCGTCTAGTGACACTAGCCAAGTTTCAGTGCCACTTATCCCATGAGAGGCTGCAGATCGTGCCCGTGACGTCTGCCTCTCTCGGCACAACTCCAACCGGGAGCGAGGGAGCTCCGGGCCTTGTTCTTTTTGGCTGTGGCTTGTGGCTTGTGGCTGTGGTTTGTGACTTTTGGACTGTTTGCATGAGAAATTACGGAGTAACAGAAACTCACATACGGTTTTTGCCGATATAAATGAAGTCAGTAAAATATGTACTATAATTAACAAGTAGACCCTATTTTAAAATAAATACTCCGTTTAAAAGTTAGTTACCATAAAAAAAACTGAAAAACAGATTTTAGAAGCTATGCGCCTATTGGTTGGGGCGGCTATGGTGGCTAACATATTTTTTTCCACACCAATCCATCCGTTTCCTCGCCAATGTCGTCGCTGCCAGTCGCGCGTCATCGCACGCGCGTTTGATGTTTTCGAACGCACTGCGGCCAGTAAGGTTTCAACGGGGACGTGGCTGCGGCAGTCGTATCATGTGTGTCTGACCACATAGTAGTTAACGTTTGATTAGAACCACAGGGAAGGCGGTTGGTCTGACAGTTCTTGTGTTCAAATGCACCTCCTTTAATGGAGTTACACACTTTAGTTCGTCGACGAGCGACCTGTGATGTCGAGTGCTAAGTAACATTAATTCGACGCACCGGAGGGGCATTTCCACCTGCTGCCTGAAGCCAAGTACAGCTTTTGCGTCTTCACTTCACCCTGCACGTTTAACTTCTTAACCAAAATGAACATAGTGCTTTGTGAACTGGTTACATAAATAGGGCCGTAGCCATTTTTTCTTTAATTTTGCCCTCCAAATGTTTGTTTTTATAAATCTAACTCAGTCCTTGAGCTCAACAGCTATGGTAGATAACGTATGTCATCTGCTGCACTACAACAATTAGGTAGGTCCTGTCGAACCACCAGAGCTCAGCACGACAAAGTGGCGATGGCGGCATGATTAGCACTAATGTATATGATTAGATTAATTTAACATCATTAACAATAATTAATTGCTAATTGAATCACCTTTGTTCAGGTGTGACTGACTGCGGATTGCTGTCCTATGTGATATACCGAGAATGGCATATGCTAACACTAATAGTATAATGCAACTTTGTAGTAGCTGTTTGTTCTTCCAACCCCCAAAGTTGTTGTCCTGCGCTGCTATGGGACAAAGGGCGTTTCCTGGAATCGGCGGAGGGTGTGTTAACCTGTTAGGTCGAGGTGCCACTCGCAGAGTCCAATTGTGTTGGCACACTTCTCATGTCTGGACAGGTTTATTACGCCAAGTATTTTAGGGGTTCCGTAACATTCTTGCTGCTCCTCTTGGTACTGCTGTGCACTTGTCCAAATCACGTTAGCGACGTGTTTCTAACTTGTTGACTCAACTGGGAACGTGAGTGGCGTGATGTTTGTTGACGGAAAATGACATACACACGCATTGTGCTGTGCAATGTGTAAGTGATAAAAACGAAACAAAAGTTACTTCTGCTAAGCCAAGGTCGGTTACCGTTTGCATCTGTTGATGAACACCAATCCCAAACCCAACCTATGTATGAACAATACCGATCTCTTTTTTTTACAAATTTGAGTTTGACGCATTTTTATCTGGCATATTTTTCTATGAATTTTGCTTAATCTAGTGCAATAGATGTCCTCAACTAGCAACCCCCTTAACTTC
The DNA here is from genome assembly GCA_017311315.1 of Dendrocalamus latiflorus. Lineage (NCBI taxonomy): Eukaryota > Viridiplantae > Streptophyta > Magnoliopsida > Poales > Poaceae > Dendrocalamus > Dendrocalamus latiflorus. The sequence goes on along the minus strand of CM029655.1, from coordinate 3,826,583 downwards.
CCCCAAAAAATTCCTTTTTTAGAGGCCCAAACTTTTTGTAGCCCTACCCTCTAGCATTGGGTTCCAAGTAAAAGCCCAGAAACTCGGCCCAGATAATCGCACTATTGGGCCTGGATTCTTTGCATCACTAATTAAGCCCTTTTTTTTGTGTGTGTGCAGAGGAGTACGCGACGGAGGCGGCGGCGGTGGCGCACGTCCGCCGGCTGCTGGACATCATCGCCTGCACCACCGCATTCGCCAAGCCCCGCGACGGCGCCAAGCACAAGTCGTCCAAGCACGCGCGCCCCGCTACACCGCCGTCTCCCCCGGCAATCGCCTCCCCCGGGGCCCATGGCGGCGGCGAGGCGCCGGCGATATCGGAGGCGTATGACATGGCGGCCATCGGGCCGCCGCCGAAGCTGAGCGAGTTCTACAACTTCTTCTCCTTCGCCCACCTCACCGCGCCCATCCACTGTAAGATGCATTTCGTTTGCGCTTCCCCACGCGAAGCTGCAACCACTTTTTTTTTTAAAAAAAAAAATTAGCTTCCGGACACGCAGCAGTGGCGTATATGGCCTGTCGCGCTAACCTAGCTCGGCGGGTAGCTATCAAGCTAAGGAAACTCGGCAGGTCATAACTATGTATCTCCGTTGTATAACGGGAGATCGTCCTCACCAATGGATCCGATGGTTGCCTTGGGCTGAATTCATATACAACACATCGTATCATTCGGCACTGCATGCTACTCCATTCTTGGTTGTTTATGGACGGGACCCTCCCTCTTTTCGTGATTATGAGCTAGGAGAGGCGCGCAACTCGGTGGTGGACCAAGAACTCCAAGACCACCACTAGTTTCTGTCAGATGTTCGTGGTCGTTTACAACATGCTCAAGAATTTTATAAAAAGTTCTGTGACCGCAAGCATCGCAGCATCCACTTTGCCGTGGGGGATTTTGTGTGGCTGAGGCTTCATCACAGGGTGGTGGCCACATTGCCGGGCGCACAGCGTAAGAAGCTCGGACCTAAGTACTATGGACCGTATCGCATCGTCTCCAAGATCAACGAGGTTGTGTATCAATTGGACTTGCCAAAATCACCACTTTTACACGATGTCTTCCATTTGAATCTACTCAAGAAGTTTGAGGGCATTCCGCCAGAAGCTCAGCTGCCATTGCCACCTCTTCTCCATGGTCGGGTCATTCCGACGCCGGCCAAGGTGCTACGTGCCAGACTAGCTAGAGACAAGTGGCAAATTCTCATCCAGTGCGAAGGACTCCAAGCAGCTAATGCATTATGGGAAGATGTGACTACTTTTTGTGAATCTTATCCATCTTTTCAGCTCGAGGACGAGCTGTTTGTCAACGGGGGGAGAGATGTCATGTGGGGCTGTGTGTATGGCCGGCGCCACAAGGCCAAGGACCAGCCGGCCCTAGAGGTGGCAGATTACGAATCCATTGTTTCTAATTAGTAAGTTTGCAATTAGGAAGGTTTAGATATACCTTTCCTTAGATAAGATCCTTAAGATCAGATTTGATTGGATCCTTAAGATCCTTTCCTTTTAATTAGATTTGATCTGTTAGGCCTTCTCTATTTAAGGGAGAAGATGTCACATGAATAAAGCAAGCAAAGGATTAGGTGACTAACCTGATCCCTTGCGCCTCCTTCACCTCCCACCTCTCATCTGGTGCGGCTAGAGTTCCTTCCTGGCTGTGCATTCACCACGGCGCCTAAGTGCAATCCACACTCCCCCTCTTTAATCCTTCCCTACCGTCTTCGCTCCCAACACCCATCACCTGACACGTCCTCCTACCGAGCTTTGGTTGCTCGCTAGGTGCTACCGAGCTAGGTAGCACGGTAGGCAACATGTGTCATCTGCCGCGGTTGTCAACCTCAGGGAGGGTTGCAAAATTGGACGTTCGGAGGCCAATTTTTTTTTTAAAAAAAATGGCTATAGTGCCAGATATGCGAAGGGTTCCGTGAAGTGTGTGGGGCGGATTAACTGACACGTGCTTCGGGTGTGCAGTTATCAGGAGGAAGGAGAGGAATTGCGCTTCTCAGGAAGGTGATTACTTCGAAATTGAGGTGTGATCTCTCTCCCTCCCTCTCTCAAAACAGCGGAACTCGTTTGATTGCACTGTAGCCATTGCAACTTTGCAAAGCTGCAATAGACAGCTCTACTGTGACCATACACCTCATTAAACAAGTTGATATGTGCCCAGGTGAAGGTTTTCAATGGGAAGCTCGTGCACATAGTTGCTTCGGTCAAGGGTTTCTACTTGGTGGGTAAGCCACACACCGTAAGCCACTCCCTGGTGGACCTGCTGCAGCAGCTCAGCAGTGCATTTGCCAATGTTAGTAACAGTGAATGCTACACGTTCATTATCTTGCCTTGCTCGCTTTCCATTATGCTCTTATCTGTTTTTTGTTGAACATACAACTGCTCCACTTATCAGAAGTTTTATGAGGGAATTGCATCTGATAGTGGTAGCTATTGTTCATTTCGCACAGGCATACAAGGCACTGATGAAAGCCTTTGTGGATCACAACAAGGTGATGATAGTAAATATTCTTTCCTTTTGCTTTCTTATAATGAAAAATGAAATAAAATCCTGAAATTTTGATGAGGACACATTTATTGCTTCCTCAGTTTGGGAATCCACCGTATGGATTTCGTGCAAACACATGGCTTGTTCCTCCTATGTATGATGACTCTGCTACAAAGTGCCCAGCATTGCCAGTTGAGGATGAGAATTGGGGAGGAAATGGAGGTGGCAGCGGACGAAATGGAAAATATGACCGGAGGCGGTGGGCAAAAGAATTTTCAATTTTGGCTAAAATGCCATGCAAATCTGAGGAAGAGAGGGTGATCAGAGACCGGAAGGCTTTCCTTTTACACAATCTGTTTGTAGATGCATCAATTTTTAGAGCTGCATCAACAATACGGCGACTCATTGATTTGCCTATGAACTCAACTAGTCCACAAACTGCTCCAGATGATTCATTAGTACTTGAGGAACGTATTGGGGACTTGCATATAACCGTAAAGAAGGATGAGGCTGATGCTAATTTCAAGTTAGAGGACAAAGTTGATGGAGTTGCCGTCTACCGAATGGGTGCTATGAATATATCACAAAGAAATCTTCTCAAAGGTTTAACTTCTGATGAAAACGTTGTTGTTAAGGTGATAGCCTGGTACCTTCATCTTTTATCCAATTGTTTTTGTCTTTTAATATTAACGGCTAAGTTCTATCAACATGATCCCTATGCAGGACGCTTCCACTCTAGGAGTGGTGATTGTTAAGCATTGTGGATATACGGCAACAGTGAAGGTTTCAGGACGCACAAAGGACAGTAATGATGGCAAACAAACCAGTGATATCTCTGATCATCTTGATGGAATCCTGAATATTGATGTAGATGATCATCTGGATGGAGGTTCTAATGCCTTGAATGTTAACAGGTTTGATATATATTCTCATGTAAATATATTATATACTTTCTAAGCTATTACTAAGCAATGATGTTCCATTAACCTCTCTCTATTTTTTTCTCAGTCTAAGAATACCACTGCTGAAAAGTATCAACCCAGAAATCGCTGCCAGTAACCAGCACCTTACCCCTAAGTCCCATGTTGATAATCATGCAAGGAAACTAGCACGTACAGTACTTGAAGACAGCTTGGTAAAGCTGGAGAACATGCCCAGCAAAAATCCTAGAATTATCAGATGGGAACTTGGGTCCTCCTGGCTGCAACACTTGCAGAAAAAGGATTCTCCAGTGTCTGAGGATACTAAGAAGAATGCAAAAAATGTTGAAAAAGAGACAGCTGTCAAAGGTCTTGGCAAGCATTTTGAACAATTAAGGAAAATTAAAAAGAAAGAATGCAATACTGAAGGTGCTATGTCTGAGAAGGAAGAATCCAACAGTAACTGCTTGCTGATAAATGGTATTGAAGAATCAGATAATTTAGCATTTAGCGAAACCAATAAGGAGGCTGATATAAGGAAGCTTATGTCAGAGGATGCTTTCCATCGCTTGAAGAGTTTGGGAGCCGGCCTTCATCAAAAGGTGATTTAACCATACAAGTTCACAGAGTTACTTTAGAATTTCCAAGTGCCATCAATTGATATGTTCCGTCTTAAAGAATTTAACTTATGTCCTGATGAGCTTCTCCATGCTATTTCACTTGGGATCAACATAGCAAGCAATTAGTTCTACATATGCCAATTTTTTTGCCAGTAGCCTTGTATTAAGTTGTGCCTGTGATGTAGGAGCAGAAGCACACTCCAGTAATCAGGAATGTTTTGGTGAAACTATGTTGCTTTATTAGCTAACTTTATTATTTCTTGATCCAGTCCCTTGAAGAGCTCACAAAGATGGCCCATAAGTTCTATGATGATACCGCACTTCCAAAGCTAGTAAGTCTTATTTAAAATTCCAACTCATATTTATATTAACATTCTCTACTCTGAGAACAAGTTGTTTATTTTTCTGGATGTTGCTACCATCTCTTATCCTAATAAGTAGTTTAATTATCTCACCAAGAATTCTTGTTATCATACTATAGGTTGAGTTTATTGATACTTGTGAAGTAGTCAATCACCTGACCTGCATTAACATTGTGCACCACAAGGTCCACAAGAACTAGAATACTTTTTTTTTGTGTGTTAATGTAGAGAGGACAAAACAATTTTTTAGGATCAAGGTTATGTTGTCTTGAAACTTTCTTAAATATCGTTTGATGCCCATAATGGGTAATTAATTCTCTTTGGGACCAATTTGCACAGGTGGCTGATTTTGCTTCCCTTGAACTTTCGCCAGTGGATGGAAGAACCATGACTGATTTCATGCATACAAGGGGACTTAATATGTGCTCCTTAGGCCGTGTGGTGGGTGTAAATTTTATGCTTAATTGCTTTTGCTTCTATGCTTAATTACCAGAATAACCTGACTTTTTTCTTTAAAAAATCAGGTAGAGCTAGCAGAGAAGCTCCCACACATCCAGTCAATATGCATCCATGAAATGGTCATTAGATCCTTTAAGCATATCATTCGTGCTGTTATTGCGGCTGTTGATGACATGGAAAATATGTCTGCAGCTATAGCTGAGACTTTGAACATTTTACTAGGATCTCCAAGACTAGAAAACGATACCAACATAAATGCTCATAGTGAACATAATTTGCGATTGAAATGGGTAGAGAGCTTCCTTTCTAAAAGATACTGTTGGAAATTGGAAGATGAATTTGCACACTTGCGGAAGTTTATCATTCTGAGAGGGCTTTGCAACAAGGTACGGGTAGTAAAGTGAGATTTTAAAACATTCATAGTATCCATTTTCTAAACAGGCGTACTGATATGTTTGTTGCTCAGGTTGGACTGGAGTTGGTTGCAAGAGATTATGATATGAATAGCTCCAACCCGTTTGACAAATCTGATATTGTCAGCATTGTTCCTGTATGCAAGGTAGCACATTACTGAAAGTTGAAGAACTATTTCTTTCCCATTGCTTGGATGAATTACTGATTAGGTTTGCTTTGGCATTGTGTTCTCTTCTAGCATGTGGTCTACTCATCTATTGATGGTCGAAACTTACTAGAATCATCAAAGATGGCTTTGGATAAAGGAAAGCTTGATGATGCTGTCAACTATGGAACAAAGGTATGTAGTGGTCAGCCTTTTTGTGTCTTTTCTGTACTTTATTTAACTGCTGTGCTAAAATTCTTCCTGAATTGGCTTAGTGAAGTTACTGTCTACCTTCTTTATTTACTAATATACTTTTTTTGTTGAAGGCTTTGTCCAAAATGATAGCAGTTTGCGGTCCATACCATCGTCTGACTGCTAATGCATACAGTCTTCTTGCTGTAGTTCTTTACCATACTGGAGATTTTAATCAGGTACTTCAATGAATTTGGTGTAGGTTTGCTGTATTCTATCTGTTGGATGCTTTAGTTCACGTAAATCTGTTTTGCTCAAAAACCACATTAATATTATCTTCGCAGTAAGCAGCAATGTTTGTTTTTGATAGCAGCTCCTGCAAGCAAAGGAGAGATTGCTTTGTTCACAAAATTGTGACCTGTGTAGTTGCGAGATGTGGGAATATTGGAAATTGCATTTTTCACTAGACTTTTATTCTTTCTATGTAGGCAACTATATATCAGCAGAAGGCACTTGATATCAATGAAAGGGAGCTAGGTCTTGACCATCCGGAAACTATGAAGAGTTATGGGGATTTGTCTGTCTTCTACTACCGTCTCCAACACATTGAAATGGCCCTGAAGTAGGTGTTGTTATAGGTGTTTCTTTGTGTAAACATGAAAGCTAGCTTCCTGACTTTGGCTCATAACCAGTCTACTGAGATCCACAATGGCATTTTGCTGGTTTATTTCCAGCCATCATACGCATCAAGCATTTATATTGCGAGTAGAATGGCCACTGCAGCATTTGTACTGCTGCACTAGCCAGTGCAGTGTATGCTGTTTTGTCTAATGGCTGTAACTTGTACATGTGTTTACACATGACAAACTTGCTATGGGCACCTGTTTGCTAGATAAAAATCAACTGTCACTTATGATCCAACTTTTTGTCATTTATGTTTTCTATTTTGAATAATTGTATTCCTAATCACATCTTCCTCTTGAAGGTACGTCAACCGTGCACTTTATCTACTCCAATTTTCTTGTGGGCTTTCACATCCAAATTCAGCTGCCACCTACATAAATGTGGCTATGATGGAAGAAGGTATGGGAAATGTTCATGTTGCTCTTAGGTACTTGCATGAAGCGCTGAAGTGCAACAAGAGATTGCTGGGAGCTGATCACATACAGGTGAAAGAAACTATTTTTTTCTTACCATGTTTTCATACTATTTTTTTCTTACCATGTTTTCATAAGTTCATCTTAAGTTTATTAATGTTGGAAATATGGACTTGCTATTCCAATGGGCCAAGAGGCCAAATATATACAAATGACATTATGCAAAGAGCCCCCTATACAATGTGATAACCCTGCACTCCTACATGTCTAACATTAACTCTTAAAACAATAATGTAAGTGGGTTTTTTTCTTGGAATCGATTGATCTACATCAAGTTACAATCTTTATGCGAATAATTCCATACATATAGTTATATTTGTCTAACCCAAACTACATTCTTAGAAGCTCTCACTCGCACCAATGTTTCTTTAGAATGGCATAGCAGTACTGGAATGCTTGTCTTGTAACAATAAGGATGTAAGACACCTCTGGTATATTAGACATGTCCCGTTAAACTATGACAGTGCATGTCCAAACCAACTTGTGATGTAGCTCTAAGGCCTCCATTGCCCTTCCTCAAAGGCCATGCCTTAATGTTCATGTTTGTCTCAATAAAACTCTTCAATATGTGTTCCAAGTTTTAAAACTACATTTTTTTTACATTTTTGAAAACAACCTCTTTTTTACATAGTATCATATATTCATATCACCATGTCATTCTTTGTTTCAGAAAAGGTTTGTATTCGTTGTATCTCTGTGACACCTTTTCATAGAACTATAAAAGTGACACATTGTTTTGGTATATACTTCAATTTGTTTGACATGCATATAAATTTGAATTATTTCAAGGAAGTATACGATATGCACAAGGCCTGTGACTAAATTACCATGAAATAATGAGGCACTTTTTTTAACCAATCAGACTGCTGCAAGCTATCATGCCATAGCCATAGCCCTCTCAATGATGGACGCATACTCCCTAAGCGTGCAACATGAACAAACCACCTTACAGATACTTCAGGAGAAACTAGGACAAGATGACCTTCGAACTCAGGTTCTTCTCTAAATATACAAAAATGAAGGCCAAATATTCCAATGTTCTCTTTCATTGTTAAACATTATTTTCTTGCTGCAGGATGCTGCTGCATGGCTAGAGTATTTTGAGTCAAAAGCATTCGAACAACAAGAGGCCGCTCGAAGAGGCATCCCAAAACCTGATTCATCTATTGCAAGCAAAGGGCATCTTAGGTATGAATAAATTGTGCATTGTCAATTGTAAACTGTTGTGATCTAGATTGAAACATCTATCTTTCCAGCGTATCAGATCTACTTGACTACATAAGCCCAGACCAGGAAAGAAAAGAGAGGGATATGCAAAAGAAGTGCAGGCGTGCGAAGGTGATTATAATATATGTCTACTTTTCATTATTATCATTGTTAAAAAAATAATTAGAAGAGATATTAGTAAGTTGGGTACTAGCCAGAAGTCACTGTTGGAACACGAACTCTAAAAGATATACCTATTATATTTTGGTAAACAATTCTCATGGATATATAGTTTATTGGAATTTATTTAGATAAGACACCTACTCGATTAGTACTAGGCATCTACCTGGAAAGGTTCCAGACCCATCCATTAACGAACCAATTATCTGTCCATGTTGTTCTTAAATAGGAATTGAATTTCCCTATATATCGACAGACACTTAATTCTTTATTGTCTTTATGATTCATGAATTGGGGTCGCTTTTTTGTTTCTTGCGTAAACTCTTGCTTAAAGGTGCCGCTGCCGCCGCCTTAAGCATTACATGAGCCTTTTATTTTGCCCCTATTACCTCTTATTTTTCCTTTTCACCACATATAGTATTAAATGCAGAATAATATCAGAGCCCATCAAGCTGAATCAGTTGAAGAAAAGGAGAATTTCCAGCATGACTCAGGATCTCCTCTTGAAGCAGACAAAAAGGACTTTCAAGAAGCAAAACTGGAAGCGCACCCTCCTGTGGTAGTACAAGAAACTTATGCTGTCCATGATGAGCTGAAGCAAGTTGGTACTTTATCGCCTGAAGAATATTCTGATGAAGGTTGGCAAGCAGCTAATTTGAGAGGGAGATCTGCAAATGTACGAAAGAAAAGCAGTCGCAGAAGGCCAGCTCTCACTAAACTAATGGTTGATCGAATAGAAGATGGTCACACAGGTTCTGCTTATAGGACTGGTGTACAACCACAAACAAAAGGAGATAATGAGGAGGCTATAAACTCTTCCAGCCAACTCTCCTTTGGCAGCTTTTTCAAAACTGACAAATTGAAGGGGGATCCCAGCATTATTGAAGATAAGTTTTCTAATGCTATGTCTAAACCAGAACGGGGCACAAAACCTACAAGAATTAACAAGCCTACTAGCATAGCTTCCAAATTAGTATCATACAAGGATGTGGCAGTGTCGGCCCCTGGCACAGTGTTGAAACCAATTTTGAAACAGAAGGAAGCAAAGGAGAAGGATAATGGACAAGATACTGATCTAATACTGTCATCCGAGGAAGAAGATAGGAAGCTTACAGAAGAGAAGGAAAAGCCAAGTAACGAGAGCAGCAAAGAGGTTCTTTCAAGTCAGCCAGAGGGAGTCGGTCATGCAGAGAAAGTTCCTGACAGCAACAGCGATGAAAGCCCATCTGCACCTAAGAAAACAACTGGAAGCAAACTTTCAGCTTCAGCGCCTCCATTCAATCCTGGATCTCTCTTATCGATGTCCCATCCTTACAGCACAGTGGCAATATATGATGCTAGTGTTGTTTTTCAGCCAACTCCAAGTCAATCAGTGGAGATTATCCCTCATGCCATTGATACTAGAGTACCCCGTGGTCCTCGGTCCACCCTGTACTATCGTACTGGGCATGCTTTCCAAAGGAAACAGGGTTACACACACAGCCAGAGCACTATTCTGAGGGGTAGCCACTCCCCCACAACCATGAATCCCCATGCAGCCGAGTTTGTGCCTGGAAAAACTTTGCAACAATCTGATGTGGCTAACGGAGAACCTGCTAATTCTGTCAATGATTCGGCAGATCAGCAGTTGGCATCACAGGCCTCAGATGAAGCGAAGGTTGATATGCCTGCTGCAGAAAAGGCAGGTCAAGTTGAGAAAACAACTCCAGGTAAAAGGAAGGAAAGCAGAGGGAAAGATGCGATGAAAAATTCATACAGAACAGAGCTGGCTAGGCAGATTGTGCTCAGTTTCATTTTCAAGTCAGTGCATGATAGTTTAGGTTCGACTGGAGCTGACTCGGACAGAAAGCCAAGTGGATCAGATGAAGCTAGTAATAAACAGAGCAGCAACATAACCAAGAACGCCTCAGGTTGCAATGAGTTTGATAAACAAATGAAGGCCACCGAGGATCCTAGAAGTGAGAAGGATACAGGGGGATTTACAGTCGTTCCAAAACGTAGAAGAAGAAAGCACTTTGTGAATCCCATAAACGGTCTCTATTCTCAGCAGTCAATTTGCACTTCTGTCAGATAAGGTTACTGCACTTTTAGACCTGCAATATTTTGGAAGATGGTATCGCTTGCTTTGCTTAGACGCTTGGTAGAAGAGTTATGCCCTATCCCTATCCAGATGAGCGAGCATGTAGTCAAACTGTACAAAGTTTTCCGCAATGCCATTTTGTAATAAAATTTTGTAATTTGGGGGTAGCAGTAATGCTGAATAAAATGTTTTTTCTTATGCATGTTATGTATGAATCATAGGATATAGTAGCATATATTTAGTTCATCCAACATTCCAATGGAGCTCCTCATTATGCTTGGTGATATGCACTTGTCAAATTGTCGTTAAGGATTTATGACTGCAAATGCTGTTGGAGCACACTAGATTGAATCTGTCAAAAACAAATTCTGGGAATCAACAATCAAGAGCTCAAAGCTTACTCATGTGAGGCATTTTTTTCACGACTTTTCTGCTCAAACTAAATTCAGCTCAATGTAGTCTTCGTATGCCTTATGAACAACATATTTTGTTGAGTTTTACAGTTCGGCTCAATGTAATCGGTTCGGCTTCAGCTTCAACTTTTAGCTTCCAGCTTATTTTTCATTATTCATAAATTTCGTCTTTTTCTGAACTTTTGACTTTTTGTTGAGCTTTTTTACCGGTTCTTTTTTTCCCGTATTTGTTTGTATTATACCTAATGGGCTAATATATTTTTTATTTTTAAAATTTTTTAAATTTAATTATGCTAAATAAACATCTGTCATCTACAGTATTTTTTCAGTCAGCTACAGTGCTTTTTAGCCATTAAACCATTAAAAATAAGCCTAAATGATCTCCAAAGCTGTTGCAAAATGCAGACCAGACATGAATTGGTTTACAGTTAGGCCCTGTTTGGAATGCGGGAATTTTTCACGATTCCTGCGGGAATTGAACTGTTTCCTGTAAAATTCCTGTGAAATTCCTCTGTTCCAAACAGGCCCTAAAGCTGTTGCAGGCTTGCAGCTGTAGCACCTGTACTACCTCCACATCCTTAGCATCTACATCTACGCTGCGCCCATTCTTTTACTCCTCCTTACGAGGTCAACTCAGGTCGATGGCAGAATGCATTCACCTCCTGGCCAATAGCTAGCTGCTGCTGTACATGCGGACTAGGCCCGTGCCATGCATGCGACGCATTGATAACCTCCCGTCTTGCTTGCTTACTTCCTCTGATCTGAATTCTGAACCAGCTGTTCGATACCCCTGCTTTTGCCTGGCTCTTGCTATGCATGCATGCGTATGCATGCTGTTCTATGCTATGCCATGCTAGCTGCTGCACCGTTTGCTTTTTTATTTATTACTAGCAAGTCCATATTTATTTGGGGCCAGGTCGATCAGCAGGTCAGAGACCAGCATGGCATGGCAGCATATGTGAACTCTTAATTAATACTGTCTCCGTCCAAGCTTATACCGCGGATTCCTTTTCAACATATAGAGTAAGGGTCTGTTTTTTAAGTCAAAAGTTAGCGGCTTTTGATTTTTGTTATAGTACCTAAATTTTAAACGGAGTATTTTTTCAAGACGGGGTCTATAAGTTAAACGATCTATATGTTAAAAGCCCAACATCTGTACCAGCCAAAATCGCAAGTGAGTATCTGTCTCTCCGTAATCTGTACCGTAAACAGCCAAAATTCAAAAATTTCAACCAAAAGCCAAAAGCCGCAGCCGAAAAGAACAGACCCTAAAGAGATCATAGAAACGGCTATATTACCTCTAACTATTATCTCTAAACATTATATTTAATATATGCATATAGAAAATAGTAAATAAAACAGCATATTTATTAAGAATATAAAAAATAATCATACTAATCTTATATTAAAATATAAAATACGTTCTATATCTACATATAAACTTCGACAGAGGAGAGAGTAGTATTCCGGAGGAGTAATTGCGCTGAGAGCTAGTCACGGGAATCCGGTTGAGAGGGAACGTCCCAAGGAGCTACTGGCTAGCGAGGCTCTGTACTGTGAAGGACCCGTCAGATTGTGAAATGAAACGTAGAGAATTTATTGCAGGTTGCTTTGCTTTGCTTGCCTCCTATGCCTCAGCGTGCGCACGCGTTGGCTCGATCTTATGCCTGCGAACGTGCGCGAGATTAATTGGGATCTCATTTATGCAAACTGGGGACGCTTAATTCTGTATATGCCCACCCAAAGTAAGCGTGCAAACCAGCATGTGTTCTTCACGCATGGTTTGGCGCAGGCAGGTTCGTAACTGCTCGTACTATTTTTGGATCAATATAAGTTTTCTTTAGGACAAGTGTTGGTATAATATTCTACGGATTCTAGACTCAAGGAAATTGTTAGTCTAATACTAAACTCGGTAATTTTGTCGACGTCCATCTCTGTCAGTGAACCATGTGTTCCGACCTGATGAAAGTATATTCACTGTTTGTCATCACATGCATGTACAAACCCTAATCGACGCGTCATGCACGCATCCGAATCATAGCTGCATGAACAGTTCATCTGCAGTGCGGCGGCATGGTGTCCGTGGCTACTACAAATCTTTGGGCTTCGCATACAGACACTACATAGACCCCACATGCATGCTAGCTAGTGACTACAAGGTACGAGTCCAGATGTTGCTCCTCTCACTGGGGCGAATAACTTGACGTTGGCATCCGATTCCTATCCAACTTTTGTGACCAAAACATGATCGCAAGATCAGTTTTGGGAGATATGTTCGAAACCTAGGCAGAACCGAGTAGCTCTCGGGTGGCTAGCGCTGTTATAGTGCACACAGTCCATCTAAGTTTGATGCTTGAGATCGAATTTGATTTGTCTCATCTATATAATTAGAATAAGTTATATATGCGTGTACGTTTATTAATGAAATAGTGTGTATCTACGCTCCATAAGATTTTGATAGCTTAGCTTATGTTCGAAATCGTGCGCGTGTGTGTTCGTGAGGTGCTGTGAGTTGTGTGTAGGCTTCTGCCACTCTAAGGAATGAAACTTCCGAGAACTTGCTTTGAAAGAACGTACGCAGCTTTCGCGCGAATACTACGACCTTTTTTCATAGCCTTCCAGAAGTTGACTCGGTACATGAAAGATCATGGAAACCTAGCTGCTACTACTTGTGCATGCACAAATTAAGAATAGTTTGCATGAGTAGATAAAGATTCACTAGATTGAAATGTAGAGAGTGTTAAGTGACCAAAGCCTAATCAAGAACTAATAACAAGGGTTGCATGGATCATCTAATGCAAATAGGTGGTACAGAGAATTAAGCGTAGCATCGCCGGAATTAATGGAGGTGGCTCAGTAACGGCTGATTAAGAGCCGAAGGAGGAGCTCCTGGGGGAGTGGACGGGGAACAACGGCAGTAGCTTCAGCCTCTCTTCGTCGCCGCCGCTCCTCGGAGACGAGTGCAGGTAGAACCCCTTGGAGGCGATGGCCTTCTCCTCCCTCTCCTCCTCCTCCTTGCTTATCACCACCCCGCACGACGACGACGAGGGCGGCGACGGCGAAAACGATGACGACGACGACCGCGACGAGGAGGAAGCCAGCACGTAGGCGTCCATGGGCGAGACCGGCGAGTGCATGAGGCCGTGGTGGAGGTGGTGGTAGTAGAACGACTGCGGCCGCGCCAGCTCCAGCCTGGTCGGCGCCGCGCGCCGCCTCTCCTGCAGCTTCGGCCTCCTCGGCGGCGCAGGCGGCGCCTGCGCGACGGAGACCTGCTTCTCTGCCGACGGCGCGCTGCCGGGCGCGCCCGTCAGCTTCTGCACGAGCGCGCGGAACGTCGTCGGGTCGGCCTGCACGAACGTCGTGTTCGTCTCCATGCAGCTCGTGGCAGAAGAGCTCATGATCCTCGGCGCATGAGATGGCATGAGCTATCTATGGAGATCGATGACGACGCAAATAAAGGAGACAGCTAAAGGAAGAAGAAGAAGCAAGAAAGGAGAGGTGGTGTTCAGGTGATGGTGTGAAGAGGGGAGTGGAAACTAGAGCGAGCGAGAGAGTTTTTAAGGGACAAAAAGGCTGCATTAAAGGGTGTAGGGATCGATCGATCGATCGATCGTTGCAGGACAAGAGTATTTTCTGCTTCAAACCTTTGCCTCTCTTTATTGCTGCGTACATGCTACGACGAACGACTACTCGGCTTGCCATCCATCCACCCAGTCCAGCCAGTGTGGCTGTGTATGTAGTAGGTGCATGTGCCGCATGCATGCATGTTGCATCTTTTCCCTGGGCGGCTAGGTTCTTTCACTGGTTCATGAGGCTTACCACCCTTTTTTTTTGTGTATGTGTCTGTTCTTTTCGGCTTTTAAAGATTGTATTCTAGCTTTTTTAGATAATTAATTTTTAAGTAGAGTATCATTTTAAGATAAAGTCTATAAATTGATTGTAATATAAACTATAGCGATTTTATTTATATCGGTCAAAACCGTATACGAGTTTCTGTTACTCCGCACTCTCTCACGAACAACCCAAAAACCATTAACCACAGCTAAAATCTATAAGCCGAAGAAGAAAAAAAAAGGCCCGTAGCTTAGCCTTGCTCTTTTGAGCTTTTGTTTCTGACTTTTAACTTCTTAGTTTTATCTATTTTTGGTTTTTTTGGGTTATTTAGAAGCAGATATGAACAGCGCAGATGCCAAGAAAGAGATTGATAAGAGGTATACACCACGGAGCGCCTTTCTTTGGGGGCCTTTCCTATCCACCCTTGATCAAGGCGGATCAACGGTTGACAGGGCCCTCCTCTGTATACCTTTTTTCCGTAGACCACGGCGTGCGAGGCAGTACACTGTCTGAGCTACCTACTGATGGGCCGGTCGCTTAGCTTAAAAATGATGTGCTCAGCAGGTACTGTACGAAGTGCGAATCGTCAATATGTAGCCCCCGGCTGCCTGCACAAGGATAGGTGCATATTACTACTGTTTGTTACTCTGTTAATATCGATCAGCAAAAGTATAATACTTCTGTTAATATCGATCAGCGAGCGTATAATACTGGTATAGCGCGCGCTGAGTGTCCCTGGTCAATATGACTTCAGCTTCTGGTTTCAGCTTATTTTTGCATTATTCATAAATTTCATCTTTTTCTGAACTTTCGACTTTTTTTGAGTTTTTTTACCGGTTCTTTTTTTCCTCGTATTTGTTTACATTATACGTGATGGGTTAATATGTTTTTTCTATTTTTAAATTTTTTAAATTTAATTATGGTAAATAAGCCTCTGTTAATTACAGTGTTTTTTTCAACCAGCTACAATATTTTCAGCCATGAGGCTTTCAGCCGAACCGATGACCACCATAATCTTCACAAGCACCGTTCAATGTAAGCAAACATGTACACGCAACGCAATTTTTCCTCCCTGTACTTATAGTACAGGCATCATTTGGGGTTAGGCTTTTGCCTTTTAGTTTTTTTTACTATTTTTAAAATTCATCTTTTTCTAACATTTTAGATTTTTTTTGAATTTTTTTGCCGGTTCTTTTTTCACGTATTCGTTTGCATTATACGTGATGGGTTAACCCATTTTTTCTATTTTTAATTTTTTTAAATTTAATTATGTCAAACAAGTCACCATCAGCTATAGTATACTTTCAGTCATCTATAGTGAAAATTCGGCCCAACTGAGTACCACCTTAATTGATAAGGAGAACGTACGGCGGATGTTGATGCTGTGCGCGGGCGCAGAAGATCCGGACGGGGTCAGTAAAGCAGGCTGTGTTTGCGTGAGGGAAAGGAGGTGGTGTCTGCTTGCTTGCTTGGGGCGCGGATCAGCTGCGCCGTATCAAACGCGAGTCGGTTTGTTCAGGACGCTTGAGGCCGATGGCTCCGGCCACATGGAGCGCTCCCTGCTGGCCGCTGCCCCTGTGTCGTGTTCCGTGCGCTCGAACACGATCGTGCATGGGAGCTGACCTGTCAGCTGCTCGCCTCCACGTCGAATGGGGTCCAGCTGTCACGTAACGTCCGTTCACGGGGACTGCCTTGTCGGCCAACCCATGCGTCGACCATGCATGCGGCACTCGAGCTTCACCTCAGATCGTTCTCGGCCAGTTTTCTCTCTCTTTGCTAGCTATCTCATTATTGTCGCATGGTCAACTGGCTAGATTACGACCTGGGTTACGTCGCTTGTGAGCTATAGCAGCAGTAGCAGTTGTTTAATCGCTCAGGTTATCTGAGGTTGTTTTCTTGCTGTATTTTCTCCCGTGAAATTACTACACCACTGCGGCTTCACTGCCTATTGATTGACTACTAGATAGAGGGAGCCGTCCACGACTCTCTCCCAGGAAGCAACGTCAGAGAATCCACGCAGGCCAGACGCAGACGCAGACGCAGTCCTGTCCGGTCTTGCAACGGGCCCCTGACCCTGTTGGGCGGTGCCTGTGCGCACATGTTGGCTACTGCCCAAATCAGCAGCACTGAAGGGCCCTGAAGTGGCATCAGCACTAAGCGCCCATAAGAAACAAAACCTGCTTTCGGTCGTTGGGTTTTTTGTAGATGGAACGCATCGATTCCGTTACGTCAACGGGTTGGGTAAAATCCCCAACAGCCGCAGCATCTCTCAGATACAAAGCCGGGAACTTGGTCGAGCCCTTCAGCCTTGCTCTCCCAGTTCAACGACGGCGCCATGAGAGGCGAGAACGTGAGCAACGCTATTACAGGCCCATGGGCAATGCATCGCCCTGGAAATACGCGATGAGGTTTAGGGGCGGTTTGGATTGTTCCCCTACGTTACCATGACAAATCCTGGGCGCAGAAAAGGTAGTTGGTATGTGTTTCCTTCGTTTAGGCGTTCAGGGGTGCGGCTGGGCCGAGACGGGACACGAGACCGACTGTGGCCTGGCCTGCAAACCGTTCGGCCAACAAGCCCATGTTTCCGGCCTAGGATCGCACAAGCACGAGCATCTGCGGACCGACCGAACCCAACGAAGAGGCCGCTGCGCCATGGGCTGCCCACCCAACGTTTCCGGCAGCTGGCAGGCGCATCCCGCAGCCTCGGCGCGGTGCAACGCAACGTTCGGTCACGGCATGTCATCCGGGACGCGGCATGACAACTGTTATCTTTTTTTAAAAAAAAAAGTCTCCAGATTACCATTTTTTTTGTAAATATAGGTGCCACTCGGTGGACTGGTGGCGCGGTAGGTCCTACCGAGCTGTTGTAGTAGCTCAACAAGCAACACGTGTAGCCTTTGCGGCTACCGAGTTTGGAAAGAGGGTTAGATTTGTAAAAATAGATCGTGCGCATGGACAGTGTAGGGCTGCGGACGAGGCGATCGAACGGCAACCGCGGGCGAGTGTTTGGCATGCTACCTTTCAGCCATTTCTACCTTTTTGCCATCGAACCTTACCCTCCGGAAGTTCCGATTTGTCCTCAGATGTAGGGCTGCTAATTGGCTTGGGCCTATCTAGGCTTTTGGACCAACCTGGTCTAAAATTGTAAATAGATTAGATCGAATTTGGATCCTTCTTTATTAGGTCATATTTGGGCTGGATTGGACTAGGCCTTGGGCCTCATATTTTTATACTAATTATTAAACGAAGATGAGAACTGATCCTAGTTACACAACTAAGAAGATAGAAGTGCTTGGTCCAAGTAAGGCCTAGATCTGTTTTTGGGCTTGAATCAGGCTTAGGCTTACATAATTTGGACCAGACTTCGACCAAATCTTTCTTAATTTTATTTGAATTTGGATTAGATTTAGACTAGATTTCGGCGCATTATCAGCCCTACTCAGATGTCAACGTTTTCCTTTGTCAAATTTTGTGATTCCTATCTGTCATAGGGCCAGGGACCACGGGCCGAAGCGTGAGACTAATGCATTGCGGGAATGTTGCTCGCAGTTTGATCGGTCAATGGGTGTCCGATTGGCCACGTATGGCTTCATTAATGTGTAATTGGAGGAAGCTGTCCTAGTTTTCCCATTTTGCCGAGGCCATAGTATTTTGAGGGCAGTCCCAACGCGCCAGATGGGATCGTTTCCATCCGATTAAATGAGCCTGCCACGTACCCAAAGTGCTGATGTGGAAGGCCAATAAATGAAGAAAGAGATCAAAACACCAAGAAATCGTTTCTCAGGTGAGACATGATTTCGGCACAATATCCAACGAACGAAGAAACCAGCAAGCACGCGATGGGCAGAAGCGATGGTTTCTTCCCGGGCCCACTATCGGACGCCACTGACGCCACCAGTCGCCGCCGCCAGATCCGACGTCGCCGCCACCAGATCCGACGCCGCCGCCGCCCGGATTGCCTTGAGCAGCCACCGCCGCCACCAGATCCGTCGCCGCTGGCCGCGCCTACGCCGGACTGCCGCCTGCGCTTGGCCGCGCCGGGTCGTCGCCGCCATCGCGCGCACCGCCAACCGAGCCGGGCCGCCGCCGCCGTTGCTCGCTTCGCCGTGGTTGAAGAAGACCCGGCAGCCCGCAGCCCAGCGCGGCGGAGGGGGAGCTGCCGAGCCTGGAAGGCAGGAAGGGGGAGGCGGTCGGCGACTCGGCGCAGAGCCGCGGAGGGGGAAGCCGGGGGCGGTCGGCGGCCCGGCACGGAGGGCGGCTCGACGTGGAGGCGGAGGGCGGAGCGGAGCTGCGGAGGGGCCGAGGGGGAGGCGGTCGGCCACTCGGTGGGGGCCGGGCGCTGGCGCGGGCGAGGCCGAGCGGCGGAGCGGGGCTAGCGAGGCCGAGCCCGAGCGGGAGCGGCGGACGAGGCGACGAGCGACGACGCCGAGGAGACGACGAACGGACGAGGCACTGAGCGTCGTCTGCCGGTCTGCCCGAGTGGCGAGTGCGGAGTGCCCGAGCGACTGCCCGTGATTCCGTCCGTGACGCCGAGTGAGCAGTCGGCGTGAGAAAAGAGAGGATGGAGAGAGAAGATGCATCACAAGATTTAATGAGGATGACAAGAAGAAACTAGTGGCGTTGGGAGAGATGGTTTCTTTGAGCAGTGTCTTGCTGACATGGCATCTATGGAAACTATCTCATAGTTTCTGGGTTGGGACTGCCCTGAAGAAGCTAGCGCGGTCAAGCGGCCCAAGGATTGATTCTGAAGAGACGAGTGGACCACTAGCAGGAAATGACATTAAGGAATAGATTCGTTCGGTTGGGCATGGAATTATCAAATTGCAAAGCGACTTCATGGGGCGGATCCAAAGAGCAACCATGGGCGCACAGGACACTGACCTATGTAAGTTTAGTGTGAACCTTTTCGTCTATGTCGGATGACAAATCTACTCAAAAGATTGAAACTCTCAACCTCTTAATTCTTGCTACTCCACTTAATACTCCAACAACTGGACCCAAGACGATATCAATCGAAGTGTAGAACTCACAGCCTAGCATAATCAAGTGTAGTTTGGTTGATATAAGCATGACCCAAGACGCTCACCTAGCCAAGCCACTCTACAAAGGGAAGGTGGCAGGTAGAGACCACACAGTACGGGCATCATATTGCCCCAGTCACTCACATCTCGTTCCCTTCCTCCCTCTGTCCCGCCTCGTGCAAAAGTAGAATCCACTCTCTCACTTGGTCCCGAAGGCCTAGGCTACAACTCGTCGCCTGCCGCGTCTCCTAGTCGTCACCACCCGCCAATCGTCTCGTCGAACACTTGGTGGCATAGATTAACTACCGAATTGATATAAGATGTTGCTAAATTTCTCCTATTTTTTAATTTTTTTTAGGAAATAGTTTGAATTTATGAGTTATGGTTTCAATATTATGATTATTACTTGGTTTTTTGGGTCAAATTATAGAGTTCGGAATTAGGAATTTAATTTGGCTTTTTAGAAATTAGATAACTCATCTAATTTATTACAAATCGAAGATAAAATTATATATAATTATATATATGATGAAGTAGTGAACTCCGATTATTTTCGTTCCGAATCCGCCCAAACTTCATCAGCCAAAATTGCATCGCAAGAGGCCCCTCGCCGGCTAGCATGGATAGAGATAGCCAAGCGGCCGGCCAAATCAAATAGATAAGCCATGGCAGGCAGGGGGCCACGCCGCGGAATGGACGTGCTGCACGTAACCGTGGGCGGGCACACCCTGGCCGTGGTTGAACGCGACGACACGCACGACCCCGCCACGGGGCGCGCGCTCACCGGCTCCTGGCTCTGGGACTCCTCCCTCGTCCTCGCCTCTCACCTCGCGTCCGCCCACCTCCAGCTCCAGCTCCGGGGCGCCACCGTCCTGGAGCTCGGAGCCGGCACGGGCCTCCCGGGCATCGCCGCCGTCGCCTGCCTCGGCGCCGCGCGCTGCGTGCTCACGGACGTCAAGCCGCTCCTGCCGGGACTCAGGGCCAACGCGGAGGCCAACGGGCTCACCGCAGCGCAGGCGGACGTGCGAGAGCTCCGCTGGGGCCACCAGCTCGAGTCCGAGCTCCAGGTGGACGTGGTGCTCATGTCGGACGTGTTCTACGACCCGGAGGACATGCCGGCGATGGCGGCCACGCTGCGGGGTGTGTGGCGGGACGGGGACGGCGGCTCGGTGGGGTGGGCGGCGAGCGAGGTGCGGAGCGGCGTGCAGGACTGCATGGACGTGCTGCGGGAGGAAGGCTTCGAGGTGACCGAGGTCGACAGGCTCACCCGGCCGCTGCTGCGCGACCCGGCGCAGACCGCCGCCTTCGCCGTCTATCGCGTCGAACGCCGACAACCACAGGAGGGTTGACTTCACATCGATACGCTAAGCTTCTAACAGAACGACCACCGACTTGGACCTTTCCTTTATCGTAAGTTACTTTCCACCTTCCAAACTGCAAATTCAGCTCGGTTCTGTCCAACTATTGTACAGCATGTACATGGATTTGCGACGGAGAAGAATCCATGCACGAAAGACGGTAATATGCCGCCGAAAATTACAGTGCTATACATTGACAAGCATTTTGCAGCAAGATAATTTACAGTTTCCAAGGATTGCTACAACGATGTTTCTTGATGTGCTAGCTTTCATTCTTTCTATTTCATCACAACAAAATTCTCAATTCTTGTGTAAAAAAGGAACTACAGTAGCATTTCCTCATCCTTATGAAGCAGAATACCAGTTGTATTTGTCTATCCAACCCGAACTTCCAGATGTACACTCGGTAACTAACCGATCCAACCTTCCAGGTGTACACCCTAATAAAACCTGGTTGATTTCATGAGACTATAGCCCTAGAAAACGTGAAAAGCGATCTGCAAGGTTTGCAATAACAAACCCAGAAAATACCTGCAAAAGCACAAGTAGACAGGGTAAACCAAATGACAAATGTGAAGTGATCTGGAACGGATAAGAGGTTCACAGAATTGAACATAGAGTTGCCACTAGTTAGTCCAATTTTAAAATTAATAAAACAAGGTTTTGTACCACTCTTAGTGCAGCAAAAAATGTTTACAATTATAGCTTTTTGACATAATCTCAAAGAAACAAATCCTGAGCTGCAAGACATCGGTTACCTGGACAGAACCAAGAATATAGACTGCTGAATAATGTCGACCATGGATGACCATATCAGCAACCATCGCTAGTGGAATTGTGAGCGACATGCCTAAGGTGGCCACCAAGGGAGTAGTCCAAACAACAGAAAGAGCCCTGCGCAGAAGTTCCATTGTCACAACTCACAAGTACCGCAATTATACAATATTATATATAAAAAAATTGGCCTGCTTTTAGTGCGTACCAGAAGTAGTCGGATAGTACACTTCCAATAAGGCCATTGGCCAGCACCACTTCATCCACTTTAGCTGAGTGGGGCATTGTAAACTTTGGCTCAATGCCTAGTGCGGTTAATGGCCAGACTGAAATAAAAAAAATAAAGACCAACTTTACTATATTTGCATATTTAGACCAGAGAAGCATCCATGAAATACATGAATGGTTTATGTGGTTAAACCAAACTACAAAAGAACCTAGACACAAAGGCTATGGCCGACAAATTAAACTAGAATACCAAATAAAATGCATTAGTGACATGCACAATGTTGCATAGAGAATATTTTGGATCATGAATAACAGCCACGGGTCCTGTAGCTTTAGATGAGAAAGATTCTCATACAATGCCATATGTCCACAGCAGTTTCCATTCTATAAATGCTATTTGCCTATTTATATCAATTGCTATTTGAAATTTGAATATTCCAGTTAAATCAATTTGGAAAAGTTAACAAGTAAAATCTTACCAAGCCACCAGAGAAGAAAAAGACTGAAAAGTCCAAGATAGCCAAACAATTTTTGGACATCAACCCTTTCTCCTTCCTCTCCAGCAAACTTTTTGAGAAGCACTGAAATGATGTTGAAAATTTAAACAGTTAACCATTGAAATTAAGAAATATCAACTACGGATAAAACAGAGAAGTAAAACAACCAACCAGTAAATAGACCATATGACATAGCTGACAGAAGACCAAACAGATCACCTAGAAGAGTCCTCTGTGTGGCCCTGCATTTGTAAAGCTTATAAATCAGAGGCAAATTTTATGGTTAACAAAGCGATGAGTTATGTCTCGAAGTAACCAACTCATTTGAAACGTGATCATCAATTTCATGCAATGTGCCACATAAAATTGGGATACACAATGTTTTCTTAGATTATCTTTTATAAGAAAGGCAAGTCGACTGCAGCAAACCAACTTACTACAAAGCAAGAAAGCAAGTCCAAGGGCTTGATAACCACAGTAAACTAAGCATGGACAATATATAGGTCATGACTCATGAGGCACCAATGCACAACTGAGAAGCTTAATTTTAAGGGTAAAAGTCACTCACCCAGAATTGCTTACTTCTGATTCATCCGATGCCCAAGTCTGGCCCATAGTTGTCATTACCACACCAGCCATGCTAACAAAAACAGCAATAACTTTTGCAGCATTTATGGAATCTTGGCCAAGGAGCACACCAATGAAAAGAGTGAAGAGTCCCGAGGTTGAAGATAGTACAGTAGTACTAGCAACACTAGTTCTTGCAAGCGCTGCATTTGATAAATACTGCATCCATTGAGCATAAGAGAAAATGAGTAATCCTTACCGATCAAAGTACTCGTTGTAGGGTTGAAAACGAATGATCCCATGAATTATAAAGAACATGCAAATAATTGGAAAGTTACCTCGGTCACAAACCATATGGGACAAAGATACAATCCATACATTGCAATCTCCTTAGTGGAAAGTTCCTGCTCCTTCAGAACATCATCATCACATTCATTAATTCCACAAATAAGTGGTTTTGTCTCTTCTAGTACAGGAAGATTCACGTCAGTGTAATTTATCACCGCAGTTTTCTGTGATTCCATTTCCAACATCTTCTGAAATTCACCATTCTTCAAAG
This sequence comes from Dendrocalamus latiflorus, assembly GCA_017311315.1. Lineage (NCBI taxonomy): Eukaryota > Viridiplantae > Streptophyta > Magnoliopsida > Poales > Poaceae > Dendrocalamus > Dendrocalamus latiflorus. The sequence goes on along the minus strand of CM029655.1, from coordinate 3,803,073 downwards.
GGGCACTACCGCCGAAGGAAGATTTGGCCATGACTTTTGAAGCTCTACTGCTTCCAGAATTCCTTCTCAACAAATTGCATATAAAATCCTTTAGAAATGACAAAGGTATATAAATGACCATAAGGGAGGCCCCCAAGTAAGTAATTGCAAATGGTTGCTTGTAGTTGGTGAATATCCCCTGCACACAGAAGTTTAGTTCAGATGCTAAAATGAAAACTCAATTCATCACATCAAATTTATCGAAATTCTAAGAAACAAAAACATATCTTTCTAACAGCAAAAGGCACACGGTGTCATGGTGGACAATCCTTGTTGCTTTTGAGACTATAATGCCAAAACTAAAGTAAGGCTCCTCATCTAATATGTAATCGTGCATTCTAGGTGAGCGAGAATATCACCACCACCTCCAATCAGGCAGGCATTGATGATGCAAACAGTCACAACCAAGCCAAGAAAATTAGGATTTGACATTAAGTTACATGAGGAAAACATGCTGAAGACAGGAAATTGATGACAGGTGCACACTTATAGAGCATTTACAGCATTTTTACAGAAATCCATACGCACAGACACATGCAATTTGTTTTTAGAAGAACCCGACAATATGAAAAGTTCCACCCAGTGGCAAGAGCACCAAGCTGCATCTGAATTGTAAGGAAAAATAACTGAAGAAATAAAAAAATAAGCATGCAGCCTCGGTCAGATTCTAAATGCTGCCTTGCATCCCCCTAATGAATTTTCAATTACAGGCAAACCTGCGCGTAACATTTAACAATTCAGATGCAGGGCAATGTCCCAAAGAGGCCTAATCAAATTAATCTGCTGATAGCCAAACATGCATCCAAAGCCAAGATCTAGGAATCCAATGAACAAGTCAACAAAGGAACATCCCAGCATGCGAAGAAAAAAATTCTCTATACCTGCGTGACCTCCGCGGAGGTGACCCATATGAGCACCACGGCCACAATCAGGACCAGCCCAGCTCGGTACTTCAGATTGGAACCCATATCGCCGCAACTCTATCTCCCTCTACCTCTAATCTCCTCGGCTTCACCTCTTCTTGTGCAGCGCGCGAGGAGGCGAGCAATTTAACCGCGGCTACCTCACCTGCCCGGCTGCCCGAGAGGCCACAATGCTTGCGGTGGACTCGGTGGTGGGTGAGCTCCGCGGCGATCCTCGCCTCATCGTCCGCCTCTCTTCCCTCCCCACAAAAAGAGAGAGGGGAAGAGAACAGTTTTGGGGGCGGAGGTGGGTGGGGTAAAGCGGGGGTGACCTACCAGCGGAAGTTTCTATTTTGGTCTTACCGAGGAGGAGGAGAAGACGGTGTTTCGGGTGGATTCGGAGTCAAGCGACGGGAAGCGCAGCGAGCGAGGGCGGCGCGGTGGGGATGACCAGTTTTCGCTCGGAATCAGGTGGCCGTGGGTGGTGTCCGCCGCGGTTGCGCGGCCGCGAAACCGTGCGGATGGCGACGTTTTTCGGTCGGATTCAGGCGACCGGGCGGACGGACATTGGCGTTGTCGGTCGGGGTGGGCGTCGCTGTCCGTGCGCGCGCGCGCACATGTCGCACCACACTCACATCTACATAGATATTCCTAATATACACTTACAAGATAGTGATCAAAGATCAGAGAGTATAAATACGTGCTTTAATCACTCTATATATACATACATATATAGTATAAATAACAGAGGCACCATAGTACTCAGGCTCTACGATTGAGACCTTACATCCATAATTAAGATTTTTTATACTAATATATTATACATCATTACATTTGCACACATCTAAAAGCAATATAAAGGCAGAGAGACTTAATGTCCAGACATTATAGTACCTTATTTCAACGTCCTATATATATATATACACACACTAAAAGAAACAGTACTGTCGAAAATGGGACGGTCTGAGTTCGAACCGAGCGGATGGCGTGCACGACGGACCGTGGTGTGCTTGGGAGAGTTTTTGGTCTCGGCGTGCGTGATGGGAAGGGTTGCAAGTCTGGGAACCGGTTAGTGCTAGCTAGTGGACCGTCCCGGCGCGTTTGATGGCGAAAGCTGGGTTTTGGAGTAGTCGGTCGTGCGAGAATATTATGTGTTGGAAAAAAAGAGAGTTTGCAGTGTGCTACCGGACGTACTGGGCACGGTCCTGGAAAATGCTGGGTTAGGCTGTTGGCAATATAATTACTACTAAGATTCGTTCGTTTCGATTTAAATTTTTGGCTTATCTTTTATTATTTTTAAATTTTATTTTTTTCTGATTTTTAGGTTGTTCGTTTGCATTGTCCATGATGGGCTAATATGTTTTTTTTATTTTTAAATTTTTTAAAATTTAGATACGCCAAATAAGTCATCACCAGCTATAGTATAATTTCAATCAACTACAGTGTAATTTTAACTATAAACTAACTTATTTCAGTCCAACCGAACGGTACCTAACTAAGTTGTTCGCCAAATGACTAATTGGATTACGCTAGAATATCTGTTTTCCACGGTAAGACGGGATGTTTAACAAGAAGTTTGCCTTTCACTCGAAGTACGCACGTATGAACAAACGTCATTTGGGCATCAGGCATGTGATGTTGCCTTTCAATCGATGATGTTTGAAAGAATCGAGAAAAAAATAGCTTGACAACAACTTGAGGACTTTTCTGGTCATTTTACATGGAGAAGTATAATATACGTACGTCCTCGGCGTAGCTTGCGTGAGGGTTAGTGAGTATAGGAACCTTAACTTACAAGGCTTGCAAAGATGATCAACATTTCGAGGGAAATTGACAAACAAACGTCCAGAATCTACTGGACCCCGTTTAGTAACTTCATGCTGAGCTGTTATCTTCATAAATGAAGTTATGGTGATAAAAAACTGAAAGGCGATGAAGTTTCGAACCTGACCATTACGTTTTCCTTCGGTTCCCAGAAACAACAGGGCATATTTGCAACTTTGATAATTTTCTCATCAATAGAATAACATTATTCACTCATGGACGTTTCTTTTCTATTGCAATTCGGAACAGATGGGAAGAACAATCCTTGCCTGCCTCTGCTTTCCTGCTTTGTAACCAACTTCACAAATAGGTACTGCAAAACAAACGGTTGGCCTACCATAGCTTGGGCAGAATAAGGCCTTGTTCAGAATAATTTCTGTCTTTTGCTTTTTAGAAGTCGATTTTTGAATAGAATAATTTCTTAAGATGGATTCTATAAACTATTTGTAAGAGTAATCATAAGAACCATTTTAAATAGAGTGGCTTCTCAATAAGAATATCCCTTACACCTTTAATTTTTCTAATAATCAATCAAAAAAGAATGCCAAAAGCCACAGCACTCACTTTTGAACAGGGTATAAACAATACGCGAAATGAAATAAGATTGGCGCATTATTGGCCGGACGAAGTTTGTTACTGTTGTACTTTTTCACTTGGTGGACCATGAAGTGTCCCTACAACATTAGCTGTGTGCGCCCTTGTGGTTGGAATGGGACGGTTTTCTTAGTACTTTTTCACTAGACCAACGTATGCTTCATGACGCAATTGACAGCAACAAGACCTCTCCAGTGTTCTCCAAATGGACGCCCCCCTCCTGCACAGTTTGTCCCATAATAATTGAAAAACGATTCAGGTACGACGGACTTGTCAGCATATTACATCAAGATGCTGCGTCCCGTATCCAATCAAACATAAATAGGAAGATAGGGAGTTATCTGGCAAAGTCCTTTTCAGAAAATGATGCATGGACAACTGCCTGATCCAAAGAGAGAGAAGCTCACTGAAGTGCTACTGAGAGTTTTGGAGAGATGAACAATGTTTTTCCTGATTTACTACATGCATGTATGTACAATCATAGTATCATCCAGCAGAAGCAAGAGAGCTGAGAGCTAGCACGCTGTTTGCGTGCACACAAGGAATGTACGCAAATATAGTTAAGAAATGTTATGCAGGAGTACGCAAATAAACGATCTGAGCAATTACTAGGTCTTCGTGTGCACCCCTCAATATATATATTTAGTCTAGTCGTGCCGGTTACGTGAGATTTGGGGGAGTTAGGTGAGATTTGGGGGAACACTTGATTCGGGAAGAAGGCAGTAACCTACCTATGCACACCCAGATCATGAAACTGACGGGCTTGCCCCATATTTCGGGTTCTTTCTGCCCAATGCAATGACCAAGCGTCTCATAGCGGCGAACCGGCCGGCCAGGTCACAGAAGTTCATCAAAACTGATCTTGGAGCCTTTTCCTTTAGGTGGCACTTGTTTCTCCGTGAAGTGTTAAAGCTGACCAGGAATTAGCACGGTCTTCTCCCTTCCAATCTCTTCGCAAAGCCACCTTGCTCTCCTCTCCGTACTGAAACGATTGCATTATTTGACAAGACTTACGTCTTTGGATGGGTATTCTCTCGGTACATGAACTGGCTATTATACTCTGACTACACTACTACATTTTGCCACTGCGTTTTTACTCATTCTTCCAATGCTAAGTTATATTCGAAGCCTCATTCTGTTCCTCCGCGCATACCTCAAGTTCCTCTGGTAATCAGTCTGCTACTGACGCTCGCCCACTTGCACGTCTTCTGTATTTATGTGCCGTTGGGCCAATTGTCTACAGTAGAAGGCGCACAAAACAGGTAGTATAACGTTACTGTAGGAAAGTGTAGCACTGTAATATGCATTGTATTCCCCCAAGAGGATCAGCAATACAAGGTATATATAGGCAAGGGATCTAGGGTTAGGTCTAACAGAAAGGAGAGACCACCCTGGAAACCCTAACAGACACCCTGACTAGGTTAACAGAAAGGGACTAGGAGCACATGGGCACAAGGGCCTAACAGCCTGTCTAACACCCCCCCGCAGTCGGAGCGTCTGCACCTCGGACGTTCAGACTGGACCGAAACTCACTGAAGACCGAGGAAGGAAGACCCTTGGTGAAGATGTCGGCGTACTGGGAAGTAGTGGGGACATGTAGTACGCGAACAGCTCCAAGAGCTACCTTCTCACGAACAAAGTGAAGGTCGATCTCAATGTGCTTGGTGCGCTGATGCTGGACCGGGTTGGAGGACATGTAGACTGAACTGATGTTGTCGCAGTACACCAAGGTAGCCTGCTGAAGTGGAGTATGCAGTTCCAATAAAAGGTGGCGTAACCAAGAGGCCTCGGCAACAGCATTGGCCACACCGCGATACTCAGCCTCTGCGCTGGAGCGTGACACCGTGTTCTGACGCTTGTAGGACCAGGAAACAAGGTTGTCTCCGAGAAACACGGCATAGCCCGAGGTGGACTTGCGCGTGTCCGGGCAACCGGCCCAGTCAGCATCAAAGTAAACCACGAGATGATACTGCGAGGATGGCTGAATACAGAGGCCGAGATGGAGAGTACCACGAACATACCGAAGAATCCGTTTGAGAGCAGCAAGGTGGGGCTCACGAGGGTCGTGCATATGGAGACACACCTGCTGAACTGCATAAGAGATGTCCGGCCGAGTAAATGTGAAGTACTGCAAGGCCCCGGCTAAGCTGCGGAAATCGCTGGGATCACTGACAGGGGCACCGGTTGAGGCTGACACCTTTGGATTGGTGTCAATAGGGGTGGTGCATGGCTTGCAATCTGTCATGCCGGCACGCTCCAAGATGTCCATCATATATTGTCGTTGTGAGAGAAGAAGACCATCACGACACTTCTGCACATGCATCCCCAAGAAGTGGTGAAGCTCACCAAGATCCTTCATAGAGAACTCCCGCTGCAATGCAGATATGATGCGACGGAGGAGCTCGGCAGATGAAGCGGTGAGAACGATGTCATCGACATAAAGAAGCAGGTAGACAGTCTCAGTGCCGCGGTGGTACACAAACAGGGAGGTGTCGGACTTGGCCTCAATGAATCCAAGAGATAGGAGATATGAAGCAAACCGGCTGTACCAAGCACGAGGAGCTTGCTTGAGACCATATAGTGATTTGTTCAGGCGGCAGACAAACTCCGGATGAGTAGAATCCTCGAATCCGGATGGTTGTGAACAATAAACTGTCTCAGACAAGGTCCCGTGAAGGAAAGCGTTCTTCACATCAAGCTGATGGATTGGCCACTTCCTGGAGAGGGCAAGAGCCAGCACTGTCCGCACGGTTGCCGGTTTCACAACGGGACTAAAGGTCTCGGCGAAGTCCACTCCCGGACGCTGAGTAAAGCCACGGAGCACCCAACGGGCTTTATAGCGCTCGAGAGATCCATCTGCCTTGAGCTTGTGCTTGAAGATCCATTTGCCGGAAACGACATTTGCCTGGCTCGGGCGAGGAACCAAGTCCCAGGTGCGGTTTTGCAAGAGTGCCGCATATTCTTCTTCCATAGCAGTGCGCCAATTGGGATCGGCGAGGGCGGCACGGTAAGTCCGAGGGACAGGTGACAGCTGCGTGACGTGGTAGAGAGCGGGAAGTCGAAAACCGGACTTGCCGCGTGTCGTCATCGGGTGCCGATTGAGCACGGGAGGCACCGGCACTGCACCCGGAGGAAGGGGCGCCGGGGAGGGCGCTACAGCCGGGGCAGGAGGCGCTGGGGACTGCATCGGGGCGGAGGGAGGAGGATCCTCCTTAGTACGCCGGGTGTAGACATGGCGAATGATGCGTTCGGCGGGGGCCGCATGTGGCAATGCGGGTGGAGGGGCTGCCGCACATGGCAGTGCCGGTGGTGCCCTGCACACCGTATCGACCTCCATTGATTGGTGCGGCAGGGTGGTGTCGTCGACAGCCGCGCACGGCGGAGAGGCGGGGGCGGCATCGTCCGGGGCCGCGCGTGGCGCGCGCGTGGAGACGTCAGCACTCGCGGCTTCCTGGCGCGGGGGAGAAGTTGCTGTGGGAAGACCTGCAGGCAAAGAGGTGCACGACGGTCCAATGGAAGTCGGCACGGGATTAGTGTAGTCATCCAGAAACTCAAAGTCTGCCGTGGACGGGGTGGAGGGAAGATCAGCAAAGGGAAAGGAGGTTTCATCGAAGGTGACATGACGGGAGATGTAGACCCGATTGGAGGCCATGTCGAGACACCGGTACCCTTTATGGTGGGCGGAGTAGCCAAGGAAAGTACATAAGGCGGAGCGAGGGGCGAGTTTGTGTGAGGCTGTGGAGGTAAGGTTGGGGTAGCAGGTGCATCCAAAGACGCGGAGATGATCATACGAGGGTGAAGACCCAAAGAGCGCATGGTGAGGTGTGGAGAAGTTCAGCGTCTTGGTGGGAAGAATGTTGAGGAGGTAGGTGGCAGTGGTCAAGGCCTCAACCCAGAAGGATGGTGGCATAAACGCCTGAAACAAGAGGGAGCGAATGACATTGTTGATGGAACGAATGATACGCTCAGCTTTACCATTCTGCTGGGAGGTGTAGGGGCATGACATGCGGAGGTGGACACCGAGGGTGAGGAAGAACGTGCGGGCGCTGGAGTTGTCAAACTCGCGGCCATTGTCGCACTGAACTGCCTTAATGGTGACACCGAACTGAGTGGAAACAAGCGAGAAGAAGTTAGCGAGTGTCGAAAAGGTGTCAGACTTGAATCGAAGAGGGTAAGTCCACAGGTGATGTGAGTAGTCGTCCAGGATAACCAGATAATACTTGTAACCAGAAACACTATCAACAGGTGATGTCCAAAGGTCACAGTGTATTAGATCAAACTGTTTGGAAGCACGGGACGCGGACACATGAAAAGGGAGACGAACATGACGACCCAGCTGACATGCATGACAAATTTGAGGAGTCGCGGTTTTATTACATGAGGGAATGACAAAAGAACTCGCTAGCTTAGACAGGACTTCATGACCGGGATGACCAAGACGACGATGCCAAAGCAAAGCGGAAGAAGTGGCGAGAAGAGACTCGGCTGCAGGAGGGATGTGCAGGGGGTAGAGCGGACCGGAGCTATTGCACCTGATGATCACGTTCTGAGACCGAAGATCCTTCACAGAACAGCCAGCGGGATCAAATTCAATCGAACAGTTATTATCAGATGTAAACTGACGAACAGAAATGAGATTTTTAATAAGTGTGGGAGCAACAAGGACATTGTGAAGGCGAAGCGACCCGTGAAGATCGGTTGTGCCGGTGGAGGTAACGGGAAGTAAAGAGCCGTTACCGACAACAATGGAAGAAGGAGTGTTGGACCGTAGGGCTGAGGAGTGAGAGAGGATACCCGGATCAGAAGTCATGTGGGAGGTAGCTCCGGTGTCGAAGAACCACTCAGGTTGCTGCTGGGGCGGTGTGAGCGTCATGGTGGAGAAGGCACCCGCAAGGCTGTGCTGGTCCCAGGGAGAAGCGGCGTGGTTCCCAGTTGCTGGTCCGGCGGAAGAACTTTCGCAGAGTCCAGCATGGCCGGCGGGAGTACCTCCGTAGAGACCAGCATGGCCGGGAAGAGCCCACTGGTGCTGGGCGGCCAACAGAGCATGGGGTTGCGGAGGGCGCGCCGGAGCCTGGGAAGACACGACCGGCCTGGAGGTACGGCCCGGCGGAAGAGGAGCAAGAGGAGGACGGGGGCCAGGCCACATCTGTATAGTACCTGTCCAGGGGTTGTAGAAGCTGGGCCAGCCACTGGGTTTGGGTGCGCCGGAGCCGCCAGCGCCGCTGCCGCCGTTCTGGCCAGCACGGCCGGATCGCTTGCCGCGCCGTCCTCGAGCGTGGGAGGAGCCTCCGCCCGCGCCTCCGTTGTTGGAGGAGCCTCCGCCCGCGCCTCCGTTGTTGCCTCCAGGTCCGCTGAGAGCAGAGGAGGAGCGGTTGGTGGGTGTCGAGGCAGAGTGAACGCCGGAGGAGAGCAGAGCGGTGGCCGGAAGATGCTTGCGGTTGGCCATGTGAAGTTCTTCCAGAAGAAGGTCAGCACGAGCCTCAAGGAAGGAGGGGAAAGGCCTGCTGCGTTGGAGGTGGAGGCCGATGGCGGTGAACTTCTCGTTGAGGCCGCGAACGACATGCAGGACAAGGGTCCGGTCGGCGATGACTTCCCCGAGATCGGTGAGTGCGTCGGCCATGCTTTTGAAGCGGCGGCAGTAATCAGCAATGGAGAGGTCGCCTTGGACGAACGTGCGGAACTCGGTGTCGAGGTAGAGGACGCGCGATTCCCGATTGCCGAGAAATTGAGTTTCGACGGCGAGCCAGGTGATGCGCGCGGTGGCCCGACGCTCCAACACAGTCTCGACGAGCTCGGTGGAGAGGGTGCCGAGAATCCACGACTTGACGGCGCAATCCATGCTGATCCAATCGGGAAGACCCGGATTGGGAGCATCGCAGAGTACGTGGGCTTCGAGCGAGTATTTCCCAAGGGCGAGGAGGAAGAGTTCGCGCCACCGTGTGTAGTGACCGGAGGTGAGGTCGAGGACGAGAGGAACCAGCGACCGGATGTTCTGGACACCGACGGCTTGAGCATGAAGGGTGGCGATGGCGGCGGCCTCATGAAGAAGGGCGTCGTGAAGGGGAGGAGGTGCTGCCTCGCGGACGGACTCGGCGTCGGAGTCGTCTTCCCCAGAAGCGGCGGCGCGCTCACGGGCGGCGCGTGCGAGAGCAGCGCTCTACCGATCAGCGGCGGCCGCGCGTTCTTGGGCGGCGATGACGGCCTCGCACTCAGCGGCTTCGGCCCGTGCGAGAGCGGCGGCACGGACCGTGGCGGCGGCGGCGAGGCGCGCATCGTGGAGCACCGTGGCGGCGCGGGCATCTTCTGCAGCTCTGGCGGCGGCAGCCGTGGAAGGGTCGGCTGCGGCGGCAGCAGGAGCAGAAGACGGTGGCGGCGGATCGCCAGGCATGGCGAGAGGAAAAAGGGGAATAGGGTTAGGCGGAAGCGGATGGCCGAGATCGACCGGATGGTCGGGATCGAACGGCTGATACCATGTAGGAAAGTGTAGCACTGTGTAGCACTGTAATATGCATTGTATTCCCCCAAGAGGATCAGCAATACAAGGTATATATAGGCAAGGGATCTAGGGTTAGGTCTAACAGAAAGGAGAGACCACCCTGGAAACCCTAACAGACACCCTGACTAGGCTAATAGAAAGGGACTAGGAGCACATGGGCACAAGGGCCTAACAGCCTGTCTAACAGTTACATGTGGGAGAATAAAGATTGCGGTGCTACAAGAGTTCAAAAAAAGAACAAAGTTGGCATGCCAGAAACGAGTTGTGAGATACATATTTGCATGCCCTGTTTACTGAACTGCGGTATGTACAGTCGAGAGGAAACAGACCAAAAGAGTCGGAGCAAAATTGGCCGAAACTATGTCATCTATCTTCGTTAGCTCATTCAGTTAAGGGAGAACAAATAAAATCCAGGGAGAGCGGTTAACGGAGACTATTGAACGATCGGTATCAGTAAGAATACCTTTAGTAGAGATGGCATTCAATTACTGAAAGGAACACATCAAAAAAGGGTTCCCTTTCTCACTTCTACATATTCCACTCCTTTTCTTGCTCGATCCGATCTTAAATACCAGCATGATTAGTTAGAGCACCCTCACCACCAACGGTATCAAATAATGAAGTGCTTTCAATTTTATGAAAATTGCCGACAAGAAATCCATTAATCAGGATAATAAGATAATTCAACACATAAATTCGACCACTTCCTTTTGGGTGGCTGGCTGTTGCGAAAATTGCCGAAAAACCCTCCGATTGAATCTATATGTCAATGAGAATGCAAAACTTTGACCGCAATCTCACTTGGTGGCTGTGCAGTGAAAACACCATACATTTTTCTCTGGATGAAACTATGTTGTATCTGATGATGACTATATTTCCTGGTGGTGCAGAATAATGCCATCAATGTCTGCTCCAAATCAGACTGCAGCTGCTCTTTCACAAGCTTTGTAGTAAATCGTCTTCTGCACATAGAAGAGCATGTAAGCCTGAGAAGTTCTGACAGTATGCTCCTCAACTCTGATTACCCAGGCATCATCACATTTGTACCAGTGATTGTTTAACCTGAGATATGTCACATAGTGGCCAGCATCTAGTTTACCACTATGCGTGATCACCGCAAATATTTCAAATTCTGATGACAATTCAGTAACTGCATCTGAATCACTTGATTCTGACGGAAATATGCGGTTCCCATATCTACTTCTGAGAATAGAGGATGACAGGTGAGGAGCCATATCAAGAGAAAAAGGAAACTGCAAAGAGTGATCAACCTTCCTTGACATTTTCTTAACTGATGAATGCTCAAACCTCTTAATGTGAAAGCAAGAAACTAATGGAAGCCTCCGAATGGACATTTGCTTCAGGGACTCTTGCCTCTCCTTGCAACGTTCACAGAAGAACTTTTGCTCAGCATCAAGCCTCTCAGCCCTTGTAAACCGCTCCAAACATCTCATGAGTGTTGATACCTTGGAATTCATGCCAGCTAAGTTTCTCTCTCCATTGCGCACATGCAACTTTGGGTTTGCAACACTAAGAGAATTGTTATATCCAGCATCCAAGTCTAAGGAGATGTCCATACAGGGTTCGAAAGTTGTGGATGTGAACCCACAATGTGTGCAGGTGACATCCGACCTCAAGATACCAGAAAACACCCGGTGTGCAATGCAACAGTCTCCATGGCCTATTATTGACAAAAATTACAAATCAAGGTTAGAACCAGAACATTACCAGAATATTTTTCTCAAGACAAATCATAGTCCAGCATATCAAAAGCAAGACAAGTAAAGTTATCCTCCAATGCCTCCAAAAACATTGGCCCCATTTGTTCCCCAACATCCAAACAGTACAGGGAGACTATTCTTTTTCCCTACTTTTCCTGTTTGCCTTTTTGAGTGGAGAGCCTGCTGTAGGGCTGTGCTCCAAAGAAAAGTAGGACAGACAGGTAAAAACAGTACTAAAGCATCCACAAATTCTACTAGGTATGCACCGAGATACTAATAAGTAGAAACAGATGGATCTGGATGCACTGTTCAATGTCTCACTCAGAAAGGATGCTCCCAATTATTGCATAAAGTGTATACACAACATGTGATTATCTTAGTTTGGCCAAAATATAGCTGAAGAGTGCACCATCTCACAATGTTGAGTAAAAAACTGATCTTTAGCTGTTTAGTTCGCACCTGAATTCAGTGCAATACACGCAAAAGTCTTTAATTCAAATAGTAGCAAGAGAAAAGCTAGTTACCTTGGGCGTGTGATTTGTGTCGATCATCCTTTATATTTTCATGGATATGGTCAAGGATGGAGATAAAAAATTCATGTGCATCCTGTTGCTCGTAGCTTGCAAGGTTTGATGCATGCTGCCACCAACTAACAAACCATAACGACAATAATCAGAAGAACATAAAGTACTTTCATTCATAAATCAGAAGAAACAAGTACAGCATATGTGCTGTGCAAGCCCATGCTCACAAACCATATGGGCAGCGAAAAAGACTTCACACAGCTTAAACTTTACAAACATAATCTGAAGTTTGAAAATATCACTTCAGCTTAGAACTGGTGTCTGGGTTGCACTATTTCCCACTATGATGACTATAGTTCTTTAAATAACCATAGGACACAGAATTCATATTGTGAGCAGTTAAGGGCGTAAACAGTATGTCACTAAGGAAAATGAAAATCTTTTGATAGGCCCTGCAGAAGTACCAGCAAGACTAGGAATAACTTCGGTACCTAGGACAGATGCTACATACTTGCATACTATCCTTCGAAGCAGCAAGACTAACAGCCATGGCACAACATTGAACTTAAATCATGCAATTCATATGACTCAGTTATATACCCAAGCAGACGAAAATTCACCAGAATCCAACAATAGAGCAAATGCTCATGAAACCTTCACATGCACCTGTCAAACAGGTGACCTGAGAGGAATTAACAGTTACTCATGCATTTGATCACTTGTACTTGATCTATAATCACAGTTCAACGAATGCTAGACATGCCAAATGTACTTATGAGCATGTGACAACAAAATAACTTGATGCTTTACGTTCTATATATAGAAGGCATTTCATCAAACAGGTCATATGCACCCAAATGTGCAACCATTTTCCCTATCTAGCATTAAACACTAAGCAGATCTTGCCCACTTTGGTTACATATGTTGCTCACATCATTCCATTTCATATTAAGTACTTCCAATTGCAAACTGCATGATCATGATCTAACGTCAAACAGTTTCAACCATTAAGACATAACATGCAAACAATACTCTCATTTGCAAGAGACCAATACAATCTAATATGTCAAACAACACTCCCTTCCCACAGTTACAATACATCACACACCCATTTTAATTAACGGCTTATCATAACTTACCAAATACGCAACGAACCCGGCATTAAAAACCAGCACGTTGCTAAAAACACACCACGACATGAACCAATGCGAATAGAGCGAGAGATCCAGACCTATAGAGGAACTTGGCGGGGCTGTAGGGCGTGCGCTCCCCGGAGAAGGCGGCGGAGTAGATCTCGTCGAGATCGCAAGCGAGGCACGCGGCCTTGTCATTGGCCTCGGATGCACGATGTCTCATGGGGGTGCGGCGCGGGCAGAGGAAGCGGTTGTGCCGATCGCCAAGGAAGTAGTTCCGGAGCGGCGGCGCGTGGAGTAGAGCCTGGAGCACGGAGTTCATGAAGCAGGTGTTGCCGAGGTTGTTGAGCCCGCGCAGCCCTGCCGGCGCGGCAGCGGATGCGGAGGTAGTGGGATCGGCGGAGCTCATGAGCGCGAATTCGGCCGGATCTGGGGCCCAGGCGCGGTAGTCTACGCGACGGCGCTTGCGGGGTGCAGGGGAGGCTGAGGCGGGTGCGGAGAGGGGTGGTAGGGAGGAGGATTGGGCGAGGAAAACGGCGTGGTCGAAGTCGGGGTCGTAGACTTGGTCGCCGCAGGCGGCGCAGAAGAGCTCCGCGCGGTCGACGTCTACGGCGATCTGGTGACCGGAGGCGGAGGCATGGGAGGCCGCGTGCGAGGGGCAGAAGACGGCGGCGCAGGAGAGGCACGCGTAGAGGCGGGAGGAGGAGGGGGAGGGGGAGGGGGAGGAGGCGGGGCAAGGCACGCAGCGGGGAAGCTCGCGCGGGTCGCGGCGGATCTCGGGGCGGCCGAGCGGGCGGACGCGGAGGCAGCGGCTGAGGAAGCGGAGCGGGCGCGAGGTGAGGCGGTGCGCGGCCAGGTGCGGGCAGGGCGGCGGCGCGGATGGGGTGGACATCGGGGATGGGGAAGAAGCGCGGGAGTGGCGGCGGCGGCGGCGGCGTGGGGGTGCAGTGGCAGCAGGTGGTGCGGGGGGAGGGGGAGGGGGAGGTGGTGAACTGGTGATCGTGGCGGTGGTGGAGATGGATGGTCATTGGGTCATGGAGTTATGGATCGCTCTGGGTCGGGGGAGAGGCGGTTCTGGTGCACGGCGAGATCAGGATCTGACCGGACGATCGGTCGGGTTTGAGGAGCTCACGCCACTCATGTCCAACAGTTCAAGCATGACGTCAAGCTCTAGTACACTCCTTCATCTCTACTCTAGTCTTCTACTCTCTCTCTCTGCTCTATGATGCTTGTAGGGTGGGAATCCATAGGATGATAGGATGACGACGGGAGAGTGATAGCACTAGCGGTCCTGATCTTTCGATGAAAGTGGTAGATTCGATTGGGGAAGGAGATGACGTTGACGACCCGACTACAACCATCCAAGGATGTTGCGCCTTAGCGATTGATACACCAACTCCAGAGGTTGTTTGTGACCTTGTCGGCGCACAATCAACCTAACCACGAGGGTATTTGTTTCTGCAAGCAATCGAAGAACAGGTAAGAACAAGATAAACAGCAACTCAATTGCGAATAAAAGATGTAGGTTTCAATCGAAAACAGAAAAACAGTGGGGTTCCGAAGACAAATATTCGGACGGTCTTGCCGACACGCGCGAATACAAAGCGAAGTAGCAAAAGCTAACTTAGTCTATCAAAACTCAAACCCTAGAAGAGGGTGCGGTTGTCTATTTAAGAGACACGGGAGGTGGAGGGTCGGCCAAAACACATGGAAGCCGAACAGGTTTCGATTACATGGCCCAATGCCTACTTTGACTCGGACTGAAAAAGTGACGTGACTTATTTGGCAGTTTCTGACAGGCTCGGATGGAATTTGGAGGTGAGATTGGATCCATCTGAAAGTAGACTTCAAAAGCTTTCCAACGAGTACTCACAGGCCCCGAGAAACCTTCTGGATCAAAAGTTATGGCCGTTTGAAGTAGACGCTGTTAGGAAGGCCGAATCCGAGTCAAACTCGCGAACAGGACTTGGGTTGCACTTGACGGTTCCACTTCTATACTTGAGCTCATGTGGTTCTTCCTCATGGTTCCTAAGGACGATTAAATCATCACAATAATTAAGTAGTATTCCATTCTTTGAAACATTTGTATACAAACTTAGGAACGTATTCACCTGATGGTTAAGTTGACGTGCTCGCGCTCTAGTCATTGATCCTTGTATCATAGTTTCTGTTTGTTGAGATTGTTGTGGAGTTGGCACAGTTGTATCTATGGAAAGAATGTCCTCATCAGAGAGAGGTCGAGGCGGCTGCGGGCACTGACGCACCAGCCGTGCCCCTGTGCTGGCCATGCTCACTAGGCCAGGCTGGCCCAAGCACAGCACGATATGCCGTGCCATGCCGTGTCGCCCGACGTGCCAGCTTTCCAGGACCAGCCTGGCCTACCATTCGTGTCGTGCTCGTGCCGTGCTTGGGCCATGCTAGGCCAACTAGGCCTCGGGTTAGAATGGATAAGCTCTACCCCCTCTCCCTGCGTGATTATTTGATTCAATGGTTGTATCTGCCACAGAAGAATCACACTTACGCAAAGAATAGATGTGTGTCCCATGAGTCATGCTTTGCTTACGTTCGCACTGAAAGTCGGTAGATATAAAGTGGGTTCTTTTAGGCTGTGGTTTATGACTTTTGGCTTATGATTTTTGAATTTGGTTGTTTACAAGAGATAGTACAAAGAGAAAAACTATCACATGTAATTTTAGTCGGTATAGCTAAACTCGAGACAGTATGTCCTACAAATGACTTATAAACCCGCCTTAAAAATACACACCATTTGAAAGCTAGTTACTGTAGCAAAAAGTGATAAACCAAAGATAAAACTGGACCGAACCCACCCTTAATTAAACATGAAAATGGTCTCTATGTGTGACAAGTTCACATCGGAGGAAATGTTCAAACATTCAAAAATTGACCTTGCCCGATGTGACTTATAAGCCGCGTGTTCTGCCTTTTTCCACTATAGTGACTGAAAATGCATGGTAGCGGGTGTTACATTTTTCTGAGTAATTAAATTTTTACAAAATAAAAAATATTATATCATCACGGACAATACAAAGGAATAAAAGGAAAAAACCAAAAGGCCAAAAAAAGCCAAAAGGCTGTAACAAGATGAAATTAAGAAGCCAGAAATCAAGAACCAAAACCGTTTAGAGTGAGACCATAATAGTCAGGTACTCTTCTTTTTACTCCTTCTGTTGTTAAATACAAGATGTATATTTTTATAAAATATAAGTTTCTATAACTTTTTGATATTTTTAAAAAATATAAAACATGCATGTAGCTTTAATGATCATTTCTCTTTTGAGCACTCATTTATCCTCCTTTTCTCTTAAGCACTTATAAGTAAGAACATCTTTAGTGTATTGAACCGATATCGATTCAAAGTCATGCCACATAATGTCGGACCCCAGGTTTGAACCAACCCAGAATCCCTGTGATTTCACTGCACTATTCCCTGGATCAGTAGATAGTGCTCACAGATAC
The DNA here is from genome assembly GCA_017311315.1 of Dendrocalamus latiflorus. NCBI lineage: Eukaryota > Viridiplantae > Streptophyta > Magnoliopsida > Poales > Poaceae > Dendrocalamus > Dendrocalamus latiflorus. The sequence goes on along the minus strand of CM029655.1, from coordinate 3,786,363 downwards.
ATTGCTGATTCATTTCATACACGATACATGACATATTATTACAATACCAGGGTACACAGGTCCCATATAAGGACAAGTATTACAAAAGGGGCTTTCAGGCCACAAAAGTTCAGTGTACCATTGCATTATTGGCGGAAGCAAAAGGGAGGGTCATCTCCCCACAGGCAAGCGACCGGGATAACCTAGGTGTGCTTAATATCATCCAGGGGACCTGGTTAACGTTAAGGACACCTTCCAATTAGATTGGTCGGCCAGACTGTAAGGAGAGAATAGATTCTAGCCTAACTACCACCATCTTCATTTCCTTCGCCCTCCTGATCCTGGTAGTACTCATATTGGTCTTGATTTGCCAACTCTGGGGGAAAAGGGGGGGAGAGCGAGGTGAGCACACACAACCGTGCTCCGCGAGCCAACATTCACAGAAATGCATGTAATTATATGCAAAGCTTGACAAAGAGGGCTCAGGTTTATTTATTTGCGAAGAGCGACAGTTGTAAATAACATAAGTACAAACCCTATGACTTAGCAATTTAACAAAACATGTTTTCAAGAGTTGAATGATGTAATATGTATTTAGTGGTATCAGCTACATCCACCGATGCTAAGTATTTTGGAGTTACTAGACTATAACACCACTGGAGTACTTCCCTCCAGGAAAAACTCAAAGGTTGGAGTACTTCCCTCCAATTTGCTTTTCTTTCCCGCCCACAAGAATTTTTGAAATAGAACTAACTCAAGGAAGTTTCCATGTCTGCCCCTGACCGTGGGCGCGGCTATTCGAATAGTTTATTCTCTGCAGAGATCGTACACTTTACCCACCAGAGACGACCCGCTCGTTGCCCCGCACGATTCCGTAGTCGTGCGGTTGAGTAGGTCACCACAATAGCCTTTTGAACTACCTAGCCCCTTTCGTCATCCCACCTTATGGGCTGCTCCCACCGGCGGTGGGTCCCATACTTTGCACGGGATGTCTCCACGGGAACTAGCGCCGTCGGACTCCACTCTCCATAACGCTAGCACGGCTGGAGACGTCACCCTCCTCTCGGTGTCCCTTTAGGCCCTCCTTTGCCCTTACAGCACTTCTCTCCACTACCGGTGAGATGAGTTTCGGGGGTTCGATAGAATTACTTAGCTAAGCTGCAATTTGCAGACTGGTGGTCGTACTGTTGTACACGGAGATGCCATCACAGGATTAAGTCCTTAGTGTGTTCGGGCGGTTCAAACCACAAGCCAATGTGCTACTTCCACACCCACCACTCTTACCGTCCGCCCAAACAGTTATAGCAAGTTTTGAGGGTTTCGGGAAGTCTAAAATAGATTGCCACAAAATATCCAGTCACGTACCTCCCGTGACTAGCCCAAAACTAGTGCTCAAGTTTTTGAAAGCAATGATTAGGGCAGGCAATGCCCTAGACTGGACAGAACTCGCATGGCATTTAATTTAGACATATACCTATTTAGGATAGTAACAGTAATACCTACGGCGACAAGGTATATGATCTATCAAAATTCAAGGAGGGTATAGCTACATACATTTTTAGATCTTCGAGTGGGGGTAACTACCTTACAGTTCACATACTTTATACGTGAAATAATGCATGTAGTTTGACTATTTTTAAACCAAGATAATTTGCAAGAAAACATAGGAGCAGAATGATCAAGAATATTGACTCGCCTGGGTCTAAAAGTAGAGGGTCTTGCTGATCTGGAGGTAGGTCACCTTGCTGCTCTGGCGTGCCTTCAAATTCTACTCAAACGAAGCAGACCGACAAAGCAGGAAACAGACATAGAGCACAAATAAGCATAAAATAACAAGCAAAAGAGCTCAAAAACAGACCAAACCAGAACCAACAGAAAGGGCTTGATTTTAGAAAAATTTAGAATCAAGTTTCGCCCAAATCGGAGTTACGATGAGAGAGAACGAGTCGTTTGAAGTTTCATTCCCGGGAAAATCCTAAAAATGAAAAAGGAGAGAGAGAGTTCACTCTCTGACATGTGGGTCCCGCGGGTTTTTAATTTTAATTTCAGAATAATCTTTATTGGGGAAAACTCTGAGTATGACAGGTGGGGTCCACGGTTTAATTAATTTTCTAAATTCTGAAAACGGGCCAGAGACTGACATGTGGGCCTAGGCACTGTACAAGGGCCCACCTGTCAGTGTCTAAAGCCATTTCCCGGGGTTTTTAACAGTTTTAAATTAACGGAGGGCCCACGTGTCAGCCTAACTAGGGGTTTTAAACGTGCTTAGGCCCACTGTCAGAGAGGCGATTACCTCGCTAATCAACGGAGATTAACAGTTAATCAGGGGGCTAATCGCGCGGGAGCAGAGCTCCGCCCGACCGAGCGGCGGCGGAGCCAGCCGGCGGCGAGGAAGGTGGCGACCGCACGGGAAGAGAACCAAAATGGGTTACCCATTCCCGTGCGCACCCGTCGGAGGAGTTAATCGACCGAAGGTGGACAGGGAGGTCGCCGGCGGCGAGCTAGGCGGCGGCAGAGCCAGGGAATGCTCGGGACGGCGCCTACGGCTACGAGGGTGCAATTAAACAGTAGTGAAGCTTCTCGGGACAATTCGAAACTCACCGGAGAAGAGAACGGGGCTCGGGAAGTGGTGGAGGCGGCTGGCGTCGGCGAGCTCCGAAGGCGGTGGGGGTTGACCGGCGCCGGAGAAGACGAGTGGGTGAAGTCCCAAATCGAAGGTGCGGTCAGCTTCACGGGGTGGCGAGGACGCTCCGACTACGAGGAATCGGCCGGGGGTCCCTCGAATCGACGGCGGTGAGGAGTGGCCGGAGCCGGGGAAGAACGGGCGTCGGCGACTGAAAAGAGAAGGAAAACCCGATTAAACTCGAGGGGAGGTGCTCGGGGGTGAGAGGAAGTAAAGGAGAAGAGCAATGCCGGCCGAGGAACGTCGGGGTGAGCTGGCGGCGGCGACGGCCCGAAGAGCGGCCGCCGACGGTGATTTTTGTGGCGAAGAACGGGGATGGAAGGGGGGAAACTAGTGGCCACGGGAGGGTTTTTATAGTGGCAAAAAGTAGGGGTGTAGGACAGAGGGGGCATGGGCGACGGAGCTCCCGCTCCTGTAGCGTACCCGGCGAGAGGAGGAGCGTGACGGGGGCTAGGCACGTAGGGCGCACGGACGGCATGGCTGGGGTACCGCGCTTCTACGGCCGCACAGAGGAGGAGGGGGTGGGCGGCATGGCCAAGTTGGTCCGGCGGCCTCCACTTGGGTACGGCGGCGTGGCAGCGGGGCTACGGCGGCACGGCCGGCATGGACGGCGGCGCTGGAGCGGCGGGGGAAGGACTCGGCTCCACTGTGGCCCATTCAATGCGACGGCGACGGCCATGCCGGAGTTGGCGAGCGGCGACGTGGCCAGGACTACGGGGTCGGGGGCGGTTCCATCGGCTCGTCCCGGCGGCGAGTGGGAAGCCGGCGCGTGGAGAGCCTACGGCGGGGGGGGGGGGGGGGGCCGGGGCCTGGGCCGACGGGGACGCCGGGGAGCGCGGGGAGACCTCCACGGGGCACGCGCGCGCGGGGAACCCGGGGGCGGGCCGCTGCCGCTGGGTCCGGCGAGGGCGCGCGCAGAGCGGAGAGAGAGGCGGAGTGCGGCCGCTGCGGGAAGAAGAAGGAGAGGGGGGGCGTGGCGCTGGGCCGGGCGAAGCCCAGAGGGAGACGGGGAAAAGAGGGCCCGGGGAAAAGAGCAGGCTGGGCCGGAAGAAAAGAAATCGGGCCGCGCGGGGGAGAAGAAAAGGAGAGTTGGCCCACCCGGGAAGAGACAAAAAGAGAGGGAATTTAGGTAGGGCCAAAAGGGATTTTTGCTAAGATAAATTAATTTAAATTTTGAAATTTTGAGATTAAATTTCCAATAACCAATAAAACAAGGCAATTAAGCAAATTATAAAAAAAATGGGGTGTCACAGACCCCACCCCCCTTAAACGGAATCTCGACCCCGAGATTCGGACTAACCTGGGAACAGAAAAGGGTAGTCGGATCTGAGCTGCTCCTCACGCTCCCAAGTTGCTTCCCGCTTGGAATGGTTGCTCCATTGGACCTTGCAAAGTCGAATGGTTTGGCGCCTGGTCCGCTTTTCCATGGTATCAAGAATCCGGACTGGGTGCTCTGAATAAGTCAAATCCTCCCGCAGATTAACTGACTTAACTGATGTCTGCTCTTCAGGAACTCTGAGGCACTTCTTGAGTTGAGAGACGTGAAACACGTTATGCACTTCCGATAGACTCTTAGGTAGCTCCAATCGGTAGGCGACTTCTCCACACCTTTCAATGATTGGAAAAGGACCGATGAATCTAGGTGCAAGCTTGCCCTTCACCTTGAATCTTCGAACTCCTCTGAGGGGGGATACTTTGAGATAAACATGATCTCCCACTTTGAAGGATAGATCCCTACGACGATTGTCTGCATAGCTCTTTTGCCGGGATTGGGCTGCTTGAAGGCGATCCCGAATTAGCCTGACTTTTTCCTCTGCTTGCTTAAGGATCTCGGGCCCAAACACGCCTCCTTCGCCTAACTCTGACCAGTGTAATGGGGTTCTACACCTCCTACCATATAGAGCCTCAAATGGTGACATCTTAAGGCTAGATTGGTAGCTATTATTGTAGGAGAATTCCGCGTACGGTAAGCACCTTTCCCAATCCGAAGTATAATCAAGGGCACAAGCCCGAAGCATGTCCTCTAGGATTTGATTTGTCCTTTCCGTCTGCCCATCTGTCTGAGGGTGGAATGCAGTACTGAATGCAAGATGAGTCCCTAGTGCTTCATGCAGGCTAGCCCAGAAATGAGAGGTGAACTGGGAACCTCGATCTGAGACTATCCTCTTGGGCACCCCGTGCAAACATACGATGCGGTTCATGTACAGTTCTGCCAATTTAACTCCTTTGTAGGTGGTTCTGATGGGAATGAAGTGGGCCACCTTGGTTAACCTATCCACTATGACCCATATGGAGTCGTACCCTGACTTGGTACGAGGTAAGCCAGTTATAAAATCCATCCCGACCTCTTCCCATTTCCATTCTGGAACTTGCAACGGTTGTAACAGTCCAGCGGGCTTTTGGTGTTCAGCTTTCACCCGTTGACATGTATCACAACAAGCCACATATTCTGCGATGTCTCGCTTCATGCGGGGCCACCAATATAGCGGTTTGATGTCTTGATACATTTTGGTACTGCCTGGGTGAATGGTATAGGCTGAGCTATGCGCCTCTTTCAGTATTAGATCCTTGAGATCCTTCTGATGGGGAACAAAGAGACGTTTCTCATACCATAATACTCCCTGCTGATCCTCTATCATTTTAGGGGCTTTTCCTTTAGCCATAAGGTGTTTGAATTTTTGGACTCCAAGGTGTCCTTTTTGGGCGGCTTTAATAAGCTCTTCAAGAGTTGGATGCACTTCCATTGTAGCTATGGTCCCATGCTCTACCATACCCAAGTTGAGGGCCTCCATTTCCCTAAGAAGCTCGCAATTAATTTCTCGCTCTATAACCGCATTACAGTGAGGTCTGCGGCTTAGGGCATCAGCCACTACATTAGCTTTGCCAGGATGATAGTGAACCTCCAGGTCGTAATCTTTAATTAGCTCCAACCATCTCCTTTGTCTAAGGTTAAGATCTGTCTGGGTGAAAATATACTTGAGGCTTTTGTGGTCAGTGTAAATATCACAATGATTTCCAATCAGGTAGTGACGCCAAATTTTTAGGGCATGCACCACTGATGCTAGCTCTAGGTCATGGGTTGGGTAATTATCCTCATGAGAACGGAGTTGCCTAGATGCATATGCTACGACTTTTCCTTCTTGCATAAGCACACATCCAAGGCCTTGGCGTGAGGCATCACAATATACCTCGAAGTCCTTGTGGATGTTTGGCAATACCAGCACAGGAGCTGTTGTCAATCTTTTCTTCAGTTCCTGAAAACTCTTCTCACAGCTTTCGGTCCATTCATACTTCTTCTCTTTCTTGAGGAGGTGGGTCATGGGCTTCGATATCTTGGAGAATCCCTCTATAAAGCGTTTGTAATACCCGGCTAGGCCAAGGAAACTACGCACTTCGGTCACAGAAGTTGGCTGTTTCCATTCCAACACCGCTTCTACCTTAGAGGGATCAACTGCCACTCCTGAAGAGGATAGGATATGCCCTAGAAAACTGATCTCTTGTAACCAAAAGTCACATTTGCTGTATTTGGCATACAGCTGATGCTCCCTGAGTGTCTCTAGGACTAACCGCAGGTGTTCCGCATGTTCTTCAGTGGTCTTAGAATAGATCAAAATGTCATCTATGAATACTACCACAAATTTATCCAGGTATTTCATGAACACTTTGTTCATCAGGTTCATGAAGTAAGCCGGAGCATTTGTTAACCCAAAGGACATGACTGTGTACTCAAACAGCCCATATCGTGTGGTGAAGGCTGTCTTTGGAATGTCCTCTGCCCTGATTTTAAGCTGATGGTACCCTGACCTCAGGTCTATCTTGGAAAAGACTGTGGCTCCTGCCAGTTGATCAAATAGGTCATCAATCCTGGGCAGGGGATATTTATTTTTAATGGTCACCTCGTTCAAGGTTCGGTAGTCTACACACAATCGGGCAGTGCCATCTTTCTTCCGGACAAAGAGTACTGGCGAGCCCCAGGGGGATGAGCTAGGCCGGATAAAACCCTTTTCCTGAAGATCCTCAATTTGGGTTTTCAATTCCTCCAATTCATCTACTGCCATCCTGTAGGGCCTCTTGGCTATTGGGGCAGTGCCTGGCTTTAGGTTGATGACAAATTCAATATCCCGATCGGGTGGCATACCAGGCAGTTCTTCTGGAAAGACTTCGGGGTATTCCCGAACTATAGGCATCCCTTCCAAAGGTGTTTCCTGAAGGTGATGGACTGCTGTCTTTAGTGATGGGCGACCCACTTTAACTTCTATTACTAAGCCAGGATGCTTAGTGAGTATGACCTTTCTATTGGCACAATCTATTAACCCTTGATTTTTGGCCAACCAATCCATCCCTAGGATGACATCCAAGGTTTGGGGTTTGAGGACTAACAAATCTGCCAGGAATTTAAAATTTCCCAGGGTGACCTCTACCTTGGGGCTTACTAGGGTGCTGGTCAAAGGTCCTCCTGGTGAGCTCAACACCACGGGTCTTTTGAGTCTGAAGGTTGGTAGCTTAGCCCTTGCCACAAAATTTCCCGAGACGAAAGAATGCGAAGCCCCAGAATCAAACAAAACTTGTGCAGGAATAGACTGAACAGAGAACGTACCCATAAGTACTCCAGAGGCATCTTGGGCCTCCTCTGCAGTAATGTGGTTCACACGGCCCTGGTTCGGTGTGGAGGAAACCCGTGAGGCTTGAGGGGCCTGGAAACTCTTGCTTGCTGCTGATGACTGTCCTCTCGATGGGGCGGCTCCCATATTAAACTTGGCTGGGGTGCCCTGACGATCGGGGCATTTATTGGCAAAGTGCCCTTTTGCTCCACAGTTAAAACAATGCAGATGTGCAGCTGGGTTGGGAGAGGGGGACTGTGCCGAAAAACGAGGCACACGAACAACATTCCCACTGGAGTGCTGAGCTGGAGCTGTAACCTTAGGTGCTGAAGTCACTCCCTGCCGGAAAGAGGTATTACCTTGATACATTGGCCTTGGTTGGAAACCACCTTGAGGCCTCTGTGATACCCACTTCCTTTTACGGCTGGCTTCTAGGAGCTTCCTTTCATTCTCATAGATAAGGGCTTTATTGACCAGGTGGTGAAAGGTAGGGTGGTCAAGCAAGATCAACTGTGCTCTCATTTCCTCTTGCATCCCTTCAAGAAAGCGGTCAATTTTCTCCTCTTCTGTGGCTATGTCAGTTGGGGCATAACGAGCTAACTGGTTGAACTTGGTGAGGTAGTCATTCACTGACATGCTCCCTTGCTTCAGTGCCCGAAACTCGTTCCTCTTCATCCTCATTATCCCTGAGGGTATGAAGTTCTTACGGAAGATATCTTGGAACTCGGACCATGAAATGGTAGCTCCGGCAGACTCGGCTTCCTCTCCTTCGCTGGTTTCTTCTTCCTCAGGATCCTGCTGGTCCCCCTGTTGAACAGTAGCTGCTGAAGTAGCTCCACCATCTTCTGGCTCTACCTCTTCTTCATCTGGCTCATCATAAGACGTCTCTTCCCCACGGACTGCCAGAAAGTTCTCCCACCAGGCTGCGGCTGCACCCTTAAACTGATGGGTAGCAAAATCCACTTTATCTTCTTCTGCACAGCGTGCTAGACGAAGCTTCTTTTCTGTATCTCGTAACCAATCTTCAGCTTCCAGCGGCTCGCTAGCTGAAGAGAATGTCAGAGGTCTTGTCCTTAGGAAGTCTGCTAACTTAGAGCTCCTGTTGGCTGACCCAGACTGCTGACTAGCTAGCATGGCATGAAGAATTTGAGTTTGTTGGGCCATCAACTGCTCCATGGTGGGAGGTGCTGGGGGTGGAGGTGGAAGACTGCGGCCTTGGCCTCTACCGCGGCCTCGTCCTCGTCCTTGTCCCCTACCGCGAGTGGCTGCTCTTCTTGCCCTGGGTGCCATCTGAAACACATAAGATGTTAAAACTTGGAAAGAAGAGGAGGGGAAGGGCATATATGAGGGGTCACTAGCCCTCTAATCAACACACAGAAGAACCAAATAAGACAGCCAAGTAGAACGATAAAACATAAAGCTTGCATTAGTCCATTACAAGAGAGGGGTTGTATGACTCAACAGTGGGGCCTACCAGCTTCACTGAGTCATATTCACACCTCTACACAACGTCTACTACAGGGGGGGAGGTACAAAAGCGGAACTGATAAAGTGCTTGCGGTACCCAAAATACTGCTAGCAAGCATGGCCAAAAGCTATCCTACTACTCCTGTTGATACTGCCACTACGCGATGTCGATCGGAGAGATGGAGCGGCTACGGCTGCGGCTGCGGGTCGGTGAGCTCGAGGCAGTGCGCGAGTCGTCGCTGCTCGGCGAGAGGAGAAGACGACGGCCGCTGCTGGAACCTCTGGCGTCTGCTGCGGTGAAGCCCGGAGGTGGGCGCGTGCTCTTACAAGCAGTGAGCCTAGTACGAAGTCCACACCGGCATGCCGGTGCTGCACCTCTGTCAGTAGGGGCGGGCAGAGGCAGAGTAAGGCTAGTGGAAGCCCGTGCAGGTGTAGGCGCCGGAAGTGCTGGTGCTGACGAAGCTGCTGCCGCAGGTAGCGCTGGAAGTGGTGCTGCAACTGCTGCTGCCACTGCGGGAGGCAGTGGGGCTGGAACCCTCTCCGGTGAGGCCGGCGTGTAGGTCGGGGAAGCTGGAGTGTAGGTCGGAGAAGCTGGCGTGTAGGTCGGAGAAGCTGACGCGTAGGCGGCCTGAGCCCGAAGAAGCGCGAGCTCAGTCTCTGCAGCGACCCGCTCTCGCTCAGACAAGGCGAGGGCGGTGTCCCGTCCGGTCAACTGGAGGCGAAGCTCGTCTGTGTGCTCGTAGCTGGCTGTCAGTAGTGTCCTCAGTCGTCCGATCTCCTGGAGCGCCCGGCAGTAGGTGTTGACCATCGCCTGGGTCAACTGTACCTGGTGAGTCAGCCGGGGGTCGTCCACGGGTGCGTCCAACTCCTCGGGAAGAGGTCCGCCCGCGTAGAAGATCGGGAAGTAGCAGAAGGGGGACGGCACGAGCTCGGGCCCGTGTAGCTGCATCAGCCTGGCTGACAGCAGCTGAGCAGCGTCCTGCACGGCGTCGGCGCGACGGCCCCTGGGGTGGCCGATGGTGACGACAACAGGCTCAACTCCTCCTGGTCGGGCGTAGACAAACCCCTCCATGATCCACGCCTCCTGGTCTCGGGTCTGGATCCGTCGCCCCCGGAAGATGGGGTGCTGGTCGTACTTGAGGAACTGCAGCAACAGGCGAAGCAACTCGACGTGGTCAGTCTCGCTCTCCGCGTGAGTAAGGTAGTCCCAGGGAGCGGCTGAGGAGGATCCGGCCATCTACATTTTTAGAGAAAACAAAAGGTCAGACCAGGTAAAGGAAGAGAGAGTGCAGAAGAGTAAAGTCTAGGAAAAGTAAGAGTAAGAAGTAGTAAACTATATTTTATCAAAGTCTTTGTTAGTTTTCGAAATTAGACACCATCCTTAAGGCACGACCATCTTAACTAGGTTTCTACAGTCGTATGCTCTGATACCAGCCCTGTCGGACCCCAGGTTTGAACCAACCCAGAATCCCTGTGATTTCACTGCACTATTCCCTGGATCAGTAGATAGTGCTCACAGATACATTGCTGATTCATTTCATACACGATACATGACATATTATTACAATACCAGGGTACACAGGTCCCATATAAGGACAAGTATTACAAAAGGGGCTTTCAGGCCACAAAAGTTCAGTGTACCATTGCATTATTGGCGGAAGCAAAAGGGAGGGTCATCTCCCCACAGGCAAGCGACCGGGATAACCTAGGTGTGCTTAATATCATCCAGGGGACCTGGTTAACGTTAAGGACACCTTCCAATTAGATTGGTCGGCCAGACTGTAAGGAGAGAATAGATTCTAGCCTAGCTACCACCATCTTCATTTCCTTCGCCCTCCTGATCCTGGTAGTACTCATATTGGTCTTGATTTGCCAACTCTGGGGGAAAAGGGGGGGAGAGCGAGGTGAGCACACACAACCGTGCTCCGCGAGCCAACATTCACAGAAATGCATGTAATTATATGCAAAGCTTGACAAAGAGGGCTCAGGTTTATTTATTTGCGAAGAGCGACAGTTGTAAATAACATAAGTACAAACCCTATGACTTAGCAATTTAACAAAACATGTTTTCAAGAGTTGAATGATGTAATATGTATTTAGTGGTATCAGCTACATCCACCGATGCTAAGTATTTTGGAGTTACTAGACTATAACACCACTGGAGTACTTCCCTCCAGGAAAAACTCAAAGGTTGGAGTACTTCCCTCCAATTTGCTTTTCTTTCCCGCCCACAAGAATTTTTGAAATAGAACTAACTCAAGGAAGTTTCCATGTCTGCCCCTGACCGTGGGCGCGGCTATTCGAATAGTTTATTCTCTGCAGAGATCGTACACTTTACCCACCAGAGACGACCCGCTCGTTGCCCCGCACGATTCCGTAGTCGTGCGGTTGAGTAGGTCACCACAATAGCCTTTTGAACTACCTAGCCCCTTTCGTCATCCCACCTTATGGGCTGCTCCCACCGGCGGTGGGTCCCATACTTTGCACGGGATGTCTCCACGGGAACTAGCGCCGTCGGACTCCACTCTCCATAACGCTAGCACGGCTGGAGACGTCACCCTCCTCTCGGTGTCCCTTTAGGCCCTCCTTTGCCCTTACAGCACTTCTCTCCACTACCGGTGAGATGAGTTTCGGGGGTTCGATAGAATTACTTAGCTAAGCTGCAATTTGCAGACTGGTGGTCGTACTGTTGTACACGGAGATGCCATCACAGGATTAAGTCCTTAGTGTGTTCGGGCGGTTCAAACCACAAGCCAATGTGCTACTTCCACACCCACCACTCTTACCGTCCGCCCAAACAGTTATAGCAAGTTTTGAGGGTTTCGGGAAGTCTAAAATAGATTGCCACAAAATATCCAGTCACGTACCTCCCGTGACTAGCCCAAAACTAGTGCTCAAGTTTTTGAAAGCAATGATTAGGGCAGGCAATGCCCTAGACTGGACAGAACTCGCATGGCATTTAATTTAAACATATACCTATTTAGGATAGTAACAGTAATACCTACGGCGACAAGGTACATGATCTATCAAAATTCAAGGAGGGTATAGCTACATACATTTTTAGATCTTCGAGTGGGGGTAACTACCTTACAGTTCACATACTTTATACGTGAAATAATGCATGTAGTTTGACTATTTTTAAACCAAGATAATTTGCAAGAAAACATAGGAGCAGAATGATCAAGAATATTGACTCGCCTGGGTCTAAAAGTAGAGGGTCTTGCTGATCTGGAGGTAGGTCACCTTGCTGCTCTGGCGTGCCTTCAAATTCTACTCGAACGAAGCAGACCGACAAAGCAGGAAACAGACATAGAGCACAAATAAGCATAAAATAACAAGCAAAAGAGCTCAAAAACAGACCAAACCAGAACCAACAGAAAGGGCTTGATTTTAGAAAAATTTAGAATCAAGTTTCGCCCAAATCGGAGTTACGATGAGAGAGAACGAGTCGTTTGAAGTTTCATTCCCGGGAAAATCCTAAAAATGAAAAAGGAGAGAGAGAGTTCACTCTCTGACATGTGGGTCCCGCGGGTTTTTAATTTTAATTTCAGAATAATCTTTATTGGGGAAAACTCTGAGTATGACAGGTGGGGTCCACGGTTTAATTAATTTTCTAAATTCTGAAAACGGGCCAGAGACTGACATGTGGGCCTAGGCACTGTACAAGGGCCCACCTGTCAGTGTCTAAAGCCATTTCCCGGGGTTTTTAACAGTTTTAAATTAACGGAGGGCCCATGTGTCAGCCTAACTAGGGGTTTTAAACGTGCTTAGGCCCACTGTCAGAGAGGCGATTACCTCGCTAATCAACGGAGATTAACAGTTAATCAGGGGGCTAATCGCGCGGGAGCAGAGCTCCGCCCGACCGAGCGGCGGCGGAGCCAGCCGGCGGCGAGGAAGGTGGCGACCGCACGGGAAGAGAACCAAAATGGGTTACCCATTCCCGTGCGCACCCGTCGGAGGAGTTAATCGACCGAAGGTGGACAGGGAGGTCGCCGGCGGCGAGCTAGGCGGCGGCGGAGCCAGGGAATGCTCGGGACGGCGCCTACGGCTACGAGGGTGCAATTAAACAGTAGGGAAGCTTCTCGGGACAATTCGAAACTCACCGGAGAAGAGAACGGGGCTCGGGAAGTGGTGGAGGCGGCTGGCGTCGGCGAGCTCCGAAGGCGGTGGGGGTTGACCGGCGCCGGAGAAGACGAGTGGGTGAAGTCCCAAATCGAAGGTGCGGTCAGCTTCACGGGGTGGCGAGGACGCTCCGGCTACGAGGAATCGGCCGGGGGTCCCTCGAATCGACGGCGGTGAGGAGTGGCCGGAGCCGGGGAAGAACGGGCGTCGACGACTGAAAAGAGAAGGAAAACCCGATTAAACTCGAGGGGAGGTGCTCGGGGGTGAGAGGAAGTAAAGGAGAAGAGCAATGCCGGCCGAGGAACGTCGGGGTGAGCTGGCGGCGGCGACGGCCCGAAGAGCGGCCGCCGACGGTGATTTTTGTGGCGAAGAACGGGGATGGAAGGGGGGAAACTAGTGGCCACGGGAGGGTTTTTATAGTGGCAAAAAGTAGGGGTGTAGGACAGAGGGGGCATGGGCGACGGAGCTCCCGCTCCTGTAGCGTACCCGGCGAGAGGAGGAGCGTGACGGGGGCTAGGCACGTAGGGCGCACGGACGGCATGGCTGGGGTACCGCGCTTCTACGGCCGCACAGAGGAGGAGGGGGTGGGCGGCATGGCCAAGTTGGTCCGGCGGCCTCCACTTGGGTACGGCGGCGTGGCAGCGGGGCTACGGCGGCACGGCTGGCATGGACGGCGGCGCTGGAGCGGCGGGGGAAGGACTCGGCTCCACTGTGGCCCATTCAATGCGACGGCGACGGCCATGCCGGAGTTGGCGAGCGGCGACGTGGCCAGGACTACGGGGTCGGAGGCGGTTCCATCGGCTCGTCCCGGCGGCGAGTGGGAAGCCGGCGCGTGGAGAGCCTACGGCGGGGGGGGGGGGGGCCGGGGCCTGGGCCGACGGGGACGCCGGGGAGCGCGGGGAGACCTCCACGGGGCACGCGCGCGCGGGGAACCCGGGGGCGGGCCGCTGCCGCTGGGTCCGGCGAGGGCGCGCGCAGAGCGGAGAGAGAGGCGGAGTGCGGCCGCTGCGGGAAGAAGAAGGAGAGGGGGGGCGTGGCGCTGGGCCGGGCGAAGCCCAGAGGGAGACGGGGAAAAGAGGGCCCGGGGAAAAGAGCAGGCTGGGCTGGAAGAAAAGAAATCGGGCCGCGCGGGGGAGAAGAAAAGGAGAGTTGGCCCACCCGGGAAGAGACAAAAAGAGAGGGAATTTAGGTAGGGCCAAAAGGGATTTTTGCTAAGATAAATTAATTTAAATTTTGAAATTTTGAGATTAAATTTCCAATAACCAATAAAACAAGGCAATTAAGCAAATTAAAAAAAAATGGGGTGTCACACATAAGCATTCTAAGAACTAAGCTTGTTTTTCTCCAATGTATTGAACTGATTCCTACTAATAACTGGGACCCACGTTACATTAAAAACCCACAAAATAATAATATCCTCTCCCAACTGCACTCTCTTATATGTAGTTGTTTAATGCTCATATGGATTGTTTATAAGTAGAGTATGGTTCAATGCATTTTTTTAGAATCGACCCCTCCAATATATTGAATCGATTCAATGACTTTTCTCTTCTCATTTAAACTGGCTAAAACACAATATTAAAGATGGTCTAAGTGCACGCCCTAATTATTCTCTCTTATTCCTTCCTCTTCCATTCCCTTCGGCCTTACAACTTTCTTAGGCCTTACAACTTTCCATTCCCTTCGGCCTTACAACTTTCTTAGGCCTTACAACTTTCTTAATCATGGTGCTTGACCAAACTACATCTTAGGCCATATACGATGTTGTAATATCAATTGTCTATAAGTCTTATCATGTAGGGATACGAAATGACATGGAGGAGAGAGAACATAGAGAATTAGGCTATTTCTTATACAACAGTTGACTGTAATATGAGAAACAAGACACATTATATTATGAAAAAACTGTCTATAGAGACATGTAAAAATATAACACATTGTAAGAGTTGTCTTTAATACCATCTATAGATGACATAAAAGGTATTATAGATAATAATTGTTTATTATATTATACATACACTTATAAAACTAACATATGGAGTGCTTATCATTTTGTCCATCAATATGGTTTCCGCCGTAGATGCTTGATTGTTATTTTTTTAATTATATGTTGGTGAAAACTATTAAAATACAGTGATACCGAAGTACTTGTATAACAAATTTTGTAGCACCATCTTCTTATTAAAAAAAAATCTAAATACCTTTACGTATATTAGAGATCAAAGTTCAAAACATTGCCTGCACAACATCTAGGACGGATTTATTCATCATATACCCTCCTCATAGATGAGAATTCAGGATTTACCCTTCTGGCCCACATGTCAGTGACTTACGATGACCCCACATGTCATTGAGGCGGGAGGGTAAATCCTAGATTTGCAAAAAAACGGGAGGGTATATGATCAAGTTCCCCCATCTAGGACAAGGAAGAAAGAATGGATGAAGTACTTCGAATTTCGGAAGAATGGATGAAGTACTTCGGATTTCGGAATCTCCGACGGCGTGAGGACTGGACAGTGGTACTAGTGTCAAGTCGTGTCTTGGAGACATGAACCATCAATTAATTATTTCTTCAACTATCAACTCACCACGTTCTCATTTGAACTTTTTTTCCTTATAACTTATTTTATATTGTATCTGATTTATTTTGTACTATTTTACTGGTGTTTTTGTATAATTAAATTTTAAAAATAAAAATATATTAGCTCATCACATACAATGTAAATGAATACAGAAAATAAGAAAAACCAAAAAAAACAGAAAAAGACGAAATTCAAGAATAGTGAACTAGAAGCCAAAAACCAGAAACTGAAGCCGAAACGAGCGGGGCGTTGGAACCAGCCACATTGTACGATAAGGGCATTCTTAATAGTGACGCTATATGACAATATCCAAAGATTGCCATCTTATATAGACATCAGATTAAATATTATCATCTCAATGTACTATGTCTATCATTTGGCCCACCTAATCAATACTGTAATTTAATATTTATTTCCAATTCTCCCTCCCAATGCACCGTTTAATGTAGTGGTACATCTTTGTAATGTGGTAGAAATCCATTCTCTCCTCAATAGATGTCTTAGCTAATATCTTCATGTTGGATTGCGTGCTCAAGCAAGACATGAGGCTATCTTTAGTGTATTGAACTAATGTCGATTCAAAGTCATATATACCACGTAAAAAGCTTATTTTTCTCCAATGTATTGAACCGATTCATACTAATAATTGGGACCTACCACAAAATAATAATATCCTCTCTCAACACTCTCTCTTTTATGTAGTTGTTTAATACTCATATGAATTATTTAATGCTTTGAATTGACTTTTAAGTAGAGTTAGGTTCCATGCATTTTTTTTGTTACAATCAATCTCTCCAATATATTGAATCGATTCAATACATTCTCTCTCCTCATTTGAATTAGCTAAAACACAACTTTAAAGATAGTCTCAGACATTGCTTCCCTCTCTCCCTTTATTAATTTCCTATCTAATTCAGTACTAATCCTATATAGTATGCTAATTAATGCTATAGATATTACTTACATAGAATCGTTGGAAGTACCCTAAATACCACAGTGGTCACACCTCTCATCCCTTCAGGTACTCCTGCAGTTTGCGTTTTGCAGCCCTAGAACGTGCATAGGAGAAAAAAGAATTTATTCTACGATGAGCTCCTACTTTTCACAGGGATCCTTATTTTGGGACCCTACGCGAATTGTTGGCCATATCTTGCATGTTCAATATAATGGCTGTTTCGAGGAGGAGAGGATTGCTGTATTGGATATCCGCATCGCATTGCTGGGCACAACCGCCGGCTTTGCGGGGATGCCTCCTTCATGGCTCGAGAGTGATGGCTGCTGCTCTTGGGACGGCGTCGCATGCAATAACAGCACACAACGCATATCCCATCTCTGCCGGCTCTCCTTCCTCAATGGCGACGTCACACCTACAATTGGATGTCGGATGAACTTGAATTCGACAGCCTTTTCGACGTTCCCTGAGCTTCAGCTCCTCGATTTCTCTATGAACTATGGCAGCTTTCAAAGTTGGGATGGTATGTACTAGTTCCATTATATACATGCAAACACTTTTTTTTTTCTTTTACGTGAATATTAGGAGAGACTGAGTTCCAGTCAATTCCAAGCAAGCCTCCCACCATGCTTATTTACACTTCCTGATATCGAACACTTGGATCTCTTACGAAATCTCTTTAAAGGAAGTATTCCTATGAGCTTGTCTTCGAATCTTTGTTCATCACTTAAGGCCCGGAACTTTTCCGTGAACAGTTTAAGTGGTAATTTGTCACTCTTCTGGTTGAGAAATCTCACCAATCTCGAGAAGATAGATCTGTCAAGAAACGCTAATTTGGCTGTTGACGTTAATTTCCCTGGTTGGGCTCCTTCATTCCAATTGAAAGAGCTTGTGCTCTCTGGTTGTGACCTTGACAGGAGCATTATTGCAGAACCACATTTTCTACGCACAAAACATCAATTAGAGGCGCTTGATTTGTCCAACAACAGCTTGTATGGGAGTATGCCCAACTGGTTGTTTACAGAGGGAACAGCATTACTTTACCTTAACCATGGAGATAACTTGCTTACCGGATCATTATTTGACTCAGTAAGTATGGTACGCCCAAACGAATAAACAAGCTATCAAACTGGTAGCTGGCTCTGCCAAATAGGCCGAGTCCAGCCCACATCCTAACCCATTTATGCCCATTAATGCTTTCCCCCTTCTCGAAGGCTCAAGGCAGCCCAGCCCCAACAAACCCTAGCCCGCCGTCTTCACAGCTTCACGCCTCCACGGGCGCAAGGGAGGGGCTGAGGGAGTCGGCCAGGGCCGAGGTTGGCCGCGCCGGTTAGGAGGCAGGTAGCGGCGGCGGCATCTCGTTCCCAAATCTCATAGAGAGGTCAGTGTGCTTCTCGTTCCCAAATCCCAATTTTTTTTCCTTTCTGAAGGCTAGGTGTTCGATGAAATGCTTCTGTGATGAACATATGCAACGACTGCTTGTGATATCCCCTTACAGATCAGACTAACTACAACTAGGAGAGTAGACCACTATTGAGAGAGATTAGGAAGGAAAGTTGTTATGTTTACTAGTGTAATTTCGCAATCGTTTTGCTAGCTTCCTTGCCACTTTACATGCTTAATCAATCTAGGCTTGTCTTGCGTAGCAGCTTTACTGTGTTTTTTTTACTGCCCTGTGTGAGGATCTAGAATGTGGGAGCAGAAATGAAGGGCTAATAGCCTTTACTTTCATCCTGCTGCAGGTTAATTTAGTGTCAAACCACAAAAGGAGGTTGCTATAGCAGCAGAATAGCAGCAAGCAGGATGAAGTTTAGAGTGGTTTGCAGGAAGGTGTATGACTACGTGAGATACGATCTCAAGGAGATCGCGTTTCCGTCTTCTCTGCCAGACCCTCCGCACATTAAGAAGCGGCCTAAGCTCACCTGGAAAGACAAGTGGTGCATTCTGAAGGAGGCAACCAGGCTCTATGGGGCTTCCTGGGTCAGAAACATCGGCCCTGAGCTCAGACCAAACGACTACAAGAAAGCCGAAGAGGAATCCGGCTCCAACAGTGGGGAGGCGACAAGTGAGCCTACCGTGCTTGAGGACCTCGCGGCCGCCGCAAGGGGTGGGGCTGAGACCCTGAAGCCCGCATTGCGGCGCATTTACATGACCCGCGCCTCGACTTACACAACCGCGCTGAAGAACTATGTAGAGACCTATCAAGAAGGGCTCAAGGGATTATTGGAGGAGAAGGCTGCGGCCAAAGGTCCACAGCAAGGCAATGAGGCGACGAAATCACCACCACCACCATCAGCAGCATCGTCGTGATTGTGTTTTGAGTATCTCAGCAAACGATGACAGTAAAGAGTTGCAGCGTATCGTTCGTATGGTAATCGATCGAGTTGATGCATTGTCTTCCTTTGTAGCTTGCCCAAGAGTGGCTGTCTAATGTCTAGGATATAACACTATACAACAGCCAGTGGTGCTTTCTCATTTCAGCAACAATTGTGTCATGAAAAGGTTATGAACAGCCAGTGGTGCTTCCTCATTGGCTTTCTTGTAGTCGTTTGGTCTGAGCTGTTCTTGTTAGAACTACCAGGCGATCAGGGAATACACTGTAGTAGTGGGGTACTTGGCCCCTTTCTCCATTCTACCCTAATTTGCTACTACACTACCACTAAACATTGTTGGCAAGGAATTGATTGAAGTTTGGTAAGCTTGATTCCTGTAGGAGGGGTAATAATGGCCGAGGTGATCTTCTATATCATACACAGTGGTCAGCCTTACTTAACGCGCTCAAATGTCAAGGTGCTCTAGGTTGATCATGCTTAAAGCATTGATTGAAGTTTGGTAAACTTGATTCCTGTAGGAGGGGTAATAATAGCAGAGGTGATCTTCTATATCATACACAGTGGTCAGCCTTACTTAACGCGCTCAAATGTCAACCTGAAAAAAGAAGATTGATGCTAAATTGAAACATAGTCTGGAAACTCATAATTAGAAGAGTACACAAAGAAATTTTTGGTTGCTTACCCATGTACCCATGAGAGATGAGAACACAACATTGGCCTCAGCGGCATCTTCAACCCTGAACTGCTTCAACAGCCTCCTCGCAGGATCCATCGTTGTTTCCCATAATTATGCAGGCATCATCTCACCCAAACCTATTTAGCAACCAGATAAAAGGATGCAAAGTAAACATCTACCATCAAAATAAGAATATACGATTTTATATGGTTTCGGTATCATGCACTTGGTATCCATGCACTATCTGAAGTTTCCAGGAAAATAAAGCATAAATAATACGTCTATTCATAGAAGTAAAGGTGGGCATCCCCTGTGCAGTGCATAGCTGTACGAACCAGTTTGGTACCTGACAAACCATGTTTGCTAAGAATGCCAACAGTTCAAAATACCATTGTTTTTAAAAAGAAGGAAAAAGAAAAGAAAATGAGATGGTTATCTTACAAGCACTATTTCTCACATGCACTTGACGCAAGTGCACACACACCTGGGAACAAACCAGGAGGGTTGCCATGCAGCATAGAAGTAGATGGGAAAGGTGCATCTTGTGAGATGCAGGAGAGGAAGGAACTAGGGGAGGGAGATAGAGTCCCTAACTCCCTATGGCATGTTGGAGAAAGGGGAGGTCAAGGAAAGTACTTGGACAAGAATGAGAAACTATTCAGCAGTAACAATGGGGAGTTTGTGCAGTTTTCTGGAAGTAGTTGTGCATAAAGACGAACGTGTGCATGGGATACATGGTGGAATTAGTGTTGGCTTGGTTGATATTCGAGAGGAGATACAAAAGAAAATTGCAAATATTAGGAAATGTGAAAAAAAAATGGATACTCATCGAGTTCACAAACCATAGATAATAGATTAGAGAATAAGCAACATAGGAAACTTTGTTAGTTCATAATTGTTGTCAACAAACTCTTGAGAAATAGTGACTTCAATTTTAGCAAAGTGATATCATGTCACCTAGTGAATGGTTTCTATACAGATGGGCCTTTTATTAGATAATTCCAAAAAAAAAAAACTTGGCAAACTATTGTCAACTAGAAGAGGCATTAACACGTAGACAAATGTATTGACAGATGACTTTGATATGCTGAGAAATTTTCTTAATCGTTCATCGGTGCTCATTAGTTGGATGGGTTTAAACGTTGTACCTTCAAACCTTTGGATATGATAAGAAGCATTAGCAGGGAAGGTGTTAACTAGCTCTTTAAGACCAGCATCATCATAGCAGTAGCGCTCAACCTAACACCAGAAGGTATATATCAACTAGATATTTAAGATCAACAATTCATTCAAATTTCGGGTTTGTTTATATTGGCTTTTACTAATGGCTTGTAACACCCCGCCCGCCCTCTGGGCCAGGATGCTACCACCACTGCATACTCATACCATTATCAACACTAGAAGAATTTAAATCAACTCTGAATGATACTTAAATTGCTACGTTCAGATACCACATAGCATCCTTAACAATTACTCTAGCCTAGTAAAAGATAAAGTAACTGGCAAAAGTGATACAAAAGTGCTGCTGGGTCGTGTTGATTATTCATGTGCTACTCCCACCCGAGCAAGACATCCTCAACGGTCACCTAAAAACATCAACAAAGCAAGGGTGAGTCTGAAGACTCAACAAGTACATAATAGAACAATAGACACTACCAACATAAGTAAGCATATAATCATAATGCACATATATCATCATGTTCATAACATCATTCTCATAGCCAAGCAATGCAATGCCATGCCTCATTACTCTACATGCTCATATGCTCTTCACTTTGCAAGTACCGGTACTGCCGAGTGAACACCCGTCGATGTTCACCCATCGTGGGCCCGCCCTCATAGGAACGGGGCCCCTCCACTCCCGTGGAGGCCTACCGAAGTAGGTCTTACTCAAGAGCACTCCGGATTAGTCCACTAGCTTTACTCATAGCTAGGGACTTTCTCACCGCCCTCACTCTTGAGTGCTCCTCATGCAAATGCACATGCCCATGATCATATTCACGCTCATCACTAGCATTACTAGTAGACAAGCATCTTTGCCTACCTCCATCATCATTGCCATCATTTACCATGCAACCTTATGTCAGGTAAATATCACATTTCCACATAGATATCATGTAATCAACGCATTTCTACATAGATATCATCATACCAAATAAACATCGCATATTCATAACCCTTGGTCTACCGCTCTACCATGTACTTGCCTGTTAACCAAACGAAGTGGAGCGTCGTGCGGACGGCGTCGGCTCGGGACCTCCACCTGGACAAGCAAATAGTCCGATTTAACGCATCATACGAGACCAGAGATTAACTGGGCGACGACGATATTATACGCATAACCCGTTTCTGGCATAGAAATGCACGGCTTTCAGGGGTCTATTGCTCAGGTCCCGAAACCCCTTCTTCTTCTTTTTTCCTCTTTCTTTTTCTCCTCTTTTCTTTTCTCTTCTTCTTCTCTCTTTTTTTCCCTTCCTTTCTTTCCCTTTTCTTTTCTTTCCTTCTCTCTCTCCTCCTTACCCGGCCGGCCGAACCGGCCTCCCTTTCTTTTTTTCCTCTCCTGGCTCCCCCCTCTCTCTCCCTTATCCTCACCTCTCTCTCTCTCTCTTTCCACTCGGTCGAACGGCCTCGGCCTCCTCCTCCGCCCGGGGCGGCGCGGCGGCGCACGGCCGGCCCGACGTCACCGGCGGCCCTCCCGCCGCCCCCTGCCTCCTCCTCTCCCACCCCGCTCTCTCCCTCACGCTCGGGCCGCGCTCGGCGCACCCCCCGGCGGCGCGGCCCCGACTCGGCGTCGCCGGCCCCGGGCTCCCCACCGCCGTCCTCGGGCTCTCCGCCTCCGGCTCCCCTCCGCCCCTCACTCTCCCGCCTGGGGCCGGCGCGGCGGCCGCACGGGAGGCTCGCCGGCCCCGGCCCTCTTTCTCCGTCGGCCCCCCTCCTACCTCCTCCCCTTGCGCGAAGCCGAGCGGCCGGCCCCCCTCCCAGGGCGACACGGTGGCGCACAGGTGCGCCGACTGCCGGGCCGCCGGCCCGCCGCCGCCTTCTCCTACGCAGCCCCCACCCTCTCTCTCTCTCTCTTGCGCGGGTGCTCACCTGGTGCTGGCCGAAAGGGTGTGGCTGTGAAGGGATGGTTCCGTGGAGAAGAAGAGGAGAAGAGTGTTGTGGGTTGAGCTGTGGCAGAGGTGATGAAATGGGGAGAGGGTGTTGACTGCTGCTGGACGCAAGGCCCAGGTGGCTCACATGCACGCTGCATGCTTGCCACCTCCCTCTGGCAGAAGCAAAAGGTAGGTGAGGTGTAGCTGGCATTTTTTTTCCTGGTATTACATGGCTTTTGGCTACAGCTGATGAATAGAAGTAGTTGATGAATAGTAGTGTAATATGTAAGAAAGACGATGCAATAAAATGCACTATAATATTTAAACTGCCATGCAACTTACGGAATTGTGATATAATAAAATACAAAGTACGCTACAACATGTAAAATGGAAAAGTAGTGGTTGATAGAAGCAGCCTGTATAAACTGAAGGATTCATATTGGCTTCTACTTCTAGAAGTAGAAGCCAGAAATAGAAACCAATATGAAATGACTCTAAGTAGGGATGTAAACGAGTTAAGCTCAAGCGAGCCTACCCTTCCAAGCTCGAGCTCAGTAGAAGTTCGAGTCAAGCTCGAGTTGGGGTCCAAGCCTAGACCTATACTCAAGCTCGGCTCGTTGAAACTCGGTAACAATTAAAATAATTTATTGTACACTAATTTTCAATAATAAGAAAAGTTCAAAATCAAAATCAGCTCAAGTAAACTCGATAATAGTTAAAATAATTTAAACATACATCAATTTTTAATAATTAGAAAAGCTCGAGCTCGAGTTCGGCTCAGGTAAGCTCAGTAAGAGTTAACATGTATCACTATTTAATCTCAATTCAAGGCTCGCGAATTATTCAAACTCGGCTCGATGAAACTCACGAGCTTGAGATCAAGCTCGAGTTCAGCTTGTTTAAGTTCAAACCAAGTTTGAATCGTGCTTAAAACGAGCCAAGCTCAAGTAGCTCGTGAGTCTTGAACTTTTTTTACAGTCTTAGCCCTAAGGGTGGTACATATCAGCGAACGTGGTCCAAAATTGTTCCACGAACATTTTGTTTATCTTCGCATTGATATATAAATATAAAAGACCAGAAATGTTCAAGAGTACATTGAATCTCATGCATAAAGGAAAACAACAGTAAATTATTTATGAGGAGGGGATGTGTGTACAGGGAGTTGGGAGGGTAGGACGATGGACAAACTCCCCTTTTATGTTTAAAATTATTAGATATCCTATCTTATTTTAGGCTTTGACTTTTGCTGATCACAAATGAATTCAGAAATCTTCATAGTTGAAGGTGATTCCGCTGGGGGTAGTGCAAAGCAAGGTCGGGATAGGAAATTTCAGGTACAACTTTTGCTTTCCAATCTAGTGTTGCTAACATATATTCAACAGTTTTACCACCAGAAGAATTGCAAGATTCCTAATGAAGTTGGGAGTAATATTTTATTATAGGTATCTAGATATTGCGTCATTTGTCTCATTTGATAAGAGAAGTTTATTTGACTAATTCTTGTTTACTAGCTGCTAGTACTGCTGAAGCAGATATTAAACATCGCTTATCTACTGGTGTTCTTTATGCCAACCTCCAGATATTCCTTGAATATATGTATTATTTTCATAAAAATAAACTTCCAACACATCAGTTTATGCTTTTGAACCGTAAAGATGTTAGGGCACTTCCTCACTTTGCAAAGCAACATGGCATACGTGGATATTAGAAATTACATTTCATACGAAACCACTTACCCAGAAGAACAACACTGAGAGATGCATTATGCGTTAATCAACAAGGACCAAACTTTTTTTTGCTGTCCTCTATGAAGACCAAACTTGATGGATTTATCATGAACATCCATTCACCTTTTCTTGTTGCAACTAGTCATTCTCGTTCCACCATTTCTGTGGTAGCCGTGGCTTATTTCTGGCTTTTTGCAAAATACGAGGTAGATGTTGCGGTTATTGAAAATAGGTGACTACCCACGCTGCGCTTGCTTTGCACTTGCTGTCAAAGTCAATTTTTTCAAGGGATCGCAAGAGGATACGATAGAAGATAGAAATGGTTACAGTAATTCATAATTTTGTTCAGAAGTAGTTATGGTTGAGTGGCTGAGTAAGTAAAGTAACCTTAACAAGATCAGTAATTACCTTGTCATGGACAATATATCCTTTTACTTCGGCTGGTTACCCAAGTGGTTGTTGCCTGCTTGTAAGCTAATCTTTTGTCTTGTTTTCTGTCAACATAACTTGTATGGATTTCTTTTTACTGGAATATTTCAAGGGTGAGAATGACAGACATCCTGATGCCGAAAAGTAGATTCAAACTAGGAAGAGCACCGTGTACCTTTATGATCCTATCATTCTTTTTGTATAGAAAGTTATCCATTTCTAGTTCTCCTCAACAAAAGAAAAGGAAAAGGAAAAGGAAAGAAAGCTATCCATTTCTAGGTTCAAGGTCTACATGGACACCAGCACTGGGAGCTGTAATATTTGTGTAGCTTGAGCAGCTAGTAGCAAATGGACGTTCTCTTGTTAGTCCATGAAAATCAATATTCCTGAAAATTTCATCTCATAAAAGCCTAGCAGCTGCAAGTGGCATCCATAAATTAAGTTGCCAATGTTCGAAGTAAAACGCTAGTAGTTTTCTGGCGTGAATTGGCAACATAATGGTTAGAGAACTATACAGTTGTTTGTTTCGTAGATACCCTTACTATAAAATGTGAGATGGGGGCTGATAATCTGTTGTTCTATACCAAGTGTGTTTGCAACTTACATACCATTTTCCTGTCATTCACTTATATCTAAGCATGCCTTAAAAATGGACAGGCTATTTTGCCTCTAAGAGAAAAAAAATTCTCAACATTGAAAGGAAGGATGAAGCAGCCTTGTACAAAAATGAAGAAATCCAAAATCTTATTCTTGCTCTTGGATTAGGAGTGAATGCGCGTACTGTTTTGTTCTGAACTCCTACTGTTATTGGCTTTTCTTTTGTCTAATATATTATTTCAGGGTGAGGATTTTAAGAAGGAACCCCTTCGGTATCAGAACAGTTACTCTCACATGTGCTGATGTAGATGGTGCACATGTCAGGTACCTCCACTCATTATCTTGAAGCATATGCAAACTGGAGACATAGCTCATCTGTTAGGGGTCCTGAGTTCAAATGAATTGGTGTCTGATTGCGCTTTTGTTTCCATTTTTGACTCTCGCACAACTAGTAATGGGTTGAGCTCAGTAGTATTCAAAAATGGGGTTTGATTTGCCAAGCATTCGGTGGGTTGAAATGGGAGAGAGAAATGGGTTGGGGTAGGATGGGGTTGGGGTTGAAATCGCTTTGGGAAGTTGGTGGTCGGGAAGTGGTAAAGCACTCAAACCTGAAAATCCCCAAAGACCCAAAAAGTGCACATGCAGTCTGTCGCTATGGGCTCTGGAATGTGATTGGGTCTGATATTTGGGTGAGAATGAGGACAGTAATGAGTCAAACCCAAGTGTTGGCCATAGAAACTGGAAAGGCTAGGGTTTCTTCTCAGCATAGAGATCCATTAGTCATTTAGTTGAGTTGTGGTTTGCAAAAGATTAGTTGCAAATAATTTGCCACTTGCCAGTTAGCATGGGGGTGGGCTTAGGTTTGCGCCTTGGCGCATTTCCAATTTTATAGTTGAACTTTTGAAGTCTTGAACTACCACATGATATGTGCATACCATACTATGATGGCAGATGCTACTTATAACGTGAGCAATAAAGGGCTTGTTGCTACTTATAACGTGAGCAATAAAGGGCTTGTTTTCCTTTCTCATACTACTTTGTTTGTAGAGATCACTATTCGATGAAGGTTGCATCTACGTTGGTGTGCCTCCTCTTTACAAGGTTTGGTTGTGACCACAGCACTTGAAGGTTTCTTTATATTGATTTTTGCTTCTGAGAAGTCAATACGAACGCTCTAATTTCTATAAATCGCTTCTATTAGCTATTACTATTAATCAGCTGTTATTTTTCGCTTTCACATATTATAACGTACTTTGTATTTTGTTATATCACAATTCCGTAAATCATATGGCAGTTCAAATGTTGTAATGTCTTTTGTTGCATTGTTTTACTTATATAATACACTACTATTTATCAGCCACAGTCAAAAGCCATCACCAAAAGGTGCCCTACATCTCGCTTTAGGGCTTGATTGAATAAAAGGAAGATGGCAGGGAAAAGCCTCCTAGTTGCAAATGGGGCCTTAGGAATGTCACGCTTTTGTTGTTACTGTAATGAGGCACAAATCTTACGAGGATTTTAGATTTTACACATTCTACCTGTAGCACCCTGATATCTGGACAACGCCTCAGCATTTCAAAAGCCAGCCATTATATTAATTAGCATTTAAATGGACGGATTACCTTCCTTATCTCTATCTCCACCCCTCTATCTCCTATCCATATCAATCTATTCCTCTCTCTTTCTAGTTTCTTCTCTTTCTCTTTGGCTTTGGCCGGCGTGGGGGCCTTGGCCAGCGACGGTAGGGCGAAGCCGGAGGTAAGCGGAAGCGGCAGCACACCGCCCATGGCAGCGCGAGGCGTTAGGCGGCGCAAGCCGAGCATTGCATGGGCAGCGCAGGTGGGGGCGGCATGGCGTGCGTCGGCCAGAGGCGGCGCGGTTGGCGGCAGTGGCGGATCCAGGATTGGAGCACGCTCCGGGCTAAATTTGAACCAAGTAATAGTCTAGCATATCACAAGTCTAAAACTATATTATGATATAAGGAAAAATATGCTATAAATGTATCATTCATATGAAAATTTTGTAATTTGTATCCTTAAACCTTTTTAGTTAGTTCCTAAATAAGTAAATAGTAAATGTAAAACATTAAATATACAACATTTCATCTAATCATTCATATTTATTTTAAAACATAAGAAAAAATTGCTGCTTCACCTCGCTCTGCCTTGCGCTGCGCTGTCTCGGTCCTCGGCCGGTCGGTCAATCGGTGAGTGGAGTCCTCGGTTGAATGATTGAAGAAGCGACTTCACTAAGCGTCTCAGCGCTCAGCCCCGTCCGCTCGGCATAAATCCACTGGCGGCGTGGCGTCCGAACCCATCCGCATTTCTTCAGACTTCAGTTCACCACTTCCGTCCGCATTTCTTCAGTCTCTTCCTCACGGCCTCGCCCCTCGGTAGTCTCGCCTGCGCTTGCCGTCCGCTCACGGCTCGCCGTCCATCCTCCACTCCTCCTCCTCCCTGCTACGGGCTGCGCTCGCCGTCCTCCACTCCTCCTCCTCCCTGCTCCGGGCTGCGCTCGCGGCCGGCGGCTCCCTGCTCGGCGCTCGCCTCAGTCGCCTGGCCGTGGCGGCGCAGTGGTGCTCGGCCGCTCGCCGTGCTGCCCGCGCAGGAGAGGGGACGCCGACTCGCCGTGCTCCCCACGACCACGATTGGCGGAGCGGCCGGCGGTGGAGGCGCGCGCAGGCAAGGCGGCGGCCGGCGGTGGGGGCGCGCAGGAGAGGGATGCTGAAGTCAGATCTGATGGGGCGATGGGCGGCTGGGGCTGGGGGATTGCCGGGTTGGGGAATTAGGGTTTGGGTTTGGTCTGTGGATGTCTCTATGCAGGTCTGCCGACTTTGCTTTGCTGTGGGTTGTGCCGCTGTGGGCTGGATTGTTGTGTGGGCTACCTCGGGTTGGGCTGTAATGCTGATTTTTTTTAGGATATATTAGAGGAGGTAGTATTAATTAATATTGCTGGGCCTCGGGCTATAGCCTACCCAGCCCGAGGCCCAGTTCCGCCCCTGGTTGGCGGGCAACGCTTGGGTGGCGGTGCAGTGGCTACAGGTGGTGCTCGGGGGTGGCGTAGCATGGATGGCGGCGGCGCAGCTAGGGCAAGCGGTGCGCGGGCGGTGTGGCACGCAATACGTGGCGCAGGCGGCCGTGAGGCACTACGGTTGTAACACCCCACCCATCCTCTGGGCCTAGAGTGCTACCATCACTGCATAATAATACCACTTCTAGTCATCTGCTAAACAATTTAAGCAAACTCTACCTTGATCATGAAGCAACAACCACTTACACCATATTTTTTTAAACAACTTTTCTAACTTACTAGTAGAATTAAATATACTACCAAAAGCTAGATATGTGAAGTGCTGCAAGAACATGAAGTCATTCATGTGCTACACCCGCCCGTGCAAGACGTCCTCAATAGTTACATAACAAAAAAAACAATAAAGCAAGGGTGAGTCCAAAGACTCAGCAAGTACATAATAGAACAATAGACACTACCAACATAAGTAAACATATAAACATAATGCACGTATATCATCATGTTCATAACATCATTCTCATAGCCAAACAATGCAATGCCATCAATGTCATGCCTCATTACTCTACATGCTCATATGCTCTTCACTTTGCAAGTACCGGTACTGTCGAGTGAACACCCGTCGATGTTCACCAATCGTGGGCCCGCCCTCATAGGCACGGGACCCCTCCACTCCCGTGGAGGCCTACCGAAGTAGGTCTTACTCAAGAGCACTCCGGATTAGTCCGCTAGCTTTACTCATAGCTAGGGACTTTCTCACCGCCCTCACTCTTGAGTGCTCCTCATGCAAATGCATATGCCCATGATCATAATCACGCTCATCACTATCATTACTAGTAGACAAGAATCTTTGCCTACCTCACTCCATCATCATTGCCATCATTTACCATGCAACCTTATGTCAGGTAAATATCACATTTCCACATAGATATCATGTAATCAACGCATTTCTACATAAATATCATCATACCAGATAAACATCGCATATTCATAAACCTTGGTCTACCGCTCTACCATGTACTTGCCTGTTAGCCGAGCGGAGCGGAACGACGTGCGGAAGGCGTCGACTCGCGACCTCCACCTGGGCAAACAAACAGTCTAATTTTAACGCATCATACAAGACCAGAGATTAAATGGGCCACGACGATACTACGCATATCCCGTTTCTGGCGCAGGAACGCACGGGTTTTAGGGATCTGCCACGCAGGTCCCGAAAACCCCCCTTTTTTCCCTCTTTTCTTTTTTCTTTCTCTACCCGGCCGGCCCCCTTTTCCTTTTTTTCTACCGGCCGGCCCCCATTCTTTTCCTCCCTCACCTACCCACCTCCCTCTCTCTCTCCAACTGCATTCGGCCGAAACGGCCTCCTCCTCCTCTTCTCCGCCCGGGGCGGCGCGCGGCCAGGCGCGGCGGCGCCGGCGGTTCTCCCGTCGCCCCCTTCCTCTCCTCTCCTACCCCCACTCTCTCCCTCCCACCGGCTTTCCTCCAGGCGGCTTGGGGCGCGCGGGGTGGCACACGGCTGAGCTCGGGCTCGCTGGCCCCGAGCTCGCCGCCGCCGCCGACTCCCTCGCCTCCTCCGCCCTCCCCTCCCATCTCACTCCCCTCCCTCTTTCTCTCGCATGCGGCTGCGCAGGAGCTCACCGCCGCCGCCCTCGGGCTCTCCGCCGCCGGCCTCCCCCTGCTCGCCCCCTTCTACCTCGCCTCAGATCCGGCCGGCCCCGACCAAATCCGCGCCTCCCCTGGCACGCGCGGGTCGGCTCGGCCAGCGGCCTGGCCGCCGCCCTCGGCTCCGGTCTGCGCCACCGCGCCTCCCTCGGCTCGCACCAGGTACACTCTCCCTTCCTTCCCTTAAAGCTAGGGTGAGGGGACCTACCCGGGTATCGGCTTGGGCGAAGAAATGGGTGTGGCGATGGCTATCTGCTGGGTTGATTTAAGGAGGGGGCTGGGTGTTGACTTCTGCAGGGTGCAGGGCATAGGTGGCGTGCATGCATGCTAGGGCAAGCATGCAGCTGGCCACGTCTCCCTGGCAGAGGAAAAGTGGGTGAGTTGTCCTACTGGGTCTCCCTGGCATTACATTCTACCCCCCTTAACAGAATTCGACCCCGAATTCTGGCGTTCAACAATCCGCACAAAAGAAACAAAAAAAATGATCTACACATAACATAACTTTAACTCATACCCGAGGAGAACAAAAAAAAGAATCGGCGTGAGGGCCGGCGTAGGTGGCGCCGCGCAGTGGGCGGCGTGGCACACAACGTGTGGTGGCAGCGGCCCATGGCGGCGCGGTGCAGGCGATGGCGACGGCGGCGCTGGTGACCAGTTTCCATGGCTACGTGATTCGGTCGGCCGAAATGCAGCCGAATTGCATGTTCGCATGGGGTTTTATCCAGCCTTGCAGCGGGACACCATTCACGTTCGGTCAGCCGAACGACGATTCGGGTGGCGAAGGCTTAGTGAACGCGAATTTTTCTTGCCGAACGCACTTTCGTCTGTGTTTCCACAAGATTACCTTAGCCCTGATTTGATTCATCCCCGATCCATCTTGTAGGTTAACGTAGCTCTTGAGAGAGCGTTTGGGCAGTTGCGTATTTCGAGCCCTTCATACAGTGCATCCGTCGAGCGTGCTCAAGGCAAGTACCTCGCGGCCGTAACCTTTTCCGCTCCACATACCACATGTTTCCAGATTACTTGTCACCTTTGCCATTGAGTATAGTTATCATATCACTCACGCATGCCTAACAATTATCATATCACATGTTTCCAACTAACTTTTTAATGTTTTAATCACCGTATTGCGACCGTTGTTGGGTACTTGCTAATATTTTCAAATCTCATACTTGCTCTTTTCATTCTTAGATAAAAGGCCAGTGGAGTGATAACATCATACATATGTGGGAGTTCTCGAGTTTTCAGCACTATGGCTTGCCACTATTTGTTGTTTCATTTGTTTTTTATTTGGTTAGAAAGTGGACTGGTCCCATGTTTCAAACATTTATTTTAGTTTCTGTTGGTTTTATATTAAAGTACTTTCAATGTTTTAATCCTTTGCGATTTTTATTGTTGCTTTTATTCTTTACTTTGGCGATGACGTTCTATAATAGTATTTTATGTTGGTATGTAAGATGCTACACTGACATACAGTGTATTTTTTTCTTTTTTGCTAGAATCCACATGTTTGAACTTAATGGTTGACTAATGAGTAATGCCTGTATCCAGCCATGCCGCATGCACTGATCCAAGCTTGAACTGCGATGGCCAAGGTTATATGACTTTGCTGAATGACAATCATGCGGTAGGGACGTCGTCGGAGAGGTGTGCAGACAGGGTCGGTCAACGTCCCCACCACACCCAGCAAATGATGAACGACTCTGAGGTCAGAGCAGAAGCACTCCGGGTAGATTTTTTTCAGCTACGGCTGATAGTTTATAGCTATGATTGATAGTTTTTGATGTTAGCATGTTGTTTATGTGAACGCACCGAATATTGATAAGTCATTTCGAAAAAGGTTATCATAATAAGTCGTTTCGAAAAGACAACAAATAAGTCGTTTCGTCTGTTTGATCGAAAGAAACCATAAATCATATGTCTCGTTCTTTTTAGATTTTCAGTTAATTTTTAGCTTCAACTTATATCGGCTAATACTATTTATTAAACCTATCAAACCCGTCCAAAAAGTTATCGGCCGCACTAGAACGGGTCCATACATGGAAAAAAGGGGCCCAGAATCTTTGGATTCGCACTTGTAAGCGGATCGGCGACTTCCCGCCAAAAACACCCGGTCTTCTTTCTCTACATCCAATGGTCAGGCGCCGGTGAACAGAGCATTGCTTTTACGTACCTACCTGATTACCGCTCCAAATCACCGTTGTTCCAATGGCAACCCTGCCCTACAAGCATGGGACCCTTGCTACCACCGAAAGGGTTCAGCAACGCAAGGGTACCCCTTGGTTTTTGCAGACAATGCACCATAACTTACAGCTCTAATTGTACTAGGCTCTACCTTTTGGGAGTAACTTGCCTCGGGAAAAGTGACGCGGCAGTTGATCGTTACGAGACCAATAAGCAAAAGTAGCGACTTTTTTTGTCCATTGACGCCACCAGAACTGACGCCGAATGGGTTAGCCGCGCCAGTTGTTGCTAGCACAGGCGCTCGCCTCGGCAACACCTCCGCTCCACTCTGCTGCCACTTCACTCTCTCTGAGCTCACCATGTTCACCAACGGCATGTCGAGGCTGGCCGAGGGGGTCAGCCTCACGGTGGCGCTCAGCCTGGCACTCTTCCTCACCATCCTGGTCCTCGTCCTCGCCGACCTATTCTGCTCCCACCTCCGCCGTCGCCGCCTCCGCGCGGCGATGTCCCGGCCGAAGCTCGGCCCGACGTCGTCCCCGCCGCACACTGCCACGGGCGACGACGCGTCGGTGGCGACAACGACGACGCACGAGGCGCTCTCCAGCACGCCGCCGTTCTACTACGCGCACGGCGTCATGCACGCGCCCAACCCCAAGGACCTCCTCCTCGCCATCCCCAAGCTGGAGGCCGCCGTGTGGACGTGGTCGCCCGCGCGGCGCTCGTCGCCGTCGCAGTCGGAGTCCACCAGCTCCTCCGCGCACAGCGACGGGTTCGTGTGCATCTCCAACCCGGTGTACGAGCGGGGCGCCCCGGCCGCGGCGGCCGGTGGGGATACGCCGTTCGAGACGCCGGACGCCTCGCCGTCGCCGTTTGGGATTACAGAGGAGGAGGAGGAAGGGGAGGGTGAGTTCTCGCCGCCGTTGTCCGTGATGAAGAAGCTCCCGCCATTGGGCGTCGTGGCGTGCCCCCCGCTGGCGCCGCTGGGCTTCGTCCATGGCCGGCCGTCGCTGACGGCATGGTCGGGGACAGTCACCGACACCAACCGGGCCTCCTCCTCGTCCAACCCTACCACCCACTTCTTCTCTTCATGGTCGTCGAAGTGACAAACCTCTTGTATGCGATAAGAGTGCGAGTGATGTACTTGCTAGCTAGAGCTTGATTAAATTCATTATTTTGCTCACTTTCGTCAATCATATATCATTCGATTTGCAGGGTTTTGCTAATTTTTGCTGACTGATCTTCAGGGAGAGTATGGCCTCGTTTTTTCTCTAGCTATTGTTGGCTACAAAATCAAACATTGGTTCATGTTTTTATCTACGAAAGTGCAGAGCCCACCAATACTGTTCACTACTGTACCAACTAAAAGGAAGATGCTTAGAAATCGAATGCGTGTAGCGTAGAAATTTCTGAATTGGAGGCTTGACATGCAAAATGGGCTCTGATGAAATGAATGATTAGTCCTACCTGGTCATGGACTGAAGATAGCAAGCGTTCTCAGTTTTGCATCGTTCAAACTTGAATAACCTTTCTTCTGTGCTACCTGTTCGGTGTCCGAAGACCGATACAGTAGCGACCCGTTGTGATCAGACTCAGAGCCTGCTCCTTAGTCAGTTGGATCTGATATCACATCAAACCCAGGTAAACTGTTTCCTAACCGGGTCTGTATCCGTGTATGCTTATTTCGGCCTCTTCGTTGGATTTTTGGCTTTTTATTCTCTAGTTTAT
The DNA here is from genome assembly GCA_017311315.1 of Dendrocalamus latiflorus. Classification (NCBI taxonomy): domain Eukaryota; kingdom Viridiplantae; phylum Streptophyta; class Magnoliopsida; order Poales; family Poaceae; genus Dendrocalamus; species Dendrocalamus latiflorus. Next base: position 3,752,525 of record CM029655.1, on the reverse strand, counting down.
TAATTTCGTTTTTTTAGTTTTTTGTTTTTCTTGTATTCCGTTGCATTGTTTATGATAGGCTTGTATTTTTTTATTTTTTAAATTTAATTATGATAAAAAATCACCAGTAACTATAGTCTTACAAAGCTAAACAGTAAAAAATAAGCTATAAGTTACTAAAAAAGCTCAAATGGACAATCCGGAACAAATTTCTCAAAAGCGTCGACTAAACAACAACACAACTCCCATCGCATGTAAACCTGCCGTGAACAAAGTGTTCATGAACAACACCACAATTCTCAAAAACCTCTCGCGTCCAAGGTGCTTCATGAACAAGACATACAAAAGATCGGCATGTGGCCGGTAACTTGGTGAACAGGAGGCAATTCATATCTTGGTTGGTCAAATCACATCGCTGAGACCTGCCATGACGTGCAATTATTTTGCCCGTATGAACAAGCCTGGTCGAACGAGCATGCTACGCCTTTGGCAGCTTGGGGTTTGGCTTCTAGCCTTGTAGCGACAAAATTTGGTTTTGATTTTTAGGCTTTTATTTTTACCTTTTGATATCTAGCTTTTTAAAAGTTAAAATAAATAGAACGATTTTTAAAATAGATTTTTAACTCGATAACTATCTTCAAAAATTATCACTACAGTCTAAAAAGTCTAAAAACAGAACCTTTTGATGCGATTGCGCAGGGACTACAGCACCAAAAGGCTGCCCGGCCGCTAAGCCCCAAGAAGGCCTTTGGTCCTTTCTCTTCCGCGGTTTGTCGCGGCGCTGGCTTAGCTTTCCCGGGCATTTGGCAGCTATGGCTCCTGCCCGCAAGCTGTTCTTGCGTCCTGTGCATCTGCATGCCTGCCTGCCTTGTTGCTAGCTTGCTTACGTTGTCAGTGCCACTGTCGTCCAAAGTTTATAAATGGTGACATGTGTGCTGATTGCCATGCCGCGTACTTGCCTGCTGATGAGCTGAGAGAGTACATTACATGCATGGAACAGTGGGTGACGTACCGTGTGCTCACACATGCCCAGGCCCAGCACCCGGTGGGCACAGCATGTCAGGGAGATGGTGATGGCCCGATGGGGGCATGGCTGCGTCCTGCGTACACTAAATTTTTATGCCACAGTGTTTAACCATTTTTATTGAAATATAAGTGAGTTGTTCTTTTTTATCAGTTAAACATTGTTTTTTTAAGTATAAGTGAATTATTCTTCTTTTGTCATCAGTTTAGACTTTTGTATGAACTGGCTAGTGCATATCAGTGCCAAGAGGTCCTGACTTCAAAACCCGGCTAATGCATTTTTCAAAAATAATTATAGACGACGCAAGGGAGGTGTTGAAATATAAGAATCTGCTAGATGGTACTTAAGTGTTTTTTTTTTGTTTGTGAGCACTCAATTTTTTATTCATTAGATGTTACTTTATTTGTGCTTTATGGTTTTAACTTTGTGATTTTTTTTCTATGTCAACAATGTGATAAGAAAGTAATCAATTTGTTTAGTATCATCAGGAGCCACAACATAAATGGCCAAGTAGGGTTTTGTATAGTTTTGTTGTGTTCCTTATAGTTTATTTTATTCCTCTTTTTTTTTATAAATTGTGACATCATTTTTTACATAATTTAATTTATATAAAACTCGTATATAATAAGAAGGCCATAAATAAAAGAATAATATGTATTAGAGTATTTCTCGATATATCACATCACATGCTAATAACTAATGAGCAAACTAGTGGATGGATGGAGATATGCATCCAACATCTAAAAAATTAAGTACTTCTTAACAAAATAGTACTCAAATGGGAGGGGGAAGGCAATATCTCACAACTGTTTGCTTATTTAATTTCTTCGCTCAAGTTTATTTGATTTCTCCTCTTGAAATATATCTGCCAAAACAGGAAATACGCACTCGGGATTGTCCATATATTCAGGATTGTGGCGAAGAAGAAGAAGAAGAAGAAGAAGAAGAAGAAGAGTGACAATACGATATATTGAAGCTTTTGCAGTGCAACAGGAACACTCTGGTCACTAGATGGCATAGGTTCAGCGTTATACTCTTTGCCGTCTCTCGAGAAAAAAAGAAGAGTCTAATTTGCCAACTTCAGCAACCAGTATACATCCAATTAATGAACACAATACATGACGAGCATACTACTTATGTTTTTTTACTTGTCATTTTGGACACATTTGATCATTTCTTTTTTCTAATTATATATTAGTGAAAGATACTATAATTATAAAAATAATGATATGAAAGTATTTTTGAAAACAAATCTAGTAATATTATTTCCATACGACAAATCCAAATAATTTTGTGTATAATAATAATAGCAGTCAAAGTTTAAAAATGCTGAGCTACATACGATATGTAGAAAAAGAACTGAGGGAGTATATAGCAGTGTTTCAATCAGTGTTATTGCCTTATTGACCCTGCAAGACTATCACCCAAGTGCTCCAATCATTTCACCTTTTACGAACAAAAGATTTTCCCATAAAAAGAATCGGAGATCAAACAAACGTGTAAGCTCGACACAGGCACAGTTGCTGCACTTGTTTCACAAATATAATGCGTTCGAGCAACAACACATATAATCCACTGGAGGAGCATTATATAGATCATTGTGAAAGGATGGAAAGAGAAAAGAATTCTCGTTGTTGAAAGCTAGCTTAGGTACCGGCGTGTTCTTTTTTTTTCAGTCCTTCTTTGTTTCTTTAAGTAATTATTATTTATTAAACTAATAAGTTTTAGATAGAAGCGCACAAAACAACACGCTGATGAGGACAGCAGCGGCCCAGCCGGCACCGCACGCGCTACAGGCCCAAGCGGAAGCAAGAGGGGTGCGGCCTCGCGCGCCGCGTGAGCGGAGGCAAAAACGGGGCCGAGCACAGCACCAGCCTTGTCACGCGGCCCATGCGGCCAGCACAGGCTCAGCAGAGAAACCATTCCCCTCCCAAATCCGGCTGGTCTCGGCGGAGACTGCGGCCAAGCCAACCTCACCAAAGCGATGGCATCTCAGGTCGCCGCCGCCGCCGCCTCCCCTCCCGCCCTCCGCAAGCGCTCCCATGCCGCCCTCGCCGCCACCTCCCCTGACTCCCTCGAAGACTTCCCCCCTTCCGTTCCCCTCCCCTCTCGAAGCGGCGCCCGCCCGCGTCCCCCATCGTCCTCGACGACACCCCCACCCCGCCGAAGTGGCGGCCGTCCGTAGCTCCCAAGAGTCCTGTTCTCGGCGTGGCCGAGACTCGCCAGTCGGTCGTCCCGGTCGCTACGTCACTAATAAATTGATGAACTACATCAAAAAACGGTTGGTTCCTCGAAGCCTGAATTACCAAGTGCCAACTGTCGTTTGTTTGATCTTTACTTTTTATGTTGATTGTCTACAAGGCCCTTCTTAATGCACTAAAACGTAAGCAGCTGACAACGTTATTTATAGGTGGTGCTCATTTGTCTTTTTTTTGAGCTTATGGCTGAAAAATACTGTAACTAGATGAAAAAATACTGTAGCTGACAGATGCTTATTTAGCATAATTAAGTTTAAAAAATTAAAAAATATAAAAAAATTTGTTAGCCCATTGTATATAATACAAACAAATACGGGAAAAAGAACCGACAAAAAAGCTCAATAAAAAGCCAAAAGTTAAAAAAAAGACGAAATTTATGAATAGTGGAAAATAAGCCGGAACTAAAAGTTGAAGTCAAAACGATCACAGCCATAGCTTTCACAATATTTCTTACCCATTGGTTTATGTTCACCTGAAATATATAACACAGTACGGAGTTTCTGACTGTTGTTACATGCCACTTTTTTTTAGATAAAGGATATAAAATCCGGCCTCTATATCCACGTGGGATATATACAGCGAAAAGTTACACGAGCTCTTAGGCTCAAAGCTTCAAAACTAAGGGGCTTAAAACAACAGAAATGATAGCAAAGGACTATGAAAAAACTAAAAAGACTAAGCTTCAGCATTTTTTTCTCCATCCTTGCTTTCAACAAGTCCCTATCCTCATCCGACTGTGCCATCCAAGCTACGGTCTGCTTTGCGTGAAGATGGACCTCCGAGGCGACGTCTCCAAGGAGGCGACTAGAGTCGCCGACGCCGTCCGCCTCACCGAGGCAAGGTTTTCACCTGGAGATCAGTAACATGAGAGCTATGGAGTGCCACGACAGGACCTCCAGGAAGGATAATGGCGCCCGAAGGCGTCATTGCTGTCGAAACCGGTAAGAACACCGGCAAGGCTTTCGCCAGCACCTCCACAGCACCCCACGCACTACCCACACACAAAAAGACCGCCACCAACACACCGGGATCCTGCACGCCTCAAGGCCATGTCATAGCCACCCTTGAACTCCACGACGAGCCGCTTCCTGCAATGCCCGCCACTGAAGAAACCACTATGCGACGCTCAAGCGCCACCACTGAGCAGATCCAGGGCCATGAGCCACGGATCAAGCCTACATCAATACAACGGAAGAGTCTGACGTGAATCTTCTTGAACGCCTTACGGAGCTTGCACGACACGTGGAACACCACTGCCTTCTTGCTCCCGGCCACATCCATCTGGAAGGCGGAGTTGATGTAGAGGTCCCTGAGGACGCTCTTGAGCTTCCGGTTGCCAATCTCTAGGTCAGAGAACGCCTGCGCTTGACATCGCGTTCCAAGAAACCACGTTCCGGTCAGGCATCCGATCAAAGAGCTCCCTGGCCTCGGCGACCCTCCCGCACCGTGCGTAGCCTGTCAGGAGCGCGACCCATGAGACGGAGTTCCTCACCGGCATTGCATCGAATACCTTGCGGCCATCGACGAGCATCCGGTTCCTGATTAGGCCGGAGATCATGCAGCTCCACGCAGCACCGACGCGACTTCACGCACGTCCGCCGAGCCAACAAACACGCCGCGCTGCCGCCCTTGCCGCTGGGTCCACGCAGCACTGCGCGGCTGCTCCGCACGGCCGCTGCTGACCCCGATCCCCCACTCCGATCCGGCGGCGTCCCGGCCAAGGCCGCCATCAAGAGGCAGCGCCACAGCCGCACAAGTCGCAGGAGGCGCCAACGACGCCGCGCCCGCGAGCCCGGCCGAGCATGCACCGGAGAACCGCAGAAGAGCGAAGAATTTAAAGATCCATAGAGGCGGAGCCCGGATCTGCCCATCCCTCACACGGATCAGCTCCCAACTAACAGCTTGCATTGTAATATTCTTTGGCCACATTATTCTATCAACACCATAAATCCATAATCAAAACGCGTGCGCACACACAGACACAAGCTTGCAAAAAATATGTAAGAGCGGCAAGGAAAGGCAGAAAAAATGATTTGCATGGTTGTTCCGCTCCACATGATATTTTTTGGATTTTTACTCATAATGCTATATGTTGTGGCTACTGACTAAATAGTAAATAAGAGGACTAATAGAGTGATTGTAGAAAATGGACCGGCCTCCTTCTCTCTTTTGCCCAGGCTTTATATATACATGGTCATAAGGCCTCTGATTATAGTAACCCCCACAGTGGTGTAATATGACAGGGATATATGTGTCTTTTACATACTTTATTGGACCTTTTGGCCCAGCAGGCTGAATGGATTTAGGTAGGGGCCACTCCTACAACAGTAGCCTCTCATGTTAAAGGGCTTTATCTCCTGCAGGCCAAAACCATACCGCCAGGCCTTTTGGCCCCCTCCGTCCTTTCAGCCTGTTGAGTAGTTGGCCCATGGGCTGAGTCATGGCGACCGCGGTTGTCTGCTCATGCTGTATTGCGGGACAGGTGTGCAACTGCGGTTGGCGCGTCATGCGGTGTTGTTTCGCGCTTCGCAGGTTCTCAAGACACGCCCGAAAAAGGCGTGCGCCTTTAAAACCGGTGTCCTTGGCGAGGCGCCCCTCTAGTTGGTCTTCTTCCTCCCATCCTTGTGTGTGCTAGTTGATGTCATCGACGTCGCCCTTCCCTGTAGCTGTCGCCGCGCTTTCTGCTGTGCCATTTATGCAGTGCCACGAACCGCGCATGCTACATCCGCTGCGTCTGGGTGTCCGGTGTAAAGATGGCTTGTGGCGGTGACCAACGTTCTTGGCGCAGGTCGCAGGCACTTCAATTTTGCACTTTCAAGGGGTGATCATTTGGGCTTTTTGTGGCTTATGGCTGAAAAGCACTGTAGCTGACAGAGACTCATTTAGCATAATTAAATTTAAAAAATTAAAAAAATATGTTAGCCCATTACGTATAATACAAACAAATACGGGAAAAAAGAACAGACAAAAAAGCTCAACAAAAAGCAAAAAGTTCAGAAAAGACGAAATTTATAAATAGTGAAAAATAAACCGGAAGTTAGAAACTAAAACTCTTTTGATCACCACCTCTAGAAGTTTCAAGTTAGTTCATGCGATGTTCTCCAGTGCTGAGGCCATCACTTGCTGTGTGATGTGACACAATTGCATTTATTATTATTATGCGTTTTGATAATGCTGTGAAAAGGAAATGATCGTGTACTGAAGGCATGGCACATGAAATGTTCTGCTGGATAAACCATAGGCTACAGTAAGGAACCGCAACAAATTTGCACCTTTTGAAAAGTTTAGAAAGGCTCAAGTAAATGGTTGGTACTGAAATCTGAAGTTTTCATATTATATGGCCCTCCATGGACGGTCCTGCATTTGTGTATGTCGGCAGTGTAATGCAAAGTACCTAAGGTGTAGCCGTGCGGTGTACGATTACTCGCATTAATCCACTGAAAGATGCAACTGATCTTTATGGAGTACTGGTTGCTAGATTTGCAGTAACTTCGTTCGTCAGAATATGCTTCGTGACAAACATTCGATTCTTGGAAACTTCATGACCGATTGATGTTTCAAACTCTCCCCGAGAGAGATTACGGCTTAGTTCTTTTCTATTTATAGTTTCTCATAAATAAATAAATAGAACAGTTTTTTCATCATCATTTTAAAGCGGTTTATCAAAACAGCCTTTTTAAAACTGCTTATCGATATTCAGTTCGTTAGCACAAACATTCGTGTTAAAACTAAAAACTATGCGTTGTAGCTGAAAAGAAACCCCTAGAACCACTCGAAATTCACATCAGTTTTTTGCTCTCTCTGTCCATTGAAGAACAAAGACTAGTTGTGACGCTGTAGGTATTCCTTGGGACAAACATCCCTTTTGTTTTGACTCGGTTCTTTTTGGGTTTTTGACTTTTTACTTCCTTAAAAGTTAAAACAAACAAAATGACTTTTTAAAATAATAATGTGTGTCGTCTGTGTCGATGTCTCTGCTGTTCGCTACCATCTCAAAAAATACAATCAAAACCGTAAACATAAAGCCACAGCCAAAAATAAATGAGCCCTGTCTGTACCCTGCGGAGAGTAAGCAGGGGATGGTGCACTGATCAGATGGCAGGGGTGATGACTGATGCATGGGCAGCATGTGGCTTCAACAAATAGACGTCCACTAGTTGCAGCTCCTGCCTGAAGCTGCAGGCGGGGCGGGGGACGCCGGAGACACGCCCACGTGCACGCAACGCCGGCAGGCAGCACACGCCGCGACCGGCATACGGCCGTCAGCTCATGCCATGCATGACCTCCAGGTTCTCTGCTCTGCTCGCGCTCTTCCAATCCAGGTCGTAAGTGCGCATGCATTCAAAATCGGTGTGGGCATCCACGTACAGATGATGCATTCGATCAGATTCAGAGACGTGATCCTCTCTTCCAAATTTCTCAAGAGAGACGTGATTCTGATATTCCAAGAATGAAGAATGTATGCGTACAAGTTAATGAACCATCCGCATGGTGGAATTTCCATTTCATCATTCTTAAAAGAAAGGCCTAAAAGGAGAGGATCACGTCTCTCTTCAAATACATGGAATCTGATCATTAATTCTTCAAATGCATGGAATTCCCCTTTCATCATTCTTAAAATGCAAGGTGTAATTCTTAAGGGTGTGTTTGGTTGCCTGTATCTCCTTCGTCCTGGATGGGTGGATCCGTATAATCTGAGAAAGAGCCTGTTTGGTTGCCTGTATGAGCGGATACAGCCTGTATGAGCGGATGCAAAAATACGCCCTCATCTTGGATGGGTGGATACGCTCAAAATGAGCTTCACTAGCCATCCTGGATGAGTGGATGCAGTGTATCTTATGCGGTCCCACGTGTCAGCCTCTCAGGTTTGGTAGACTGCATCCGCTCATACAGGCAACCAAACAGCATCTCAGTTTTTTTGTATCCGCTCATGCAGCCTCACCAAACATCTTCTTTTTCTGAAATACGATTCCACTCAGCCTGCATCCACTCATCCAGGATATACGATGCAACCTCCATCCACGAACCAAACACAGGCCTAAAGAAGGAGAAGATAGGCTGGAATTGATGCATCGCATCACCAATTCTCATGAAATCCTGATCCCGTAGCAATTCTATCGGATGCGTGTAAGGTTGACAAATGGCTACATCAAATGGAGTTTCCCTTTCATCATTTGCCCAGTGAGAAAGAACTAATCCCTTTAATCTTTTCCTCTCTCTATATATATAGTATAAATAACAGAGACACAATGGTGACTAGACTCTATGATTGAAACCTTCCATCCATGATTAAGATTTTCCATCTATGATTGAGATTTTCTATCTATGATTAAGACTTTCCATTCTGATATATTATATATCATTGCACTTGTATGCATCTAAAAGCAATCCAAATGTAGAGGAGTCTGGTACCCAGACACCATGGTGCCCCATTAGGTTGCCTATGCCTTGCATTTTGAAGTTGACATGTGCCTTTCATCAGGCCTGGCTGTGAGGCTGTCGTTCAACATGCTCAAAAGATGGCATGCGCAGATTGGTACGCGATTGTCGGAAATCCATTATGATCACATGCAACATTTGCAAGATTTATGGTGCTATTGAAAACACCAGATTTACGTTTCATATGAGCAATGACAAGTTTTTGTCTTAAGTATCTTTTGCAAGCCTTTGGTGGACCAAGATGCCAAGATGGGACCCAAACACACCCGTTCTTTGGTTGCCATCATGAGGTCATGATGCAAATTCACAAGGAAGAGAAAAAAATTACATTATCCAGCTATGTGTAGCTTTAGCTTGTGATGGCCATGGTCCATCCTTAATTATATAAGATAGCTTCATCTATAGCTATTTCTTATCTTCATAGATGCGCATTAAGAGCAACTCCATCCCATTAGTCATTTCTCCCTCTCTATTACCTAGGATGAAGAGGCTAGCTATTATTTTCAACTCTCTATTTGAGTTAGCATTCCAATGGCCTAGCTATTTGAGAAGCGAGTGAGGAGGCGCTCGCCAAATCTAGCTAGCGGCCGGGAGAAAATAGCGACTCGATAAAAATGAAGAGGAGGATAAAGAACCGGTTGGAGTTCATTTCTTGAGTCATATTAGGTAAATATACAATGAAGAGCAGAATAAAGAACCGGTTGGAGATGCCCTAATTTTGGAAGATGTTTCTATGCCGTGCTACCTAATCATAATAGGTTACCTCTACCTAGGGATGGCAATTCCCATTAGAGTGGGACCCGTGGGAATATTCCCGAACGGGCCAAACTCCTTCATGGGGAGATAGGGGCGCCCCCCGCTATGCGGGCAAGCCCCCTAGGACCCCTTGGTCTCGTTGCTATCCCTACTAGTGGTGATTGATGATTAGTGACGAAATTAGTACGTTTTTGGCTCTTTGGCCTATTTTTTTAATTGAAATTTTGGCCCCCTCTTGAGCAAAATTGCACTTTTGGCCTCTTGGATGGCCACGATAGCAGCGATAGGTGACACGCGCATCTGTTGCATTCCCCTATCACGGCAGCAGTCTGGAGCACGTCAAATCGCTCGCAAGCACGGTAGCCACAAACCTACCGTGTCTGGACCGCGGCAAATCGCTGGCAAGTGCAGTAGCCACAAACCAACTACGGTATGGCATCGTAGCAGGACCTGTCGTGTTCTAGGACCACAGTAGGACATACCGGACGGGGGTACTACTATTGGGTTTTATGCGTGCGCCTGTGAGCCATCTAATCCTACCGTGGTGTGGTACCGCAATAGAAGCTATTGCGTTCAGACACCGTGGTGGGAACTGTTGCGGTGGAGGACCGGAGGTTATCATGGCAGTCGGGGACCGTTTGGTCTGCCTAAATGGCGAGTGAAATGCAAGTTGAATTAACATTTGTTGGTTGCTGTTACGTCATGGGATATGCATCAATGCATGTCCGTCCCCAGTGTCACGATGTTACGGCTGCTGCCTGACAAGAGAGGCCGGGGTCACGATTTCACGGGCAGCCAAAGATTTAATTAAGATGGCAAGATCCCAGTCAATGCTCAAATAGTTTGATTAGTTCCTCCTGGACTGTTTAGCTGCTCAATTACATCAACCTATACCATGGTGGGCGAAGCTAAAGCCTAGACTAGTCTGAATTAAAACGCAGTGATGTATAAGTGGTTATACTATCTTTGGATGCAGCCGTGTAGGCACTGGCGGAGCTACAGGGTGGTCCGGGTGGTCTGCGGACCACCCTGCGCTCGGCCTATACAAGGTCCATAGATATAGAAAAATTCGGATCTTCAGCAGCCAAACATCGAATACGTGGGAGCGTCCGCGGCCTTTCGCGAATACGTATTGTGCGCCCCTTCGTATTTCTCTGTGCGGTCGGTCTGCGCCCCTTCGTATCCCTTGCTGTGTTGTGCTTCATAGAATACGAATACGATTATACGAAACGATAGCGGCGGCGGCGAGCCGACGGCAGGTCGGCGCCGGACGACGAGCAGCAGCACACGTGAGTCCTCTACAGGTACGTCTCAAAAGTCAAAATCTTCATCCAATTAGCCTGCTTGTTTAGTTATGTTTCCTTTTTTTCTCCCAATCTCTCCCTAGAGCTAGAGACTAAGCAAATAAGCCCTAACTCGAGCAGAACGCATCAGCTATTGCTGGTGGCCACCAGCCGGTGATCAGCGACAGCGATCCACCATCAGGCATCAGACGTTCACAGGCCGCAAGTCATAAGGTACACAAAACCTTATTTTATTCTGTGTCATTAGATTATATTATTGGAATGCACGGTCACATTGGACTATTTAATTTTGATTGTATGTCCTTTTTTCTTAATTGCGTTTTGTAATTCATATACTTGTGTACCGATATGTTAAGTTTATAGCGGTTAAAAAAAATTTAGACAATAGATCACCATAACTACAAATCCTGGCTACGCCACTGCGTGTAGGTGTTTGGCATAACAACCGGCGTAAAGAAATGAGAAAGCGTTTGCTGGCTTGCCGCCGCCGCCGCAAACCGAGCGGAACAGCCGACGAGAACGGTGAGGAAAAGGGAGGCCGCGATTCTCGAGCCGGCCGGACACGGCACCGCCGGCCGACGCGAAAGGCGGGGCAAAAGAACGTGAGAAACGAGTGGCGCCGCGCGGTGTGCCGTGCGCCGGCGCCGTTGGTTTCCTTGGTGCTGGTGCGGTGAGTGGTGGTCCGGTGGGTTGAAAGTCGTAACATGCCAACGCAACGAGCCACTCGATCACGAGCCTCGCATCTTATCGCAAGCTGCGACATCGGTCTTCAGTGACAGACAAACGGGTGTAATGCTGCAAGCAAGGCATGATTGCGATTACTGCATCACGCAAGTTCTCGTGACTCGATTCATTGTACCCAAGTTTAGTGCATTTCTTTCGTCTTTGGTGTGCCAAGCTGCAAATAAGTGGCTTGTGAAGGTCTAACACGAATGAGTGATACCATTAGTGTAGGTACTCTAGGAAGGAAACATGAGAAAAAAACAAGGTGCTTTGGGAGCATAAACACGCGGTGTGAAACGCCTGTTCCCGGTAAGCACCCACTGGCACATCGCTTCCTCCATTATTAATTTACCCATTAGCCCATGACGTGATGTAACCAGGCAGGCAGCCATTGCTTGGGACATGCGCAAAATCGGGGAGCAGAGCAGGTTAGCTCGAGCCGTTCGCTCGCTCGCTCGCTGTGCAGCGTGCGCCACAAACACATTGACGCAAGAAGCCACCCGGGAATTACGATGATGTGCTTGCTTTCTCTCCTCTACCCTCTCCCGATCTGAACTGTCAAGAAGGCAGCAGCACGTCGCAGTTTCCGATGGCCACCAAAGCGTAGAAAATTCCGCTCCCCATACGATGGTTGACGGCCGACGTTTTGGGCTGGAAAAGAAGAAATCAGCGAGAAACCATCGCGCAATCATCATGACCGGTCCGGCATCGATCGTGCACGCACTGTGCTGAGATGAGAAATCCCAGTCCATTTGGTTGGGTGATGGTGCAAGGGGTGTAATGTTTGTGTGTGTTGTGCTGCTGCTTTGCTTGGCCCTTACCGCGTTTGGACTTTGCGTGTCCATGCATGGATGCGATGGGTTCTTTCTCCAGGCAGGCACTAGCATTGTGGTCTGCGAACAAAGGCACTTTGAAGAAGCACCATTGCAGGAGCTAGCAGGAGTAGTACTACTTGTTTAAATATACTAAGCCTGATGTGTATGCACGCATTGACTGCTGCTGCCTGGCGTGTTGGTGAATGGTGAGCATTGAGCAAAGTGTGATGAAAAAGCTGAATGACTTCAGGTCATACAGGATGGCAAACCGGACCCTTTCTGAATTCCCTTGCTTTTGCTATTTCCTCCATAGAATGTTCTTTGGGTAGGTTTTTTTAGGCTGATGTTCATGACTTGTGGCTATGGTTTTTGAATTCGACAGTATGGAGAGAGATAGTTGTATGCGATTTTGGCCAGTACAGATGAACTCGATACAATTTGTACTACAATTTAGCAGTAAACACCGTCTTAAAAAAACGCACCGTTTAACGACACGTTACTGTTCATCCATACATAAGCCATAAGCACTAACGAACCCAGCCAAATTTCCCTCAGCTTGTAGTAATTGTTCGGTTGACTCGATCGTTATGCATGGATCATGTATTCCAAATGAACTCGTGGGAGGATAATACGAGTAAATTCATGCATGATTGGTCCACAGCAACAACCAGGTAAGCAATTTACAAACAGTCAAACTTAAAAAACAAAAAATCTCAGAATTTTCTTTCAAACTGATCTCACATTTTTACCCAGATACTTTTAGACCGTCTTTCGCCATAAGCATTGATATCTAACTAGAATGTTCACGTGTATATGTAGGTGCCGATCATGCTGTTTGAATTGAGCAGCATAGACTACGGATCACTGCGGCGACCTTTCAGACATTAACCGTCCATAGTCAGTGGCTTAAAACAGTCCAAAGACGAGAAGCCAAAATGGCCCCTACCTTTCTGTCCATGGTAGGCACTTGGCAGCTTTTAAGCAGCGTCCATGTCCATATGGGAAAAAAAACAGAGAATACAAAACCTAGCAGTGATGCTAAGCAGAAATATTCTTATAATAAAATGAAGAAAAACATGTGAAGCCATGCATCACCTAAACAGCTACCAGCTGTAAACTAAAGCACCAATTACGCTGAGATACATGTATACTATTGTGGATGCTTGCCTTTCAATAGCACCACCTTTACATTTTTCCCACCCATGAGTGCTCACTCGCCTACTACTCATCTTCTTTACGTTTCCGCTAGGGAATGGCAGTATCACCGTGCTTCCTGGTTGTCACACGACTTTCTTCTCCAGTAGTAGCACGACATGTTTTTGTCAGGTCGGATTGGTTGACCTGTAAACTTGTTGGATGGATCATTGAAAATTCCTCTGTGTATGAACGTTTTATTTAAGCCGGCCTAATGGCAATGGAAGTGAGGAGAATAATCCATGCATATGCCTCTCATTGTGCGGATGTGCCTGCCTTGTGAGCCTTTTGCTTTCAAGAAACTGTTGCCCTTGTCAGTCATATGAGCTACTAGGAAATCAGATTCCTTACGTTTATTCATCCAATTTTCAGTAATTGAAAAGACAATAGCTAGTAACAATCATAAAGACAGGCTTCTATCTTTGAAGTGGTCAAAAACACTTGCTCCACAGACTGCCAAAGCCCAAAAGATAGCACTAATTTATATACTGCATGAAAGAAATCCTTTCATTTTCATCTGAACCCAGTGAAGAAGTGTACAGAACACTGCAACAGCCTGCAGGTGAGGTTCTTTACGTAATTTAGCCCAAAGTGGCAAGGGGAAAGAAAGACTAAAGGTCAGGGAATCCAATCCAAATGTAGATGGAGAGAAATCAGGGAAGGAAGAAAAGCTAGCAAGATGAATGGCTTGGCGCATTCCCATCCCACCGTATATTCCCTGGGGACTCCACATAGCACGAGCCCCGTCAGAAAAGCAGCAAAGCAAGCTCCAAGCGCCAAGCAGGCAGGCAACAAAGAGAGGCCATCCAAGGAACAAGATACCCATTGTGAACAGACTGATAATCAGCTTCTTCCTCTGCATGCAGCTGGTTCAAACCACATGAACAGTTAACAGGTAATTTAAAACTCATAATTTTCAACTAAAATCAGGTAGTCTAGGTAAGTGCCAGTGATAGAGTAAGACGCACAGTCTTCATGTTAAATTTTACATTTCATTTTGGTTGCTGCAGCCTGCAGGTGTTACATTTCTGATTTCTGACAGTATGGAACTATGGATGACATGGTCAAGACGGCAGATGCTATGCTCATCTCGATCTTCAAGGCACCGCTCACGACGCGTATCACCTTTTGACTTTCACTCAGTCTCTCTGATCGTGGTATGGTGGGCCCCTCAGTGTGTATATTATGCTACGTGAGACGCTGACGGAGGAGGGCTTGGAGGGTCATTAATTAGGCCAGGAAAATAAATCGATTCTTAGGCTACTAGTAGATGACAATCTCTTTCCTGCACATTTCAGCAAAACTATTGTGTTTTTTTACTCCGGTACAGCAGGAAAGAAACTGAAATGCAGAAAAGGAGGAAGAAACTGACGATGATATGTGGTAACTTGGTTGCATGATTTTCATGCATAGAACATGGACGTTATGCTTGCTAGTTCCTGATTTTTCATGCATGAGCAAATGTTTTTTCCCCTTGTTTTGTTGCAAGTTGCAACAAGAGGATATATGGCATTTCATGTGAACCCCACATTTTAAGAATTCTCATCCGAATATATGCATATGTGGTCAAGTGAGCGGCATAGCTTGGTCCATTCGGGCAAGAGTCCGTCACTTATATGGCCGTGCCGTGCTGACCTAAAGGGTAAGGCACCGATCCAAACACGGCCTGATAGCCTCATGGGCCAAGCCAGGCCGGCACGATTCGATGGTGAGTCGTGCTGTGCTTAGGGCGGACCAACAGTAATGTGTTTTGGGTCGGTCTGACAGGCACAATCCATTTAGCCACCTCTATTATATGCGTGTGTGTCAACCAACAAGATAGGGAGCATTGAAATGCCACACCACATAGAATAGAATGATTTTCTTCCGAGCAAAAAGTTTGTGATTTTAACTTTTTTAGGTGGGAAAAAATACAGAAGAGCATTCACTAATCTTATACTCCTTAAAAAACAGCTCACAATTTGATGCAATAATGTTAACTTGATCTGAAGATTACTCATAGCATACCTCACTTCCATATTTCTTTCCTTCCTCATGAGCTGGCAAATGTGTATCCAATACAAAATTCAACTAACCATATATCTTGACACTTGGATTGCACTTAGGGCCCGTTTGAATTACGAGAAATGAGGGGCGGGAATGGAGTTATGATACGAAGTAGGGTAAATTTAGCCGTTAGATCGACAGATTGAGAGCTAGATTTATCACATATTGTACCCCAATCTCATTTCCATCCATCGTAACGCATTATTCAAACGCCCACTATTGACATTTAAGGAGTGGTTATTTGGGTTTTTGAAGCTTAAGCTTTTAGTTTTTCTAGTAATGTATTATTTTTTTTTGCACTATAACTGTTGATTGTTTTTCAGTGTAATTAATTTTTAAAAATTAAAAAAGTTATATCATCATAGATAACATAAAGAAATAAGGAAAAATAAAAAAACTAGAAAAAATAAAATTAAAAGGCTATCAGTTAAAAGTTTAAGTCCAAATGAACCCTCTAATGTAGAAGATGCTCAAGTAAGAAAGTTATTCGACGCAAATGGTGAAAGAGTGCGAGTATGCAAAGAAAGAAGAGGTTTGCAAAAATCCAAAAGAGGGAGGGAGGTCATGTGAAAGGCAACACAACGCACAGGCCTCTAATCTTTGGCAATTCTAACGGGGAGCATTTAAAGGTTGGAAAGGGATCTTCCAAGAGCCAGAAGAGAGAAAACAGGAGGAGAGAGAGATAAATAAATCCGAATTCCGCCAAACTTCTCTCATCTCTCTCTCCCTTTACATCCATCCTCTCATCGACTCATCACCACCCCTTCCCTGTTCTCTCTCTCTCTCCCCCCTTCTCCCTCGGATTAGAGGGATGCTCTGACTTGAGGTCTACAGTACCATGACTTTGGACGGTTTCTAGCCGTTCGATTGGAAAAGGCGGTACAGATGTAATGATACGTCGCGATTCCACACGACGCAAAACAGCGAAGTTAAACACACTGTTTTCTGCTCTCCCTCTTGACAAATTTTCCTCCACCCATTCTCTTCCTGTTCTTCTCCACCCACCCCACCGATCTCTCTGAATTCGGTCTCCACTTCCCCACCATCTTTCTCTCGTCCTCTCTCTCTAGCGATTGTTTTTTTTTTCCGTTTACTGGGTTGATTCTTCCTCTCTCTCTCTCTTGGTTGGAGAGGATCGGGAGACGAAGGAAAGAGAAGAAGGGGGGGGGGGGGGGGGTCGAAAGAAGTTTGTTCTTTGCTTGGATTGTGGTTCTTGGAAGTTGTTGAAAAACTTGGGACCAGTTTCTGGTATGGTTTGCTGCATCTCCCTGTTAGTCTGTGCCTTTTGTCTCTCTTTTCTTGTTTCTTGATTTCACCTGCTAAACATTCCTTTTCCTCTGTTGAAGTCCATGATTCCTTCACAATACGTGTTCTTTCTCTTGTTGATTCCTTCATGGTTCATTCCACCATATGTTTCTTAAGCCCGGATACGACATGGTGTTAAACTGTCAATAATTCATCTTTTTCAATAACGAAATTCTGGAACCTTCAGATATATCTGATAGTTTCTCTTCTGTATGGTGTGAGGCTGAGATGTCTTAGGTGTTCTTGGTTTGGTTAAATTTCTCTCTCTGTTGGTTATCTTTCAATTTTGTGATAAGAGAATTGATCTGTCTCTTGAAACCGTGGATGGCTACCTACACCTTCTCTTTATTTTTGCTCGTTTTACTGCATCTTTTTGCAAACAGAAAGGGAAGGGAAATAAATGCAAAAGAAAAGAGAGTATTTTTGAGCGTCCACAGAAGTAATGGGCCCCATCGTGCTTGTAGTCCATCTGTTTAGGCCGCATGCAATGTACAATCACCGTGTTTTTCACCCATTAAAATGCATGCATCAGCACCATGTTTGCTTACGGCACCAAGCCAAATGCGGTTCATGCCAAGATTGCCACAGTTGAATGAGTTTATACCCTCATTTGAGTAGTGAAAACTCAAATGAGTGTCGTTACTTACGGACAGCCAGGGAGTGCTAGAAGGGTACAAGAGCGAAAAAAATGGTTTCTCTGTTCCACATTTGTGTAGATATCGATTTGGTTTTTTTTTTAGATAAAGGATATCGATTTGGTAAAGATAGCCAACAGAGAGGACTGACTGGACACGCCGCAATGTTTTTGAGAGCAAATAAGGGTTAGTTGTGTTGATATGTAATACCTGGGCCGGCACGGCCCAGCCCGGCCCACCCCACAAATATCTATATGAGAGAGAGAGAGAGCCAGAGGGAGAAGCAAAACCGATTTTGCTCTCTCCCCCGAACTCACCTGTGCTGCTGCTGCTCCCCATCGCGCCGCTCGCCAGCCCAACGCAGTCGCCGCCGCCGCCCATCAGCCCCGCCGCGGCCGCCGCCGCTCGCGCACGCGCTGTGTGCCGCTGCTGCCCGTGCGCCGCCGCTGCCGCGCACCGTCGCCGTTGTGCCGTCCCCGCCCCGCTCGCACGCGTGCCGTCGACCAGCCGCGCGTCGCCGCGCCTGCTGCCGCTCGCCGCCGCTTCGCCTGTGCTGCCGCGCGCCGCCGTGCTGCGCCGCCGTCGCCGCTCCTCGGCTCCGCCGGCCGCGCGCCGAGCAAGGGAGCAGGGGGAGGGTCGGGCTTCGGCGTGGAGAGGAGAAGCCAGGGGCGCCGGCTGTGAGGGAGTGAGGAGAAGGCGCTGGCCGTGGAAGGGGATTAGAGGAGGAGGAAGGGCCGGCGTGAAGAAGAAAAAAGAAAGGGCCAGGAGAGCTGGCCGGCCGAAAAAAAAAAGAAAGAGAAGGAAGAGAAGAAAAGAAAAGAAAAAAAGAGGAGAAGGGGAAATCTGATTCGGCGTCGGATTCGCCAGAACCAGCCAGGGAACGACAGTCCGTACCCGGATCCAGTCGTCGGGCTTGGGGTAACAGTTCGAAAACCCTCTCCCATTTATTTATCGAAACAGGCATAAGTTAATATGTGGATTATTAGAATTGGTTCGGGTAGCCATTAGAATATTGTTTATTAATATGGTTACCTGGGCGGAGAAATCGAGGTTGCCACTGGTGATCTGGTCGATCCGTGGCGATAGAGGAAAGAGAATAAATATGTAAAATGCTTTATACGAGTTTAATTGACCATATCGCTAAACATCGGGACAACAGGGAGATGCCCGATGATAGAGTTTGGTTGTGCTAAGTTGACATGTAAGTGCGATGTTATGTACTCGTATGTATTGCATGAGTGATGATTGAGATGATTAATGCTTGTTCAGGTGGCGGTTCGAGTTTGGTGCCGTCCACGCACCGTCCGCCAGGTTAACAGGCAAGTGCATGGTAGAACAGTAAAATATGGCGAATGTTTGTTATTCGTGTTCCATGCCATGATTTACAGTATTTATGAGAGGATGCATGTGATTATGTGCTAATCATACCTTGACGAGTAATGTTTATGATTAGACATTCACATTTGAGGCATATTGCATCATGCAATTGCATAAGAGCCAGGTCGGTGAGAAAGTCTTACGACTAGTCCGGAGTGCTCTTGAATAAGACCTACAGAGGTAGGCACTCCACGGGAGTGGAGGTTGTGACCTCGTATGAAAGAGGACGAGGCGAGTGGTCCATCGACGGGTGGACACTCCGCTATACCGGTATAAGCTACAGTTACAGAGCATACAGATGCATTGCATGATATTGGATTGCATTACAGTGACAGAAAGTGATACAGTTACAGTTACAGTTGTGATTTACAGTTTACAGTTACAGTTGTGATTTACAGTTTACAGTTACAGTTGTGATTTACAGTTTACAGTTACAGTTGTGATTTACAGTTTACAGTTACAGTTGTGATTTACAGTTTACAGTTACAGTTGTGATTTACAGTTTACAGTTACAGTTGTGATTTACAGTTTACAGTTACAGTTGCGCTTTACAGTTTACAGTTACAGTTGTGCTTTACAGTTTACAGACATAGGGTTGAATTACAGTTTACAGACATAGAATTGATTTACAGTATACAGTTACAGACTTAACTTACAGTTTACAGTCATAAAGTGGAATTACAGCTTACAGTTCATGAAGTTGATTGAAATGACTAAAGTGATGTTACTGCTTTATCGTGTGCTTGCTGAGTCTTCGGACTCACCCTTGCTTTGCCGTTGTTTTTAGGTGAAGAATGACGACATGCATGGAATGGGATAGCACTTTTGGCACTGCACAGATGAAATAACGGTTTAGCCGTATACGGAGTCTTTATGTTTGTTATAATGCTAAAACTTGTGGCTCGCTGTTTGGTTTAGCTTGATTACGAGCCAGGATGGCGGGTCTCCATGGTCGTGGAGCCCACCGTTGCTGTTTGTGTTATAACTTGTGAAATATGAAGTTAGTGGTGTTTGCAATTATCCTACTGTTAATTGTGCTTTGTTATCTGTGGGTAATGATATAAAAATAACAGAGGAGGTGCTGCTAAAAGTTGAATTAGCAACACTATTGAATTGGTAAGGGTGTGGTGGTAGCATCTTGGGCCCTGTGGAGGGTCGGGGTGTTACAGTTGGTATCAGAGCGGGCATTAGGTCCGTGGTAAAGAAATTTGATTTAGGCCTAATAATAAAATTTGACACACTTTGTTGCACAGTAGGATGGGTTGGGATTTGCATTGCATATGCGTTTTCCCTAATTGTGTTGTGGATTGGTATTGTTACAGTTGATGATTGTGTGATTGCTTCTCTGTTGTGAGCAGAGATGCCGAGAGGTAGAGGTCGTGGTCGTGGTCGCGGTGCGAGCCGAGGCCGTGGAGGCCATGGTCGTGGCCGTGCCCAAGCAGAGCCATCGTTAGAGGTTCAGCAGGAAGCACCCGACGTGGAAGTTGGGTCTGCTGAGCATTCTGTAGCTGGGGATCAGGCAAGGTCTTCAGCCTTGTTGCGAGAGTTCGTTGAGGAGGTTCGAGCGTTACGACGACAAGCGCCTGCAGCTGCTGCGGCCGTACCTGCTGCTGTCCCGACTGCCGATCCGGTCGCATCGGAGCCAAGAATGGGCCTTCGCGAATGGATGGCATTGCGGTTGGACACCTTTGATGGGACGGGTACGCCAGTTCAAGCTGCAGACTGGTTGCGCTATATGGGAAGACAGTTTGAAGCGTTAGAGATGACTTCACAGCTGAGAGCTCGTTTTGTGGCCTTTCAGTTGAAAGGTCAGGCGGACATCTGGTGGGAGGGAGTCCTTTCAGCCAGGACCCCCGCTGATGGTCCAGCCACCTGGGAGGTCTTCGTCGAGCAGTTTAAGGCGAAGTACTACCCAGAGTCTTTTGTGGAGAGTATGGAGGTTGCCTTGTCGACCCTTGTGCAAGGAAAGATGACAGTAGCTGAGTACGAGGCGCGGTTCAATGACTTGATTCGCTTCGTACCGTCGGTAGCAAAAAGTGACCTGGAGAAGGCTAAAAGATTCCGCCGAGGGCTCAGTTCTGAGTATCGGCATGTTATGGGTGCTACTGCGCCACGTGACTTTAGGTCTGTGGTTGAGCAGGCTAGAGGGATGGAGTTGGAGATGCACCTTACTAAAGGGTCGCAACACTCTGGTGGTCAGAGTGCTTCTGGTGGTGACCAGAAGAGGAGCTATAGTGAGAAAGGTGGGTCATCTCAGCGGCCAGCTTTTAAGAAGTCCAAGTGGAGTCGACGTTCTTCACAGCCATCCAAGTCTAAATCATTGACATCGTCGTCTCCTGCACCACCAGCTTTGCGTCCTATCCCTGGGCAGGGAATGATTTGCTTTAAGTGTGGTGGTGAGCACCGAGCTGCTGAGTGTACCTGGACAGGGGAGTGTCGACACTGTGGTCGGATGGGCCACATGGAGAAGGTCTGTCGACAGAATCCCTCCAGTATTATCAAGTGGGAGCCAGTGTCTGCATCGAATGTTTCATCCCGGGGGTCAGTCCAGGTGTTGGCAGCTGCTCCTACACAGCAGCCTTCCTGGGCGCCGCCTGCCGGATATTACTGGCCTCCTACTCCAGTTACACCGCTTCAGTATGCTGCACAGCCTCCCTTTCCGATGCCGTCACAGCAGAGTGTTGGGGCTCTTGTCGCCCCAGTGCCGCCGGGAGTCTACACATTGCCTGCCACTGAGTCTGCGAGTCGACCGGACGTGGTGACAGGTACTTTTTTAGTGGATTCACACAGTGCTCTTGTTCTTTTTGACTCCGGTGCCACGTATTCCTTTGTTTCCTGTGAATTTGCTAGAAAGGCAAAATTGAGTATGCAACAGATTTCACAGTCGGTTAAAGTCAATTCTGCAGGGGGTATTATTGTTAGTTCTATGGTTTGTCCTGGATGCATGGTCTCCATAGATGGCGAGGATTTTGTGGCTAACCTCATGGTTATTCCAATAGAGAATTTTGATGTTATCCTCGGTATGGATTGGTTACATCGCTACCGGGCAGTGATTTCCTGTTTCTGGAGGACAATCACTTTGCAAGCTCCTTCAGGGGAGGAGATAATTTTTCAGGGGAATGCACCTCCAGGTTCTCTTTTTGTGTTGGCCAGCCTGTTCTCTGGCCGACGAATGTTTAAATGTGGGTTACTTTTATCACTGGTGGAAAAACCAAGTGCGCCTTTGCGCGTTGAGGATATTCCAGTGGTATGTGAGTACCCCGACATATTTCCTGATGAGCTTCCGGGAATGCCACCCGCAAGAGATGTTGAGTTTAGGATTGAACTTGTTCCTGGCACTCGACCTATCTCTATGTCCCCGTACCGTTTAGCACGACCACTCCAAGAAGAGTTGAAGAAGCAATTGGATGGGTTGTTGTCCAAGGGGTTGATTCGACGCAGTGTATCGCCTTGGGGAGCACCCGTCCTATTTACTGAGAAGAAAGATGGGAGTTGGCGCATGTGTATAGATTATCGTGCTCTTAATCGGGTGACCATCAAGAATAAATACCCGTTGCCTCGCATTGAGGACTTGTTTGATCAATTGAAGGGAGCCAAGGTGTTTTCCAAAATTGATCTACAATCTGGGTATAATCAGATTCGAGTGCGGGAGCAAGATATTGAAAAGACAGCTTTCTCCACGAGGTATGGGCATTATGAGTATAAAGTTATGTCCTTTGGACTAACAAATGCGCCTGCTATCTTTATGGAGACAATGAACAACATGCTACACAAGTATTTGGATGACTTTGTAGTTGTGTTCATTGATGATATCCTGATTTATTCCAAGACGGAGGAAGAGCATGAGCAGCATTTGAGGCTTGTGCTTGAGACTCTGAGGGAAAATCAATTCTTTGCCAAGTTAAAGAAATGTGAGTTCTGGATTTCTGAAGTGGGCTTCCTAGGACATGTGATTAACCAGGAGGGCATTTCAGTAGATCCAGCCAAAATTTCCACAGTAGTAGACTGGAAGAGACCGTCCAATGTTAAGGAGGTGAGAAGTTTTCTTGGCTTAGCTGGTTATTACAGGCGTTTTGTGAAAGATTTCTCCATTATTGCTAAGCCAATGTCTCAACTCACGCGGAAGGGCGTGAAATTCCAGTGGACCGGTGATTGTGAGCGCAGTTTCAATATTCTGAAAGAGAAATTGGTGACTGCTCCTGTTCTCACTCTTCCTGAGCCAGGGAAGCGTTTCACGGTCTACTCGGATGCATCGCGAGTAGGTTTGGGTTGCGTGCTCATGCAAGACAACAAGGTGATCGCGTATGCCTCGCGACAATTAAAGAAACATGAGCAGAATTACCCTACTCACGATTTAGAGCTGGCTGCAGTGGTTTTTGCTCTAAAGATTTGGAGGCATCATTTGTACGGAGAATCCTGTGATATTTTCACTGACCACAAGAGCCTCAAGTATATCTTCACTCAGAAAGAGTTGAATTTGAGGCAAAGAAGGTGGTTGGAACTGATCAAAGACTATGATCTCACTCTCCAGTACCATCCGGGTAAAGCAAATGTGGTTGCTGATGCCCTTAGTCGCAAGACGACACCCTCCACTGTAGGTTGTCTCGTTGCTGACTTTGAGCGGATGGGAATTTCCTATTGCTATGCCGGTACAGCACAGGTAGAGACACAGTTGTTACTGGAATCGGCAATTCCAGAACGGGTGAAAGAAGCGCAACAGAACGATAGGTTGCTTCAAAAAGTGAAGAAGCGCCTCGATGAAGGAAAATCAGGGGACTTTAGCCTTGATGAGTCGGGCGCAATACGCTTTAGGGGCCGTCTTTGCGTGCCACAAAAGTCTCAGGTCAAGGACGATATTTTGAGAGAGGCTCATCGTACCCCGTATACGATACATCCTGGCGAGAACAAGATGTATCGGGATTTGAAAAAGAGTTTTTGGTGGAAGAGAATGAAGGTGGATGTCGCACAGTATGTGGCATCTTGCGGGATTTGCCAGCAAGTGAAGGCTGAGCATAAGCGTCCTGCTGGATTAATGCAGCCTTTAGAAGTTCCACAGTGGCCATGGGATGATGTTACCATGGACTTTGTAATCGGCTTGCCTCGTAGCCAGCGAGGTAAGGATGCGATTTGGGTAGTGGTGGACAGATTCAGTAAGTCCGCGCACTTCATCCCTATTCGTACGACGAATTCGGCAAGTGATTTAGCACCTGTCTATGTACGTGAGATAGTGAGATTGCATGGTGTGCCCAAGACGATAGTTTCGGACAGAGATGCCAAGTTTGTCTCCAAGTTTTGGGAGAGCTTGCAAAGCGCTTTGGGCACAAAACTTCAGTTTAGTACTGCTTTCCACCCACAGACAGATGGGCAATCCGAACGCACCATTCAAACACTAGAGGACATGTTGAGGTCCTGTGTTCTGTCGTGGAAAGGTAGCTGGGAGGATCACTTGGCACTCGCGGAGTTTGCCTACAACAACAGCTACCACTCCAGTGTTCGGGCTGCGCCATTTGAGGTTCTGTATGGGCGGAAATGTAGATCGCCACTCTGTTGGGATGCCGTAGGTGAAAAGGCAGTTCTAGGACCGGATTGGGTCCAACAGACAGTGGAACGAGTGGCAGAGACTAGGCAGAATCTGCTAGCCGCCCAGAGTAGGCAGAAGAGCTATGCGGATATTAGAAGGCGAGACCTAGAGTTTGAAGTGGGGGATCATGTGCTTTTGAGAGTGTCTCCCACAAAAGGGATTGTGAGATTTGGTATTAAAGGGAAGCTTAGCCCACGGTATATTGGACCGTTTCCGATTCAGGCACGAATTGGAAAGTCGGCATATCGTTTGGGACTTCCCGAGTCGATGCGAGGAGTGCATAATGTGTTTCATGTTTCTATGTTGAGAAAGTACTTAAGGGATCCGGAACATGAGATTGCTCTAGAACCATTGCCCCTTAAGCAAGACCTCACCTTCGAGTCCCGTCCAGTTCGGATTCTGGAGGAATCGGAGAGAGTGTTGAGGAACAGAACGTTAAAGTATGTTAAAGTCCTATGGTCGCATCAGACTGAGCGAGAAGCGACGTGGGAATTGGAATCTCGCATGCGCGAGAAGTACCCAGAGCTGTTCTCTACGGGTACGAGTTACAGTTGATTTCTTTTTATTCAATTGCTTGTTTGTATAGATTATCGAGTAGCAGAATTCGGGGTCGAATTCTGTTAAGGGGGGTAGAATGTAATACCTGGGCCGGCACGGCCCAGCCCGGCCCACCCCACAAATATCTATATGAGAGAGAGAGAGAGCCAGAGGGAGAAGCAAAACCGATTTTGCTCTCTCCCCCGAACTCACCTGTGCTGCTGCTGCTCCCCATCGCGCCGCTCGCCAGCCCAACGCAGTCGCCGCCGCCGCCCATCAGCCCCGCCGCGGCCGCCGCCGCTCGCGCACGCGCTGTGTGCCGCTGCTGCCCGTGCGCCGCCGCTGCCGCGCACCGTCGCCGTTGTGCCGTCCCCGCCCCGCTCGCACGCGTGCCGTCGACCAGCCGCGCGTCGCCGCGCCTGCTGCCGCTCGCCGCCGCTTCGCCTGTGCTGCCGCGCGCCGCCGTGCTGCGCCGCCGTCGCCGCTCCTCGGCTCCGCCGGCCGCGCGCCGAGCAAGGGAGCAGGGGGAGGGTCGGGCTTCGGCGTGGAGAGGAGAAGCCAGGGGCGCCGGCTGTGAGGGAGTGAGGAGAAGGCGCTGGCCGTGGAAGGGGATTAGAGGAGGAGGAAGGGCCGGCGTGAAGAAGAAAAAAGAAAGGGCCAGGAGAGCTGGCCGGCCGAAAAAAAAAAGAAAGAGAAGGAAGAGAAGAAAAGAAAAGAAAAAAAGAGGAGAAGGGGAAATCTGATTCGGCGTCGGATTCGCCAGAACCAGCCAGGGAACGACAGTCCGTACCCGGATCCAGTCGTCGGGCTTGGGGTAACAGTTCGAAAACCCTCTCCCATTTATTTATCGAAACAGGCATAAGTTAATATGTGGATTATTAGAATTGGTTCGGGTAGCCATTAGAATATTGTTTATTAATATGGTTACCTGGGCGGAGAAATCGAGGTTGCCACTGGTGATCTGGTCGATCCGTGGCGATAGAGGAAAGAGAATAAATATGTAAAATGCTTTATACGAGTTTAATTGACCATATCGCTAAACATCGGGACAACAGGGAGATGCCCGATGATAGAGTTTGGTTGTGCTAAGTTGACATGTAAGTGCGATGTTATGTACTCGTATGTATTGCATGAGTGATGATTGAGATGATTAATGCTTGTTCAGGTGGCGGTTCGAGTTTGGTGCCGTCCACGCACCGTCCGCCAGGTTAACAGGCAAGTGCATGGTAGAACAGTAAAATATGGCGAATGTTTGTTATTCGTGTTCCATGCCATGATTTACAGTATTTATGAGAGGATGCATGTGATTATGTGCTAATCATACCTTGACGAGTAATGTTTATGATTAGACATTCACATTTGAGGCATATTGCATCATGCAATTGCATAAGAGCCAGGTCGGTGAGAAAGTCTTACGACTAGTCCGGAGTGCTCTTGAATAAGACCTACAGAGGTAGGCACTCCACGGGAGTGGAGGTTGTGACCTCGTATGAAAGAGGACGAGGCGAGTGGTCCATCGACGGGTGGACACTCCGCTATACCGGTATAAGCTACAGTTACAGAGCATACAGATGCATTGCATGATATTGGATTGCATTACAGTGACAGAAAGTGATACAGTTACAGTTACAGTTGTGATTTACAGTTTACAGTTACAGTTGTGATTTACAGTTTACAGTTACAGTTGTGATTTACAGTTTACAGTTACAGTTGTGATTTACAGTTTACAGTTACAGTTGTGATTTACAGTTTACAGTTACAGTTGTGATTTACAGTTTACAGTTACAGTTGTGATTTACAGTTTACAGTTACAGTTGCGCTTTACAGTTTACAGTTACAGTTGTGCTTTACAGTTTACAGACATAGGGTTGAATTACAGTTTACAGACATAGAATTGATTTACAGTATACAGTTACAGACTTAACTTACAGTTTACAGTCATAAAGTGGAATTACAGCTTACAGTTCATGAAGTTGATTGAAATGACTAAAGTGATGTTACTGCTTTATCGTGTGCTTGCTGAGTCTTCGGACTCACCCTTGCTTTGCCGTTGTTTTTAGGTGAAGAATGACGACATGCATGGAATGGGATAGCACTTTTGGCACTGCACAGATGAAATAACGGTTTAGCCGTATACGGAGTCTTTATGTTTGTTATAATGCTAAAACTTGTGGCTCGCTGTTTGGTTTAGCTTGATTACGAGCCAGGATGGCGGGTCTCCATGGTCGTGGAGCCCACCGTTGCTGTTTGTGTTATAACTTGTGAAATATGAAGTTAGTGGTGTTTGCAATTATCCTACTGTTAATTGTGCTTTGTTATCTGTGGGTAATGATATAAAAATAACAGAGGAGGTGCTGCTAAAAGTTGAATTAGCAACACTATTGAATTGGTAAGGGTGTGGTGGTAGCATCTTGGGCCCTGTGGAGGGTCGGGGTGTTACATGATAGGGAGCATCTTTTGGTGGCAAACCTAGTTAAAGCCTAAAGGCATAACCTAGCAGTATGTGACAAATCATAGCATTTGGCATTCCATCCATTTGAGTCTGCTTTGTGCTTGTTTCCCTTTAGGAATATGCTAGGACAAATTTGTTACCTAAATATCTAATGTGCTGTTTACATTTTCAGGTCCCTCGTAATTTGCAGGAAAGAGATTAACAGCTCCTGAGATGCTATTGCTACAGATCAATTGATAGCAAGAACATACCTACAAATAATGCAAGGACAGAGGAATTCTGTTGAACAGTTTGCTGATGTGTTTGGATTTGACCACGGATATAGTTCAGGCAATCCTGTCATGGATCAACAAGCATATTGGAATAACATCCTTGGGTCAGTAGAATCACAGAATCATCAAGGTTGTCAAATGAACCGCAGCGATGCAAACATTCCATATGGAAATGAGGCACATCAAGATGGCCCATTTTTAGGTTTCTGGGAGTCAGGTGAAGCTAGTTCAAGTGGCAATTCACTCAATTATGGGAGCTCTAACGAGATCAAAAGGGAGCACCTTAATGTCAGTGGTGGCCTGAGGATTGGTGAAAGGCGTCTGGTAACTGAACACCTTTCTTTGGATAATGTGGATATAAACCTGAACACCAATGGTAATGATCTATGTGGTCCTCAAGTCTCAGAGCAATATGGGGTCTGTTCTCCTAATGGTATAAACGCTCAGACTACCGAGTTGAGATTACATCCATACAGGACATTCATATTAGGGGCGGAGCAGCCAGAATCTTTTGCTACTTTTAATGCCTGTGAAAATCCTTTGGGTCATTTTCCATTAATGCCAGAAGGCATTGATCAAAGACCAGGTAGTTCCCTGGATGGCCGCCGTCTAGCATGCAAGAGGAAAAATATCGAGGGAGTCCATGGGCAGTGTTCAGCAGGTTCTAGCACAAGTTTTTCCCACAGGAATGATAATGTCTTCCATAACATTCCTTCTTCAAGTTCCAATACTTCTCCTAGCTCAAATTTGCCCTCTCTTAATTGTTTCTTGGCTCCAAGTTCCGTTGAGGAACAACTCCCATGTTATGGAGCTACTGCAGGATTGTCATCTAGTAGCTATGATCCTAGTGGAGGCAATAATAATTCAGGAAGTTCACAAAGAAGTTTCCGGGCAAGAACTACCATAGCTCAACATATTACGCCCTATGGTGTATGGCCCTCTTCAAGTGCCATCAGGCATTCCAATTCATGGAATCATCAGCCGGCTCCCCTTCAGAGTACATTTGGTGAACCACAAGAGGTTATTCCCGTGGTCAGTAGCCTCAACTTGCAATACCAACATCCTGTAAATGTTGTTCCTGGTATCCCACAAACTGCACACTGTTTTACTGGTCATGGAGTTTCATCATCGAGAGCAGGCAGTTTGGAGAACAGAGTTCTTGGCAGTGAGGAAGTTAGTGGAAGGAATGTAGTGGCTCCCAACCATCCTGATGCAGTTCCTCCTGCTGCAGTAGACATGAGACATTTGGTGCCACAACCATCTAACTGGAGTTTCGATGGTCGTGGCACTGCCATTGCAGGAAATATTCCTTCAGTATCAAGACCTAATACCAGTTCAATGGTTAATCCACCAGCAGGCCTTCCATTTGTCACTCATCAAAACCTGCATGGACGCCATCCTCGATATTTGTCAGAGGTAACTTTTCTCTCTGTCGTTTTAGTTTGTTTAGCTTTCAATTTGATTGCTTTTCTTTTATTAATCTGCTGGAATCGTATTTTCTTATAGGAGCTAGGTCGTCTGTCTGGAGCACTTCGTGGTCATCAGCACCCACGCGTAAGGTCAGGGTTTTTGTTGGAACGGCAAGGTGATGGTGTTTGGGGTGTTCCTTTACCGAGGAGCAGGGAAGGAAGGAGATTAATAGAGGTATGTTGATTGGCTCTGTTATTTCTTGTCTTCCTCCTCCTCCTTTCATAAGTATTAAGTCCAGAAAACGTTTATATCCATGTGGTGACATATCAAAGCATCACCAGGAGTTATGTATGACACCAAAGAACAAAATAACATATGGCAATTTAAACTTACTGCCTGTAAATGTCTTTCATGTACTATTCGGCCTTCTATATGATCTTCCTTCTCCCTCGTTCGATTATGCATGCTTCTTCACACTCCTGCAAGCTCCACCTAATGCTGCAATAGCCAGCTTAGCGTAGCAGTGTCTATAGACATTTCCTTGTTCATTGACAGTTTGATACCATATTTTCTGTGTTTTCATGTGGCGCAAAATACTATAATTGCAATATACCGTTTCATCTTATATTTTAATGTCTCTGTTATGCTATGCTGCTGCTTTTTCCCATGGAATTGCTTGTATTTCCCTAATGTATATTCTGTTTTAATGTTTTTAGTAACGTAGTATTCTAGAGATAACTAGTGAGCCATTCTTGGAAAGAATACATGGTTCACTGCTTACCTGTTTTTAGTCCGTAACCATGAGCAAGTCTATGCCAGTCCATATGGTTCTTACCTGTTTACTTGTCACCAGATCCGGAATGCACTTGAAATGATTAATCGAGGGGAGAATGTAAGATTGGAGGTCAGTAATAGCACTTGTCTTCCTGAGTTTGTTTGGTCTGTTTCCTCTTGTTATTTTGGACAGAAAAAACTAAATAACTAAAAATTGAAGATGGATCTTTGAGGATTGTTATTTTCTTTTGTACTATTTACTGGCTTTACTTGCATTGCTTTGTTATGTTAATGAACTGCCTTCAATCCTCAAAATTCCCAACATGACCAGCTAACTGAACATACTAATTGTTTGGCAGGATCACACTTTAGTATTACTGTTACGTGGTGTTAACCTCACCAGATTCTGCTTCTGTGACTAGGGGAGCAGTAGATAGTAATCAAACCGAATCTGTAGTTGGGAAAAATACAGACAGATGAACTTGCCCGTCGTTTCGATAAAAAGGAAGCACAGTCAGAAGTTAGAACATACATTGGACTTTGATTCCTCTGAACTCTGATTTATTGAAGTCCAAAACCACTACACAGTTCACACTAAGTGGTACAAGTCTAGTTTCAAGATTTTCTTTAAATAAACAAAGTCAATATATCACATGCAGAAATGGTTGATCTTATCCTAAGGTGATAAGTTCTCGACTGCCTTAGTTTGGTATTTGCACGAATATACATTCTTAAACAGTGAATATAATTGAATCATATCGTAAGCTTTTTCAGTTGCCCTTTAATTTTTATCTTTGCTTATTGTTGAGGGATTTACTTCTTGCTTCGATATCTACTGTTCTTGAAGCAGTCTATTTTCTATGGCGGTGTCAACATTCATGACAGACACAGGGATATGCGACTTGACATAGACAATATGTCTTATGAGGTTGGTTTTCCTTAGTGAGACATTACCTGTATAATCATCCAGCTAAAATCTAATCAAGATGGTTGCCATCTACTTATCTCTCAGGAGCTATTAGCACTGGAGGAAAGAATAGGAAACGTTAGCACTGGGCTCAGTGAGGAAGCAGTGATGAAGCTCCTGAAGCAAAGTAGATTCTCATCATGGAGATTAGAAGCATTTTTGGAACATGAGCCATGTTGTATCTGTCAGGTATAGTATACTCCAAGACTTATAAAAGCTTCTGCCCTCTTGTCTTATATTTTGCCACGAGTAGCTAACTTAGAAACATGAAGCAGCTTCAATGCTTACATAAATATGTGAATTTGTTTGCCAAATATTTGTTTTTGCAAACCAACGTGCACATCCAGAAACTCCGTAAGATGCCATTATTGTTCAACATCATACCTAGTGCTTCTTTTGGAGTACTTTTTGCTGCACTCATTAGAATCTTGCCTCATTCTTCCTTTAAGTTCTGAAATCAGTGAAAATCTAAGGCTTCACTCTCCAAACTGAAATTTTTATATAATGTTCCTTAATTATGTTTTTTCTCCCTGTTTATCTAGGAAGAGTATGTTGATGGGGACGATCTTGGGACACTTGACTGTGGGCATGACTTCCATGCTGGTTGCATCAGGCAATGGCTATTGCTGAAGAATCTGTGTCCGATTTGCAAAAATACCGCTTTGAAGACCTGAAACAGCAGAGAGCAGCAAGGCTCGTTAGCAACACTCATGTTCATTCGATCTGAAGATCATTTACTGATCCATATTACCGTGCTTCTTGGTTGGAAATTTTGTTCACCTATAATTCGATAAAACTGGACCCTGTAAACTGCGCCTGTCGTAAATAATCCCTGGAATCTGTCTCTCTGCATTTAACCGAATATTTATGGCTGGTATAATGGATGTAGATTCGAAGAGGACATATTGTCACCTTAGCTGATCTCTCTTTTCATTAGGCACCAGTACGGTGTTCGAATTCTGCCTGTGGTGTTTCGGAAACGTCGTACTCCTGGACCCTGGTTACCCTAACGAAAGGTGATATTCGCGTGTATTTCTTTTTCCCAAGCTCGGTTGGCTCTGGATCCCATCTCATGGATTCGTTGCACCTGTATTTGCTTCTTGTCAGGGCACGCAATTGTCGACGTCGTCACTGTCCGTCTTGGTGAGCCGCTGGTCTCTAGCGACCACCAAACTTTGGGGGTTCCTTCCTGGCCACACGCCGACGGCCGCGCCGCGGCCGAGGCAAGGCATCCTTCCATCGGCATAGAGCACGACTGCACGATGGGATTGATGGGCATCACGGCGCGCGAGGCCAGACAACTGGCAAAAAAAACACGTCCAATTCGGCGTGCGTGACGGCTCAGTAGCTGTATTTATTCTCACCAGCAGGGTAGGGTACCGTCTCCACTCATCTCCCAGTAAAGCGAGCCTGCTCGAGCCTGTTTTGGAGCTCCAAAGATTCCGAGGGCTTCCAGCTAGAGGTGCAATCGGAGCAGATATCTTCCGATTGACCGAATAGCTTCGGATAGTATTCAGGCAAAAAAATCAGTAACCGATAGATTTTATCGGATATGGTGTCGGTGTCGGATAGTATTTTTCGGAATCGGTATCGGAATGGGAGAGCAGTTTTCGACGGATAGGAGAATATCCAAAAATATATTCGGTAATATCTGGTAAATAGAATCGGTAATATCCCCACTCCCCATGTCCAAGCCTGTCTTATCAATGCCTTGTGGCCCAACTGTCGGCCCACTGAGACTGAAGCGCGGCACCGCACTAGCAGACCCCACTCTCCAATCCCTCACTCCCCACAAGCCACACCGCCACAGCATTGGGGCAAGGCTGCGACCGGCGGGCGCCTCCCTCCATCAACTGCACTTGCGCAAGCTCCCCCTGGCCTCTGGTGCGAGCTGACGGGCTTCCCCTCCGACGTTCGTGACGGCACAAGCTCCCTCCCCCCTCCTGCTCTGGCGTCATCTTCTTCCTCCCTTCTCTCCTCCCCTATTCCTCTCCTACCCTATTCCTCTTCTCCCCATCTGGTCAAGGTAACAATGAATAGAAGATTGAGCTAGAGGCAGTGTAGGGGAGTTAGGCCGGTGCTAGAGACAGGTGGAGCCAAATGGAGTTGGCGTCGAGTGGAGCAAGAGCCAGAGAAATGGAGAGAGCAAGTAATTGGAAATAGAGATGTGAGTTGGGGAAGAAGGAGATAAGGAGGAAGAAGAGCAAGTAGTGAATGGCTATTTGGCCGGTTGGGAAGAAAAAAAAGGAAATGAGCAGAGAGAGAGGGAAAGAAACAAAGAAAGGAAGAAAGAATGAGTGGACATTTGGCCAAACAGTAGATAAACAGTAGGGAGCCGTGGAGGAAGAGAGAGATTAGAGAGGAGAGAGAAAAAGTGCACACGAGTAAATTCTATTCATGAGTTTTAATACGGAGTATTCCGTTGCGTGTTTAAATTACTTGATAAAATTTCTGTTAGTCACATTAAATTGTAGAACTCCACTAGAAAATATTCATGTCTATTAAAAATAAATTAAGTACCATCCGTAGGTTAAAACTTGTATGTGTACAGATTACATTCACGTACTATCGTCTAAGATCATTTCGGTGCATGCTTAAATACCTAGATAATTTTGTTAGCCTCATTTAAACTATAGAAACTCATTAATAATTATTATGATTATTAAAAGAAATTAAGTGTCATAAGTAGATTAAAATTTAGCATGTACTGATTAAATTGATATACTATCGTTTAAATCATTCTGATACAAGCTTAATTAATTAATTAATTTGTTAGTCGTATATAGATGGTAGAAGCCCATTAAGAATTAAAATAGCAATCGAGCCGTAAAAATCTGCTCACAATGTTGTCAATATATGCTCATATCCATAATCTTTCAATATGATATGATATGTATTTGATATATGCGCTCATATGCGGAAGGTCATGGGGAGGCACCAAGATCTATATTTATACCTTGATATGTGTGATTTTGTTTTCGCGTATTATCTGATGAAATATAGTTATCGTATCGAATCTAGTACGTATTCGTGACCGATATTATCCGTATTGTTATTCGTATCCGACACTATCTGTGTTCAACTTTGACTCAAGATAAAATATAGTATAGAATAAGCGATTACCCATCCTATCCATTCTGATTGCACGACTACATTCATGAATCGATCTCTAGAAGAACAGTGCTTTGCCTGGCTTGCCCTATCAACCTCAGTCAAATCGACTTTAACGAGGGCTACGAAGAACTGATTCCACGCCTTGATATGTGCAGAACACTGCAACAATGATTGACGAGATGCGGTCTGTTTCTCCATTGTGGCGCGTGTAGAAGCAGAACAAATTAGGCCCACGCAACCCTGAGACGGGCCCGGTTCATTCGGCACTGGGCTCTGGTTCGCAAAAAGTGTGATGGGCCCAGTTCGGCAAGCGGCCGTCCGATCGAAAACCGACGACGCAGATGCGGCGAGAGACGGAATCGTGGGTGCGGCTGGTGGGGTGCGTGTGCCCCAAACGAGGCTCCTCTCGACGTAGCAATAGGCTCGCGTGTTGGATCCGATATGGCAAGTGGCGGCGTGCTGGTCCCCTGGATGGCTTGTTGGGTCCGATTGGGAGGACGCCAAAAAGGCCAGAAAAAAGGAGGTTGATAGCCAGACAGGGGGGAGGTGCAAGGCGCCTTCCCTTTGTGCAAAACTCGGTCTGCCTGCCTATAGAAAAATCTAAAAGAGAATGCAAAAAGAGCTATAAGTTCATTGAAAAATGATTGAAGCATAACTAAACTAACTAAAGGAGAGAGAGAGAAGTTAGAACCCATCAGTATAAAATATCCAAAAGAAACACACAAAAAAATATTTTCATTTTGATGGAGTCTTAAAGGGATATAATGGTGGTGATCGGTTGGGCTGTGACTTATGGCTTATTTCACTGTAACTGGCTGAAATTACACTGTAGTTGAAGGTGGCTTATTTGGTATAATTACATTTTAAAAAATTTAAAAATAGAAAAAATGGGTTAGCCCATCACGTGTAATGCAAACGAATACAGGAAAAAAAGAACCGGTAAAAACTCAAAAAATCTAAAAAAATCAGAAAAAAATAAAATTTAGGAATAGTGAAAAATAAGTCAGAAGCCGAAGCTTTAGATAGCATACATTTCGTAGTGTCTCCGGTTTCTTAGCTCAAAGGAGCGAGGACTTTGCAGCTCCAGCTCGTGATCTCTATGGGCTACCCAACATGCATGTGACCTAAGACCCGAAAGCTAGTCCTCCAACATTAGGGGAGGGGAGGCGCAGCTCAAAAAAAGACGAAGACATCAGGGGAGATGGACCGTGGTGGGGGCGCACACCGTACCGAAACTGCGTTGCTGTCGTCTCTGCGTCTCCGGTCCGTATTTGCATTAGTAGCAGCATGTGCTCGTACCTGCGTCGTCGTTAGCCACTGTCTCCAGCCAGGCCCAGAAGAAAAGCTACCAGCACTACGGTGTGTGACTGCCGACTGCCGCGCCGGAGTGTCGGGGCACCGCCCGTTGGGTCTCCCAATCCTTGACGCACGGCTAACGGCTAAGATTTAGCTGATTAACGGCATGCAGTGCAGGCAGGTCTGCACGGTTGCCACCCGGAATCATCCGAGTCCAATCCAGCGGGAATCCCTTTGCATGCCTACTGTGGGCTAGCTGAGCTACAGAGAGTTGGTGGTACTGGTACTTGGGCGCCAGATCAGTGCATGCACAAGAAGAACGCAAGCAAGATGCAGTCAATCATGGCGCTTTGCTTTCCAACGTGGGGGGCCTAACACCCACCCAATCACCCCATACATACGATACTACTAGTAGTTGTATTACAACTACAATTCCTTTGTCTAGTTACGACCTTGTGATACTGCAGTTCGATATTCAGTTTATTCATGTAAGTATTTACGTTAAGATTCAAAGCTATAAGTTATAGTCAAAAAGAATACACTGTTAGCAACAGATCAAACATGGCGCACCCGCTTCCCCTGATCCATAATTGCATCTGCGCACCAACAGACAACTGGATTAAGCAGAGGCGGACGAACAACTGGATCAAGCAGGGCAATTATATATACTCATGGTGATGTAGCGGTAGCGGTAGGTAAACAAAGAAGGGGGGCAAATGGAAGGGTTAATTAAAGCAGTTGTGCTAATCGCTGCTGCTTATCTACTCGATGACAACAACGAAGAAGACGATGACTTGTTTTATCACTGTTACAGCTGTCTTTTTTGACATTTGGAAAGACCGCCACTTGTGGCGTCTTCCTGCTCCCCCGTCTCCACCTCGCGACGCCTCCTCCCTCCGTTGGTTCTTATCCAAAACGTATCGAAAAATATCGCCGCCGAGGAGGCAGCAGCAGCAGCCGCCGTTGCCGCCGCGGAGATGGAGACGGAAGAGTAGGTAGGTGGGTGGATCCAGTAGTTGTGCTGATCGTACGCTGCTCTTTGGAGACCGCGTGTTCGTGTTGCGGAGTGAAGCTTCCTGCGGTGGGTTTCTTGCTTCACTCGGCGTCGGAGCTCTCCGGGCTAGGCGCCTGGTTTAGATCCGGGTTCTTGGCCCGGCCGCTCCATGCCGTCCGCTGCTGCTTCTGGTGCTGCTGCAGCTGGTGGTGCTCTTCGCCGTGCAGCTGAGGGTGGTGGTGGTGGTGCTTCTGCCGCTCGCGGTGGTGCGCGGGCGCGACCATCATGCCGGTCTGGAGCGCGTCGACGCGCGAGCCGACCTCGATGGCCTTCTTCCGGATCGACGCGGCGGACAGGGCGGCGCCGTCGGGCTCGCGGGGCTCGCCGCCGCCCTCCGACGACAGGGCCAGCGCGGAGATCTCGTCGGGGAAGTTGAGCCGCGCCGACCTCCCGCGCAGGTAGAACACCGCCGTGTCGTAGGCGCGCGCGGCCGCCACGGGCGTCGCGTACGACCCCAGCCAGATGCGCGTGCGCTTGTGCGGCTCCCGGATCTCCGCCACCCACTTGCCCCACTTGCGCATGCGCACGCCACGGTACTGCCGCCGCGGCTGCTGCTGCTGTGGCAGCGGCGCCGCCGCCACCGTCACCTGCTCCTCCTTGGCCGCCACTGCCGCAGCCGCCAAAGGAGCCATAGCTGCCGCCGCAGCAGCCGCCGCCGACTCCTCGCTGGAAGAGCGGTACTCGCCCTGCATGAGCGAAGCTAACTAGCCGCCGCCTCTGCTTCTCTCTCTCTCTCTCCTGTGCCGGCAGTAGTATTGGAGGAGTAGCTTTTGGCGTCGGCTCGGTTTCTTCGTTCTTTCATTGCTATCTATTTGTTCGGTGGTATTTGTATTGGGGTTTTGTGGGTGGGGGTATGATTAGAGTTTGGTCGGGACTCGGGATAATGATAAAATAACTTGGGGGGAAGACGACGTCGACGGCAGGGCTGTGCTGTGTGCTGTGCTGTTTGGAAGGGAGAGCCTGACGATGCGCCGAGCGACCTAGCGAGCGGCAGCGAAATTGCTAGGTCCACCGGGCTAACTTGCATCCGGACATCCGATAGGTCGATGTCCGTCTTGGAGTACAACTGTGCAAAACAACATTATGTTGTATTCTTCTCTCGATATAACACCAGTTCACTGCTTTCAGAATTGCTGATTGGTAGGCGATTATATTTCGGACGTAGGAATACCATGTTATAGGTCAAGAAAAGACCGAGAAATAATTTGGGTAATGCTCTCAGTCCTAGCTCCGGTCAGGACGTTTCATGCCGGATGGTTAATCCACCATTGAAATCTATCCAAGGACTCCTGTTGCATTTTCATGCCTTCTACATCCCGCCTGAACATGAAACATTCTTTATGGAACAAGACATAAACAAGCCCATTCCCACAGGTATGCCTGTCTTTTTTTTCCGTACCTTCCTCACTTGCTTTTTCCCAATCCATTAGTCATACACAACCCGCTCTCACTCTCTTACGATTCCCCTCTCCATCCTCATGTCCTCCAAGCTCCCTCCTTGCTCCAGACCAGCTAGTTTATAGCGTCGCAGCGGTATGTCGGGTGGTTGCCGAGGACCCAAGGTGGCAGATGGCATGTAGAGGACTAGTGGTGTGGCCAGTGGTGAGTTACTGTGGGTTGGCGACGAAGCACCAGACAGGCCAGCCTTGCCACAATCAGATCTTGTCTAATGGTGATGCATTTCCATTACATGGCGCTAGGTGCCTAACACCTTTCTCAATGCTACAATGACATCTCGAGCTGAATGTCTGCTGAGCGTGCCACTACCACCATCGAAGACAAGTTCGAGACAGGTGTTTTGTTTTTCTTGAGGAGTTCGCCGCAATCAAAGCTCGTGTGGAGGTCTCCATTTCCGAGGAACGGGTGAAGCTCCCCGGATCTAGCAAGGCTACAAGGCCAAGGCCGTAGGAAGGGGGACGGATGACGACCGAAGGGCTAGTAATGAGCGGTGGTGTGGGGTAGAGCCCAGAGACGAGGCATGAAGTTAGCTACCGTTGCCATCACACGCATGGCCTCCTCTTCTGGTACACATGTTGCAGATATTTCTCTAAATTGTTACAACACATTTTCCTAATTGTTGCATGAAGTTTTTTTATTTTGTTGTAATATCTCTTCGCAAATTTTGTGCAAGAGGCATTTGTTGCAGTCTATATTTTGATTTGTTGCATCAAAGTTTATTTTTATCGCATCAGAATGTCGAATTGTTGCACCAAGAAAATTGATGTATCTAGAGGGGCAGAACTCGCTGGATTTGGAGGGGCTAAGGACAACAAAGCTCGGAATGTGGACTGCGAGCAGCAGAAACCTTCTACTACAGCAAGCTACTGCCTCCTTCTAGTCACATAGACCGAAAGATGACAGATCAGCCTCATCTCTGTCAGATCTGGACTACCAGTGATAAAGGATTAGGCCAGCCACTCCCCCCATCTCCCGAAGGTTGCTAAGGCACATAGATTGTCTTACTTCAAGCTCAGCTTGTTGGTGCCAGCGCCGTGTTCTTCCTCTCGACAACTTATGGAAAATTGTTGTCATTACCACTTTATTTATTGCAGGAGTTTTGTGTTTTTGTTGCGCATGTTCATCTTTTTTGTTGCAAGAGAAACCATTGTTCTAAATTTGTTGTGTATATTTATTTTTATTGTTGCACAAGCAATTCTAAAATATTGCCACTATTACTATCAAATGTTGTAGTGTTGTAAAGTCATATTTTTTTGTTGTAATTTTTTATTTTGTTTTAGCACTTAGCTAAGTTGTATACTCGTGGTTTCATTTTTTAGAAGATATATCTTTAATTTTTTCTTGATATTTTCAATTGTTATAATGCATTTTGTTGTATAAGGGTGAGAGTTTATTGTAGGCTTACTATTTAATTATTGTGTCTCATATATTTTTATTGTGTAGATTTTTATTGTGTCAGGGTAGATGATTGAGATCGATTTTTTTAAAGTTAAATCTAACAGTGGGAAGACAGGTGTGTCCAAATGCTCGCACAACCCAACAATTTTAGGTAAATTATGGCCATCTCTGTGTCACAATCCATCCTTCTTCGTTTGTCACCAACCCCTATGCACACTTGTCGTCACGTTGTAATTGTGTTGACCTACTCTTCGCCGCTCCCGGCTTCACAATCCAAGTGCTTTTGCTATCTAAATTTCACTCACATTTCCGAGCATGCGTAATGACATGACACACAAAATTGTGTTGGCCACAGTTGGTTCGAAAGCTTCGCACACATTAATTTCGGTTATAATATATATGATATTTTTGTTCAGACTGAAACTTTAATTTGAAGCTATGTGCTACTAGTCCGCATCCAATATTTTATGCTGATTTGCCAATCTTGATAATTGCTTCCTTTTAGGTGGACCAGCCAGCCGCCTCATGCATAATTGGGGGAGAATAGCTGGCCGGCCGGCTTCCCTGTCCTAAAATCCAAAACCAAATCATGCAAATCTAAGCGAAGCTGGGGACGTACCAACCCTCGCGACGTACGTCCCTGCATTGCTAGTACACCGTCGAGGCCGCGAGCACCAGTCCGTGCAGGCTCCCCGTCGTCAGTACGTGCGTACGCATGCTGAGATCTGCGTGGCTCCCCGCGGAAACGGCGTGGCCGGTGGCGCAGACAGTGAGGCTTGAGCGACGCACACGCGCAGGCGCAGGGACGAGACGACCGGCCGCACGGCTTGTCGGCGCTTGCGCGCGCGCGGCATCGGGCTAGATCGAGACGAGGCCTTGGACCACACGTTGGCTAGGGCCTAGGTGGACAATAACGTTGTGGTACTAGTACCACCACGATGGTAACTACTAGCTGCTCTGCTCGCCTCGATGGAGTGCGCTGCATCGGGCTCGCTCGCGGTCGAGGCCGATAGGATAGCATCTGTGATCTGTCTTTCCAAGACCCTCTTTAGGGCAGGAAAAGCCGGGCCGCATGCATGAAAGGCGCCTTTCAGCTCCGTTTTGCCGTGGTGGATGCCAACAGCACGCGCGGGGTCGAGCTCTGCGGACATTCCGTTTCGCTAGCTAGCAGTAGCATCTAGCCCTCTTTTTCTCACGGCTGAGTGAAAAGAAGCTAAATGGACGACAATTCTCGTTTGCGTGATTGGACGACAATAGATAAAAAAAAAAGCTGGCACTGTTGCTCTGGGAAAGGTTTGACTTTTCTATCAGGGGTACCCCACAAACAGAAGCTAATGGTACCAAGCAGGAGTATCATATTACAGCTTCTTTGGCATGTACTTCAAATAGCTGTCTCAGTTTTAAAAGTTTTGTTTCGTCTAGG
Source organism: Dendrocalamus latiflorus (assembly GCA_017311315.1). Classification (NCBI taxonomy): domain Eukaryota; kingdom Viridiplantae; phylum Streptophyta; class Magnoliopsida; order Poales; family Poaceae; genus Dendrocalamus; species Dendrocalamus latiflorus. The sequence continues at coordinate 3,711,934 of CM029655.1, read as the reverse complement.
GCCTGTTTGGTTTGGCTGTCTTATGACTTCTGGTTAAAATTTTTAAATTTTAGCTATTTACGATAAAGAGTACGGAGAGATAGATACTCGCTTGTGATTTTGGTTAATACAGATGTTAGGCTTTTAACGCGTACTACAATTAACTTGTAGACCCCGTCTTGAGAAAAATACCCCGTTTGAAAGTTAAGTACTATAACAAAAGCCAAAAGCCACTAATTTCGGTCGAAAATAACATGCCCTAGATGTTTGTTCTTCCAGGGAGAACGTGCCTGCTATGATTTATAGTTACGAAATCTTCATCACAAAATATTGTCCAGACCTTTTACATGTAAGTTGTAACTTAGGGTGTGTTTGGATTGTTACCTAAATGCACACAGTTCGAGTCGATAGTCATCACCACACAGCAGGCGACAAAGGAGAGCGGTGGAGTGTCCTTTCACTACCTGATGCTGACATCCTTCAGCTACACCGCGTGGACGATTAAGATGGATGCGCTAATGAATGCCCAGGGCATTTGGGAGGCCATCGAACCGACAGCCGGAGTGGTCATGGAGGCAAAGAAGGACAAGTCGGTGCGGGCATTCATTTTCCAAGTCATGCCCAAAGACATTCTTTTGCAGGTGGCTTATTTGGCGCAATTAAATTTTTAAAAAATAAAAATAAAAACAGGTTTGTATATTATGGACAATGCAAACGAATATAGGAAAAAAGAACCGGTAAAAAAGCTCAAAAAAGCCAAAAAATCAGAAAAAGACGAAATTTAGGAATAGTGAAAAATAAACTAGAAGCTGAAGCCGAGATGAACGGGGCCTTAAGGCATACACAATGTAATGAAAGCATTTATGTGACTTGCTTCATTATGTCTTATATATTCTAGATTTCTATTGTGTATTGGTTCCATCATTTCCTGTTTTATCTGCTACAGTCCCAGCATGTATTGTTCAGATCCGTAGCGGATTGCCCACAACTAATACTTTATGAGCCATTTGCCGTTATCTATGTGACTATATGTCGGACCCTAGGTTTGAACCAACTCAGAACCCTCTGTGATAACTCTGTACTATTCCCTGGATTAATAGATAGTGCTTACAGATACATTGCTGAATTATTTCATATACGATACAGACCATATTATTACAATACCAAAGTGCACATGCCCCATATAAGAACAAGTATTACAAAAGGGCCCTTTAGGCCAAATAAGTTCAGTACACAAATACGTTAACAGCGGAAGCAAAAGGGAGGGGCTCATCTCTCCACAGGCAAGCGACTGAGATAACCTAGGTGCGATTAATAGTATCCAGAAACCTGGTTAACGTTAAAGGCACCCACCAATTAGCTTGGTCAACCAGACTGTAAGGAGATGCTAGATCCTAGTCTAACTACCACCATCTTCATTCCCCTCGCCAGCTTGGTCCTCGTAGAACTCGTACTGGTCTTGATTGGCAAACTCTAGGGAGAGGGTTAGAGAGCGAGGGTGAGCACACACAACCGTGCTCCACAAGCCAACATGTACAAAATGCAATTACTTGTATGCAAGGCTTGAACAAGGGCGATTTAGGTTCTTTTATAATGGTTGTGAATATTATAAATACAAATCCTAAGACCTGGCATTTTAACAAAACATGTTTTAAAGAGTTTAATTGATGCAATATGTATATAGTGGTGTTGGCTACATCCACCAGTTACATGGTTCCATCCACCGATGCTAGATTTTATTGATTGGTTAACCCATAGTAACACTGGAGTACTTCCCTCTAGGGAATATTCAAAACTTGCAGTTTGCCGTTAACCGGCGCGGGAATAGAGCTTCGCTTGGTCGAGCGGCGGCGAGGGAGGCTACGGGCGCAGGGGGAATTCCCAAAATGGGAAGCTTGGCTCCATGCGCACCTCTCGGCTGGTGGAATCGGATCGAGATGGACGAAGAGGTGCCGGAGGCGAGCCAGGCGACGGAAACAGGGGGTTGGCCTCGGCAGTGATCTCGGCAATGAGAGGTCGATTAAACAAAATGGGAGTTGCTGGGGGTTATCCGAAGCTCATCAGAGTGGAGGGAAGAGCTTGGGAATGCTTGGAGAGGGCTGGCGACGGCGAGCTCGAACGGTGAAGGTGGGCGATGGGCGCTGGGGAAGACGGGGTGGCGGAACTTCCAAGTGATGGTGCGGGTGACTTCCTGAGGTGGGCTGGCGATGGTGGCGACCCGAAGGACTACCGTCGGCGACGATTTTTGCTCGGGGGGATTGGTGTGGAGACGGTAAGGTAAATGTGGCGCATTGCTCGGCTTTTATAGCGGTAAAAAGGGGAGGAGAGTATGGGCGAGGTATGGGCGGCGGAGCTCCCCTTCCTGTAGTGTACCCAAAAAGGAGCGGAGGTGACGAGGCTAGCGTCGGTTAGGGCGGAGGGGAATGGGTGAAGTACCCAGTGCATTCATGGTTGCTCAAGAGGGGAATGGCGCGCGGTAAGGCCGACGCTGTCCGGTTGCTACTGTTCGGGTACGGCGGCATGGCGGCGCAGACACGGGGCGGCGTTGATGCAGAGCGACGGCGTCGAGGAGGCAGGGAAGGACACGGCTCCACTGCTGCCCATTGAATATTATAATGTATTTTATTACATTGTTTTTTATATAATACACTACTATTTATCAACGTTAATAGCGTTGTCAAGATGTTTTACCGAGAAGCATTAGAGCCCTTGTGCGAAAAGCAATGGAGCCCTTGCACCGTTGCACGAGACAATTCAAGGTGGCTTATACCCCAATGATTAATGGTACTTGCACTTGAGATTACGAGTGGACAATAACTAACCAATCGTTCTAGCCAAGCACGACATACATCATAATCCGGTGTTGATGCACTTGACTAATTGGAACTGGTACATATAACATCACCACCAGCAGGAGATTAGCAGCGTAAAAAATGACACGCCCACGTTCTCGTCCTTGTGCTCAAACACAATAGTAACCGGTGGTCTCGGCGTCCGCGTTGCACCAGCATGGCAATAAATAACGGCCGCACATCCGTTACCTTACATTTTGGTGCCAGCTGTTTGCAAACATATATCATATAGAATTTTAAGTGATACAGAGAAAGGAGAACGAGGAGATAAAAAAAATGATATCTACTATTTAACAGACGGTATTATAGATAACTTTTTACTGTTTATACCATTGTATAGACAACTATATAGATAACACATTAATTGTATAAGGCTATTATAGACAACTATATAGATAACACATTATATACGTTATCCTTAATCCTGTCTATAGATGATATAGAGGTGTATTGCATACTACAATTGTATATACTATTATACAAGCTCTGATGTGGCCAACCACCAGCCGCTCGCGGCTCAATCGATCACACCGGCACCGACATGAGACAGATGCACAGGCGGACGGGCGGCTAGCTCCGGGTGCCGAACATCGACGTGAACATTCCCTTCCTATCTCATCCTCTCCCTAATCCAGACAAGAAATGTCAATGTGCTTGCTAGCAACTCATTAGGGCATGTACAACGATACATGTCAACTATCTGTAAATGTATGTTATATAGGATTTTAGGTGATATAAAGGAGAGAGAAATATAATGTCTACTATTTAACAGACGATCTTATAAAAGGATTTTTGTTGTCTATACTATTGTATAGACAACTATATAGATAACACATTAATTGTTACAGACAACTATATAGCTAACATATTATATACATTGTCTTTAGTCATATCTATAGATAATATAGAGATGTGTTATAGACTACCGTTGTCTCTACTATTGTACTTCTCTTATCTTAATCCTAATCGTGCACCCTAATGACGTCCCCCGCAAGATTAGCAGCGGCTAACCCACGTGCCGTCGCATCCGGTACGCCTTTTTGTTCTGCCGCGCGCATCTCCGTCTCCCTCCACCCCACGTCCATCCCCCCTTGCCTGGACGACGCTGACACGTGGACCTCCAGGTGGCCGCGGGGCCAGGTGTTCGTGCGGCGGTGTGATCGTTTCTTCAGGGTGGGTCGGTGGTGGATGGGACGGACGGCTGGGATGCGGTGAGGCGGACGGCGGGATGGGCGTGGAGGTCGGTGCGGTGCGGTGGGAAGGCGACGTACGTGTTGAGGCGGGATAGGAGGAGGAATCCGTAGCCCGTAGCCGTGGCTAGACTCTGGAGTCGTCACGGGGGAGTTGGATTGGGTGCGCGTGTGTCTGTCTGTCTGTGTAGGTAGGTGTGTGCCCCAACCGATTTCAAAGACTTTGGGCGCTTAGTGGAGTTAGGAATAACGCAGCGGCCGCAATGACTTCCCGTGTCCATGAATGTTGTCGGTGATGTCGGCCCGCGTTTATGGCTGCCTGCCGCGCCCCGAGCTGCATACGTTTACCGGTTTATGTAGCCGTAGATCGGGCTCAAGAAACAAGATGTGCACGGCACTGGCAGCGGCAGGAAGATCGCATGCTACATGGCGTTTTTGTTCTAGTTTATTATTTTTAATTTCGTTCTTTTGTTTTTGGGTTTTTTTTATTTTTTCCGTATTTTTTATTGTTTATGATAGCTTAACTCTTTTTATTTTAAAATTTTAAAATTTAATTATATTAAAAAGTCACAGTAGTTACTATAGCGTAAAGTAAACCATAAATCATAAAAAACTTAATAAATATAAAATTAACTAGGACGATCATCAACCTAGTGAGGGCATACAATACCCTCACCGGCTGGTTAGTTTTGTCGGTATCTAGGTGGAACAACCCTGATCCAAAGAACGGGGCGGCCTGTGCTAACCAATACATGCGCGTGTTGAGCTCTATATTCTAATTGTAGTACTACTGCCTCCAACAATCAGCCTCTATATTCTAATTGAAAAGTAAGGAATATGCCAAGTTTTGAGAAGAAATCCATTACATCTTTAACTCAGATCTTTGTTACATGTGCACCTTTATAAAATATTGAGCAGGACTTCGTAAGGAAGATGGAAAAGCGATCTTTGTGGGTGACATCTCAATAGGCTGGAGAGTGAAACTCTTAGGATACATACTGTTGAAACAGGAGTTACCTAAAGAAATGACATGCGAGATGAAAAAAGAGGACTGCAACACATTCAATGGAATAAAGTCCCGCCGGAGTAGTTGAAGATCGGGAGCAAATGAAGATGACAAAAGACAAAGAAAGAACCTAAATTCAAAGAGAAAATCTGAAGAGAAAAAAAAAGAAACCGTTGCTGTGAATATTCTGTTGATACAAATGTAATAGGACTTCTAAACAAATTATGGTGCTCATTAGAGCTTAAGCTTTTAGCTTATAACTTCTTAATTTTGTTTTTTTTTCTGACTTTTTAGTTTTTTAGTATTTTTTGTCTTATTCCTTTACATTGTCCATAATAATATAACATATTTTTTCTTTTCTAAAATTTAATTATGCTAGAAAAAACTAACATTAGCTACACTATAAAAAAGCCCAAATAAGCCAATATGGAGCTTCTTTTTTTGATTTATAATAAGACGATACTAGATATTAGAAAGTGCCAAAGGTAATCGTCGCAGTGTGCACCCAAGTCGAGATTCGAGTATTGACGAACGGGCCAGCAGGCCACCTGCCGTCGCAATAAACGCTTGATAGCAAGAGTAACCGGAGACAGAGAGAGAAAGAGAGATGGATCGAGACTAATAAACAATGGCAATCATGTCTCTATATCTTACTCATAATCTGGGAATTGGCTGTTATCGTCTAGCTCTAGGAGGGGAGGGATCGAGTTGGGTGAGGTGAGGGAAGGAAGCGGGGCTCGCGACAGGGACGCGCGGGCGGGGGAGGATGTTGCTATCTTATCTGTAACGCCCAATAAACAAAGGCGCCGGGTGGAGTAACGAGGAATCCAACGAGGCGTTTCTTTCTTTCAAAATAAACAGATCAATTGCTATTGATTAATTGTCTAATGAAGAAACGAAATGGGGGTTGGGGACCAAGTAACTGGGGAGGGAGGGACGGATTGATAATGCTCGTCCTATGGAATTCCACTGCCGACTCCGCCGGCAGTTGGACGGTTCTAAGCCACTGAACGGGTTTACATCAGCTGTCATAAGCATTGCTATATAGAATATAAAATAATATAAAAGAGAGGAAGAAAGTACAGAGAATTAGATCGTCTATCATACAACAATCGATTGTAACATATGCATTGATTAAGGGTCTGTTCAAAACGTCTTTAGCTTTTAGAAATAGAAAGCTGTTTTAAACACGTTTTTCTTTGCATAACGGCTTTTCATTTCCCTTTTTTCTTTATTTTTAATAAAATATCTCAGCAACATACTCTATACACTCAAGCTTAGAATGCACTCATGGTGTACCCCAACTAAAAAGGCCACAAAAAATTCTGAGAAAATTTTTAAATGTATTCCATGGCTACTCCACCTATGTATACAATTTTAAGTTCAAATTTATTCTATATTAAGAGCAACAAATTCAAACTATTAACATTTGCTAAATTTTTCTCTTTTTTTATTACCGCTAACATATAATACATTTGAACTTGAAATTTTATAAATAGTTAAAGTAAGTTTAGAAGTATATGTAGAAATATTTTCAGAATTTTTTGTGACTTTTGCAGTTAGAATATACTATGAGTACACCCTATGTTTGAATGCATATGATATATTGCCAAATATCTTAGTCAAAAGCTAATGACCGCCAAGGTGGTCATTTTAGCCAAAAAAAATCAACAACCGCAACTAAAAACATCAGCAAAAGTGACACCTCGCTATCTATCACCAGTGTTCCATTTCTTTCGCCTAGCTTATTGGCCTCCTGCATCGGTCATTACCAGGCGATAGGCCTGGTAATGGGTTTAAACCCAACCCAAAATCAACCCAACCCATATGAGGCAAAGCCAACCTTTCACCCTATCTCAACCCACAAAAGATTTTTCACAACCTCACTCAACCCAAACCACTTTCTACTTAAATCCAACCCAACACAACCCACCTTCCACTTAAACCCAACATAACCCGAACCAAAGGGTTCAATCTAGTTTTCAACTCATTTACCAACCCACTTATTTGTAAAACTTCAGCATTTAGAATTTCAACCTGGCCTTCACATTATAAATTTTTTTACAAAATCGATTGAAATTTATTGCAAATAATTTTGTGTGTAGGCGAGTTACTCTGTGTAAATTGGCAGGGCTAGACGTACATATGGCCCCACGTGCTTTTATAGGAAGTTTTCGTAAAACTTCGGTATTTAGAATTTTAACCTCCCGTTCACACCATAAAAGTTTCTTGAAATCAATTAAATTTTATTAGAGATGATTTTGCGTATATGGGAGCTACTTTATACAGATTGGTAGGGCTAGGTGCATGTGTGAGCTCCACGTGCTTTTATAAGAGGCTTTTGTAAAACTTCGGTATTTAAAATTTCAACCTCGCGTTCACACTATAAAAGTTTTACAAAATCGATTGAAATTTGTTGCAAATGATTCTGCGTGAAGGGAAGTTACTTTGTGCAAATTAGCTGAGCTAGGCGCACATGTGGGTTCTACATGCTTTTTATAGGAAGATTTCGTAAATTTTTGGTATTTAGAATTTCAACTTCGCGTTTACACCAAAAAAGTTTCTCGAAATCAATTAAAATTTATTGGAGATGATTCTACGTGTAGGAGAGCTACTCTATGCAGATTGATAGGGCTAGACGTACACGTGAGACCCACATGCTTTTATAGAAAGTTTTTGTAAATCTTTGTTATTTGAAATTTCAACATCTCGTTCACACTACAAAAGTTTTACGAAATCGATTGAAGTTTGTTGCAAATGATTGTGTATGTATAGAGCTGCTCTGTGCAAATTAGTAGGCACATGTGCACATGTGGCTCTCACATGTTTTGTATAGAAAGTTATAACTGAGTATGGTAGTCTAAGCCTATGGACAATCCAACTGCCACCTCATTAGGCCACGGGACGGAGCGCTCGAGCGTCTACTTCGACTAGGCGCCAGCTCCGCTGCCACCACTCCGAATGGTAAGGGACGTAGCGCTCGAGCATCTACTTCGACTAGGCGCCAGCTCTGCTGCCACCACTCCGAAGGGTAGGAGACGGAGCTCTCAAGCGTCTACTTCGACTAGGCGCCAGCTCCGCTGTCACCACTTCGAAGAGGAGGGGACGGAGCGCTCGAGCGTATACTTCGACTAGGCGCCAGCTCCGCTGCCACCACTTCGAAGGGAAGGGGACGGAGTTGAATCATTTCGCAACCCGATCTCAACCCAAAATTTCTAAACCCATCCCACCTCAACCCCTTTTTATGAGGTAATCCAATCTAAGGGCCTGTTTGGAACAGAGGAATTTCACAGGAATTTTGCAGGAATTTTACAGGAAACAGTTCAATTCCCGCAGGAATCGGGAAAAATTCCCGCATTCCAAACAGGGCCTAACCCAACTCGTTCACTCTTTTAACCCATTTCTATCCATTCATAACCAATCCAATTAAGAATCCACCATATTTAACACATTTGAACTCAACGCATTAGCACTTATACCAGATGTGTGCACCGCGCACTGACAAGACAAGCAGTGGGACGGGATGGCACGGCACGGCACGGTGTGCGACCACCTACCTACCTACCCGCCTGCCGCGAATTCGGAAATGAATTCCTTCGTTTTTTTGACTCTTGGCGACGCTCACGCGGGCGGGCGGCGGTGTCGGAGACGATGGCGAACGAGTTGGGATTGGAAAGCGGCGCGTCGGGTCGAGGAAGCGGCACGATTCGTTCCGACTTGGTAGCGGAGATTCGCCGAAGTGCTTATGCGATACCACTAGTAGTAGCATGATATGATAGGCTTTGCCGGTTATATATATATATGATCATCACTAACATGTTGCGGGTACGGTCGATTTGGAAAGGTCAAAAGGTACGTGCACTCTTGGGAACACTACAGTCAGACGATGATGCGCGTGTTATGCTGGGGACAGGAAGTGGCCGTCAGGCGAAAAAGGTTAAGTTTCATCGATCATGCGCGCGTTCTGCCATTTCATGGTGAAATATATAGCAGGCTCTCGTGTTCGTGAGCGGCGAGTAATTAAAGGCAGAGTCCTTTTCGGTTATATTTTTGATTTATAGTTTTTGAATTCTATCTGTTCGTGAAAGAGAATACAGAGAGAGACTGAAGCAAAACCGAATTTCAAAAGTAATTTAAATTCTTATTTGATTTTGATTTCTCTTGAATCCTTAGCTTAAACCCGCACATATCTCAGCCATCCATGCCTTGATCTTCCTGCCACTTCGCCCCTTCAATTGTTTTGCGCACGGGTACTGTTCTTAAATACTCCCAGCCGCACGTCAGAGCAGCCACCGCTGTTCCTGCTTTTCCCGCCACCGCCTCTGCTCTCCTCTGTCTCAAGGCCAACAACCCCACGCCGCAAATTCGAGCACCCTAGAACCCACCTCTACTAGCAAGAGCCATTGTACACCCCCTCATTCGTGTTGTGACTCTTATCTGGACCAGCACCATAGTCATGTCACATCCCACCACCTCGCCGACCTCCCTGCTCTCTCTCTGCTCTCACTCTCACAACCGACCTGATGCATTGGACTTCCTTTGACTACGTGCCCAAGGAAGACCCAAATATCTGCACTACCAGTAGCGTCGCACCCACTTGCACATTCCCGACCCTAGCCACGCGCCATTGCTGCCTCCATCTGTTCCCTATGCTGAACCGCCTCCCCGCTCTATTTAAGGCCTTGAACCCCTTCAGAGCAATGCATCAGTGTCCAGTAAGCCACCCACACACCCAATTGAGCCCTCGACCAGAGCATCGTCGACAATCGTCGAAAGACCCTAAAGTAAGCCAATCTTCAATTGTTTCTATTCAGTCCTTTTCGTTTTAATTGCTTTTGCCTGCAGTTTCTTCATGCCCTTAGTAACACTCCCGAAGCAATACGCTAGATTTTTGATTCCCCTGCTGTGTTGGTGCCTAGCGCTGCCACTCGACCATAGAAAGTCACCATGGACAGCTTGGCTCAACCCTCCCTGATCCAAACCACCACACCCCCTAAGCTTCCCTACCCCTAGAGATGCTCTATCGCAAATACTATTGTTCTCTTAATCCATCGTTAACCCATGCCATTCAAAAGTCCCGAGAAGCAGAGACCTCACCGCCGACGCTCGCCTGACTTCCAGCCGCTCCCGAGCCCAAAAATAGAATCCTTGTGGCCCAGGAGCCCACCCATGATCGTCAACTATTGTTTCGACCACATATTCTCCGATCGCTCCACCGCTTGAAATCTCCGACCGCCCCACCGCTTGAACTCTCCGACTGCTCCACCGCTTAGAAAACTCTCACTGCTCCACCGCTTGAAATCACCGACCGCTCCACCGCTTGAAATCACCGACCGCTCCACTGCTTGAAATCTCCGACAACCTTGTAATTGAGAGAAACTTCGGCCGCATTGCTTCGAGTCCTGAGCAACACCACTCAGACGCCGTTCGATACTCTTAAGGCACTCGTACATCGTCCGATGCTCTTAAGCGACTCGTATGCCAACCGATGCTCTTAAGTCACTCGTACGCCATCCGATGCTCTTAAGCCACTCGTACACCATCTCATACTCCTAAGCCACTCATACGTTGCCCAATCCCTTAAGCCACTCGAACGCTGTCCAATCTCCGCAACCACTCAGACATCGTCCGGTCTTCGTAGCTACTCGTACACCGTCCGATCTCTGTCGACTTCGCACTCGAAGTTAAATCTCGACCATCCACCCGACTTCGTAGTCATACCCGAATACTCAAAACTCCTCTGTTGTTTGAGTACGCAGTGACAACTTGATAAGAACTAAACCCGTTATGAACAGTAAAACCCGCAATGAACAGTACCTATATATGTTACTGTTCACAAAACCCTAAAAAAAAACACACACACACACGCACATATATATATATATATATATATATATATATATATATATATATATATATATATATATATATATATATATATATATATATATATATATATATTGATCGTCTTGAGTCCATCTACGCCATTCCCAACCCCATTTTGCCAATTTAGACTCTGATAAAACTCCAAACCATCCAAATGATATTTCGACACCAAACCCAATATCGTCCATACCAGCAGCCATCATAGAAATCCATATAACCCCTATATAGCCATTTCGACTGTGTTGGATCCATTAACCCAATTCCAACAACGATCAACCAAAACAGCCAAGCCACGTGCACCACCTAAACCGTAACCACCCAAACATATTTTATTTCTAACTTTTTGGTTATTTATCTATATTTTGTTTCTAGCTTGTATTCCGCAAAGCAAGAACTCATTTGCATTCTTTTTTGCACTAGTATTTGGACCATACGAGTTCGTCAACAGAATAACTACAAGAGCAGTTTAACCAGAAGACTGTAGTAAAATAATTAGAGACTATAGACAAAGAGGCAAGTCACATATTTTTGATCATATTAAACCTACATTCCTTTAATTATTTATTCATTAGTGTTTTCAATATGTTATTTACGCAATGTTATTTCTTATACAACAAATGTTTGGAATGACATGATATTAGTTATATCCTACTACCTGATAAAGCCTAGATTAACTTTGATGGCCATATTCAGCTTAACAAGACTTAATATTATAAAAAATACTAATTAAATAATCTTGATAAATCAGGAATTCAATTGTTTTATACTATTAAGGGGCTTGACATTTTGCCCGTAGAATTTCAAAAGTGGTTCTAGGATAAGGTGATATAATGAGAAGCCACAGGATGGTCGGGTTTCATGACCTTATCCTAGGTGGAGACTCAGTGCAGATGGGCACTGAAACAAGGATTTATGGATGGAAGTTGACTCAGTGAAAATATAAGGACTAGAAATGTATACCAAATAAAAAACATAGTAATCACTAAATCACAAGTGTTGATTCGTTAAACCTAGTTTAGTAGTTACTCAAGTTCGATTGACTATGTACAAAGGATAGAGAGAGACGAGGGAGTTTTTGTGGTATGGAAGAGGGTATAACCATACTTAACAATAATAGATCCACTTCAAATCGGTGAGGCCGCGAGCCACCCGAGTTTGTTGGAAAACATCACCTACTGGGTAGAGACTATATAAAGAATTGAGCAGTGAGAAGTCTTATTTTCTTAACTCTGTCGCGGGAGTTAAAATAATTTATGGGTAAAGCTGGGTAGCTCTACATAGTAATAATTAATGGTATTCGAATATGCCGTGCTTCCGATAAATGAAGCTGTATTTAATGGGTAATTTCTACAGCAAAGAATAAGTAGATTTGGAAATGTTGAATGCTGGTAATCAAGTTTTGAAATCGCAATTCCTTAAGAAGTTATTATTCTTTTGTGTTTAAAAATATTTATAAATAAAATTGCATCCACAAATTCTTTAATAAAACCATTATATCCCCATCCTTTGAAAATCCTGGCATGTAATTAAATAATGCCTCCTCATGTGACTTGTTAAGTACGGTTGGTTGTACTCAGCCTTACTTCATTTTCCATCAACACAGATATCAAGTGAAGAAAGGATATTACAAATTTTCGTGTTAGAGTTACGATTGCACTCTAGTGTTCTTGTGTGAGTTTTCTTCAGATCTTCTGATTGTAAGTTAAGTTTTGGGTTTAGACGCCTTTAAAGATGTTTAAATTGACCGTTAGATCTTATTTTAATTAAATTAACCCCTTTTGAAATGTTTATGAGCAGGCATGATACTCATTTTGTTTGTAACTGAACTTCTCAGCTGTTGTGGGACATATAACGGCCCTGTTCCGAAAAACGGAGTCGTTACAGAGACAATCACGTGTGATTTTGACCAATATAATTGAAGGTATAATATCTATTACAAGTGATTAATAGCCTCTGTCTTGAAAAGACATCCCATTTAAAGATTAGTTATTGTACTCGGCAGCCTATGTTTGTTGAATTTATATGTCCCACTCGTTTCGGTTTCATCTTCTGGCGTATTTTTCACTATTAATAAATTTGTCTTTTTTTTAACTTTTGGGTTTTTTTGAGCTTTTTGCCGATTCTTTTTTTCCCGTATTTGTTTGCGTTGTCCGTGATGAGCTAGCATTTTTTTCTATTTTTAATTTTTTTAAAATTTAATTACACCAAATAAGTCATCTTCAACTATAGTAATATTTCAACCGGTACAGTGCAATTTTAACCATAAACCACATCTTTTCAACCCAACTGAGTGGGGCCATAGACCACTCTCCTGAGGAGAGGCTCGATCATGAGATCAACTTGGGGCCTGGGAGCTTACTAATTCATGAAATATACCTTAAGGGCCAGGTCTTATGGTGGATAGTCTGACCACACATCTGACAACTTGTTCTTCTTTCCTGAGCTAATCAGTGTTCATTTGCTTGAAAAGGAGGAAACCCACTACGGTGCATGAGCGACGCAGTGCCATCATCGCCTAGCTCCCCAATGCAAAAAAAAAAAAAAGAAGGCAACCAGCTCTATTTGCAAATTGACCGCTCATGATTCACGAACGTTGGGAAGGAGCACCGATCGAGGACCACAGGAACAAGCAAGTTCCGCGCTCTTTTCCCCTTATTTCTAGCCTATTTCAGTAGCTACGCTCCACTAGATTTTTTAAATAATCTATTTTTATTCTAATTATAATAATATATTTATTTTTTTATATTACACTAATAATATTTTGTCGTTCCACCATTGAGCGACTTAGACTAATCACCCAATAATTACACACTAAGTGTCTAAGTTGCCCACCGATTGAGCGACTAGTACCTTCAGCTACTAGTCGCTCAACCGCTGAGTGACTTAGCCCTAGTTACTCAACCGTTAGACGATAATTACTATGACATGGTTATGTATGAATTCTTTTGCGCATGAAATAGAACTTATCTTTCTACTTACGAATCATTTCTATCTCAATCGTCCTCATAAAATTTTTCTGAAATTTACGTAGTACAACAACATATGACAATCATAAAATGTTATTGCGAGTCTAACAAATTTCGTACCTTGAGAATCTACGAAAATCACAAACGGACTAACCTACCTTCATCGCCCTTTTATTTTAAAAAAATAACAACTTACAAACAAAATTTGCTAAATATATTACATACAAAAATTGCCACTTATTCTTTCATAATTATTTCTATAGGATTAATAAAATAATAATATTATTGTTTTAAATCGTCCAATCGGTGCACGACTTATCGAGATATCGCTCTACCGTTGAGCGGCTATGACTAGTCGCTCAATATTTGAGCAACTAGCACTAGTCGCTCAACCAGTGGACGACTTGGACATTTGACGTATAACCATTGGACGACTAACCCAAATCGCTCAATAGTGAAGTAATAGAGGATTATTAGTATAAAAAAATACAAATATATAACTGCAATTCGGAATAAAAATAGATCAAAATTCTGTACCGCTGCCCAATGCGTTTTTCTTGTAGGGACAGCAACCTTACTAGGTAGGTCAGGTACTCAAAAGTGTGCTCCCAGCCTTCATAGGATCGAAGAGGCGACAAATTGGCAAGCATCTGCTGCTGCTGCTGCTTGATTTCCACGTGGACATGAGCCCCTTTCTGGGTTCATTGCTCGCTGAAAATGCAAGTGCAAATTATCGAAGGTGCCTGACGCGTCTGTTGCAAATGTGCAACTGCTGCATCTTGAGGTCTTCATGCGGCAATGTGATGCTTGTGTCCGATAATGGGCCAGGACCAGTTAGAATTCGGCCCAAAACGGGGCTAACAATAGCTGGACCTAGCTTATCGTAGGTGGGCAACTTGATAGCCCAGCCCATAAATCGTGGCCTTGATCCATCTATAATTCAGCCCGTAAACGAGCTCTCAGTCTAATTCTTGCAACATTTTTCATGCCAATCGGACAAAGGTAAACAAACGAACATTCGTTGACCAACCCCATTCGATGCTGTTGTTTTTGCCGACACATGAAATCAGTAGTTCATCCAAACCAGATCCCCACACGTCAAAAGCAGTAGCTCCGCTGGTCAGAGCGTTTTTTTTAGAAAGACTAGAAAATGCTATAACTTTAGATCTGGTTTCATCGGGACAGGCGAAGACCACCGGATCCAATGTATCAACGGCATCAGACGCTTCCACCTCTCTTTCCCCATCTGTGTCTCGTGTTTCATCTTCACGCAGTCAACAAACTATCCACTTCCTTTGTAGTATCTCAGATACCAATATAAGATACTACTATAGAACACCATCGTCAAAGTAAACAACAAAAGCAACAATAGAAATCATAAGGACTTAAAATTTTAAAAGTACTTTAATAAAGAACCAACGGAAGCTGTACTAAATGTTTTAACATGGGACCGATCCACTTCTAACCAAAAGATGAATAAATACAATGACATAACTAGTAGCAAGCCACGGTGTTGAAAATCGAGTGCTCTCATCCATGCATGATGCTATCACTCCACTGGCCTTTTAACTAAGAATGAAAAGAACAAGCGTGATATTGACACATGTTAATTATAATAAAACTAGGTTATTAGGGACACTAATACTATCGGGGATGGAGATGGCGGAAATGTTGGAACCAAGATAATTGTTATTTAGCAAATTATGGCAAAGGCGCTAGCGATTGCCTCCCACATAACCGCTTGTACGAGAATAGTCGGGCACATCCTTGTCCTCGACTGTATAACCACAGACGGGGCGTAATATCCTGTGTAACGAGAGTGTACGGCCCCCCGTACATTACTAGGTGGGTGGAAATCTGCCCTATATATGGGTAACCCCGGGCCAAGTAACTGTTATTTCCTTTATTAGTGAGTTAATCAGAAACACCGATAACAACCAGAGATAGAGGTAACAAGAACAATGCAACTAGGGATAATTGTTATTTATTAAGTTATGGCAAGAGCACTGGTGATTACTCCCACATACCTGTTTATATGAGAATAGTTAGGCACAACGTTGTCTTCGACTGTATAACCGCAAACGGGGTGTAATATCCTGAGTAACGAGATTTGTACGGCCTCCCGTACGTTATCAGGCGGGTGAAAAATCTCCCTTATATGTAGATAACCCAGGCGCTACAGCTGTCAGACCCGGATTTTTCAATCCGAATCCTCTGTGATTCCACCGCACTATTCCCTGGATCAGTAGATAGTGCTCACAGATTACAGTTCTGAATATCAAAGTTCATATTATGCGGAAACGTAAATATAATAGTAGACTTACTCATGGGCCGATTAGGCCGAAATCAATAAATTGCAGCAGCGGAAGAACGAAGCACACAGGTGGGACCTTCAGGACATGCCCACAGGCAGCCAACTGGAGGTTCGCGACCTAGCCCTTGACGTCTTCATCTTCTCGGCCAGCTTGTCCAATCTTGTTGCTGAGGCGAGGTGATTTGATTTCCTGATTCTGAATTTTTGTCGCAAAAGCGAGCATGAGCACTCCGACCCCGTGCTCCGCGAGCCAATACACAGAATGCAAATAAATAGTATGCATGGCTTAACAAAGGAGAGGCTCGGGCTATTTTATTTTGCGTAGAGTGCTTTTGAATACAATTAATTAAAAAGTCCTATGACTTAGCAATTTTGGAACAAATCATAATGTACAAGGAAATGCATTATTAATATCGATTCAGATTCCATCCACCGTTACATGGCATCTGCACCATATAGCAATTTCTTCAGCGTTATAGCCGCTTAACTTACCACTGGGACAACACCCAGGACAATTCCAAACCAGGGCAGTCCTTCGCCCTTCAAGTTTCCATTCCCAGTTTCCAATGTTTTTGAAACAGAACTATATCCAGTTAAGTTCCCATGTCTGCCCATGACCGTGGGCACGGCTATTCGAATAGTTTTGACTCTGCAGAGTTTGTACACTTTCACCACAAGAGATGAACTATCCTTTTTGCCAACATGCTTCCTTTGGCATGAGACCCAGATAATTTATCATAAAGCCTTTACCTTACTCCGATCTAGCTAGACACCACCCACGCTGAGGTTTCACCGCTGAAGGGTTACACCACCACAGTCAGAAGCCCCCTCTTGCGCCGTGTGAGTACAGTACACCCTGTACCTCACTGTGAGTAAACCAGTACACCCTGGCACCCACTTCCCTCGGTGATGTCTGACCTAAACCCTTGCAAGTTATTCAGCTAGATCGTACCCATTATAGACTTGTGGTTGTACTGTTTTACACGGGTTGACATGACAAGATTCGGTCCTTAAAGCCACCCGGATGATTCTGCCACATTTCATGATTTGTGCTCCCACCGCACCACATACCCGCCCCCAAACCATCCATCCAGGTGTTTAAGCAATTATAGGATTTTCCAGATGTAAAAATATTGTGTCCACCCACTACAGTCATTCCATCCATGACTGCCCACAAAACATTTCGTACTTTGCAATTGTTGTTTCTGGGGCAGCTATGTACCCCCGTTTTATCTAGCAATACTAGGCATCGCAATATTTATTGGGACTTATTGATAAAGGCTATGATAGTATAAGTTTTTGCTAAGGCGACAAGGTTCACATGTCCAAACATTTCAACGGATCATTATAAGCAAGCATTACAGTAGGTGTATAGCTATCATTTCTGGAAATGAACATATTTTGCCACATGAAATAACAGCATGCATGTTGATATTTCAAAAGAAAGTACTTTGCAAAATTGTAGGTTCAACATGATCAAAATGTTAACTCGCCTTGGTCACAGGGGTCGGTTTCTTGGTGGTCTGGTGCTTCTTGTGCTGCTGCCTCGATATCTTCCTCTTGAGCCTCGTAGGCTATTTAATCGTACGGAAAACCCAATTAAAAGAAAAACAACCAATCAATAAAATATCACCAGAAATTCAAATGAACTCAAAAAATTATGGTTCTGGTTCCATTAGATAGATCTTGAATTTAAACGAATTTAGAAATTTGTTTCATTCAATTTGGAGCTAAAATGGAGAAGTTATAAGCAGTCAAAGTTTTCGGTTCCAGTCAAATTCAAAAATAATCAAATCCTGACATGTGGGGCCCACTGTCAGCCTCCTGATTCATTTTAATTTCCATTTTATTTATTTTTCGGTTCTCTGTGCTACTGACATGTGGGTCCAGTTACTGTTCATGGGATCCACATGTCAGTACGGTCCCTGCTTAGATGTATCACTGACCGGTGGGGCCCAGCGGTCAGCGGTGACTCGAGAATGCAGTGGCTGACAGGTGGGGCCCACCTGTCAGACCGAAATAAAAGAAATGTTCAACCTCGGCGCGCTGCGGAGCCGGGGGCTCGAACGCGCGCGGCCGAGGGAACGGGGGGGGGGGGGGGAAGAGTTAGCGCTGATAGCCAAGTGAGCGGGGAGGCTTTGCCTACCTCTATAGGGCAATGAATCCTTTTGAGGTGGGTCTGCAGAGGGGTCGGGCCGAAGAGTCGTTGACGACGGTGGCCGGCGGCGAGGGAGTGTCGGGGAGGTTCGGTGGAGGGGCCAAAGGGGATCCTGGTGCTGCGGCGAGTCCGGTGGCGCAGTCGGCGAGGACTGAGGATGACCGGAGGTGGGTCGGCGTCGAGCGGCGGCGGCGACTCGAAGGAGCTCTCGGTGCCGGCGAAGTACGGACGTCGGAGAGCTCGAGTGAAGGTCGGGGAGGCTTCACCACGCTCTGGAGACGGTCCTAGCGCCAGGAATTGGGCTCTGGGACAGAGAAACCGCGGGGGGGTTAGTTCGCCGGAGTTGGGGGAGAAGAGGGCTTCCGGTGGCTACAGTGCTGCTGGGGCGTTTACCTGTTACGAAGCGAGTGGGGGAAGCGTGGGGAACTCCGCGGCGCCCTCGAAGCTTCTTATAGAGGCGCGGAGGGAGTGGGCAACGGTTGGGGCGTCCGTGCGGTCATGTCGCGAGCGGCGGGGCAGACGGAGCAGGCAACAGCAGGCGGCGAAGCAGCGGGTTTAAGGGGGATATGGCATGCACGCGCGTGACCGCTCGGGCAGGTCTTGCGCCGCGCACGCGAGGGGACGTCCCAGCGAGGCATGCTTGCCACGGGGCGGGGAGGCGCTGCGCGCTGCAGAGGGAGGAGTGAGCCGGGGAGAGAGCGCTGTGGGCGGTGGCTCAATCCAGGGGCGGAGGCGGCGAAGCCAGAGGCGGTGTCGGCTTTTCTGGCGCTCCCACCGGGTGACGAGATGGCTCGGCGGAGGCATGCGCGCCACGGGGACGCTCGGCGCAGGAGCTGCGCAGGCGCATGATGGCGTGATCGCATGCGGGCGAAGGAGGAAGATGCTGGCGTGAGAAGGGGCCAGCGGCAGCGAGGGATCGGGCACTGGCCCGCGTGCCAGGGGGAGAGAGCGGACGAGCGGAAGGGCCCACTGGCCAGAGGGACACGGGCGCGGGGTCCGCCCGCCAGTGGCGCTCGCGCCCGCGCGCGAGAATCGGGCCGCGCGGGGGGGGGGGGGGGGGGGGGGGAAAGGCCGTGCACGCAGGAGCTGGGCCGGGGCGATGGCCGGCCTGGCTCCAGCTTTTTTTTTTCCCATTTTGGTTCTTTTATTTTCTTTCTTTTTATATATATATAAATATATATATATTTTAGGGTTTATTTCTTTGCACAATTTCATAAATAATTTCCAGATTTATTTAAATCCCTTCCTCCTAATTTCTGGATCATCTTTTCAGATTCTAAATTAAAATTTAAATTTACCTCCTCATGTGTATATTTCCTTTTTATTTCAACTATAGGGAACCTCAACCAAAAATTCTTGAAGAAACACCATGAAATCCAAATCAAATTAGGATTTACTGCAAAATATTGCAAGGCTCCATAATTTTACAATTTCAAATTTTTCGGGATGTTACAAACCTACCCCCCTTAAAAGAATCTCGACCCCGAGATTCAACTTAATTAGGGAACAGGTCGGGGTAATCTCTTCGTAACTGGTCTTCACGCTCCCAGGTAGCTTCTTTCTTGGAGTGATGGCTCCATTGCACCCTGCACATGCGAATGGTTTGAGTACGCGTCCTCTTTTCTACGGTGTCCAAGATCTTGATCGGGCGCTCCTTGTAGGTTAGGTCTTCTTCAATCTCGATTGCCTCCAACGGAGCTTGATCCTCAGGTACTCGTAGACACTTCTTCAGTTGGGACACGTGGAAGACGTCGTGTATATCTGATAGATTCGGAGGTAGTGCAAGCTGGTAGGCAACTTCCCCCTTTTTAGACACAATTGGGAATGGTCCAACATACCGCGGGGTAAGCTTGCCTTTGACTTTGAATCGTCTAACTCCTCGCAAGGGTGATACCTTCAGATAAACATGATCTCCCACTTCAAAACTTAATGGCCTTCTTCTCTTGTCTGCATAACTTTTCTGCCTGGACTGAGCTGCTTGCAGTCGATCTCTAATTAGGCGAACCTTTTTTTCAGCCTGTCTTAAAGTATCTGGTCCGAAAATGTAGTTCTCCCCTACTTCTGACCAATGTAGAGGGGTTCGACATGGTCGACCATACAGAGCTTCGAAGGGTGACATCTGAAGACTGGCCTGATAGCTGTTGTTATAAGCAAACTCAGCATAGGGTAGGCATCGATCCCAATCCTTAGAAAAATCTAGAGCACAGGCCCGAAGCATATCTTCCAATATCTGATTTACTCTCTCCGTTTGACCATCTGTCTGGGGGTGGTATGCGGTGCTAAAATCCAAGTAAGTACCGAGAGCTTCATGTAGGCTAGCCCAAAAATGCGAGGTGAACTGGGAACCTCGATCCGAGACTATCCGTTTTGGTACGCCGTGTAAACATACTATGCGTGACATATATAGCTCGGCTAACTTATCTCCCTTGTACGTGGTTTTGACGGGGATGAAATGTGCAACCTTAGTCAGCCTATCAACCACGACCCATACGGAGTCATAACCAGATTTGGTTTGTGGAAGTCCCGTGATAAAGTCCATCCCGACTTCTTCCCACTTCCACTGGGGTATTTTCAATGGTTGTAGTAGTCCTGCTGGCCTTTGATGTTCCGCTTTCACTCTCTGACACACATCACAACAGGCTACATGTTCAGCTATGTCTCTCTTCATACGGGGCCACCAGCAGAATTGCTTCATTCCTTGGTACATCTTGGTGCTCCCGGGGTGCAGGGAGTACGGAGAGCTATGAGCTTCCCTCAATATCAGATCCTTGAGATTCCTCTGATGAGGTACAACTATACGCTTTCCGTACCACAGAGTACCGTCCTGATCAATCTTCATGTTGGGAGCCTTCCCTGCTTCTATCAGCCCTTTCCATTTTATTATAGCTGGATCTTCCTGCTGAGCAACCATAATCTGCTCCTCTAAACTTGGTTGAATTTCCATGGTAGTTAGAGTGCCTTTCTCTACTATCTCCAAGTTCAAGGCTTGCAGTTCTTTACATAGCTCGGGTTGGTGTTCCTGTACCATGAGATTATTGCAATAAGCCTTCCGGCTTAGAGCATCCGCTACAACATTAGCCTTCCCTGGGTGGTAATGG
Organism: Dendrocalamus latiflorus; assembly: GCA_017311315.1. Taxonomy (NCBI): domain Eukaryota; kingdom Viridiplantae; phylum Streptophyta; class Magnoliopsida; order Poales; family Poaceae; genus Dendrocalamus; species Dendrocalamus latiflorus. The sequence continues at coordinate 3,690,485 of CM029655.1, read as the reverse complement.
ACGCTCAGGTCATAGTCCTTAATCAACTCCAACCATCTCCTCTGCCTCAAGTTGAGGTGCGACTGGGTGAAGAAGTATTTAAGGCTCTGGTGGTCCGTGTATATGTCACAGTGATTACCTATCAGATAATGCCTCCAAATTTTCAATGCATGCACTACTGAGGCCAATTCCAGGTCATGAGTAGGGTAGTTGGCTTCGTGAGGGCGGAGCTGCCGAGATGCATATGCCACTACCTTGCCTTCCTGCATTAGTACACATCCAAGCCCTTGATGTGAGGCATCACAGTATACCTCAAAATCTTTGCGCACATCAGGCAGGGTTAACACAGGCGTGGTAGTCAATCTCTCTTTCAACTTTTGGAAGCTCTCTTCACATGCCTTGGTCCATTCAAACTTCTTCTCCTTCTTGAGTAGTTGAGTCATTGGCCTGGCAATCCGAGAAAATCCTTCTATGAATCTCCGGTAGTATCCAGCCAATCCAAGGAAGCTCCTCACTTCAGTGACGGAAGCTGGTTGCTGCCACTCTATGACTGCTGCTATTTTGGCGGGATCAACAGATATTCCTCCTGCTGACACTATGTGTCCTAAGAAACTAATGTCATGCAGCCAGAATTCACACTTGCTAAACTTTGCATATAATTGATGCTCCTTTAGCCTTTCCAACACCAGGCGCAGATGTTCCGCATGCTCTTCAGCATTCCTGGAGTATATAAGGATGTCGTCAATAAAGACCACGACAAATTTGTCCAAATACTCCATGAATATCTTGTTCATCAGGTTCATGAAGTAGGCTGGGGCATTGGTTAATCCAAAAGACATGACTGTAAACTCATACAGCCCATATCTAGTGGTGAAAGCTGTCTTGGGTATATCTTCAGCTCTAATCTTCAGTTGGTGATAGCCCGATCTTAAGTCTATTTTGGAGAACACCGTGGCTCCACCAAGTTGATCGAATAAATCGTCAATCCTGGGGAGTGGGTATTTGTTCTTGATGGTTACTTCATTTAGGGCCCTGTAATCCACACACATCCGAGTGGTGCCGTCTTTCTTCTTCACAAATAATACTGGAGACCCCCAAGGTGATGAACTAGGTCGGATAAATCCCTTTTCCTGCAACTCCTGAAGTTGCTGCTTCAATTCTTCCAACTCCTCCACTGTCATTCTATAAGGCCTTTTGGAGATTGGAGCGGATCCCGGCTTCAAGTTGATAACAAACTCCAGGTCTCTATCTGGGGGCATGCCAGGGAGCTCATCGGGGAACACTTCAGGATAATCTTGCACCACGATCATCCCTTCCATAGGTATGTCTTCACTATAGTAGATTGCACGGCCCCATCGATAGGGTCGATCTACTTTTACCTCTATTGTTACACCGGGGCACTTGACCAGTTTCACCGTTCGGGTGGCACACTCCAGGACTCCTTGATGTCTAGCTAACCAATCCATTCCCAGTATGATATCCAGGGTTTGGGAACTTAACACTATCAGGTCTGCTAAAAAGTTATACTTTTCCATAGTGATGGTCACTTTAGGACATACTAGGATAGCAGTAATCGGACCAGCTGGTGAATTGAGCACCACTGGGCTCTTTAAGGTAAAGGTAGGTAACCCCAATTTATCAGCATATCCTTTTGATATGAAGGAATGGGAAGCCCCCGAATCAAACAATACTTGTGCAGGTATGGCCTTAACAGAAAACGTACCCATCAGTACTCCGACGGCCTCCTTAGCTTCTTCGGCAGTGATGTGGTTGACTCGACCACGGTTCGGGGCCGATGCACTCTTGCTGCCTTGTGAGCCTTGATGCCCTCGGTTGGGTGCTGAAGCTTGGCTGCGGGCTGAGGCATTCTGCCTCTGTGGACATTTGTTGGCGAAGTGCCCTGGTTCGCCGCAGCTGAAGCACTTGTAGCTGGCTATAGAGTTTGATCCTGCAGATTGACCACCTTGTAGAGAATTGCTTCCTGGTCGGAACGATGGGGTTGAAGTCTTGAACTGATTAGGCTTCAAGGGAGAGGATGAATTATTAAAGAGTTTTTGGACAAATCTTCCCTGCGGTCGTTGAGCTGACATCTTCCGCTTACGACTGGCCTCCAAGTTATTCCTCTCATTTTCCAGAATCAGTGACTTGTTCACAAGCTGATGAAAGCTGGTGAACTCTTGTGTGATCAACTGCACCCGTAACTCTTCGTTCATCCCTTCAAAGAATCGGTCAATCTTTTCTTCCTCATCAGCTACATCTTTTGGGGCATATCGAGCCAATTGGGTGAACTTAGTGAGGTACTCATTAACTGACTTATTCCCTTGCTTGAGGGTGCGGAATTCGTTTTTCTTCATCCGCATTACTCCGGTTGGAACAAAGTTAGCCTTAAATGCGGTCTTAAATTCTTCCCAAGAAATAGCTTGTGCGCTAGTTTCTGTGGTGGTATCCTCCTGGCCCCTGGCGGCCAGGTAATTCTCCCACCATGCCGCTGCAGCACCCTGCAGCTGGTGGGCAGCGAACATGACTTTGTCTTCTTCTGCGCATTTAACTAAGCGCAGTTTCCTCTCGATATCCCGAAGCCAGTCTTCGGCTTCAAGTGGTTCTTCTGCCGCTGTAAAGGTTATTGGCCTTGTTCTCTGGAAATCTCCTAAGTCAGCTCTGTGCCCTCCTGAGCTTCCTTGTTGTCCTGCGTATATGGCTTGCAAAATCTGGGTTTGTTGCGCCATAACTTGGGCCATTGTAGGGTGTTCTGGAGGGTTTGGAAGGTTGTCGTTTCCCTGGTCTTGAGTTCTGCCTTGGTCTTCCGGCAGAACCCCACGATTTGAGTCTACCTCGGCTGGGTTTGTATTAGTCTGAGCCCTGGTAGTTCTTCGGCTGGCCATCTGCAGTGGTAGCCTTATACTCAGTGCTAGTTTCGTATATAGGAGAAACAAGGGGTGCCAACCCGCACAAGAAAAACAGTAAAACCAAGACGAGGCAATTTCCAACATAAGGCCGGTATCCAGCCATTCACTTAAACATGTCAACAATTACATAGCCAGCATTGATGCTGGGCTTACAATTACATTACAATAATTAAAGTTCATAGGTCCGCAACTACGAAATAAAAAGGATGGATACATTAACTAAGATACATGAATTTAGTACTTGCATCACACACTGCAAGTACATCACAACCCCATCTACTCCTCCAGATACCCGTAGCCAGATGGGCTGTAGTGCGGGGACCTGGAACGGGAGCGACTCCCACTGAACTCCGACGGATCTGAGTCATCGGCGTCCGAGGGCGCGCGTGGGGGGCTACGGCTCTGGGGAGGCTCTCCCCCCCTAAGTGCAGCCCGGGGACCCGGAGGCCGCGTGCTCTTACGCGCGGTCATCCGAGTGCGGGGCCCGGATCCTGGTGGTGGCGGTGCTGGAGCTGCTGCAGGGGTGGAGGCCCGTCGGAGCTGAGCTTGGAGGGCGGCCACCTCTGCCTGGGCCTGCGCCAAGGCCTGCTCGCTCTTGGCGAGCTGCTCCCGTAGCGCCACCCTGGAGCCGTGCCCAGTGGTAAGGCGCTGTCGGAGAAGGGTGATCTCCTCCAAGGCTGCGGTGTGGGCTGCGCCCATAGCCCTGGTGAGAGTGACCTGGTGTGTTAGCGCAGGGTCGTCCTCGTCCACCGGCAGGTTCGTCTCATTGTACCGCGCACCGTCCTGGCGCGATGGGTAGAAACGATAGGGCGTGCGGCGAATGGCAGTCTCATATATGTCACACAGCCGTGCCGCGGCGAGGCGCGCGGCGTCCTGGATCGCGTCCGCCCTGGTACTCCTCCGATGCTCCGTGGTAAAGACATGAGGCTGTTCTTGTTCACTTTTTGGGTAGATGTAGACCTGCATGGTCCAAGATTCATCTTCTCCTATAGTAGCCTTCAGTCCACGGTAGATAGGTTGCTCGTCGTAGCCCATGTAATGTAGAAGCTTGCGTAAGATGCTTGCGAACTCGTTTTCATAGACACCGTGGCCCAAATAATCCCAGTCCCCTTCATATCCCGTTCCTGCCATCTGTAAACGTTATGGTTCCAATGTTAGTACTTTTCCAAATGTAATGAAGAATAGAGTAGAGCAGATTCTAGGAAGGATACGAGTAAGAACATTATATTATGATTTTGGAAATTATTTTCTTGCTTTCATAAGTATTGCATTCCTAGGCCATCCTAAGGCTTTACCCTACGGTCGTATGCTCTGATACCAATGCTGTCAGACCCGGATTTTTCAATCCGAATCCTCTGTGATTCCACCGCACTATTCCCTGGATCAGTAGATAGTGCTCACAGATTACAGTTCTGAATATCAAAGTTCATATTATGCGGAAACGTAAATATAATAGTAGACTTACTCATGGGCCGATTAGGCCGAAATCAATAAATTGCAGCAGCGGAAGAACGAAGCACACAGGTGGGACCTTCAGGACATGCCCACAGGCAGCCAACTGGAGGTTCGCGACCTAGCCCTTGACGTCTTCATCTTCTCGGCCAGCTTGTCCAATCTTGTTGCTGAGGCGAGGTGATTTGATTTCCTGATTCTGAATTTTTGTCGCAAAAGCGAGCATGAGCACTCCGACCCCGTGCTCCGCGAGCCAATACACAGAATGCAAATAAATAGTATGCATGGCTTAACAAAGGAGAGGCTCGGGCTATTTTATTTTGCGTAGAGTGCTTTTGAATACAATTAATTAAAAAGTCCTATGACTTAGCAATTTTGGAACAAATCATAATGTACAAGGAAATGCATTATTAATATCGATTCAGATTCCATCCACCGTTACATGGCATCTGCACCATATAGCAATTTCTTCAGCGTTATAGCCGCTTAACTTACCACTGGGACAACACCCAGGACAATTCCAAACCAGGGCAGTCCTTCGCCCTTCAAGTTTCCATTCCCAGTTTCCAATGTTTTTGAAACAGAACTATATCCAGTTAAGTTCCCATGTCTGCCCATGACCGTGGGCACGGCTATTCGAATAGTTTTGACTCTGCAGAGTTTGTACACTTTCACCACAAGAGATGAACTATCCTTTTTGCCAACATGCTTCCTTTGGCATGAGACCCAGATAATTTATCATAAAGCCTTTACCTTACTCCGATCTAGCTAGACACCACCCACGCTGAGGTTTCACCGCTGAAGGGTTACACCACCACAGTCAGAAGCCCCCTCTTGCGCCGTGTGAGTACAGTACACCCTGTACCTCACTGTGAGTAAACCAGTACACCCTGGCACCCACTTCCCTCGGTGATGTCTGAACTAAACCCTTGCAAGTTATTCAGCTAGATCGTACCCATTATAGACTTGTGGTTGTACTGTTTTACACGGGTTGACATGACAAGATTCGGTCCTTAAAGCCACCCGGATGATTCTGCCACATTTCATGATTTGTGCTCCCACCGCACCACATACCCGCCCCCAAACCATCCATCCAGGTGTTTAAGCAATTATAGGATTTTCCAGATGTAAAAATATTGTGTCCACCCACTACAGTCATTCCATCCATGACTGCCCACAAAACATTTCGTACTTTGCAATTGTTGTTTCTGGGGCAGCTATGTACCCCCGTTTTATCTAGCAATACTAGGCATCGCAATATTTATTGGGACTTATTGATAAAGGCTATGATAGTATAAGTTTTTGCTAAGGCGACAAGGTTCACATGTCCAAACATTTCAACGGATCATTATAAGCAAGCATTACAGTAGGTGTATAGCTATCATTTCTGGAAATGAACATATTTTGCCACATGAAATAACAGCATGCATGTTGATATTTCAAAAGAAAGTACTTTGCAAAATTGTAGGTTCAACATGATCAAAATGTTAACTCGCCTTGGTCACAGGGGTCGGTTTCTTGGTGGTCTGGTGCTTCTTGTGCTGCTGCCTCGATATCTTCCTCTTGAGCCTCGTAGGCTATTTAATCGTACGGAAAACCCAATTAAAAGAAAAACAACCAATCAATAAAATATCACCAGAAATTCAAATGAACTCAAAAAATTATGGTTCTGGTTCCATTAGATAGATCTTGAATTTAAACGAATTTAGAAATTTGTTTCATTCAATTTGGAGCTAAAATGGAGAAGTTATAAGCAGTCAAAGTTTTCGGTTCCAGTCAAATTCAAAAATAATCAAATCCTGACATGTGGGGCCCACTGTCAGCCTCCTGATTCATTTTAATTTCCATTTTATTTATTTTTCGGTTCTCTGTGCTACTGACATGTGGGTCCAGTTACTGTTCATGGGATCCACATGTCAGTACGGTCCCTGCTTAGATGTATCACTGACCGGTGGGGCCCAGCGGTCAGCGGTGACTCGAGAATGCAGTGGCTGACAGGTGGGGCCCACCTGTCAGACCGAAATAAAAGAAATGTTCAACCTCGGCGCGCTGCGGAGCCGGGGGCTCGAACGCGCGCGGCCGAGGGAACGGGGGGGGGGGGGGGGAGAGTTAGCGCTGATAGCCAAGTGAGCGGGGAGGCTTTGCCTACCTCTATAGGGCAATGAATCCTTTTGAGGTGGGTCTGCAGAGGGGTCGGGCCGAAGAGTCGTTGACGACGGTGGCCGGCGGCGAGGGAGTGTCGGGGAGGTTCGGTGGAGGGGCCAAAGGGGATCCTGGTGCTGCGGCGAGTCCGGTGGCGCAGTCGGCGAGGACTGAGGATGACCGGAGGTGGGTCGGCGTCAAGCGGCGGCGGCGACTCGAAGGAGCTCTCGGTGCCGGCGAAGTACGGACGTCGGAGAGCTCGAGTGAAGGTCGGGGAGGCTTCACCACGCTCTGGAGACGGTCCTAGCGCCAGGAATTGGGCTCTGGGACAGAGAAACCGCGGGGGGGTTAGTTCGCCGGAGTTGGGGGAGAAGAGGGCTTCCGGTGGCTACAGTGCTGCTGGGGCGTTTACCTGTTACGAAGCGAGTGGGGGAAGCGTGGGGAACTCCGCGGCGCCCTCGAAGCTTCTTATAGAGGCGCGGAGGGAGTGGGCAACGGTTGGGGCGTCCGTGCGGTCATGTTGCGAGCGGCGGGGCAGACGGAGCAGGCAACAGCAGGCGGCGAAGCAGCGGGTTTAAGGGGGATATGGCATGCACGCGCGTGACCGCTCGGGCAGGTCTTGCGCCGCGCACGCGAGGGGACGTCCCAGCGAGGCATGCTTGCCACGGGGCGGGGAGGCGCTGCGCGCTGCAGAGGGAGGAGTGAGCCGGGGAGAGAGCGCTGTGGGCGGTGGCTCAATCCAGGGGCGGAGGCGGCGAAGCCAGAGGCGGTGTCGGCTTTTCTGGCGCTCCCACCGGGTGACGAGATGGCTCGGCGGAGGCATGCGCGCCACGGGGACGCTCGGCGCAGGAGCTGCGCAGGCGCATGATGGCGTGATCGCATGCGGGCGAAGGAGGAAGATGCTGGCGTGAGAAGGGGCCAGCGGCAGCGAGGGATCGGGCACTGGCCCGCGTGCCAGGGGGAGAGAGCGGACGAGCGGAAGGGCCCACTGGCCAGAGGGACACGGGCGCGGGGTCCGCCCGCCAGTGGCGCTCGCGCCCGCGCGCGAGAATCGGGCCGCGCGGGGGGGGGGGGGGGGGAAGGCCGTGCACGCAGGAGCTGGGCCGGGGCGATGGCCGGCCTGGCTCCAGCTTTTTTTTTCCCATTTTGGTTCTTTTATTTTCTTTCTTTTTATATATATATAAATATATATATATATTTTAGGGTTTATTTCTTTGCACAATTTCATAAATAATTTCCAGATTTATTTAAATCCCTTCCTCCTAATTTCTGGATCATCTTTTCAGATTCTAAATTAAAATTTAAATTTACCTCCTCATGTGTATATTTCCTTTTTATTTCAACTTTAGGGAACCTCAACCAAAAATTCTTGAAGAAACACCATGAAATCCAAATCAAATTAGGATTTACTGCAAAATATTGCAAGGCTCCATAATTTTACAATTTCAAATTTTTCGGGATGTTACAACAGCTCTCCCCCATTAGAAAAGATTCAGCCTCGAATCGATTACCTCAAGGAAAATAAGATAAACGGAATTCGAGCAGATTATTTGGATGGAGGGAATCCTAAGACTTAAGTGTAAATTAAAGACACCAGGGTATTTGTCACGCATCTGGGACTCCAACTCCTAGACTGCTTCACGTTCAGTCTTATAGGGACCACAACATCTTGACATAAGAGATGGTCCGGCATTGTAGTTGACGCTCCGAACGCTCTAAGGTACGAACCGGTTGTGCAACAACGGTCATATCCTCTGAGACCTCCAAGGTGGGTACTCTAGCATTTCATCAGGATTGATTAGATACTTCCTCAACATAGAGACATGGAAGATGGTATGGACACCGGCTAAGGAAGAAGGTAACTCCAAGCGGTAAGCAGCTTCTCGTCCGCTCAATGATGGGAAATGGTCCAACATAACGAGAGTTCAGCTTTTCTTTCGTCCCAAATTGAACCACGCCTTTGGTCAGGGAGACCCTCAAAGAACTTGATCATCCACTTTGAACTCCAATCTAAAAACACGTGATATGCAAACGGAAAGGTCACGACCGCAAGGTACTTGCCTTGAGTACGTTCGACGCACGCATTGCATGAGGGATCCAAGGTGCGCAACTGCCCGAACGCTTTATCAAAGGCCACGTGTGAACTTGCGAGGAGGAGATAGAGGCGAATCAGGTGAGGTTTAAGGTAACTATGGATGGACAAAAAAGAGATCGTTCAGTCGGAAGGAAACACGTTTGCTGGAATTCCGCTATGCGAATCACCATTTGGCTGAGCGAACAATGTTCGGCCAAACGACGATGTCCCACCGCGAGAATCAGCAAAACCCCGCGTGAATATAAATTTGGCCATACCCAACCAGCCAGACCATGTGGCCACCACGCCATGGCCGCATAGCCACACAGATCGCCGTCGGCCAGCCACCACCGCCTCTCTGATGCCTTGGTCTGCGTGCCACCACCAGCTTGACGCTGCCACGACCTGCCATGCTGCTAGGCCCGCCGCCCCTCGGTCGGTCGCACCACCTTCGGCTGTGTCACCACTGGCCACACCGCCTTTGGCCACGCCACCCGTGTGCCGCCCCCGGCCACTCAGCCCCGTTTCGCTCGACATCGCTCGTTTGCCATGGCCGTGCGCCGCCTCTGGCCACGTCGCCCGTGTGTCGTTTCTCAGCCGGCCACGCCGCCTCCGGCCGCTCCGCTCGTGTGCCATTCCTCGGCTAGCTGTGCCGCCTCTGGTAGCTCAGCCCGCGCGCTGTTCCTCGGCCGGCCGTGCCACCTTCGATCGCTCCGCTCGTGCATCATTCCTCGGCCAGTCGCATCGCCTCGGATCGCTCTGCTCGTGTGCCACTCCTCGGCCACACGCCGCCGCCATTGCCGGACTCACGCTGACGCCTCCCCAGAGAAAGAGAGAGAGGGAGAGAGAGAGAGCCTGAGGGAAAAAGTATAGGGAGATGGCGGTTTTGTGGGGAAAAAGGGATTTGCCCCTTTTAAAAAACCCTTAAACCTAGATTAGGGTTAATAAACATTTGCTTAGTGGCCCCTTCTTAAAGAAAATCAGGGCGCTACATCCTTTCACCTCTCTCTCTCCCCACTGGCAATCCACTGCCCAATCCACCACCAGCAATGACATATCTCATCACCGGCAGCCATAATATGAACCTTGAGCTCCCTTAGGTTCGATGCTGCCGGATTTGGTATCGGAGGAGGGTAATTCGGCTCCCCCGTTACGAGTTCACCTTCCCCCTAGGCATAGAAGGAGGTTAGGGGAAGGCAGCGCCCTGGCACTGGGGGTGATGGGCGGGGTAGGAGGGCGGTGGTAGAGACGGCTGTAGCAGTTATGTTGGGTGGGGCGTTTCGATGGGGAGAGGTCGGGGGTGCGTGGCGAGGCAGCGACGGTGCCGCCGGCTGTGGGTGGTGGTGGAGGAGGCGGGGGCGGTGGAGGAGGCACGCAGTGCTGCCTGAGGCGGCACGGTGACGACAACCGGCGACGAGGTACTCTTCCTCTTACCTCCATAAATTTTGCATAAAACCATCATATATCGTTGAAAGTAATTCTAATGGTATAACGTTGGTTAGCTGCTTCTTTTTTGGGGTGGGGCCCTCCAACTTTCCCGGGGGGGGGGGGGGAGTGGCCTGCAACTTTCCAACCCAACAATTAACATGACTACAACATACAGTGGAGCTCAAGAAACGGCGGAGACGATGACAACGACCGCGCGCAGCAATCGCCCAACTGCTGTTCCCCTCGATCCGTGACGGGACGGCTCGGCCAGCAATGGTAACATCAGCTAGCTCATAGCTTGGCTGCTATGGAGGCTACCATCCAAGGCTGCACAGGAAAAGGGTTCCGGCTGCTCAACCTCCCAGAAAACCCCACTCATTCACTCATGCGTTGCGCCTTCCCATCAAATCCAACCCAGGACTGCTAAGAGCAATCAGGGCGTTGATCCTGATCTATATATGAAAAACAAAGCATCACTTGCATGTGGTCGTTTCCTAAGATAACTAGTAAAAGAGTAAAGTCCATTACCGATCCTTAAACTTTTTATGTTGTGTCATCCCGGTCCATAAACTTTTAAAGTATGTCATTCTGGTCCTTAAACTTTCAAAGTGTGGCAATTTCTTTTGAAAGTCTATGGACCGAGATGACACAGCATAAAAAGTTCACTGCTACAACTACATAGGATATTGCCACACTTTGAAAGTTTAAGGACCGGGATGACATACTTTAAAAGTTTATGGACCGGGATGACACAACATAAAAAGTTTAAGGACCGGGAATAGACTTTACTCCTAGTAAAATAAGCACGTCTCAAGAAAGAAAGAAAGAAATATAACGAGTGAGCAACGGTTCTAGTCGACTGGCCGAGGGTTCATCTAATCACAAGATAAGCATATCAAGCTGCAGGTGACGAGGTACCATGCATAGTTTATGCTTGCGGCCCTTGTCTTCTCAGGCTAAAATGCGTCACCCGTGAGCTCACTAACACCCCATCCTGAATAACAAAGACGAGATCTAACAACGCACCAGAGGTTGATGGTTCCAAGGAACCCAGTTGTACGATGTTCCTATTTTGCTGATACCATGTGCCAGCCAGCACACAAGAATACAAAGATCAACCACCAAGTTGGGAAACAAAGCCAGCTAGCTAGCAAGCAATAGCTGGTTGCTTGGCCATATGGAACTTTTTGGAAATTGTAAGTACGATTTCAACGAAATAATTTTTGGGGAAAGATCGCAACGAAGAATCGAGTCAGTTCGAAGTGCAGAAGGGACTTGCATATCTTATCACATCCTACAACGTCGGCTATGAACAGGAACAGTGTGTGTGGGGCTTTCCAAGCGGTCGTTTAGATGCATGAGGAGGTGAGCGATCAAATGTGTTGTGTCAGAAATGAGCAGCATCAATGTGTTGTGCCGTACGTAGCAACACGAGTTTCATGAAACCGTCTAGTACGTAGGCAGCTGGAAATGTGACTGTACAAAGCAAAGCACTTCATTGATCCAGTACTTGAGAGCCGAACCGATCTAATGAAGCTATCATCCACCACCTGCATCCCACGTGGGCCTGTCTCCATGCTCCAAATTCTACCTGTCTTTGGCAGTAGTTTGGAGCTAACTGCACTTAAATACGCACTCTGTACGTTGCATATACTTAAATACCTAACTCAGTCTATGTACTAAACATGGTACATGGACTTGATTGCAGTTAAGTACCGCATTTGCACTTTCAGATCGGATTGAATGTTGTAGACAAAAGCTGTTTAAACATCCCCATACGTCTCGTCTTACAAAGCGTTGCACGTTTCAGGCTCGTTTAGAAAGCAGGATTTCCAAAGAATTTTGCAGGAAACAGAGCACTTCATCAAACAGTTCCCATCAAAATCCTCCGATCCAAGAAGGTATTTCATGATTGGACACATGTATCATTCATTGTTAATCTGCATTTCAAGATATTTTCAAACTACAACCGTGTAGAATAGATCTATCTTATCTCTCTCTCTCTCTGTCTATCTATCTATCTCCAAGGCGGGGCATCATGCAGGGTACTAGTTGTTTGCCCAGTACAACTGGTTCCTTTCATAGCAAGCGGTGAGCTTGCTTGAATGCCAGAACGTAACGTATTTTTCCTTTATTGTGAGACGCCCCACCTTTTCAGTCTACGGCGCGCATTGATTCCATGTGTCTCTTGCTAAAAAATTTTGGTTGCGGCCATCCTCTTGCCTCCTTTCCATGTATCATCTGCGCATGATGATACCATGTCTGAAACTTGCTGTTTTTGCACAAGTACAGGCACTGGTTGTCGCCTTGCAAGAGAAAAGATGCAGAGATCACAAACACCGATGAAAGAATCCCCCGTCAGGATGGAGGAAACCAGGGCGAGGGAGACACCAAAAGCTTTTGCTTTCAAGACATGGCAATGATGCATTCATGCACAGAGTTAGTAGTAGTCTAGTAGAGTGGCTGGCGACTGGTGAGTGGTAAACGAGGAAAAGAAGGAAAAGGCCAAGCGAGTCCTAGCCTCTTTGTACAACCTGAAAAGAAAAAACAAGTAAAAGGAAAAGAAAGAGAGTGACGCAATCAAGCAAAGGGGATAAGAGCCAGCCAACAAAAAGAAAGGTGACTCGACACTTGGATCTACAGATGCAGCAGATAGCTCTTGTGTTTGATGAATGGCCAGCAACTCTCAATCCTTTTTACTGGTCAATTTTTGATTGTGTCACAACCGTTGTTGCAGGCTGGTACAGTACCATCTGCCTATTATTACTCACATGTAGCACAAATGGATACACCTTTGTGAGTTATCTTCATTTCATGTGATCTCTTTATCATTTTCTCCAGAAAGGAAGATTATACATACTTCACCCCTTCTGAACATATGAACAGATGCTCCTGGGTGGTTGGTGTTCGTGATGACCACTTTCTCCTTTGCATTGTATTAGTAGTAGTAGATATGATCAAACTGGGCACGTGGTTATTAAAAGCTTGTTTTGTTCTCTTTTCTTTAATTAAAGGGAAGGGAAAGAGATGCCCATGTCCTGTCTGCTGTGTTCTGCCTGGTGCTCTGAAGTCTGAAGCTGCAATTTTTTGGAAATCTTTCAAGCTTCAAGCACACAACTCAACGACCACATCTAACAAGATGCTACCCCAAAAGGTGTCTCTTCCAAAAATCAGGGAACCACATGTATAGTGTCATCTGACCCTTTTGCAGTAACTAATAAAATGTTACCAGCTAATAGCCAACAACATGGGTATCCAGGGAAGCTCAGAAGATAACACAGAAAAGTAAAGCTTCGCTTCCCCAGTTAATGAAAAACACTGGATACAGTATCCTCCTAAGAGCAACTCCAAAAGATTAGCCAAAAGAAGTATCTAAATTTAGTAATTTAGCTATTCTCTAAAATGAATCTCACCCAAAAAAACAAGACTACTCCAACAGGCTATCTAAGCTAGAGGGCGCGCGGTGGGTCGCGTACGTGCGGGAAGGAAACGCCGACTGCGCCAAGAGGCTGGATGGTGAGCGAGGTAGGCTATCCAAAAATAGAGAGCGAAGGAGGAGGGATGGAGAGCTACTAAATTTGAAGAGTCATTTACAGAGTCTATTGGAGACGTTTTTTCTCCAATAATAGCCAAATTTACCTTTAGAAAATAATTTAGCTCTTCTCTTAGAGTTGCTCTAATCTCTGACAAATCCGCGCTGCATTCGAAGTCAGGTGGCAACAACTTTATTTGGCTGTCTCAATTAGTTTGTGTAGGACTGAATACTTCAATAGAGGTGAATGATTGTCTTTATTTTTTATAATCTCTTAGTGCTTGATAAAGGTTTCAACTGCTCAGAAAACACACCGTCGGCGTCACTAACTTTTTCAGAATAGATCGGATCTTTCATTTCTGGATCATGTTATGTGGCTACAAGTTGCCCTTACACACCTCTCATGCCCTAGCATAAAAGTTCCAAAAAAACTTTAACCCCAAAGCTGCACCTTAAACCTTAATATCTCTCTGCTTTTATATATTAGAGCCCCAAAACGTGTCCTCATCAACGTGGACACAAAATTCTATCCGATTCTAAAAATCAACGGACCCAAAACCTTTTCAAATACAGATTTTTCAAAATCTATAAACTTTCCAGTTATGAACTCCTTTCATAACACATTCCAACTCATCACGTTTCGAAGCCTCCAGGACTGCACCCCCCGTAGCTTCTCCACGCATCATCCACCTTTGATCTTCACGTGCTCTACGTGAGTCCGACCACCTCGTGACATCCTCGACCTCCTGAACCTTGGATTTCTCCATCTTAGTCCCGATCCTCCTCGTCATGGACCATGACTGTCTGTCTGTCTCCATATCCAACCTACACATGTAAAGATCAAAGAACTTTTTCTCGACATATGTTCTCTCCAACTTGACCAACATTAGTTCACACACGCATAACACACCGCTGTCCATCCATAAACACAAATTAAATTGTTCACGACCTCAATATCCACTCTTTCCAAAATCAATCTCAGATCACACATTGAGACCGGTCTGACCGCCATGCATAGGCTGGTCATATCACTGGCCTCCACAAGTACTTGAAGATTACGAATGCTCAGGGTACTCAAAGGTCACAAGAATTGTAGCACTTAAAGCCTATGACAACCGACCATCGACTAGTCACTGTAGCTCTGACCATCGATCAGCCATTGTAGATTCGACCATTGATCAGTCACTGTAGCTCCTACCATGTACTGTAGTTACGACTACCGATAGGTAATGTAGCTACGACCACCGATAGGTACTGTAGTTAGTTAATTACGACCACCGACCAGGTACTGCAGTTTACGACCTCCGACCGGTTACTATAACTTACAACTACCGACCGGTTCATTGTAACTTACGACTACCGACCAGGTCGACGTCTGCCGGTTAGACCACCCGAGACAAGGCGGTCAGACTGCTTACCCTGCGTATTTCAGCAATTCCAGTTTTGCAATAATCCATCATCCGTAGCTTTTACAATCGCAAATTTCAATACAACCGAAATGTCAATTATTCATCATTACTGTATTCACGACCTATCCATATAGTCTAACAGCTTACAACTATATACTGCTAGGTGGGTTTAGACTTGAAGCATGGTGATGGTTTGATGTTCACCTCTCTTGACTACGACCTGATGGTGCAATACCTCCACTTGGAAGGTGACCAATCATTCAAAGAGGAGGGAAATAATCCCATCCTAATAACGCCATGACATCAATAATTCAAAAAAGAAGCAAAAACGATAAGGCAAATTAAGACCAAAACTTCTGCTAATATATGTGCTTCTTTTCCCTAAAAAAATATATGTTCGGTATTGATCAAGTCTTGGGAATTGAACTGAATGAATAAAAGCTTTGCCTGTTCTATTTTGGAGAAGGGAATGATACATGATATATGAAACCTCCGAGTCCATGTTTGACATGCTCACACCAGTCACCAGATGCCACCCTTTCTCCATTATTGTAGCAGTACTAAGTTAGGTTTAGATTAGTTGGACTGGTAGCTAATTTCATGGGCATCTATTGGCCCAATGCTTTGCAGTTCGTGTACGAGGAAAGGAACATGGACTTGATGCTTACTTCCAAATAAGGAAAGTATTAACATCTAAATTGACCAGCCAGCTAGATTTTTTCAACAATAATTGAGGCCATATGTTGAGCATCTTCCCATTTTGGAGTTAAGGACCATGCTTGCAGCTCCTTAGCTACACTCAAACTTGTAGTTTTGAGAGACCATGTATAAGGTCTAATATATGTTTGTGATGAATAGTTTGGCACTTTGGTTGTGTTGAATTTGAATTTTATAATAGTTTTAGAAAATTCATATTTCAGATTATGCTGTTATAGTTCAGTGGTCTGACCGACTAATAGCTGGCGGTGTGACTGCCATGGGGCAAATGGTCAGAACGACCATGGGTTTTTGGGAAAGTGAATACCAAATACTTATGTAGGCCTATTTGGGAAATTGAACAACAAATACTTATGTAGGCCTGTTTGGGGATGAGTTTGCACTTGGTGGATTGGATTTGGAAACTGGAGCTGAAATTAGATAGAGTTTAATTGAAATTCCAGAGAGTGTGTTTTCTGATGCAGTTAAGCGGTCAAACCAGCTAGTGGCCGACAATCTGACCAACATGGTGTCAACGGTCAAACCGGCCTTAGTGGTCTGACCTGCCTGGTTTGGTTTAGTTACGATCGATACTGATTGAGTGTGTGCATAGCATTGGTGCCATGGTTTGGTTGTATTGCATTGCATTATGTATGGTTTTGACTAACGTGGGTCAAATGCATGGAACTTGTGTTTGAAATAGTTGATTGGTTTTTAGATGTGCAAGTGGCTTAAAGAACATTAGCGGTCGACGGCAATGAACTAGGACTAGACGGGTGAGCTAAGGTCTGAGCGGTCGTGTAAGTTCGGGTAAGACTACATGGCTCAAGTGGCAAGTATAGAGAAGACAAAGATCGTGAAGAAGTGAGTTGGTACATGTGGTGTGCCAAGTGATAAGGTAGATGCACATAGAGATGGTTCGGGGGAGTCCGAATACGTGAGTACGTGACAGCTAGTCATTGAGCATTATGGCTTCATGTCAAAGCATGCAGAGATGCTTTGAGGTCAAGATGAAGATTGAGTCAGCAAGGTGTCCGAAAGCTTCATCGATGATATTTTGGTAGTTGGCTAAATACCCGGTTGGTCCCCTTGATCAAAACCGCGACACGGAGAGACACAAAGGAGAAATAGTTTAGGTCAAGGAAAGTTAGAATTGACAAGTAGATCAATCACTAAAAAGTCTTGTAAACATTTTGAGAAGCATTTGTGAGTGTATAAAACCTATATTCGTGGGGTTGATAGGTTTCCCTGATAGGCTCAACGGGTTGGACCCATTAAGTTTTTTGTTGGTTATTTAGATTGGATGAGAGACTGTGGGAGATTCAAGGATTCGAGGTTTTAGTTTTTGCTCTACCACCTTATCTCATTCAATGTTTGAGAGAGAGAGAACAAGAGAGGAAAGAGTGGTATTGTGGTCGTATCTTATAATCATCCATTAGTATGTAAAAATTATCCTTGTCAATGTTTTAATATCGATCTTATGTATTATTATTTGGATTTAGGGAATCTCTTACTAATCTGGCTACAATTACACAAAGAAAGACACAGGGATTTTATACAACTTCGGGCCTTCTCCTGGGATAATAACAATCCTACTCCTGTGTGGCTATTACTCAATGAACTGATTACAATTGATAAAGTAATGTAGAAAATCTTGCTCTACTTCTATTCTCCTTCGGGTCTGTCTCCATCTCTCTCTAACGTCCACCCTTGCATAGCCTATGAAGTGGCAGCCATTGTTTCATGCTAAGAGACGCCTTAACTTTTCGGATGATAATAGTCCAATGAGAGTTAATTTTAGAGGGACATGGTATCTCACTCGTTGTGCGACGATTACTATCAGATAGAAATTATGTGCAGTTATTCCAAAGAATAAATGCATGTACTAACTATCTTGTCAGACAAACATACGATGTAATGGGTTGTCGTAGACAGGTCAGTCGAAGTTGGCTTAGTCGTAAGAGGATCTACGACCACAAGATGATCGTATGATAACTTACGACTATGTCATGATCATAGGAGAACTTACGATCATGAAGTGATCGCAGAAGAGCTTAGACTAACGAGTGGCCATACAAGAGCTTACGACTAAGGAGTAGTCGTAGAAGAGTTTACGATTATCTTGTGAAATCTTTCACTTATAGATAAGGGGTATACTCAAGATATATAATGATGTAATAATATTATTTATAGATAAGTAATAATTTGAGGATTATTATATCCTCGCCAATCCTCCACTGAAATATATCAAAACTTTGTCTTAATCATATTCTTGTTTACGTTCTTGCTTGATTTTGTTTGTTTTTTAGCTAGATTTGTGATTTCGGATTTGTGAGAATTCTAGCTCAATATCTTGCTTAAATTACCTTACTAGGACATGTGAGAATAGATCTAAAAGACATCATGACATAGATCATCATGAGTAAGAACTAATTTGAGTTTTAGGTTTTGGGTGTTCTTATAAACTAGATTCAATTCTTTTTAATTTGGTGAACACGAGCTCAAAAACTCTGTGATTCTTAATTGGTTTAGATTTATATTGTCTTAAACAAGTCTCATACAATACTTGATATATTCAGATGAGAATTAGGTAAGTTCTTGATATTTGAGCATTTGACTTGAGAGGTTTTCAGGTCTAGTAATAGGGGACCGGTCAAATTGGTCCTAGACCTACGGTTAGACCAGCCTGTCGGTCAGATCAGCCGCAAGCCGACGATCAAACTAGCCTATCAATGGCGATCTGATCGAGTTTGTACAATAGCCTGCTGATTTTGTTGGTTCTTATCTCTAGCTTAATTTTGTTTAGATTAGTTGTTGTGATATAAACTTGTTGACTATCATAATTACTTGAATGAAACTAATACTTTAGAAGAAAACTGTTTCGAAAATTATTCTAGGCATCAGTCCTACAAATTTCATACTTGGCGTCCCAAGCAAAATCTACAGAGCTAACTAGTACTCCATACGATCAGGGTGTAATTATATATCACAAGTACATATGCTTACCAAGGTGACCTTCAGGGAACCAGTAGTACGAAACAAAGTTGAGAATACCATTGTATATGTAATTATGTAGCTAGTACTACCAAGAAATATTTTTTTCTCATAGCCAAACATAGTCTTGGTCGCCTCACGTAAGCGACACGAAAAGGTGTTGTTGATTCTTGACAGCCACTATTGCAGTTGGTGCCTCCTTTCGTTAGGTTCTAGACGAGGGCTACAGGGATCTTCTGTTCAGCTTTTCTCCGCTAACTAATGCTTAAATAGAGTTTTTTAAAATAGACTCTATAAGTTAATTA
Organism: Dendrocalamus latiflorus; assembly: GCA_017311315.1. Classification (NCBI taxonomy): domain Eukaryota; kingdom Viridiplantae; phylum Streptophyta; class Magnoliopsida; order Poales; family Poaceae; genus Dendrocalamus; species Dendrocalamus latiflorus. Next base: position 3,671,568 of record CM029655.1, on the reverse strand, counting down.
TAGTATATATTATAATAATTTTATTTATATTAATCAAAATCATATATGAGTTTCTGTTACTTTGTACTCTCGTCCACGAACAGACCAAAAGTTATAACCCGCAGCCATAAGCCGAAACCAACAAGAACATACCGATATGTCCATTCAAAAGTGACGTGATTTTTTGCTGAAATAATACTATAGTTGTTGTTAGTTTTTTTAGAGATATTCAATTAAAAAAGTGGATAAATAGGATAAATAGAAAACATCGTTATATCTCAATAGATAATACAAATGACAAAGGAAAATAAGAGAGAGAAAAGTCGTGTTAAGATGCCAATACGTTCCAAAATAGCTTTTGACTTTTAAATCTAGAAACTAGAAGCCAGAAGTTGTTTGCAACGTAGCCATTCTGTCCTACTTTCGAGGGAACACCTATCTATTATTATCTTATTAATTAAAGTAGAAGAAAAATAAGCTATCATGCTCACTCTCAAAGGCAAGAAAATCTTACGTTGATATGATAATAAGAGAAAGATCTACACTGTCAATCATGATAGGTCCAGATAATAATAGTCTAGATTAAAATAAAGAGTCCATATCAAGTACAATAAAAATAACAGAAATTTTAAAAAATAATTAGTACTTTAATTTCTATACAAATTCCTACATAAAATCACTAAATAAATATAATTTACAATAAAAGTAAACAACATTAGCAAATGCATTTGTGTACGAATTCCAACAAAAATAAATAAAATTTGGAATAAAAATGAAATTAGCAATTTGGTTTCGATACAAATTCCAAGTAAAATCTCTAAATAACTATAATTTAAAATAAAAATCAATGAAAAATAGTAATTGGATTTATATATGAATTTCAACAAAAAATAATTAAAATTCAGAATAAAAATAAAAGAAAATTTGTAATTTGATTTCTATATAAATTCCAAAGTAAAGTCCCTAAATAACTAAAATTCAGAATAAGTTAACTAAAATTAGTAATTTGATTTATATATGAACTTCAATAAAAAACAACTAAAATTTTGAATAAATAAAAAGTTATAATGTGGAATGGGGTCGATCTATCTTGCAAGAAGACATTGGTCCACAGGAAAGCATCGAGCCAAGGTGGAGTCAGTGGAGGGGAGGATAATATCGTGCTGCTCACATTAGTAGTTCAACGAGAAAATGTCGTGCTACTTACTGGAGCCATGGAAGAGAAATGCTAGAGTTGAAAGAGTTAAGGGTCACGACGACAAGTGGTGAGCGTCAGCATTACTGAAGAAATAAGTGGTCAAATAAGCCCGATGATGGGGAAGCCATGGCAGAGAGGAGATGAATCTTTGCATTGAAAATGACCTATGGTGACCATTGGTGGGGCACATCGTAATCGGTGATGGTGACAAAATTCTTCGCATTATTAGATAGCCAGTAAAGAAAATATGTCAGCATCAGTGAAGATGGTAGGTCGCCATGGTTGATGAGGAAGCCACAGCATTGAAATGACCAACTCAAAGCAATCGAGTATATGGTACCAAAAAGAGATAGAAAACACATAGTTCGATAGGGGCAGCTAGTGTGTGAGGGAAGATAGATTCAAGGTAGGTCATCCATGGTTCATCGGTGTATGTGTAAGCAAGGTACTCTAATACCATATAAAGTAATAAGATAATTTATCACACACATAATTGACGTATTGCTTGAGATTAAATAGAAATAACATTTGAAAAAGAGTAACTAATGGAGAAAGAGTAACGGTATGCAGTTACATGATTTATTTATGATATAGAGTGGCTATGTTTCTAAGAACCCCAATAACTTATTATGCTCAATGATTTTCTTACATCAAAGCTCATGCTTCAATTATGTTTCTCAAGTTGTTTTTTCTTTAAGCTTATATTGTCATTCTAATGTTTATGATATTTTAAAAATCTAAATAGCCTACAGGACATGTAAAGGAGCGTATCTAGTGCAAATGGACTATTCAGTGCAAACATGCAAACATGAATCAGGGCCGACAGATCCACCTTCTACGCCTCAGATCTGTGCGGGTGGAATCTCTCAAAACTTAATGCCCTTTTACACATAATTCCCTGCCCTGCCGGCGCTTTTCCATCTGCCTCAATCTCTTTTCCATCCACCTTCTACGCCCTTTTCCATCCGCCACCTCAACCCCCCCCCCCCCCCCCCGAGTCTTTTCATCCGTCACCCACTCACTTCGCTGTCCGCCGCCCCCTCCTCCACCGTCCCAGGCACCCCAGCGTCGCCCCTTCCTTGCAGCACCGCTGCTTGGCTCCAATCTAGTGCCCAACACCACCACCCCAGCGCAATCCAGGCTCTTCGGCCATCGCTCCTCGCTATGGTCGTGGTCGAAGGCGGTTGTGGTCATGGAGGCCAGGTCGAAGGCGGTGAGGAGGCTAGATCTGGCTCTGAGGGGGCCGGGGAGGAGGGGGGAGCTCAGGTCGTGGCGTCGCCAACGCTAGGGGAGTCTAGGGGGTGGCGGCGCCGAGGGAGGCCGGAGGGGGCGACGCTGAGAGAGGCCGGAGGGGCGACACTGGGGGAAGCCGGGGAAGGCCGAGGGGCGGCGCTCGGGAGGGGAGAAGAGGTGAGCCGCCGGATTGAGCCTGGAGACTGAGGCGGCTGGGGAAAAGAGAGGGGTAGAGGGAAAAGTGAGAGCTACAGGTGGGGAGTTTTTTGAAAACGGGCATACATATGGGGGCATCCCACCCGCCTACATCCAGGCCGTCCTCATGAGATCCGACGGCTCACGATTGCTTTTGTATGTTAACAATGAATAGTCTTGTTACACTAGATACACTCTTAACTCGTAAATTATATTATTTAATACAACAAACTCTAAAACAAATTTAGTAACATAAATGCGGGACCATCCCGCTAATTTCAACGTAAAATAAGCCATTTCCTGGCTGCAACCATCATCAATAATCGATGTCTCGATCCGTCCTTTGTTTTGCTGTGCATCATCGAACCCGTCAATAATTAGCTGCCTGGCTAGTATTTACCTTTCTAAAAGGCAGAAGATATGATATTTTGTTCATCCAACGTATCTAGTGGTCGAACACTTCTCGTGGGCAGGCAGAGGGCCACGAGGGCCGAAGATTAGCCCCGCATTTAACAATACCCCTACTTGCCCAAAACGCTCAATGGACCATCACGTTGTTTAATGGCCCACTGCTTTTGTGCTGCCAATAATAGCAGTATATATGTATTTGTATTCTCTGATCCAATTATTAATTCTCTGATCAAAACTAAAGCTTCTTGTTGATACTATATATCCCATCGGTAGGTTATGCATTTCTTAGCGTTTGATTAAGAGAAGCTGAAGCTAGCACGAAAAGAAAGAAAGAAATCTGCCTAACTGAAAGAAACAAATCTGCCTAACTGTGACTGCTCCTGCTTTGCTGTCCAAAGATACGTCGGATGCATCACGTCACTTGGCCTACCGCCTACAGGATCGGTAGTGTAACCACGGATAGATTTGCAGATGCAGACATCGCCCATAAAACTGCATGACCCTGTGCTTGGAGATACCAAACCGTTTTTAATCAAATTTGCCACTATGATTGCAGCTGCGAAGCTGCAGGTCCAAACCCTAGCTATGTATACACGTCACGTGTAGCGACTTGCGAGCTGATCCAACTTTGACGGCAACTCGATAGTTAAGTGGCTTTGAAGTAGGTGAAGAAGACGCATCACGCTATGGTTTGAGCTTCAGCTTTTTAGCTCCTAATTATTTTTATTTTATTTTGGTTTTTTTTAGATTTTAGGGTTTTTGTACCTTTTCTTTTTGTTTTTATTCTTTTGTATTGTCTATGATAATATAATATTTTTCTTTTTTTAACTTAATTATGCTGAAGAGGCTAACAACGGCCTATATCACAAAAAAGCCCGAAACAGTATCAAATAAGCCAAAAGCTTGGTCTTTAAACTCAACTAGGAAAGTGTCCCGTGCGCTTGCGTGGGCATCTTCTGCAATGAATTTGGTTTTTGGAAAATAGTTTGTTTCAGGAGTCCATATGTTGTATTTTAATATTATTTATTATAAGAGAAAAATATTAATTTTGTTTTGTAATATTTGGGACATGTAACTAATTTTTTCTCAAAATATGTGCATTGCAAAATAGTAATATCTTCGCGAGCATCATCCTTATTGTATTTTTAAAATGCTTGGCATTGGAAAACTCCATTTACCCCTTTGTCATTGTGAGGCATAATTTCTCATAATGCTGCTATTAACTTTACGTATGAACCACACTTTTCTAATTCCTATTTTTCATATTATTTTTCCTTGATTTTTAGAATCATGTTGGTTAATTTCACATTTCTATTTTCCTTTTTATCCTTATTTTGTAATTATTTTGTATTGTTATTTATTTATATTGATATGGCGATAAGTCGCTTTGAAAAAGTTGTTTCTATAAATTATTTGTAAATGGCAATGTAAAACCCACCCTGTTTATTTGTTGAGTGAAGATATAAGGCATAAGTCATAATCCATAAATTGAAAATAACAATACAATTAAAATTGCTAATTTTCATCTCATTTCTCCCAATTTTTAGCTATGCACGGGTTTTAAAAATTAAATAATTTTTATTTCTAAATAATTTCTAAATAATGTACATGTATGTATATATAACATAATTTCTAAATAATGTACATGTATGTATACATTACTACCGTGCTTGTACAACATGTGCCTCACTTCTCTCCTTATCCTTTTAACTCCATCAACTTACGGTCACACATTGGTTCACTTACCTGTCTCTCCATTTCTCTTCTCACTTTTATTTAAAAAGATATAAATAAAACTTATTAACAGTAATAAAAAACATCAAAACAAGATCACAAGAGTGAGAAGAAAAATCATATGAGCTGTTATTTTTGCTACATAACCGTTTCCCTACCGTTTGATTGAGAGGACACGGATGAAAACACAGCCGCGAGAACAGGGAAGCCCCATTCATACCAGAGCGAGTCTGGAGCACGCATGTTAGGGCATGTCCAATGGTGATTTATGAGCTAGCTCTAAACATATTATTTCATATTTTAATAGAAGAGAGAGAAAAGCTAGCTCTTGATCAAGAGCTAATCTTATACACACATTCCAAGATTATATGAGGATGTCATGTAGGACTATTCATGTTATGAGCTATGTGCTAAAAGTTAATATCATTGGAGAAGTTATCTTAGAGCTAGTAACTAGCTCATACCATTGTACATACCCTGATAGGATCTAGCTAGGATCGAAGTGTACAGTGCTAGCCACTGCATGCACCAAGTTCCCTTCCAATCTAGAGTTAAGAGTAGCCAAGCTATATATGCGGCAGTGGAGCCTCGGGAGACGTCGCTGTAGTGCCACCCAAGTTCCAATGGACCAACTCGACTTGCATGCCTAGACTACGGTTTCCATATTCGTGTCTACTATTATAATATCGCATCTCCCTTTCCTCTCTATTGCTGCCGGAGATGCAAATCGGCAAGGGCCAATAGCTAAATTGTGCGTACATATATCGACACGAAGACAAAGTCTCCAGAACAAAGTGGAGTAGACGAGTAGTAATTCTGAACTACTCATTTGGACGTGTTCCTATGTTGTACTGATATATAGAGAACTGCGTAAAGCCAGTGTTTTGTTGGGACTGGGAGGCTTGTTCTGCACTACCCATCATTAGTTACGGCAATTAGCTTTTTATACCTGCAGCTTAGATTCTTTTTGGCGCTTATCATGGGTTCGTCTACTAGTAAAACGCAATTAAGCTTATCAATTTTCATCATTCATGAGCGAGTAAAGTTGAATCAACCGATCGAGCCTGATGTCAAGGAAGAAAAACTTGATTAGAATAACAGTATGTACTACAAAAAAGGAGGAAGGACACAAGTTTGCAAAGGGAACTCACTCTCATCTCATGTAGCCCTAGCTAGCACGTAGCTCTTGGTCAACAACAGAAAGATTATGAGCACTGTTGCCCAGTCTGCGCACATGCACCTCTAGTTTTAGGGTGTTCGGTTTTTACTTATAGCTTTTAACTAAAAATAAATAGTAATAGTCGAAAGAAGTAGTTTTTAAAATAAAGAGGTGAATTGTGTAAAAAATAAGGGAGAAATATGTACGCATAATCAGAGTAAGATGAGTATGATGGATAATATACCCATGATCCTCTATTTTGGTGGTGATCATTTGGGCTTATTTTTGGTGGCTTATGGCTGAAAAGCACTGTAGCTGACAGATGCTTATTTAGCATAATTAAATTTTAAAAAAATTTAAAATATAAAAAAAATATGTTAGCCTATTACGTATAATACAAATAAATACGGGAAAAAAAGAACAAGCAAAAATGCTCAACAAAAAGCTAAAAATTCAGAAAAAGATGAAATTTATAAATAGTAAAAAATAAGCCGAAAGCTAAAAGCTGAAGCCAAAATAATTACAGTCAATTTATTCTCAAAACGAGATGATAACAAGATAAATAGAGAACTAGAATTAGGCTACCATTGACTCATTGTGGCGGAACTTTCAAACTTGGCTAAGAGAGAATATTCGCACTGAAAATATCTCTCCAAGTACGGGATGCGCAGCGTTCGACACGCACATGCCAACTCGTCCAGCTCCTAGCCAATTCAAATACGCCTCCGTCGCACCATTTTGCCTCAGGCCATATTGCCTTACTGGAGAGTCAACATCTGCATGGCTCCGTACAAAAGTTTCACCGGAGGACGGCCGGCACTGCCAAGGTGTGTGCCAAGCACGTCTTGCCCTGATCAATTCAGCATCGACTTCTGACTTATTTTTCACTATTCATAAAATTCATTTTTTTTTGAATTTTTGACTTTTTGTTGAGCTTTTTTACTGGTTTTTTTCCGTATTTGTTTGTATTATACGTAATGGGCTAACATATTTCTTATATTTTTAAATTTTTTTAAATTTAATTATGCTAAATAAGCCTCTGTCAATTATAATGTTTTCAGCCATAAGCTATAAGCTTTTAAGCCGAACCGATCACCACTCGTTGCCACTTTGACATATAGTTTTTATGAAAAAGAATGGTGGATTGGTCCATCTATCAGCTTCAAATTGTCTTGGGAAAAATCACGATTGCAGGCAAGGAAAAAAGTGAAAATCGTGATTGCCAACCAATAATGTTCTTCTTAGCGTTTTGCGTCAAGGTGAGGTTTTCAGGTGTGACGGCTCAACAACAGTGGAGGCAGCGAAAAATGGCGCAGTACAGTGGGGGAGAAGTGACAAGCAACGGAAGCATGTCCTGAACTTTGTTGATCGAGGCATGTGTGCGGTAGAGGCACCGTGCCACCTTAGCCCCAGAAAAAGGCATGGGGCGATCCCCGCCATTGACTACTGCAGGATTGGGGGGAAACGAAGCGGCCAGAGCGGCTCGCCGCCTTCCTGCTGCCGCGCCGTTCCGCTCGTCCAAGCCATTGTGACGGGCGCTGCGCGCAAGTGTGGCCATTCGCCGGATGGGCTCGGACTTTGCCGTTTAGTACTGTGGACCGATTCGACGTGGACCATGCATTCATATTCAATCTCTCGAACCATATTCTAAAACTTCAGCTACATTAGTTGTTACGGGAGTCTGAAAGATCAAATTTACTCAGAACTCACAAAAATATGAAAACAAAACGGAGTTCAGTTTCTCTGGAAGGTCGAATGCTATGAGAGAGTGGTTAGACCGAGCGACAGAGATTGTTGCAAGTGTGATCTTTCTTACTCATGGAACGAAAAGGAAAACACTTTTGTGAAACACTAGAGTTAAGAGACTAGACTGAAGCCTAGTGTCTGACCGATCTTTGGTCGAAATGTAGGTCTGGGGCCAGTCGAACCGCACCACTGTTTCTAAAACTGAAAATTAGCCCGAGCCAAAAACAAGAAATAGTGTAATCTCCAAAATACATATCCAAATGATTTGAAATTTTGCACACACCTTATTGAGGATATCAGAAACCTAATCTATTCAAGAATCGTACGGATCTTATCTAAAATTTTAACATTTGCTTAAGACAAGTAATATTGCACCAAAACTGAACACAACTCAAGAAAGTAAGATATGATTTGATTGTAGGTTGAGAATAGGCAAGATGCCTCTAGACGAGTTTTCTCATATCACAATAAGTAAGAGTATCTAAATATTTGAGGTCAAAACCCTAGAAAAAAGATATTACTACAAGTGCTCCAAATCGAATTAAATTGGTTAATCTCCAAGATCTTGCTATAGCTAGTCCCTAAATAAATAGAATATGATCACCATGAGATATCTTTATCATTTACATATTCTTGGAACCCAACAAAATCAAGAGGGAAGGGAGAGGGCAAAACATCAAGCAAAACAAGTGTAAAATCAACAATAGCAAAGAACACACCATATAAGATGAACAAGATTGATCTATTACAACTTGCAGATAAAGGTTTTATAGTCACTCCACCATGGAGGATAGAGTTCTCAAAAGAACACTCATCCAAAGCTTCCACCACAAGGAAGTTTCCCTAAAACCCTAATGCATAGATGGTTGGTTGGTTCTCTTCCCTTTAGCCCTATGCCTCTAACCTCTCCCACTCATATAGATGAAGCAACCAATACATATTTAACACTAATAGATACTATCCATTAGCACGATTGAAGAAACCCGTTCATCTCACACACACACATCGAGTTTTACACTTATACATAACTTATGCACGTTTCTCAAAGTGCATAAGCCTAAATCCACTAAGGAGCAGGCTTCCAATCCACTTAGCCTACTCAATGTCTTCTTAACCTAAACTGCTCTCTCAACGCTCTCCAAACAACGTAATTTTGGTCCCATAGCTATTTCCGGTATTTAGGCTTCCCCACCAAAATACTCCCACTTTGACCATTGACCTCACATCTTCCCCGAGCCAAGTAATGTCGATGAATTACTATTGATTTTACAAAATAAATATATAAAACACAACATATAGGATCACACAAGGAGATAAGGTTTTTAAACAGGTTCATGTCTTCACTAGAGAGAATAACGACCACACTTATGTGTTCTTATATTCAATTACAATGGGTGATTAAGATTACAAGTGAGTAATGTCTTGCCAAAAAAACTCCTTCCCTGTGTCTTCTGATATCCTCCTTAAATAGCGTTGAAAGGATGGCAATGGCGTCTATGAAGAGGCGCCTCATCGATTTTAGCCATTCACATGTGTAGAGCAGTTGTTGTTAGCGAAATATGTTCTATGGGTAATTGTCCAATGGTTACTGTCAGAGATAAAAAAAAAAGAATGTGCGATTATGTCAGTGAGACAACGACATACGGTTTCTTTATCTCAATTATGGTAGACTTACTCTTTGGTTGGAGGTTTTGGTTTTATGTATCTGATCATAGACATCTCTGACTGCGAGGATGGTCGATGTCCAATATGATCCAAGCACATTATCCACGACCGGGAGGGTGGGTGACTTGCTGGTTTCGACAGGCTAAGGGATGGTAGATGCATGCCCAAGTCCTGCTTGTCTGGAGTATGGGTAGGGTGTATTTTCTTGATCGCTGACTGCTCACCATATCTGATCACATGAACTTCCGGGCTATATCGCTGATCTACTTGTAGAAGTATCAGGTTTGGTTCAATTGGCACGTTGTGAATTTGTGATGTTCCAATTAAGCGCAACAACCGGCTAGAAATCAACACTCAGAGATCACCCAGAAATCCTTTTTTCTTACGATCCAGACACTATATGTCTATTTGCTCTATCAGTCTGATACCATGTAATGTTACTTTCTTCTTAACCAAACTACACATGCATCTTTTGCATGTTGTTCTCGAAAAAAACTGATTTTAGGTCACTCATCGTATGCAGCAGTAGAAGCATACTTTACTGGCGCCGTCGAAACTACAAATTGTTGCGGAACTGTCACTGGCGACCAATTCGATCGATTTCTCTGCTATGCAAAAGACAGATCAATCATAGAAGATACAAATAATAGATTGAAACACAGAGATAGAGAAAACTTTTGATATTTCTTTATTGCTTTCTCTTTCTCATGTATGTACAAAATAGCCAATAGCAGTCCCTATTTATAGCCCACTATAGGCCAAAGCTTTAAGCCCAGACCTAGGTTTCCTGACACTCCCCATTAGACACTCATCCGACACGTTCATGCCACATCAAAATTTCATAAAAACCCAATGAGAAAAATTTGGAGAAAGAGTATATGATACATGTTATGCTGCGTTGCACGAATTGCCTCATTAAAAACCTTGGTCAAGAAATTTCAGAAAACTCGTCAAGGGAAAAAGAGTACAATCCACCCTATTTTATTTAATATTTCGAATTTATTCTTTGGGTACTTGATCTTCGTGATCAAGTTTCAATAATGAGCTTGAGAAAAATCTCTCCCTGAATTCTGCACTTCTCTAAGTCTTATCATTCCAATTCCTCATCGCATCTTTTAAAACTAGATGCTAGAAGTAACTTAGTGAATAAATCTGCAAGATTTTCATATGACTTACTATGCAGTACCTTAATTTCGTCAATCTTTTGTAATTCATAAGCATAGAAGAACTTGTGGTTGATATACTTTATGAGATGACTCTTCACGTAGCCCATCTGCACTTGTGCAACACAAGCTGCATTATCTTCATAGATAATTGTGGGAGCTTGTATGATATTCATCCCACATGACTACTGAATGTGGTGAATTATTCGTCGGAGCCAAGCACATTCTCGTGCGGCCTCGTACAACGCTATGATTTCTGAGTTGTTCGTCGAAGTCGTTACAAGACTTTGCTTAGGCGATTTTCATGAAATTGCAGTTCCATCACATAGGAATACATAACCTATTTGTGACTTTGCGGTATGCGGGTCCGACAGGTACCCTGCATCTGCATAGCCGGATATATTCAAGTCTTGGTTCTTTCTGTAGAACAACCCAAAATCCTTGCTTCCTTGGAAGTATCGGAAGATGTCCTTTATTCCCTGCCAATACCTTTTGGTAGGTTTTGCACTATGCCTTGCTAATAGGTTTACGGCAAATGCAATGTCCGATTTGATGCAGTTCGCTAAATACATAAGTGCTCCTACTGCATTTAAGTTTGGGAATTCTGGTCCCAGGACTTCCTCCTCTTCTTTCCTAGGTCGATATGGATCTTTTTCTTGCTGTAAAGATCTCTCGATCATCGGTACTTTCGATGGGTACGCCTTCTCAAAGTCGAACTTATGTAACACCTTCTGCGTGCAGACTAACTGATGTACTAATATTCCTTCAGGGACATGCTCGAGCTGCAAGCCTAAGCAATATTTGGTTTTATCCAAATCTTTCATTTCAAATTCCAACTCTAGGTAAGAAAACATAGAAAATAATAATGATAGTACTAAACATGCTTCGAATGCTAAAAAAAATCAGAATTTGAATTCCCAAGGCCCTTTGATACTAGAATATGAATTTTCAGTGATTTTGCAATTTCTGAGGGCCTATACGCAAAAATGCAATTCAGAGAAATTTTTTGCGTAATTTTCTAATTTTTTGAGGGCCTTTTTGCAAAATTTAGGGCTCATCTGAAAATTCTAAGGACCCTTTTGTAATTTTCAGAATTCATGGGGTCTTTTTGCTAATTTGCTGATGCTGGCCCGCTTCCCTTTTTTATGGGCCGAATTGGGTCCATTGGCCTATTTGGCTTCGCGGCCCATGACGGCCGGTGACTAGGGTTGATGACCGGTGGCTATGGTTTTAAACCCTAGTCACCGGGCTCTTGACTTGGCGGTGGCGCTAGATGTGAGGTGCAGGGCGGCCGCTAGGAGCAAGGCGCGGAGGCGGGCGTTGGCATGCGAAGCCCAGGCGACGGCGCCAGGCACGAAGGCAGCAAAAGGGCTAGGCGGCGACGTATGCAAGTACGACGTCTTCAAGCGCGGAGGCGAGCCGTGGAGCCGGGCGATGGTGGCCTGCAGGAGCAGCGGCGGCTTCGGGCTGCCGAGTGATGGCGGCCTGCGAGAGCGGCGATCGCTTTGGGCGGCCGTGCGGGGCTCGGGAGCCGAAGCGGCGGTCGAGCAGGCGTGTGGGGCCATCGCACGACGCAGGAGCCGAAGTGGCGACTTAGGTGAAATTTGCGGAATTTAGAGCGATCTAGATATAGATAATCCAATCTACTAATGCTTCGATGATTACCTTTCGATTCACCAGAGCGATTCGTGCTGATAACGTGTTGAGGAACTGTCGCTGGCGACCAGTTCGATCGATTCCTCTGCTATGTAAAAGACAGATCAATCAAAGAAGATACAAATAGTAGATTGAAACACAGAGATAAGGAGAACTCCTGATCTTTATTTATTATTTTCTCTTTCTTATGCATGTACAAAATAACCAATAGCACTCCTTATTTATAGCTTAGTGATGAGATATCTACCATAGATCAAGACTTTAAGCTCAGAGCTAGGGTTTCTAACACAAATATTGCCGCAAGGGGTCCAACGAGACCAAGGAGGTGCAGGTGGTTGCAACAGTCGTATGAGTGGTTCTATGAAGATTCTGAACGGGGCAATTTACTACGTTGGAGATTTCTCCGTTTTGGAATAGGTTGGAGCAGTTGACGTCAGATCGACGAGCGGTACCACGGCAGGCTAATGCCTAGCATAATACCATAGGCCTAACATGGGCATTTTTGTTCGTGTGGTGGGAAGGGAAATGCAACTACGCGATGCAGTAGAAGGGGGTTACCACACCAGCAGTTACCGCTGTCATTTCGGCGTCACATTCATTGGATAACCAAAGGCGGGGTCGTTCGATCCGGATTCATGCACCAGATTCTCTCAGACGAGGTATTGTGGGATCAGGATTTCTCACGAGATATCGAGATTTCCTTGCCTGTCTAGATCCAAGCCGTCCCTTGGCTGATCAGATGGTTAGGAGCGTGCCGAACGGGCTGTTGGCCTCCGCCTTTCCCATGCGAAGGCGGAGGAGGATCTCAGACTCATTCCATCCCCGCCGGGAGGCCAGGACGGTAAAGCAAAAGCAAAGGAAAGGAAAGCAAAGCCTCTCCCCTGTGCCGCCCCCGAAAGGAGAGAGAGGCCAGCGGAGGCAACGCAACGGGGGGCGAACGAATCGAATCCAAGCGCGAAAAAACACGGCAGGGTAGGGTAGGGTAGGGTAGGGTGGTCAGCTTGATTAAGGTTTCCCGCTAATTAATGCAACTCCATCACATGTAACAACATGTTTTGTTGGCGCCGCGGCAGCAGCGAAGCGCTCGGCTGCCGCCGTCTCCTCTCCTGATGCCCCTCTTTTACCACCACGCCTCCCCTTTCCTCCCTCCCAATCCTTGGGTAGTAGCTATGTTTGCCAAAAGCCGCAACTTGCAGCAGCGACCTTTGCACACAATCCTCCTCCTCCTCCCCCTCCCTCCCCACCCCACCCGCGGCCGCCTTTTGCCTCCTCTGCTCTCCTAGGTTAGGAGGGGGCTTTGCAAAGGAGATAGCAAAAGAGAAAGTACTTGCATACCCCAACAAGGCAACAGCTGCTGCTTTTTTCCCTCTGTCGCGTCTCTCTCTCTCTCTCTCTCTCTCTCTCTCTCTCTCTGCTTCTCTATCGTCTTCAGTGGTGGAGTATTAGCCAAGAAGAGGAGCTAGCGAGAGGGCTGGACCGCGACATCGAACGGGAAGGAGGAAGAAGAAGAAGCGGAGGGGTGCCAAGAAAAGATAGCCATGTGGGACCTCAATGACTCGCCGGCCGCCGAGGGGGCGCCGGCCCTGTCCCCGTCCGCCGACGATTCCGGCGCGTCCTTGTCGGCCGCCGCGGTGGTTGAGATACCCTATGACGGCGACGACGACTCTGCCGCCGCCGCGGACGCCGTCGTCACGCGCCAGTTCTTCCCTCCGGCTGCCGCCGGCGAGGCCGCATCCGGCAACCCGCGTGCGGAGTGGCTCCAGCTGGCCGGGGCCCCGCCGCCCGCCGCGGGAGGCGGCGGTGGCGCCGCGGCGGCGGCCAAGAAGAGCCGGCGCGGGCCGCGGTCGCGCAGCTCGCAGTACCGCGGCGTGACGTTCTACCGCCGGACGGGGCGGTGGGAGTCGCACATATGGTAAGTTCCGTTGCCGCTGTCTTTTCCTTTCTTGAGAGCTTCCTTAAGCTCTCAAGAAAGGAAAAGAGAGAGGGCAAAAGAAAAGAAGCAAGGATGGGTTTGGTATTGGATTCGTCTTGTTTTGGGCATTTCTTGCTTCTGCTCCTTTTGCCTTTCATAGCAACATCTTATCGAAGTTACTCTCACCATGTTCTCTCCTCTCTCTTGTTTCTCTCTGTCTTCTCTCTCCCCCCATCCTTTTGTGCAATGCAGGGATTGTGGCAAGCAGGTCTATTTGGGTAAGTTTCATTCATGTCCATCTTGTCCATATCCATACTTGGGGCTGCTACGCGCGATCTTTACCAATGAATCGCCAACAATTGGAGGTGTATTCTACTCCCCGGTCTCGATTCCTCTTCCTCACAATGGCTTGTGACGACTTGCAGGCGGATTTGACACCGCTCATGCGGCAGCTCGGTAAGGATTTTTCTCTGATCTTTTCTTCACTGACTACCATGTTCAGCTTGCTCTCCACCAATAGCAATCGAATTCGCAGTCAAATTCTATTCTTTTCTGGTTTCTTTACCAACTGCAACTGCAGGGCGTACGATCGGGCGGCGATCAAGTTCCGCGGCGTGGACGCCGACATCAATTTCAGCTTGGAGGATTACAAGGAGGACATGAAGCAGGTGAGATTTTGCGGTAATTAAGATTGATACTCCACCACTCATGGAGTAAGATTTTTTTCGCAGTATTGTAACGTGTTTAGCAATCTGTAGATGACCAACCTCACCAAGGAGGAGTTCGTCCACGTGCTCCGGCGGCAGAGCACGGGGTTCCCCCGGGGCAGCTCCAAGTACAGAGGCGTGACGCTCCACAAGTGCGGCAGATGGGAGGCTCGGATGGGGCAGTTCCTGGGCAAGAAGTATCACCCTTCGCTTCTCCGATCACCTCGCGTTTCTTTCTTCTCCCATCACTTAGCCCGTCCATCCTTGTAGAATCTGGTTGCTCTTGTCGTTGCGTTTGGGCTACTGGCCTCTCATGGATGGCACTTGTGCAGGTACGTCTACTTGGGCCTGTTTGACACCGAGGAGGAAGCTGCCAGGTAAAATTATTGGACCGCACTGTGCGTCCATTGTTTCGCGGGGAAGCTTTGGGTTGGGCGATGATCTGATTGATGTCTCGTGTCTCTGGACTTGTCGGCCAGGTCGTACGACCGGGCTGCCATCAAGTGCAACGGCAAGGATGCGGTGACAAACTTCGATCCCAGCATTTACGCCGAGGAGTTCGAGCCGGCGGGTGAGTGTGTGTGTATACACTGTGCGTGATTGAGCAGCAATAGGCTTCTCTCTCTTTCTGTTCATCTTGGACAAATCTGTTGCTGTGCAGCAGCAGCGCCGGGCGGCGGCGAGCACAACCTGGACCTGTCTTTGGGGAGCTCGGCGGGCTCCAAAAGGGGCAGTCTTGACGGCGGCGGAGACGACGAGAGCGCGGCGTGGTCCGACCAGCGCGTTCCCATGGCCTTCGACCTCGACTGGCAGACGGCGGCCCGGAGCACCAAAGCAAAGGTACGCAGCAACTTGGCCTTGCTTTCTGCATCAACTATATATCGTCGTCTTCTTACGAAATACTAGGCAGCTAATTAAGATTTCTTGTTTGACTACGTATTGGCTAGTTCGACCAAAACTTGAAGCATCCCCAGATGCCCTCTGTCTTGCAAGTCTCCCACCTGCCGTTTAGTCCCAGGCATCACCAAGTGGGTACTTTGTAATTTCCATTTGGAGATTTGTTTCTTCGTTATCTGTTCTTGGTAGGCGAGAATGAACGCTCCTTGTTTGGTGCAAATTTTGCTAGTTCATGAGCAATGGCGATCCGGGGACAGCGGGAGGCCTGTCTCTGACGATCGGTGGCGTGGGCGGCGGAGGCGGGCACTGGCCTCCACAGCAGCAGCAGCAGCAGCAGAGGCTGCACGGCTGGGGCAACGGCAGCGGCACGAGCTGGCCGCTGCCGTCGCACCAGGCGCCGACACCAACCAACGCCGCCGCCGCCGCGACCGCGACCGCGACTGCAGCATCATCACGATTCCCACCCTACATTGCAACGCAAGCCCCAAGCTGGCTGCAGAAGAATGGGTTCCATTCCCTGACCAGGCCCACCTAGATGATCAAGAACAGCCACACATTCACCATCGTCTCTTCAAGGCGGCAAAGATCAAGAAGTGTGTGTAATTTGACACGGATGCAGAGGAAAGGTTTCCTCAACTCACAACGTCTACCAGTAGAACTGGATGCTATTCTTTTTTCCTTCACCTTTTCGTTGTTTTTTCCCATCTACTCTGTTTCTTGATTGGGTGAGAGATGGGTTTGAGGCTGGATGGACATGAGTCACATGAGTGAGGCCATGTAGATGAGGAGTTCCCTAGAAGGTGAGAGATTGGTAGGGGTCGCCTCATGCAGTGTGTATCTTTCGCCGTTTTGCCGCTTTTTTTTTACCATGGCCAGCAACGATGACTTTGGGTGCCAACATCACAGCTCATTTTGTTTGGTCTCCTATTGCATCAGTCGCTGCATGATGACCATTATTCGGGAAGAATACTTGCCGTCTGGTATAACATCTTAAAATATTCATGGATCTCCTGTTCATTTTTTAACCTACCATGTAGAAACTGTTGTCGTCAGAAACAATATAAGACGAACATACCGTATAATCCTGAAATTTGGCATATCACAATGTAATCTTGATATTACTAATCCAAAAACGTTGAGACTATAAGCCATAAATATGATTTGACAATAGTTTCTTCTTGTGAGAATTTTAGTTCATTTTCCCTTGATATACTACCAGAAAACGACGTGTATAGTATGCAATAGCAAATGCTCCTATTTCACGTACGTTAGGTTCCTCCTCCCCTTTTCTTCGTGGTTTTTACGGGATTTGATCCCGTGACCTCTCACTTAGTTCAAACAAAATCGTGCTAACCAACATCACTACAATTGTACGGTCCATCTCACTTAAAAGCAACTAAAAACTTGAAGCAGTAGAAAGCCAGTAACTGTGGTTTACTGCATACGGTTTACTAATTAACACAGTGTTAGGATGAGCAACATAATTGATACCCCAAAAAAAGAACCTACAGTGATGTATATTCGCTGTCGATCGGTAAAAGAAACTGGCTTCATGAAAACAGAGCAGAGCTAGCTAGTCTGCTAAAACAAACAGATGCATGCATCTCTTTTTCTTCACTCACTTTTTTTTTATATCCTTAGAGGAGATGCTTTAAAAATGGGTCGCCTATGCACCTCCCTGAAAAAGAAGAAAAGAGAATAGCCCCGGGCAAGTGGACGTAACATTTTGCTAGCGAAGAGGATTCCTTGTTTCTAATTTGGGTATTACAATAATTGAAGTGGGGACGAGAGAGTGGAGTGGAGTGGAGCGGAGGAGGTGGGGCCACCAGGCCAGGAGAAGCAGCTGGACAGAGCGAGCATGTGTTATGTATGGGACTTGTTTGCAAAAATGGGCTGGGCCAGGAGCTTAAAGGATGCGACGGTAAAAGCTGATTCGTGCAACTGCCTTTGGGAAATAAGTTAATGTGGACTGGTCCGATCCGATGCCGTGTCGCCCTCCTCCGCCCTCCGAATCAGTTCGCTGTCTCTCTCCCTCTGTCCGTCACGGCAGCGCATTTGCATTGGACGTCAGGCCTGCGACCAACCATGTGTGACTCAGCTCAATCCCATCGCCCATCCCTTGATCTCCTCTCCTCTCCTCTTCATTCATTCATTCATTAGTTTCTCTTTCAGGAGGACGCCCTAGTTCTTGGGCGCATTATATATGGTCAGGTAAACGTTGCCGTCTGGTGCAACCTTGATGTCAGAATCGTTTTGATGCTCGTTCTTGATTCCTTGGATGAACAAGGACGCCTCCCGCTGAATTCCTAGAAATTTCGCGCCCTGTGGATATTTGAGGTAGCCTCTGGAAAACTCGTGAGCCAGATGAGGACAGGTCCGGATTAATCGGCTGCATTCGACATCGTTTTTAGCAGGGACGTCCAAGTGAAGCAACCGTCAACACTTCATGACTTGCAAGGCTCCTAGCTTTTCTTGTGTTAAGGACCAGAGCGCGGTCGCGATGCACATGGATTCTACAAATCCATTAACTATTCTGCAATAGCATGAAGCAAGAAAAGAAAGTTAAAATCCCCCCCCTCCCTTTCCTCCATGCCGTGCAGACCTTACAGCTTGTAACACTGATCATCATGGCCTAGCAAAATGTTTGCCCTTGATAGAGGAACACTAACTGCTACATATCGAAGTAGTTGCGATCTGCATGTGAACCATCACAGGATCTATTCACAGGTGAAATTCATCTAGGCCCACACGCATGCCGGTCACGTTTTGCTACACACGGAGCAGCTTCGTCGATCGAGGCCGCCCGATCTTCTCCATCGGTACGCGTCCGTGACAGAAATTACACGCATACAATACAGGTAGGCTGGTTCTCTCGTAGATCTCTCTTCTTCAGGAAGCCCCCATGGCAATGATGCCATGCGCAAACCGCGCTGCTCGCCCCGTACATGCGTGCCCCAGGCGTGGGCTCGGCGTGCGCCCCCGTCCGTTTCATCAGACGAGATCGAGAGCCGAGACCCCACAGGGCCATTAGGTTACCGAGTGCGCGCACTGTGGACTCAGCTTTCGCAGCGAAAGGAAATAGCTAGGATGCATGAACATGATCGGTGGGTGCTTCCGCTCGACGGGACACTCCCAAGATTTTAACACACGTACGTACGTACGTACGCGCTGGCCCCTTACTGTGCGGGCTGTGCGCGTAGGGCCTGAGCGTGCAAGCAAAAAGTTGCGCGCGCGGCCGTACGTATGCGGCACACCAAGCAGGCCGTAAAAGAAATTTTTGGCCGGCGGGTGCAGGAGATTGATCAGGATGGAGCTAGCCGATCGAGCAGGGCTGAAGCAAACGCCCATGCAGCGATCGATTGACTAGTTTCCTTTTCCCCGAGCCTTTTTCTCCTTTGTTCTTGGGAACCCTATTTTGTTCTTAGTTCCACCTTATCCCGTTGCCTCATCACGCACGCTCTGTCCCATCGCACTGCTGCACCCACACCAATATGACGCTGGCCGTCACTGCTCCCCGCATCATCCCCATGCACCGCTTGCAACACAATGCCCTCATGTCGCCGCGCCGTGCTGTGCATTGCACGCTCCAAGCCTAAGCTTGCCTCCGCCAGCTATAAAAAACGCCCGAAGTCCTCCTTGCCTCCACACCTCGCCTCCAGCTCCCCAGCTCACTTCCCTCTCCATCACTCTCCTTTTCCGAGCCGAATCAAGCTCGATCGACCATCGCGCCCGCGTCGGCCGTAGTCCTCGCCTCATAGCTCTGGCCAACTCCGGTGAGCTCCCCTAGCGTCCTGTGCATCAAAGTATGTCTCTCATCTCTGTAATCATTTCCCCTCACCCAATTGGATTTTCGTCCGTAGAGTCTCACCGACACCGTAGTCCTCCTCCCTTTTGGCTGAAAGCGCATCCTACACCACCATTCCCTCTCCACACTGTCCCTTGGCTCTCGTCATCGGCTTACCATGAACCCCCCTGACAGTGGCGTAGCCAGGATTTGTAGCTATGGTGGTCCATTGTCTAAAATTTATTTAACCGCTATAAATTTAACATATCGGTACACAAGTATATGAATTACGAAATGCAATTAAGGTAAAAAGGACATATGAACTTCATAAAATAGACGAATATAGCTTTCTTAACATAGAATTAAAATATTACATACCCATAGTAGTTGAAGAACAATACGTCACTACTTCTTCTTCTTGTCAGGCCTGCGCCTTCTAATAGCCATGAAAGTGTTGATGATCTCTTCTTCACTCAATTGTAAGAAGATATCCCGCTCAATAAAGGCTATCACCCATCTTATTTCTCAACTTATTCTTGATAAAGGTCATTGCAGAAAATATTCTTTCAACACTTGCGGTAGCCACCGGTAGAAGCAATACCAATTTGATAAGTAAATAGACCCAATGATAAACTTTATCCCTCTTTGTTTCAACAAGTTTTACTGAGAGGTCAACAAGATTGTTTAGGCCTTTGAACATTTCATCTTTTCTCCTGTCATCAATAAAGGTTTCAAGTTGCAAGTCGAGTCTTAGTAAGTCAGAGCTTGAAAAATCATTAGGGTAAAATTCAGCAAGTCTATGTACCTTGTTTGCATCAAAAGAAGCGAAGGAATCCGCTGGATTCAAAGCAGCCATACAAGTAAGCAACTACATATTTACCTCATCAAACCGACTGTCAAGCTCTTGACTAATTTTATCAATAACTCCAATATATACTTCTCTTCTGAAGTGATCATCATTTGTTTGGTTCTGAGCAAAACGTGCTGATCTTCCATACGACACATAATTATGTTGCATTGCAGGAACTTGAATGCCATGTTTGTTGCAAAATATTGTAACCCTTTGAAGAAATGAAACCCATCCTTCAGAGACCTCATTTGCTGCATTTTACTCTTTGCCAAACTGACAAGTGACATTGCATTAAGAATATCCTGGTCTCTTCTTTGCAAACACTCAGACAATTCATTTGTGTGTCCAAGAATCTCAAGCATCAAATGAGCACTAAAAATAAAATCAAATGACTCAAGCACTCCAACCATAGTATGTATTTTTGGCCATTCACCCCTTTGTGATGTATCTTCTCCAAGAGCTATGAGTACATCACGAATTGTGGGATATATAGCAATCATGTTGACCACAGTTTTATAATGAGAGCCCCACCGAGTCTCACCAGGTCTAGGCAGCCCCATCTCTTGATTTAACCCACTTCCAGATTCTAGTATACCACACTCAAGTGCTTTTATGACATTGTCATATTGGTGATGTCGAAGCATGTCATGACGCTTACAAGAAACACCAACAATATTTAGCAAGAGTGATACTTGATCAAAAAACCACACACAATCATTATTTCCTTTGGCAACAGCAACAAGAATCAATTGGAGTTGATGTGCAAAACAGTGTACATAATAAGCAGAAGGTGATTCTTTCATGATCAAGGTTTTCAGCCCTTTAATCTCTCCTTTCATGTTACTAGCCCCATCGTAGCATTGACCACGGATTTGAGTTATAGTCAAACCATGACTAACTAGTAAAGATTGAATTGCTTCCTTAAGTGATGAAGAAGTAGTATCATCTACATGAACAATTCCAAGAAACCGCTCACATGGCCTTCTTGATTTATCAACATAACGCAAGCAAATGGCTAGTTGTTCTTTATGAGAGACATCACTAGACTCATCAGCTAAAATTGTATAGTGATCTTCACC
Source organism: Dendrocalamus latiflorus (assembly GCA_017311315.1). Classification (NCBI taxonomy): domain Eukaryota; kingdom Viridiplantae; phylum Streptophyta; class Magnoliopsida; order Poales; family Poaceae; genus Dendrocalamus; species Dendrocalamus latiflorus. The sequence goes on along the minus strand of CM029655.1, from coordinate 3,650,200 downwards.
AATTTCCTTAATTTCTTTATGAGAGACATCACTAGACTGGAGGTGGACTTGGAGGCATTGAAGTTGGAGTCACATTTTCTTCAATCACTCTATCTTGATCCGATCCACCTTCTTGTTCTTCAATTTGCTCTTCTGGAACAGCTGCAGCCACGGAAGGAGATGGAGAAGAAGCCTTCTTCTTTGATGCATATTTCTGAAAAAGAGAGGCAATATCACCACTCCTCTTCATGTTTTAACAAATCTGCAAGAGAATTATATAAAGTTTCAATTTACCAAACCAATAATCTAATACTGCAAAAAAACATATAATTGAAGTAGAAAACCTGACTATATTAAGTAGAAAGAAGAATTATCTGTATACTTGCTGACACAATACTTCCTGCCGACAGTTGTACACATATGGCGCTACCGCGCTAGAATTACATTGGTACAAATTTAAATATATTACCAGTTAGAACTAGTACACACTACATCTCACTTTATTTAAACAATACATTCATACATATACGTGAACAAAAACATGCTTACATAAAAGCTTTGCAAACTTTACGCCAGCGCCAGCTTCAATGACCTTGCTTGTACCTTCTCAAGAACAACCGTGGGTGTTTGCACTAGATTACTAGTAGGAAGAACAGCAAAGCATCTATGCTCACTGCTACCTCTCTAGCTCATTTTTCTTTTCTTTTGACTTTGTGCAACCCTTCATGCCACCTGCATACACAAATACATCATAACTGCATCACAACTAATCTCCAGAAAATTAGTAAATTTCTAGAAAAGAAGAGCAAGTGTAAATATATAACAAAATTGTGTTACCCAGTCTATGCTAAATTCAACTAAATTGCTTCGGACAAATTGATCAATGAACTCTAGTATTAGTAATATATGTCTGTAATCAAACACAAAGAAGAATACCTATGCTTTCAGAAAATGAGAACCAGCGTGATGATCTTTTACTACTAAGCAACAAGAAGAGGAGGCAGCGAAGGAGGAATACCTATGATACGAATTCTGAATTTTGCTGCATATCTGTCCCTTGGTCGCACAAATTCAGAATATTCAGAATAACCACAATAGCTGAATCTCCTATGATATGAACACATTTAAATTAACAACTAAATACTAGTTTTACGATCAAAGAGCAAACTAAGATGGGCAGTTGGTGATTCAGATTCACCATGGCATTGCTGATAAAACCGACACTAGAAGTAGATGGGCAGGCAGCCGAGACTCCGAGTACCTGCTGGCTGCTGGGCGTTGCGTTTGCCGTCGACGTCGTGGTCCTCAATTTCTCATGGAGTCGCGGCGCCGCACGCCCGCACCGATGCTCGATGGCCGCACGGAGAAGAAATGAAGAATACAACGGGCGTCGGGCGCAGTCTCAGTCTGACGCGATTACGCGAATATGCGGCCACGGCGGCACGGCCCACGCGAACTCTCTGTCTCACGCGTACGCGAACTAAAGTGTGGAACTACGGACTGAGGAATCTGGGCTTTGGTTGGACCGAGCGCAGGGTGGTCCGCGGCCCACAGGGATCACCCTGTAGCTCCGCCCCTGCCCCTGACCTTGTTGTCCACTCCAGTATGCTCCCCTCCACCACCTCATGCTCATGTGCGCCTCTCTTTTCCCTCTCTTCCTCTCCTACACTACTGCCCCTTTCTTCATCGCACGCTCGTTGTGGCGCCGCTCGAGCCACGCCGTTACCTCCTATAGGTGCGGCATGGTCCTGGCAACCTATTTTGGGTGCTGCCAGTGCGCACCATCGCCAAGCACGGCAACACCGCCCGTTGCACTCTGCCCTATTTCGGCTTGGGAGGAGTACTATAGAAACTTAATTAGCATAACAATGTCAATATGACAAAATTAATTTACTTAATAAAGCTCATTAATTAAGGTTAAATAGTCACTAACACATGGGCCCAACTGATCAAGAAACCTAATTAAAAATCAGAGTTAAACTCTGAGCCATTGACATGTGGGCCCTTACTATGGTCAACTCCCACCTGTCAGTCACACCAACTATTTCTTTAAGAAAACAAACCAAGAAGAAATTAAATCATAGTCGACCCCATCTGTCAGTCACTATATCAAATCCTTAAGTAAAATAATTCAAAAATAAATTAAAAACTCGCTAGCCCCACATGTCAGCCTCTAATTATGGGGACTAGTCGTTAGTGAGACATATTATCTCTTCTTTGTTTATTTTTAGGATTTTTCTAGGAATTAAAGTTTGGAAGACCTGTTCTCACTTGTTTTAAATTCAAATCAAATAAAACTTGTTTTAAATTCATATAAGTCTATAATGGGTACGACCTGCCTAATTAATTTGTATCAACCTGGTACGGGTTGCGCCATCCAATGGAACACAGGCCGTGTTGCTGGATAGAAGCCACCGTGCGGCGTAAGAGGGGGCCTCTGAAGAAGGTAGATATAATCTCACACAATGAAACCTTAGTAGGTGTAGGCTCGTTGGGACGATGTATTGTAAAAGTTTTGTAGTGATTTTCTTGATATGCATATATAAGGAAACATGTTGAATATAACAAATTGGTTATCTCTTGTGGTAAAGTGTGTGACATCTGTAGAGTGAAAACTGTTCGAACAGTCATGCCCACGGTCATGGTTGAGCATGGAAATTTACTCAAGTTAGTGTCTATTTACAAAAGAAATTTGGTGGGTGAGATGAAAAGCACGAAGGGTGGATATAACCCTAAGTCGATTTCTCTTGGGTGGATGGAATCCAATGATTATAATAGGTGAATAGAACTCTAATAACAAAACAGCATATGATGGATGGAACCATGTACCATGTGGATGGAATATGTACTCTTATTATTGCATACTTTCTCATTCTTTAGAAATATGGTTTAGTTGAAATGCTAAGAAATGGATTTCTATTTATGGAATTTCAACTTTGGCATTTTACAAATAAAAGAACATGAACCTTCCTTTGTTCAGTCTTCCATATGAAGGAAGATATAATTGGGTGGAATTGGATGTATTGCATTGAGCCTCTCGGGCGGTATATATAGAGGTACAAGACTTGGGGGGCAAGATGGTACAAGGGATTGTAATCCCAATGGACTCTAACCTACCCAATATATTGTACTGTCGAGGATGTAGACGAAAAACGGCGATGCAATCGAGGCAGACGGGACGGGAACGGGAGGGTCGATGCCGAAGTCAATGCAGTCAAGCCGCCAGAGCCAAGGCGTCTGCCAGGTTTGCCAGACCCGGCAACGCGTCGGGGACGAAAGCACGTACCGGTGTTGCCAGTACCGAACGTACAAGGGAGAGGGCCCCAACCAGGCGTGGTTGTGCTGGACGAAGAAGGAGCAGTGCGGGAGCGGACGCTTCTACCCGAAGGCGAGCAGTCCGGGCGGACGCTCTAGCGCGAAAGCGAGCAGTCCTGATGCAAGGTACGGCGGCGGCGGTAGCGCTCGATGTCGGCGATGAAGGCCCGATCAGTATGACGAAGACCATGTGCAGACAAATGGCGCACAAGAGGTTGCGCAGCACAGTCGTCGATGCACAGGGGACGGCGATGTAGATGCAACGGCGAGGGGACACACGTGCGGTGGTGCTGCGGCCCGAGGAGGCGACACAGCAGCAGCCCTGTTGCTCAGAGAAGATGCGCGTAGTACTCGACGACGGACGTCACGGGAGCCGGGTGGATCGCGCACAATCGGCTGATCAGACCGAGTACGCGCGAGGCGGGACGACGATGGAAGAAGTCGGTGGAGGCGTCCCGATCTGTGGTGGCGATGACGAACCGGCGATGAAGACGTACAGACGGAATGACCGAGACGCGACGTGCGAAGGCGTCCCCTCGACATCGCGTGCCCGGCCTGGTCGCACAGTCGAAGAGGTAGAGGCTGGTGTAGTCGACGCCGATGTTGGAGTAGATACGTGCGAGGTCGACGGGCGGAGGGCGACTCAACCCCGATCAGTGATCGGGAAAAAAAGAAAAGATACAGCAGCAGAGGACCCTCCATGTGCAACTCACTGGGTACACCTAGAGCCGGTCAAACAATCCAGCGTCTTGGTCAAATAAAAACAAAAAGAACTCTCGGGCACCGATAGAACCAGAGGAGGAGAGCCGGTTAAAAGGGCGTGTGGATCTCCGTCCGCCTCAGGCGCCGATTCGGCGAAGGATCTCCGGGCGACGGACAAGCTTTGGGCGGCGGGCGTCCGTGAGTAAGCGCCAAGCGGCAGCGGGGCGGGTTCGGCATGGCCCGGCTGGGCACCACCCCTGGCGGCAGCGCGGATTCTGCCGGGGTCGGAGCGGGGCACGGCTTGGGGCCGAGCAGCGGCGGGGCAAGCGGCCCCCGGCCGGCAGCGGCGTGGTCGGATCTGGACGGATCCGGTGGCGGGGAAGCCCGATCTGGGGCGGGGAGGCCGGGGCGATGTCGGTGCAGAGGCGGCGGCGTCCAAGCGGAGGAGTTGCAGGCGGCGGTCGGCGAGCAGGGACCCAGCGGTGGACGGCGGGCGGAGGCCGAGGCGGCGGACGGGCCGGTGGGCGACAGCGCCAGACGGCGGAGCTGGTCGGGCGCATATCCCGCAGGCGGCGACCGACAGCACCTCCAGGCGGCGGCCCCGGGTGGAGGATTTCCTCAGGCGGCGGATCTGGCGAGAAGGAGCCGCGACGGGCGACTTCCTCTCGGCGGGGCGGAGGGGTGCGTGCGGAGGGGCCCGGTCGCGCGAGGATGGGGATGGCGTGATGGGGACGGCTAGATCCCCCACCGGCAGCGGCGCTCCGACTGGCGTGGGGCGCGCGTCCTGGCCCGGTCGCCACCATGGCGGCTCAGGGACGGAGCGCGGCCAAGCCCGGCCACCACCACGGCGGCGCAGGACGGGGCGGCGAAGATCCGGAAGGTGGAGACGGCGACGGCCCAGCGACGAGCCTGGGGAACGGGGCGGCGGAAGCCCGACCACGACGAGTGCGATCGCAAGGAGGTACGCCCGATCTGCTGCTTGACGACGACGATGGCGACCGGATCAATAGGATCAGCCGCCTAAATGGTGGCGCTGCCCCCGGCAGAGATAGATCTCCCCGGGGGCGCGCGGTGCGGAAGCGAGCGGCGGCTAGGGTTAGGATCTAAACCTAGACATCTGATACCATGAAGGAAGATATGATTGGGTGGAATTGGATGTATTGCATTGAACCTCTCGGGCGTTATATATAGAGGTACAAGACTTGGGGGGCAAGATGGTACAAGGGATTGTAATCCCAATGGACTCTAACCTACCAAATATATTGTACTCTAACACCATATATAATATTGCATTATGTGTGTTGGCTCACAAAGTACAGTTGTTTGTGCTCATCATTGCTCAATAAAATAACTCAGAACCTATGGATCAAGATCACTATGCCTACTACGCTGCTTCGAGACTAGACGGTGGAGATTAGGTTGTTCTCTAGTAGTCTAGTGCTTATCTTAGCTAGGCAGAATTTGGTGGTGATTCTGTTCACATCTATTATCCAAATTTTAGATAGTATTTACCGTACACGCTTTACCTCAGTCGCTTACTTGTGGCAAGGCATGGCCTCACTTTTGATTTCGTTTTTATTTTCGCTTCCGCTTTTGTAATGTAACATTTGGTATGATCGGTCCATTATGTAAACTGTATCCGATCTGAGGTGTTTAAACTCTGATATGTAATACAAATGTTTAGTATGGTTCAAGTGATGTATGTGTATGATCCAATAACATATCTTTATGTATTATCTACTGATACAGAGAAAAATACAATGAAAAACAAATAGGATTCTAGATGAGTAATCTCGGTCCGACACTAGCTGAGACCACGTAGACCAGACCAATATCGACAAGCTACATAGACAAAAGAAAAGGAAAGCACAAGGGTGCACACGCATGAGTGCTTACACACACTATTTTGTGCGTATGCTGCAGGCAATCCAATCTTACTGCCACTATCACACAATATCTGGCCATAAATGTGAACGTATCTGTACGTAAATATAGTATCCATTTTTATTGTCATCATCACATAATGATTCTATTTTTTTTTCATTTGTTCGTAAATGTGAATGTATCTAGATATAAATGTGATATCTATTTTTACTATTGCCATTAACAACTGTTCCATTTCTCATCTGGATGTAAATGTGGTATCCATTTTTACTGCCGCCATCACACAACGGTTCTATTTTTTTATTTGTCCGTAAATTAGAATGTATCTAGACATAAATGTGGTATCCATTTTTACTGTCGACATCACACAACAGTTCTATTTTATCATCTGATCGTAAATTGAAATGTATCTAGAGGTAAATGTGGTATCCAATTTTATTGCTGCTATCGCATGGCCATCATACGCCACAGCTAGGTGTGGTAGTTAACTTTAACATCACGCCCAATAAATCGGTATGTACAGTAAAAGCACATTCATCTGACTGTAACTTAGTTTGTATTTGGTCGTAAATATGATTTTATTTTTACTATCACCATAACACAATGGTGGTGTCAGCACGGGAGACGACGGATGTGCAACGGCGGCAAAACTCCACGACGCTAACGGTGATCAATTACTGTCGAAAGGGTGGGCTCTCACGCCTTTGTGGTGGACAAGCGGGGTGGAAGATGCAGGTAGGGGCGATCGTGGTGGAAGATGGCGGGTAGGGGACGGTGGAGGACTGGGGTTGTGCAATTTTACTTGTAGTTACACGGGGTCGCTTGGGCACATTGGGTTGTGGTCGAGCGTGTGAGGCATGGTCGGGTCGCGTGGCTCTTGTTTCGCCTGGAGCAAAAAATAACCTATTCTATGCACAAATGCAGTATAGTGCTAACGTGTGTACACACACGGAATATAGTATACTACTCCTAGCTAGCTAGGTTGCTTCTGCCTGTGGAGGAGCGGAGGTCATTACTCCTATGGACATTGTGCCGCTAACTTATCACAGCCGTGTTCACGGCCTACCCGACCTTCCCAAAAGGAAAAGTGGGCACCGACGTGCTACCACCACGACCCGAGCAAAAGCTACTCGCATTATATTATAGTAGTTAATAGATTTAAAATTAAAATAAATTAATTTCGAATAAAAAAGGTTAATGAGATTCAACTCGACAGTGACTCATTAGATTGAATTTAAAATAAATATTTAAATGATAAATAAGATAATTTTAAATTAACCATATTAATTTAAATAAATTATAATAATAACTCGTTAAACTCGATAATCAGCCTTACGTGAGAACCAGAAGACTGCACGAAAAGGCGACGACCACTATGTACGTGCTAGCTAGGCTAGCAGCTGCTCAATCCATCCGGCATCTGCCCGTGTCTCGTTTCCTTCCTTCTCTTCGCTTGCTCGCTGTGGTCTGTAGCCTGTGGGTTGGCACGAGAGTACGCGCGCCGGCGCGCTAGCCATAGCCCAAACGGCCTTGCCTTTCTCCCCATTTCTGCTGCTCTGCTTCGCTGCCTCGCTTGGGTGTCTCACTGTTTTCATAACGTAGGCCCCGGCCGGCCCCCGGTAGGCGATAAATAGCGCACGTCGCCACGCCTGTGCCATGGTTGGACCTGGTTGTTTTTATTGGACTAGTACGTACCTGCTTCATGTGTTGACCAACATGCATGCATGGTATAGGTTAGAGTTCAGGATCATGGGGAGGTGAGAGGCGATGTGTATGTTGGTCAGTTAATGCTGTACCGGTTGCTGGGCTGCTGGCAGCTTGGGCCAGCGACACGCAAGTCGCTCGACAGTGGTGATGTCTCAAGTCTGAAGTATGCTACACCAATATGTACGGACATGCAGCAGCTAGCAGGCTGGGTGACGAGCAGCCAGATCGGGGCCTGTGGCAATCGAGTACGTAGTAGTGTATAAACGTCTGCCTGCCTCTCTGTTGGTTAGCGACGTCCGCCCGGCGCAGTTAATGCACGAAAGGCTATACCTTGTACCAAGAAACATTTTAAGTTTACGAAGCCTTCTGTAGCTTCGGAGTGCAATGAGTTCGTAGACGACCTGTTCGCTATCTAGAGAAACTTTAGACGTGCACTCTCGTCAGAGATCAGGGCTATCCACTCTTGGATAAACAACGTCTATATGCCACAGGGTTTCTAAGCACATTCGCCTCCCTTACGCTAGCCGATACACCCAGCTAAGGGTGGGAAGTTCAAGGTGCCCATGTAGCCAGGGGCTAGGAGTTCTGGGGCCAACCATCACCCTCGGGACGTATGACGTCATTAACTGCAAGGCGATGAAGTCCAGCTACAAAAGCTACCCCCTAACGCACTACTGTTAGGGAACAATCCTGACTTACCAATTCGATTGCTCTTGTTTGGGCTCTCGAGATACCATCCATGCATGGGATTCCACCCTCGTGGTGTATAGGGCATACAACATTTGTGGTCTCCCATAGCAAAAGTCCAAGATGGCTTGACGTCTGTCGCCTCCATCATGTCGATTTGTGTCCTACTGGACCTAGGGCATGAGCGACAATTTGGATATGCTAAGGACTCATCCCCTTTAGACTCTAAGCCATGCCCCAAAGGACTTCCGGGTCACTACACGCCTCACTTCATTGCTTGGCAAGAGTTAACAATTCTCAAGCATTCTCGATCATGAGGGAAAATCCCCCACTTATAGGGTAAAAGGGCTACACAACACACATATTTCAGTGTCCTATGACTTAGTCTTGTGGGCACCCTTCTGGTATACCCGTGACGTAGTGTCGTGGGTACACCTTCAATATGTCCGTGAGTTAGTCTCATAGGCGTCTCCAAGTCCACTGGGGTAGTGGCCATTCGATCCCGACAACTTAGTTTCATAGGCACCCCTCTAGTATGCCCGTGATTTAGTATCACAGGCACACCTCTAAGGTACCCGTGAGTCAGTCTCATACCCGTGAGTCAGTCTCATGGGCATCTCCAAGTCCACTGGGGCCTCCACCCATAATGGCGATTCGATGACATATGACTTAGTCTCATGAGCACCCCCTCCAATATACCCGCGACTTAGTGTTGTGGGCACACCTCCAAGGTGCCCATTAGTCAGCCTCACAGGCACCTCCAAGTCCACTGGAGGCTATCACCCTAGTGGCCATTGGGTGCCCCACTACTTAGTTTCGTAGGCACACCTCTGGTATTCTCAACATGATCCGACTGCTTCCAGGAACAAGTGGTCGAAGAGGATGGAGTAGGTATGCTTCCTCCTTCCTTTGATGGTCCTGATGTGGAGAGCTCTTCCTTGGTCAGGAAGTCTCCTCACCGACATCCCTGGCAACTCTGAATCTTTAACAATAAAAGCCTCGAGGAGGTCTGGTGGAGGGAAATCTCAGACCGTCGATCAAAGACAGGCCTCGAGGTGCCAAGGGCTAAGTGGCATCTCCTTGTGTCAATCGGCTTGTGCGCTCAAGATGCTCGAGAAGAGTGGTATGGAGGACTACAACAGTTGTCAAGCGCCGATGGAAGCTCTCTTAAAGCTGAGCAAGTCGAGCTCCTGTCCACCGGTAAATGCCACTCAGTACCAAAGTATCATTGGCAGTTTCCGGAATTTGGTGAATATATGGCCGGACATAGCCTATGCGGTGGGCTACACAAGTCGGCTCATGGTGGAACCACACGAAGACCACGTAGTCGCGGTCAAGCACATACTGCTTACATCGCCGAAATGCGCAACCATGGAGTCCACTACGCAAGGAAGAAAGGCGGGCTGCCGCTGTTACTGGGATTCAGTGACAGTGACATGGCCGGTGACGTCGACAACCGCAGAAGCACCACTAAAGTGCTCTTGTTCCTCGGAAGCAACCTCATCGCCTGGCAATCACAAAAGCAGAGGGTGGTGGCGCTGTCGTCCTGCGAGGCGGAGTATATCGCCGCGACGACCGTGGCATGTCAAGGCATCTGGCTCGCTCTGCTAATGGGCGAATTTCTCTGCTTGGAGCCTAATGTGCCGGTGCTGAAGGTGGACAACAAGTCTACCATTGCTTTAACCAAGAATCCTGTCTTCCACGACCGAAGCAAACACATCGACACCCGCTTTCACTTCATCCGGGAATGTGTTAATGGAGGAAAAGTCATCCTCGAGCATACTCGCATAGAGAAGGAGCTCATGGACATTCCCACGAAACTTCTCGGGCGCGTCAAATTCCAGGACCAACGTGCAAGGATTGGCGTTATTGAGATCACATGTGAACGAAGCAAGGATTAAAGGGTGAATGTTGAAAAATCCAGCTCGCTCACCGTGGTCGAAGAGTCAGTCGAAGTGACCATGAACGTAAGTCATGCTCGTAAGAGTATTGTAACATCATGGTCGTAAGTCGTAAATATACTGTAGCAGTCGTAGTGGTTATGATCGAAAGATCACTGTAGCAGTCGTGGTCGAAAGATCATTTTAACAGTCGTAAACACTCGACGTCGTGCTCAGTCCACGCGAGAGCAGTTTTCCCTGTTTATTAGCGTCATGTGCGACATGGCTTGGATCCGTGGGGTCATGCAGAAGGTAGCGCGTAATAAGGGTGGTTTAACAACAAGAGTTGGACTAGAATTTCGTTTAAATTACAGTCTAATATAATAGGAAAAGGTTGCACAGTTTTTCAATAGCGTAAAACTTTTATATTCGTACTCTGTGTGTTTTTAATTTTATGTGCGATTATGTGTAAACTCAGAAGTGTTGATATGCGAAAGCCACCACAGTCGTTCAAACGACCTATACGCCCCTGCGGCTGCGGCCGACCAAGGGCCGCAGCCCTGCGTACTGCGCCTCCCTAGCCCCGTGCTCAGCTCGCCAAACCTCGTACGCCACATCCAAACACCCACGACGAGGAAAATCACAAAAGTCAAAGGTTGGAGGCTCACCTCGCTTGGTTTTGGTTGGAGGCTCACCTTGTCCTAGGCCCGCGATCCGCTTCTTCGAGTTCGGTCGACGGTCGCCTAGCTTGGCTTCACTCTGGTCCTTCGGATTCGACCCGTAGCCGCCCGACTCTTTCTCCAACACTGTAGCGGCGGCTGCTGTGAACGGAGGGCCAAAACAACCAAGGCAGCCTCCCCTTTTATTCTCCTACGCATCAGCTGGACCGGCCGAATGGCCCAGGAAGGTGTTGGCATGGGCAAGCCAGGATGACTGGCTCACGACCCATCAATAGTCCACTGCAAGCCCACATGGTCCAGCACACAGCCCGATGGCTAGGGAGTCGCATGAATTCTTGCTGCAAGGATGTCCCAAGAATTTGCTTGTATCGCGACTCGGATGCTAAGTTATTAGCCTGGTCTAAGACTTTTGCTGCGGCTTCGACACCCAATTCGGGATACAGGTGCTATCGGGATCCGCTAAATCTTTCGCTGAATATCAACCTCGCATGAAAAGTATGGCGACTCAAGACTACGCCTTCAGACATTTCTTTTAAACGGCAAGGGGCAGAGATGTTAGTACTGGAGGAATTCATTCATTTCTTCGCTAACAGGGTCTGCTTTACAGAGAATACCTATATATATAGGTCTAAAAAATATAATCATGCTTAGAAAAGAGTGTAATACCACTTGCTTGTACTCATAGACTACTTTTCTCTCTAAAGGATATTCCTGTCATTTATACAAGCACAAGAACTTATAAATACCTTATGTATTTGTCATTTGTAGCTTAAGCTCTCATGAGCAATAAAGAAGTATATTCAAACTGGTGAGCCCTCGGAGGCTTCACTCCCTAGAATTAATTCTCATTGCCTCAGTGACAGGAGTAATACAGTCCTCTTGGACTTTAAATCAGTATAAATTTTTGTATCATTTTTGCTCTCACGGAGGATGCCCCATCATATGACAGTCATCCACCCCTCACATGCCTTTGGGTTTCGCGCCTTCAACAGTACTTCTATCGATGAAGGACACGGCTGCTGATCTGGTTTCTTTCCTGTTATGATGCACGATTGTACAATACTTTGACCAATAACTACGCAAAGTTTAAAATTTTGATCTGACCAACGAAGCGTTAGCTAGCTCCTAGAAATTGAGTTTTTGGTGGATTTGGTTGTTTTTGGATGTGTATTTATAGTAATGACGTCGGGCGCGTTGCAATGATAAAAATAACATTTTTGCTGTCTGGCCGCCATGCGGTAGGACCTAAGATGACAACATATCAGAGGAATACACGGTGGCCATCTGGCCAGGGCCTGTCGTATAGCCACTGTGCTGTCGAGCTCACTGTCACATGGCCACCGTGCGGTAGAGCTTGGTGCCGCACAATGGTTGTGTGGCAGGAAATTAACCTCCATCATTGATTAATTTAATAGCGCAATTAGGAAATTTATTTACCCATACTACATGTTAAAATTTGTAGATATAGTAAATGAGGTCAAAAAACTACAATTTTTTTGTGGAGCATCCCGACGTAGCATGATTCATTGTGTATTTTATTCGTAATTTTATCCATTTTGAATTTTACTTGAAAAATCATTTAACAAACTATTTGTAGACATTATTTAATTTAGCAAATGAGCACCAAAAAGGCTGAATTTTTTAAAGATCCTTACGTAATGAACTTGATTGTGTAATTTTTGCAGAATTTTGTAATGTCTAAAATCATACATATATAGCAATACAAAAGGCGCATAACACGTGATGTGATATGGCTCACTCATCTGAGCCACTATTGTCTCCTCGTCGCATCTACATCCGCAGGCGCGGCATTGTCTTTCGTCGACGGGATACGACAGTCGATCCGGAGCGTGTATGTTGGATCAGAGGTGGTACATAGACCGTTCAATCTGCTAAGTGGCCGGCAATGCACCAGTAGGCTGAGTTAGAGCAGTCTAGGTGTGGTAAACGTCGATGTGCTCCGGCTAAGACATGCCAAATTGGGGGTTGCCAGAGATGAAGCCTTGAATGAGTGACTCTAGAAATCATGGTTGTGCGAATGAGCTATTGCATTCACCGTATGACGTGCCAGCGAAGCCAGAGAAGCTCTGCCCTGTGTACGAAAAGAAATTTCATGCCTTTGTACTGTGGTTCTTGTTTCTTTTAGAAAAAGAATAGGAGTGCACACAGCAAGCAGTACTATATATGGTGTGAACCTAAATATCAAATCACCATGGTAATTGGCAAGTACAGGAAAAGATGATAGAAACATGCACTGCCGTGCCCCTGGGATATGTAGCACCACTACAATATACGCATGGGCCAGATAGGAAAGAAGATATAAGCACCTAAAGATAGGTATCCACAAACTCCAGACAAGCTCTTTCCCTCCTGATTCCTCACAAAGACCTTCCGGGCCTGAGGGAAGCGGCGGATAGCGACATGAGTGGGGGAGGCACGGAGCAACCGATGAGGCCGACGAGTGGGGTGGCAGCGGTGCAGCAAGGAGGCGGCATTGCCATGGGCCGGAGAGGGAGCCGCGGGAGGCCAAGGACAGTGGTGCTAGGGAAGGAGCCGGGTGAGCCGTGGGAGCCCGGGGGGAGGCAGCGACCGACGGCCTACAAACCCTAGAAGCGCCGTGGAGGGGGCCGAGAGGCAGGGGTCGCATGTTTCTGGATTGGAGGCGGCGTGATCTGAAAAGGGAGAAGGGGCCAGGGGGTTTTGTGGAAAAATCGCATAAGTGATTAGGGACTTCCACCCTCACGAATCTGAACTATAGAAGGTAGATCCAACGGTTCTGATTCGCGTTTGCATGTTAGCATTGAATAGTCCATTTGCACTAGATATACTCCCATATATGTATATGTGTGCGCATGTGTGTATGTATATGTTCTCATCGTAGAAGACTTCCAGAAGCTCCAATACATACATACCTTACAACAGATGGAATAGACGAAATGCCAATATGAAGAATGATAATGACAAACAATACTACAAATTAAAAAATACGATGAAATGAAATACACACACATATATATCACAGGAATTACCTGCTAATAGGACTACTAGAGCACGACTACGAGAGCGACTGCGAGAGAGCTCGCAATTTATAGCGAGAGTGGAAGCGTAGCGCGCGCTATCGACACGCCAGTAATGATGGGAGGGAAATGCGCGCGGGGGTGAGAGGGCAGATGCGACGACACTTCTCTTTTGGTGGTTTGTTCACTCATCGTATGTGGCACAAGCATCATTTTGCAGAGCAACCCAATGGCCTTTGGCCCACTGGCTTTATTTGCATGCATGATAAAGGTACTAAAAAACATATCGGCCTCACCTCCACCGCACGAGGCAGTGTGGCAACAACCTCCCCCGCGCGGCCACCATGCGGCACCACATTATTTCCTGCTAATTATGGGCTATTAAATTAATTAATGACATATGCTAATCATCTACCGCACAGCCACTATGCAGCGCCGGGCTGCCGCACAGTGACCATGCGGCAGGCCTTGGCCACGTGGTTAATGTGCATTCTTTTGACGTGTTGGTATCTCAGAGCATCTCCAAAAGATGCCCAATAAATTCACACTCTAAATCTCTTTTTACAGATCCTAATCACGATATAAGGTCCCAAAATAATCATTCCCTCCAACAGATACCCTAAACCAGAAAAACAGTATTGGGAGCCTAGATCATCCTCTATAAGTAGAGAGCGAGAGTCCATTTTTTGGGTGTGTTCTATTTTTGGGAGTCTATTTGGGAATCTGTTGGAGCTACTTTTTACCCTTCAACTCTAAAATCTCAATATTAAAAGCCATATAGAGTATCTCTTGGAGATGCTCTCAGGTCTTGCTGTATAGTGATGGGACAGCAATAGCGCTATATTTATCGTTACAACGCGATTAACGTCATATCTGTAAATACACGTCCAAGAACAGGCAAATTCGCCAAAAACTCCCTTGAAATTGTGGGTGTAGACTTGAAGCTAGCATTTGAGGAGTGTTAATTGCCGTGGAAGCACAAGACTTCGACGTCGCCACCGAACTTTTCTGCAGTACGAACCCAAGCTGGCAAGCGAGATGATCTGACTGCTGAGAAGTACAAGGGTGACTTGTGACGCTGGTGGCAAAATAAACACATCGATCATAATGTCGTCGCAGAAATCGGACGCGTGCACGTTGGGTTGGCTACATGCACCGACCCAACACTCAAGAGACCGCCGCGCCCTCGGTATCACGGTCACGGATACGAAATCTGGGCTACGGTCGGCGCACGAGTACTCGTGCAACCCGTGTATCTTTTGCACTCACCGACGCCAGTTCAATGTGGACCGATCGACTGATCAACTCGGCGCGCGTTGTCTCACGTGTACGTAGTCTGATCCGGCGACTATCTAGATCTTGGGGCGAGCCCGTACGTAACAGGTGAAGTCGCATGGCTGGGCACCGCCGCGGCGGCAGTCCGGAACGCGAGATGCGTGAGGCCCGCGGTCGTATCGTAACGAAATCTGGACACATGTGGACCTCTAAACACCCAAAAATTCCGCTTTTGGCCCCTAAATCAAAAAAATTTCGTTTCTGGACCCCTTCCGACCGCGTGTTTCGCGAGATGGCGCCACGTGTCCCCGCCGGCCGCGCGACCGCCCGCTCCACCGCGCGACCCGCGCGACCGCCGCCCGCCAGCGCGACCGCGCGTTCGCCCGCGCGACCGCGCGTCCGCCCCGCCCGACCGCGCGTCCGCCCGCGTCCGCCGCGCGTCCGCCCGCGCGTCCGCCCGCGCGACCGGGCCGCCTACCGCGCGTCCGCCCGCCCGCCCGCGCGTCCGCCCGCCGCCCGCGCGACCGCGCCGCCGACCGCGCGTCCGGGACACGTGGCTCCAGCTCGTGAACGCGCGGTCGGGAGGGGTCCAGAAGTGGAATTTTTTTGATTTGGGGGTCAAAAGTGGAATTTCGGGTGTTTAGGGGTCCAAATGTGTCCAGATTTCTATCGTAACCGGCGAGCACGCTCGTCCAGGGGGGGCAGCGATGGTGCGTGGCCCGTGGCCGCTTGGTCTCGTCAGCCTTATCCCGGCCGCGCCGGCGCGCGTCCGCCGGATCGGCCCATCAAAGCATCGCGCCGGCCGTCAATCGGGGCGTAGGAGGCCGCCGTTTTAGACTCTGCTCGGTTGGGCTGAAAAACTGTGGCTTATACTGAAAATACATTGTAACTGGCTGAAATTTCACTGTAGCTGAAGGTGGCTTATTTGACGTAATTAAATTTAAAAAATTTAAAAATATAAAAAATATGTTAGCTCATCTCGAATACGAAAAAAAACCTGTAAAAAATCCAAAAAACGAAAAAAAAAAATCAGAAAAAGATAAAATTTATAAATAATAAAATACAAATCAGAAATCGAAAGATAAAGCTGAACCTTACAGCGTGTTTGGTTCCCTGCACTGGCCTCGGCCTGGTTCTGTGCATGCAAGACCAATGTGTTTGGTTAACTGCATCAGACCCTGGGTCAGGTTGGAGCGATGTAAAGCGCGTACGCGCGCCTGGCCGCGCGGAAACGAGAATGGGATCCGTCTCTCGCTGACCTGGCTGACGAGAGCAGCCTGGCTACACCCGCATAGGGAACCAAACGCGCCCTTAGCCGCCGGGGCGGGCGTGGCTGGAATCACATTCACCACTGGTAAAGTAGTTGTGGTAAGTGGTAACCCTGCGTTACTGGTAGGTAAACTCCTCTCTTCTAGACTTCTACCACGCACAGCAGTACAGTTGTCGGTGGCTCAGGGAAAAAACTAAATCCGTGGCACCGCACTGCAGTAAAGTGAGAGGCCACACCTGTCACGTCTGTCCAACGGAATAGCTGGCTGTCGAATTAGCAGATGACTGCACAGATCTAATCGCAAACTAATCCATCACAGCCAGATCTCATCGATCACAAACTCTTCTTGGTATGTGGATGCTGTACAGATAGGAGCCGCATGTCAGCGATTGGCGTGATGTACGACGCAGGAAATATGCGTCGTTGTAGCGTTATCGAAGGGGCCATAGGCAGGCAGCTGTCACGCTATCCTCCTGGCGGTGCGCGAGACAGCCCGACAAAAGGTTTGGTGCACTCCGATGGCAGTTATACTAGCTTTGCGTGGTACACTTGCAACGTAAGGCACGATAGATTCTCCATTTTCCTTTAGATTAATTATCCATATTTTCGATTTCCTGAGGAATTCTTTTTAATAATTAAACATAGCATATTCTACATATTTTGAGTCTATATGTGAATTGTTCTTGCGATTATACTTATAGGAGTAGTTCTTTTAGGCATAAAGATGCTATTGAACTTGTAAGCTCGTACTTAAGGGCGGAGCTTTATTAGGGCCAAGGCCCACATTGGCCCCCTGACAATTGGATTTTTTTTAAATAACTTATTTTTATTAACATGGCAAAAGTAAATATCCTAGAAAAAATAATTACAAAAATAATACTCTATCGTCAAATGCTCCTGTTGCCAATCGAATTGACAACATGCTGACGTGGCAGCTGCTTCTATAGCAATTATTTTTTCAAGGGTATTTATTTTTATCATATTAATAATAAAGAGTGTTATTTAAAAATTCCAAACAATTGTGCAGTTCTATAGGAAAAAATAGTAGTTTAACATCTAGATTGCCTAATTCATGTAACTTCTTGCGTTGGCCTCAACTGTTTTTGGGCCTAAGCTCCGCCATGGATACAACATATCTAATTGACAAAGAAAATGTGAAGGATCATGTGAGAAGGTCCATGATAATGTTGTGATAAACCATTATAATGTTTGTGGAGTGGTTAATTGGTTTGGCAAAGATTGCATTTGATTTTGACTGCTTTCTGGAAATGTCATGAAAATCGGAAGTACCACATGTATTAGTACGGTATTTCCGCTTTGCGGAAGTATCGCAGGCATAAGTGCGGTAGTACCGCTCGGCGGAAGTACTAGGTTGAGTTGCGGTACGTTTTTCCAGAGAGGTCCAGGTGAGGTTTTCAATGTGTAGAAGTACCATTTTGGGGAGCGGTAGTACTGCACAGCGGAAGTACTAGCATGGTAAGTGCGGTACTTCCGATCTTCCTAGAAAAACAGGGTTTTGGGGAATTGAGTCATGAATTAAGTTGAGTTGACCTGGATCACTGGATTAAGGGTGAATGATGCATGTCTTGGCTAATATAGGTCAAGTTGTGAAGAACTTGTGCCTAAAAATAATTTCATTATCTTTTGATGTACATGGTCGCTTATAGTCAACCGTGATCAACGATGAGGATCGGGGCTAGGCTCATAGAGAAGTTGAGACCTAAAACGATCGAGGATGTCGGTGAGACGGTGAGCTCAAGTATGGCACGAGAGAGGCGGGAATGTTGAAGGCGAGTTCGAGCGGCGGGATGGCACCATGTAGCTTGCACGGGCTAAGTAAGTCATGGCTCAACGGAACCAGGACGGGAGAGACTTGGCGACATGTGGTAGGCCCGTGTGTATGGGGTTAACGGATTCCCCATTGTAATAGTAGATAGGATCTATTAAGGGGTGTAGGTGGCTGGTTGCCCACATATAAAAAAGGGTTGGGATGGAGACATGTAAGGTTAACCATCCAACCCATCTCATGTGCTCTCATCTCTAGGGTTAGGTTTGAAAGTGAGTGCCTTATGTGCTCTTTGTCTATCAAGGTGGAGTGACTATAAAATTTATCTTCTCAAGTAAGCAATACATTAATCTTTGTGCAACTCTTAAGTGATTCTTGTTTTTGATTGATGTGCTTGACTTTTGGTTGGTTTTGATCCCTTTTCTTTCCTTCTTGTGATCTTATTGTCCCAAGGACGTGTAAGAGATAGAGATAATCCTTGAAAATACATCTCCACCCATCTAGGCACCTTAATAGTAAGATTCATGAGAAAACCCAGTTTTGCTTGATTTTGACCTCTTTGATACATCTCTTATTCCGAGGGTTTTTGGCTGGGATTCTTTGCTGTTCTAGCTTGTTGTGACATGTGGGAATACATCTAGACTCTTCTTGGTCATTATCATCTCACGAGTAGTTGTATTCACAGATTTTGGTTTTGGCTCGATTTTGGTGCAACCATAACAAACTGAAAAAGGTTTAAACTTTGGCCATGATTTTTGTGATCGTTTATTGGAATAGATTCATAATACCTTAGAGTAAATCCTTGTCAAATTTCATGTCATTTGGATCTACAAGTTGAAAGTTCTCTCAATTTGTTTGTTTGAACTCGTGCTGAAAACTTTGTTCACCAAGGAAACCGTAGTACCGCAGTGCAAAAAACAATACTTCCAAAAATCGGTAGTACCGTATTGAAAACAGTAGTACTTCTGAAAATCGGTAGTATCATAGTGCAATCGGTGGTACTTTCAATTTTGTTGTTTCCTCTTCAAAATTTTAGTAGCTTCTTTTGCTTGTTTGTTGGTGGTTTCGCATTTCAATCCTTATATCTTTGTAGATATTTGAAAGAAGGAGTGCTGAATACTTGAGAAAAAATTAGGAGGCACCATTCACCCCCCTGTTGCCATCTTCGGTCTTTCAATTAGTATCAGAGCCCAGATAGCTCTTTTCGTAGATCTTAACCAGTCTTTAGAGCATGGCAGTAGACAAGTATTCCACTAAGCCGTCTCTTTTCGATGGGGTTGACTATCCCTTTTGGAAGTGCAGAATGGAGTCTTACATTCAAGCTCAAGGCTATACGATCTAGAGAAAGGTTAAGACTCGGTTTATTATTACAGCGATAAATATGCCAGATGTGGAGGCAAATGTTAAGGAAAGGAACATCATCATCTAAGGTTTTAACTGGAGTGAGTTCCACACATCTCTCATCTCACATTGACATACGACGTATGGGTGAAAAAAATTAAAAAAACATTATTCACTCTCTCTATTGCCATCTTCGATCTTTCACAATATTTTTTTACCTTGGTTTAAATACCACATTGGTTCTGTGACTCCTAAGTTTGTTTTTTTTGGGTTCAGGTCATATGTATCGCGGGTCTTGACCCAACTAAGTACCGCTCGCATTGTTTCTTCTCTCTTAGTACAATGACACACGAGTCAAGTCTTTTACGTGTTCATAAAAAATCTTTGCTGCAAAAACATTTTTATATGTTTATTCAATTATGCTTTATTAACTTGTTTCTATGCTTTAAGATGAGTAGGCGTACTATCTTTCTCTACCTCACTTTTAATGAATTTGAAGTACATGTCAATCTATCATCATAATTAAGTAATTAACAACAACCGCATCCCATAACAAAGACAGGATACTCCAAGAGCATACTTAAGAACAAACAGAGCAATTTAATGGAGGGCTAAATGCTATTACACGCAAATCTCCTATCCACCGGCACTGAAAAGCTCCCGACTAATGACCCTTTCATGCTAAATCAACTTCGATCACAGGCTTCACACACGGGGAGATCTTGCTCCAAAGGAGGCTACCTTTGGGCCCCGGTCCCACGCGGCAGCGAGTCACCTAGCTCTCAGTCGCAGCATTGCCAGTCGAGGTGCTCTCCCTTTGCATCCTGTAATACTTAGGAGCAATTTTATTTGCTTGGGAGCCCCAGCCCCTGCCCCCCGGAAAAAGCTGAATGATCGCGTTGTTCTTATATCCGCGTCACTTTTTCTCCCTTCCATCATTTCATCGACCTTTGTGTCCTTGTCCTCATTTCCCCTCCTCTCCATAGGATGCCGTCACAGGCACACAGTGACTCAGCAGCAATTCATTCTTGGTGAGCTGCAGCAGAGCACTACCCGCTGTCAGTGGAGGTCAGTTCAGCTCACTTCACTACTAGCTAGCTTCCTTTTCTCGTGTTCTTGAAATCTTCATTTCTTCTATATTGCCCTTGTCCTTTGGATCTTTGTCAATGTGTGGTACGCATGCTCTCCGTCTTCCTTGATGGGGAAATCTGGAGCTCGGGGTAATGGGTTTGGAGGTACTGAGATGGCGATGTTTTTGGCCTAATTGCTTCATTGCGCTTACACGCATGCACAAGCCCCTGTTGTCAAAGTGATTGATAGTCTCTGAGCTCTTAAGCCTCTTGACTTCTTGTTTAATTTTGGGTCCTTTTCGCCTTGTGTGATAGTTCTCCCTGCAATGCCCGTTTTCTTCTGCTTCGAAGCAGAAAGGCAGTTCTTGTGGATCTTTCTGGTGAGGTTTTGACTGTTTGCTTGGGGCTCGCTTCTTCCTTTCTTCCATCTTCTTCTCTTTCCCCTCCTTGCGTGTTGGTTCTTCGTCTGGGATTTTGGTGTAGCCAATTTGCAGAAAGAGGTCTAGTACAGATGGTGTCAGGTTGGTCCCAACTCCCATTTACCACAACAACTTCGTTTTAAGGGTTGTATTGGAGTCGTCGAAAATAGTACTTACGTTTCGTGCCATCCTTATCGCATAAATGCACTTATGTAGTACTAGTAATATTGTTGAGACAAAGGGGATGCAGTTCTTAGACCCTGTTCATATTGGCGGTAGCTCATAGTTTTCGGTTATCGTTTTTGACTGAAAATAAATTGTAGTTGCCAAAAGAAGTGTTTTTACAAGAAGAGTACGAGCGTTCAGCAGTGGGGAAAGTGAGGGATAGATGTTTGTACGCTCCACAAGCAAGAGGAATGGGGTACATAGTGCATCTGTCACCCTGCCTTATCTCCGGGGTGAGACGAGAGCGAGAGAACCAATTTGGAAGCCGAGTGTTTAACGTCTGAATTCTAACTCTTTGACTCTCGGGACGACGTACTGCAGTCTGCAGTCACATTAATGATTTATGTGCCTACCATTGTTAAAAAGCTTCATCGGTTGGTTGGTCACACTTCTGGATCAAAATAATGAGCTCAATGCCAGTGGACGGCCACTGCTGGAGCTCACACAAAAGCTAAAAGTTGGTGGCCAATTCTGTTATAACTGACCTTGTTTAAAGAAATATGCTGCATGTCGATAACAAGTTAACCTTTTGAAGTGGTGGGTGCACTGGGGATAGAACTGAACAAAACTCAATATATCCTTTATTTTTTTTTAGTTGAGTGTCGCTTTCTGTATTGAAAGAAAAGGATATCACAGTTGGCGGATGAAGAAACTGTTAATCGTGCATAGTGGATTAGGTGATGATAATGTCAAATTTCTAGTAAGAAAGATGATACAGAGATGGATACTTTATTGTAGGATCATTTGTTAACAAAGTTCATAACAATGGGTCTTGTGTAATCAAAGAATTCATGCAAATAAAGGATATAATTATATCAAGTTCCCTGGAAATGAAATGGAACTTGATGTAAGATTATATAGTTTTTCTATGAACAAGTTTGCAAAGTGACTTGATATACATCTTGTTAATTCTTTGACTGCTTGGTAACACCCTAGCAATTGTTTTACCTGGATCCACCCCTGTACATGCTTTGTAAAGATGTGGTACTAACACTTGCATCTGTTTTTAATTTCCAGGGAACTCACGTCACTGAATATTAATACAAATTGAGCATTCACGATGGATCATAAAACATGGCTTTGGAGAAAGAAATCATCAGAAAGGAAAATTTTAATGAAGAACAAATCCAATGTATCAGAGGGGGAACATGAGGTACATTATTTACACCTCTAAACATAAGAGGCTGATTCAACATTGATAAATTCCTATTCAGAACTTCAAAACTTTTGTTTCCGTGCAGAAGGAGAAGATTGCACGTTTAGAGAGATCCTTGCAAGGCTTAAATGAACAACTTGCATTTTCTCATGCTGAATGCATTGAGAAGGATGCCATTTTAGCCAAGCAAGCAAAAGTTGCTGAAGAAGCCATATTAGGTAGTGCTCTATTCACTTCACTCTCATTCCCACACATGTTCCTGGTTCATAACTATAGTTGGAAATATGGTTTGTTCATCCTAGAAGTAAAATGGCCACATGCATATATGCATATATGTTGGCAATTAAATTTCTGACAGTTCACTTATTGGTTATGAATATTCTAGGTTGGGAGAAAGCTGAAGCTGAAGCAATAGCTATCAAGACAGAACTTGATGACACTCTATATCAGAAAGCCGCAGTTGAGCAAAGGATCTGTCAGCTTGATGAGGCTCTAAATGTTACAATGGTAGAGAGGGAGTTATTGATAAAGGACACTGCTAAAATGATTTCTTGTGAGCAAGATAAAGTTCAGAAGCTGGAAGATAATGTAGCGGAGAAAATAAACATAATTGCTACCTTGGATGCTGAGAACAGCAGACTTTCTGAAATTATCTCGGTGAAAGAGAAAATCGTCTCAGAGCTAATTGAATCAAAGGCTGTGACAGAGTCAAACTTCAAGGATCTTGTGGTAAAGCTAGAGTCAGCAGAAAGATCAAATTCTTCTCTTAGATATGAGGTTTGCATGCTGCAGAAACAACTCGAGATTAGAAGTGAGGAAAGGAAGTTTAATCTCAAATCTGCTGATGTTGCACATAAACAGCACCTTGAAAACGTGAAAAGGATAACAAAGCTCGAAGCCGAATGCCAGAGATTGCGTGCAATGGTACGTAAAAGGCTACCAGGACCAGCTGCCATTGCTAAAATGAGAAGTGAAGTTGAAACACTGGGCAGCAATACAACAGCAACAAGGACAAGAAGGTTGAATTCTACGACATCATTCAACTCATGTGATGTGGTACAGAACTCTTATGATGCATCACATGGAAGTTCTTCATTGCTTGCAAGGCTACATGTGATGGAAGATGAACATAAGGCCATGAAGGAATCTCTTTCTAGAAAGGATGGTGAACTTCAGTTTTCCCGGACTATGCTTGCTCGCACAACCTCTAAACTTTCCCAAGTTGAAGCTCAGCTTGAAGAGTTATCAAGAGGTCGGGCTGCCGCAGAATTAGTAAAAGGCAGTCCTACGGTTGTTGAGAACCCTCTGTCATCTATCTCTGAGGACGGTTGCAATGAAGATAACGTCAGCTGTTCAGGTTCATGGGCGTCAGCCTTAATTTCTGAACTGGAACACTTCAAGAAGGGGAAGCTGACTACACCTTCTTGTAAGAGCACAGGAGTATCAGACTTGAGTTTCATGGATGACTTTGCAGAGATAGAAAAGTTAGCATTGGTATGTGATGATAAACCTATAGAATCATATGATACAAAGAGAGAGACAAGAGAATCATCAGGGAAAGAGCTGGTTCCAGTTGATGGTCCCACTGGAACAACTAACCAACTTCATCAGTACAAGATTGAGAAGGCAGTCCTGAAGTTAATTGAACTTATCGAGGGAGTTATCCAGAGATCATCAAAGGATTATAGTAGCACTCTTGTGCTATCTGGTGGCAACGAGGGTGGACACTCTAACACACTAACTGGTTATGTAGCTCGTGCATTCTTGTGGAAGACGTCAGAACTTACTTCGGTACTACAAAACTTTATCGTTGGATGTAACGACCTATTGTATGGGAATACTGGTGTTGAAAATTTTGTCCTTGAAGTCAACCTCACACTAGATTGGATAATCAAGCATTGCTTTTCACTTCGAGATGTATCAGACATGAGGGAAGCTATCATAAAGCATTTGGAGTTAAATAGCAGTTCTGGGCTTGAAGTTGTTGCAGTAACAAAGCACACAGGAATTCAAACCACAAATGGCATAGATGAACACAGGACCCCAAACGGGGTGCAGACGTCATTAGTATCCGCATCAAGCTGCATGGATATTGGAGCTAAAGCTGATGATGACACACAAAATCGAAGGAATGAAATGCCAGTCTCAAAATTTCAGGAATCAGAAGGAAAAGCTTCAAGTTTACGAGCAGAACTTAATGCATTGAAGGAAACAGGAAAAATGATGACACATGGTGTTGATGGTGAATCAACGATCAATGAACTTGGCAAACACGATCGCATCTCTAACTATGACGTAAACAAGGGCAATCAACAGGGAGCGTCTTCTCTTGAATCCAAGCTTCAGCTAGAATGGTAATACTTTTTGAGTCATTTCTTTCCATGGTTCATAGCATCATGCTTAATACAATTATTTGGAAGCAGTTACCCTGCTAAAGAAGGTCCAAAATGTGCTGCTGGGAGTGAAGAGCAGCATCTACAGATGGTAAGATCCACATTATCGTGTTGATTATGTTGTTTTGGAACTTGCTTTTATACTTCCCCCTGTAGTTCCTGTTTCTTTTGGAGAAAGCAATGTGGCATATTTGGAATTTTTGTATCTTATGCAAGTAATTTGCCCCATTCTAATGATGCCCTGTCGCTGTAATATATAACATTATTTTTGTTAGTAATCCAAATTACAAGCAACCTCAAATAAAAAACAGTCTTGCTTCGTTTTTGTTCTTCCAATGGAATATGACGTGTCACCACTTTAGTCCCATTTATTTGTGTACTGCAAGTTTGTGATGATCAGTACCGTGCCAAAGGATTTGCCAGACTGATTTGTGTCATGAAACCAATGAAAGGTAATCGAAACAGCAATAATTTATAGAATCTGTGAATAATATGCTGAAATTCGTGAATGGTTTCTTAATTTTACCCATTCAATCTGCCTGCTCTTGCGCAGTTTCTTCATTTCTACCCATGGTTTTTAAGAAACTATTATGAATGTTGTGGAGACTCCTTACTTTAGGAGTATTACCTTCATTTGAAAAGTTTACCAGTCAATGTGTTTTAAAATTTAAAGTTTAACTTCTTTCCCTTTGTGCACACAGCAGCTGGAGATCTCGACAGCATCAGAGAAACTCATCGAGTGTCAGGAGACAATCCAAAACCTGGGAAAGCAACTGAAAGCACTTGCATCTCCAAAGGACGCTATCCTTTTCAACAAGGTAGTACATACTTCAGTTCAGTCTGAGCGGAAACCTCGTTCTCAGTCACTAAATGAGATGCTAGCCATGGATGACGAAAGATTTGACTACCTTAACTCCCCCAAGACCAAGGAGATCATATGCACAGAACAAAGGTCAACACATGAAAGAAAATTTTCTGCTGACGAGGGAGGTGATGATTGGGTAACATGTGGTTCTCACCCAATACCAGTGGTTCCTCCAGTGAATCCTTACAGTGTGAATGGAACTTGCAAGGATGAAGCTGCTGTCAAAGTAGTAGCACTCACCATTGTCCCGAGCAAGCAGAAGGGGAACACCAACTTGCTCAAGAGGATTTTGACAGGAAGGAGCAAGGAGGCGATAACCAAGCCAAAGGTGGTCGTAAGTGCTTAGCTGACAGAGACAATGCGAACTGTATCCATGATAAATTGCCTTTACCTGTGTAAATTAAGTGTGCCCGGTTGCGCGTTGAGCTGTATTTTTGTCAGGTTAGTCAGAACAATGCAATGTAGATGTTGTATGTATTAACAATGCAGTGTAGATGTTGTATGTATTAGTGTGCGTTGTAATGTTGTGGCCATCATTACCCTGTTGCTTACGGGCTTATGGCTATCTACCTCTGTTTGATCTCTGGAACGTGGCTATTTTATTTCCGTGTGTTTATGTGTTTCCTCTCTGAGAAAGGATTCTTGTTCTGAAAGTCTGATACTAACTGACCAGGTTGATATCTGCTGTGCAAATTTCATTCTGATACTGACTAGATTTCGTATACATAGTTAGCTCCTAGTTTCT
Organism: Dendrocalamus latiflorus; assembly: GCA_017311315.1. NCBI lineage: Eukaryota > Viridiplantae > Streptophyta > Magnoliopsida > Poales > Poaceae > Dendrocalamus > Dendrocalamus latiflorus. The sequence goes on along the minus strand of CM029655.1, from coordinate 3,623,804 downwards.
TGGAAAAAAAATCTGGCTCCTTGGGAATAGTTTTTTTTTGGCTAAAATGGCCCGGTGGTTATTTTTTGGCTAAAATGGCCCGGTGGTTATTATTTTTACAGAAATAGCCCTAGACGACGAGGTGGCATGGCCCGCCAGCACGCCAATGACCTGGTGTGGTGTGGTCGGCGAGCACACCAAGCAGCTGGCATAGCCACCAAACGCGCCAGGAGGAGGTGGCGTGGGCACCAACCGCACCATGTGCGCATGCATCCTTTCGATGCTTTCGGCCTAAAGTTTTGGCCGCGTATAGTTCCCGTCAACATCGTTTTTGTGGAGCCTCTCGACATAGTTGACTTGATTGTGTAATTTTTTAGAAATTTTATACGCTCTGAATTTGCCATGTTAATTCATGATAATGTAATCATAATTAACAACATACGCTGCTCATTTAATCAATACTACTTGCTTTCCTTATCACTATTAGGTCTTTACTTATCCACACTTTCTTTATATTTTTACCTGTTCTAACATCTTGTTTAAAATTATAGATGGTCAAAACATCGTCCGTAGGTCTGTGGGATCATTTCTCTAATGGAAAGGATGATGGGGAGTTTGTCAGCCTCCTGCGACAGCACATGCAGTGTCTAGAATACTACATTCCGCCTATCTTCAGAGGTAGAAGGACCCGGATCCTGGACTAAGACTCATGGACCATGGAAGTATTCATGTATGCATAAAGACAAGGAATTCCAGTCCCACATCTTCCTAGCCGAGCACCCTCGGACACACTGCTCTGATGCCGTCTAGGATGCGGCGTGCTTGGCTGCAGCTCACTTGTGACAATTGCACCAGGAAAAACTACGACAATTTCCTTTCTCCTTCCCGCGCCTCTGTGAGGGGGAGCGTTTCCTAGAGCGCCCCAGCACCAGGGTAGATGACCCCCCGGTTATCGCACGAGATCCAATTGATTCACGCTAAGGCGATCACCTACACCAACGCCCTGCAGAAGATTGGACAGCTACGGATGCTCCTGACCTCTAGTTATGAGCACTCAAACGTCCTCCACATCTAGCTCACCCGTTGTGAGGCCACCCTCCAGGTGGTGGAGCGCGAGAGTATTACTGCCGAGGCAGAGCTCGAGTGCCTCCGGTCTTCGGCTACCTACACCATGTCCTCGTCAGTGCCAGCACCTGCCATCGCCCCTAGCAGCCCTGCATTGACCCGACCCAGAGGCCTCGTACAAGGCTCACAGCACACAAGAGCGTGCATTGCCATAGTCCACCACCCGACATTGACATTAGGGGATCCAGCGGAAGACACAGTTTCTCATGCTCTGGCTCCTGCTCCTGGTCACCTAGCTACAGCCCGAGTCACCCCGGCTATCGCTCTCGGTCCCTTAGCTTCAATCAGAGCCGTTCCTACTCCTGCTCCTTGAGGAACTGCACTACCATGGTAGGAGTCACCCCATGGATGAATAATCAGTTGTAGTTAGGTTAGTTAGCGTGCTTGCTATGTAGTCTTTTTAGTTGCAAGTAGTTCATCTCTCTAGTTGTACCCTCTTTTGTACCTAGATCTTTTAGACATTGTGTATCTGATGTCATGACTTAACAAAGCCTATATGCCATGTCTAAAGTTATGTAACGTCTAACCTCTTTTGTAATAAAACTATCTTAAACTTTTATGCTTTTTTATTGCATTGTTTCTCTTATTTACTTGGTTTTTTTGTTGTGCCTTTGCCGCATAATGGCCATGCGGCCTTCGCGCTGCCGCATGGTGGCCGTGCAGCAGAGGCCACGTGTCGCCTCCCAAGGCTGCCGCACAGCCACCATGCGTCAGAAGCTATATTTTTGCCATTTCAGCGCAATGACTGACATTCTTATAAATACATGTTCAAATAACGCCAAAAGTGCCAATAAATCAAAATTATTAGGAAAAGATAGACCTCAGCTGGCCTGACACACCTCCCGGTCATGCCAGGGCACCTGGTGTGCTCGTCGGCCGCGCCAGGTATTTGGCGAGCTCCCCCATCGCCAAGGGGCTATTTCTACAAAAACAACGTCCACAGGATTATTTTCGCAAATAACTACTTCTAAGGGGCCACAAAAAATTCTAGTTTTTCCCCATGGCGTAGGTATGACAAGTTCAAACTAAACGTGATAGTTGTGAGCTGCGAACTTGCGATGGAATTACATGGATGGAGCATGTAACGTGAAACCAGCATGTTTGCGATCTTCTAAATCCTTATTGAAGTGGAGGAATTCAGGCTGACCTCATCCCGATCCTGCTCGGAGTCACGAAACATGCACGGTGTGCGCGGACGGAGGATCCTTGGGGTCTTCCGCGCGGAGGGGTGAAGTCACTACTGCCACAACCACGCGTTCCGGCGCGCTACGCCTTCCGCGACGGCCGCGCGCGGCGCCGCGGCCGGCTTCGAAGACGAGCGTGCACGGCCGGGGGTTACGTGCGAGAGCGGCAGAGCGCGGAGGGGATCGGTTTCGGAGGGAGGGAAGGGGCGACACGTAGAGCGTGCGTGCGGGCTGCGGCGTGGCTGCGGCGGCGGGGTTGGGTTGTGAAATCGAGCGCGGATGCGGAGAGGAACACGGACGGACGGACGGATCGGCTACGCTATGAGCCTACGAGCTAGGAACCTTAGCAATTGGCATGTCTAACAAAAATTGGGTCTATTCTTTTGGGCTTTTTAAATCGGCTTTTGGTTTCTATTACAGTACTTAACTTTTAAATGAAGTATTTTCTCAAAACAGGGTCTACAAGTTAAACGATCTACAAGTTAAAAAGCCCAATATCTGTACCAGCCAAAATCGTAAGTGAGTATCTATCTCTCCGTAATCTGTACCGTAAACAGATAAAATTCAAAAATTTCAACCAAAAATCATAAACCGCAGCTGAAAAGAACAGACATTTTAAAGCCTACATTGGGTAGGTTCTATTCGCCTTAAAAAGGCACATCCACTGTATTTTACCATCGATCCCCTACTTCAATTCTTCTACTACAAGAAGGCAAGAAAGCAAAGTACGAGTAACATATAGTGTGCACTCATATTTATGATGTATTCATTGTATATTTAAACTAAAAAAATAAAAAAAATTAGATGTACTTTTTATGGTTTGCTGATTAAGTGATCGGTTCGGCTGAAAAGCTCATGGCTTATAGCTGAAAACACTGTAGCTGACAGAGACTTATTTAGCATAATTAAATTTAAAAAAATTAAAAATATAAAAAATATGTTAGCCCATTACGTATAATACAAACAAATACAGGAAAAAAAAGAACCGGCAAAAAAACTCAACAAAAAGCCAAAAGTTCAGAAAAAGATGAAACTTATGAATAATAAAAAATAAGTCAGAAGCCAGAAGCTGAAGCCGAATTGATCAGTGAATACATGGTAAGAATGAATGTATACCCTAGGTTCTCCCAAAGTACAGAAGTATATATGGACGGACATACACTTCAGTGGCCTGGGTCTCAGGGACTGGTACTGGAGCCGACCTACCTACATTCCCTGCAGTAAAAAGTACTAACAGTGGTGGCCCCTGGATAAGGGGGAGCCTGAGCAGCAGTACAGGACAGGACGGGACCGGCCGCCTGCAAGGTGGCCCATGGGCACCCAGCGAGACGGGCACGCACCACCGGCACAAATGCCACGGCCATCTACCCGGCCCGCTCCGCCTGCGTCGTCGTTTTCCAAGCGCACGTCCATGGCGAGCCGGCCATTGAAGAAAAAAGCTCGGGGAAAAGCGGGGCGCGGCCGGACTGTGGGAGTCTCGGAAAAGAGCGACAAAAGCGCACCGCATTCGCATGCATGCCATGCCCTCCTCCTCCTCTCACCTCCCCGCCCCACCCCACCCCCGCTGCATAGTGCCGCGGCTGACGGCACGGCACGGCCGCTGCGTGGGCTCCCCCGATTGGACGGCCCGAGCCAATGACGCCATGCATGCACGCTGCGACGACTGAGCCTTTGCTTGCTTCCCTGTTTCGATCGTCTTTTTCATCAGCGTGCAACGCCTCCGCCACATGCGTGTGTCTTTTAACGGTTTCCCACCTTCCGTTCGTCGGCGTCGCCATCTAATCTTCCCACAGTTTCCCCACCAGGGAGGGAAGGGAATTCTGCCCACGAGCGCGCGCGCCCGCCTGACTTCCGTGATCCACCGCCGAGACCTGATCGATCGATCTCTTTCCGAGCAGAGAGCCTGAGATACTATGCATGCGACGCCATTGTATACTCCGTATGCAGGTAATTAGCTCCCAGGTAGGAAGTACACAACTTGCAACCCTCAATCTCGAGGTCATGTAACGACGCAAAGTATACTTCTGTTCTCTCAGTTTTAACCAACAATTGTTAGATGGGTCCAACCCGTGATGTAAACGGTTACTATAACAATCATCTGTGCGGATATTAATTGGTGCGGGTTGTTTTTATTGGTTGATTAATGATTTATAGGATTTCATTCCATTTAATGATTTATAGGATTTCATTCCATTACATCACATTCTCAGCACTACTAGTGAGTTTTTTTTTCTTGAAGACTGTACTAGTGTAGTGACTACTGACTAGTATTACATACGGAGTATCGTGTCTTTCAGTTACAGTACCATACAATCTCTGACCAACTCAATATTATTGGCATCCGAAGCATGTTTAATGCAATTATGACTATGATGTCACTCGTAGATGTTTAAAGCAAGGTGATGAGGAGTGTAAAAAGCTGGAGTCGAAGGCTTGCTCAGGCCATGGTATAATTGGCTCATAAAGCCTGAACTTGCGCAGGCTACAAGCATATATAGGAATGATTTGGAATGTGGAAAATGTCAGGCCTAAAATTAATCACTTGGATATCTGTAGTTTTCCTTAGGCAGAAAATATCTAAAGAGTGTATAGGCATCACCCGAATGTTTTCTTTCTAATTATCATCTAAATTTATGACCTTTGGATTAGAGATCAAATGACTCTTGTTTTTAAAGGGGAGAGATTTTTTCAAGGGGAGAAGGTACAATTCAAGGGGAGGGGGGGGGGGAATTCATGTCCATTGGATCTTTAATTCAATGGTCCGAAATTTAGATGATAGTTGAGAAGAAAACATCCGGATGACGTTTAACAAAACCCATATCTAAAATACATTCTCATTCTTTTTATTTTTTGGGCGAGAGACTTTATGTGTTTGATAACATATTTCACCACTTAGAGCAAGGCTAATAATACAGCCTTCAGCTGGCTGTATGGACACTTATAGCCCACTTATCAGCCCATTCATATAGTAGTTTACAGCCAGCTGAAGGCTGTATGACCCACCCCTTTTTCTCACAAAGTTTCTTGGTTCTTGTGCTTCAGCTAGCTGTAAACTTACAGCCCACCTCTCTTCTCTCTCCTCCACCTCAGTATACAGCTACTAACATCCTCTTATTATACTTGCTCTTAGTTACTTTATTTATCCCGGATCACCACTTTGTGGATCTTCACCAAAATTCTAGTACGTCGGTGTAATGTGAACTCCTATCGCCTACTCTCTCTGACCTACCCCGACATACTAATGTGAACCCTAACAAGTCGTCACCCCTGCTAGGCTGCTAGTAATATGGAGTGCTCTATGTAATAGTTCGGCTGTTTATGTAACACGCGGCCGGAGATTACATGCACTTTCTTCCACGTGGTGATAGATCTTAAGAATCATAACGAAATCCTAATGTGTTGAAGCTTACAGATTCACTGGTCCCCCTCTATTCTTCGTTGTTATGATCGCAACCTAAATCTGCGATAGTACTAATTTTCAGCTGACTCAAATCAACTTCTAACTCAAATGCTAGTACGCGAGAAAAACTTATATTACTAGCTCCTACTATATTTTTCTCAGTGGATATTACTACTACTACTGAAGTATATACTAAATTAGCTGGCTACAAGGATATATAGCGTGAAACAAAGATATGTACAGTGGTTGTTCATGAGTAAATTAATCACCTTTTAATCAGTACCATGCAGCAGGAAACACCAGTAGGAAAGCGGCCGATTACTTCTGGCCACCAACAAGGATGCATGTTTTAAGCAATCCAAACATGACCAAACCATACTACGGAGCACACGCGAAACCAACAAAGTTTTCACAATGAACAACCCAATTCATGCATGCATGCATGCATGCGGTACCATGCAAGCTAATATTAAGAGCTCGACCCAGTATATGCACAATAACTAAGCTTTCCCCTGCGGATGCAACGGGAAGAGCTCCAGGGTCACACCGTCGGTGCAGTCGGCCTCCTCCGCAGCCGCATCGCCGTGGCCATCACCCCACGTCTTGCACCGCCGCTTGCAGCTTGTCATATCGTCGCACACTTCCTTCTTCTCTGCTCCATCCTACACATGACAGAGAAAGCAAGATATACTATGTAGTTATGCATCATGCGTGAACACAACTATCCCTAACTAATAACTACCCCATGCATGTGATCGATCGATATGACGGACGTTTGCTGCTTACTTTGGTTTCAGGAAGCGAGGAAGAATCGAGGGTGCTGAGGGTGAGGAGCGAGGCACGCTTCTGCTTCTGCCGCTCACGAGCCTTGTGATTCTGGAACCAGTAGAAGACGTTCTTGCCCTCGATCCGGCCGTACTTGCCGAGCTCCTCCGTGATGCGCTCGATCTGGAGCGCGTTCGGCGTGCGCATCCCGCCGCGGTACAGCATCTCCAGCACCTTTATCTGCTCTGGCGACGGGTTCCACCGCGTCGTCCCCGCCGTCGGCATTTGCACCTGCATGTACCAACGACAGTCATACACGTGCACCTCTTAGCTCAAGTGATATTTCACACGATTAGCTTCTTAGTCTACTAGACAGGTATGTAGGGTTTGCGTTCTAACAGTGCAGTTCAGCAGCTTGGAAGCATTTCTGACGCGAGCAAACTCAGGCGGCGCGATCATCTCCTTTGGCTCCGGGAATGACATCTTTGGAGCGAGCGGGCGGAGGCATTGGGAAGCGAAAGGGAAGGTGGAGGAGGAGAAGGAAGGGGAGATGGATGGTGGAGACGAAGAGGAGGCCGCTTTCTCCAGGTAGGCCACATGCATATGGTGAAGCCTCATGCTTGTAATTTAATTCAAAGTTTGTATGGGAACGGAAGATTTGCTTGAGCTAGGGCTAGGTGGCGGACGTCTTTGCGCGCGTATTTATATATGGGGAGACCGGAGACGGTAAAGACGGTGAGGATTTGAGTGTGTGTGTGAGATCGAGGTAACAGTCGAAAGGAGTGCTTTCATGGGGGCGACAGGGAATGTGGAGATTGGTGATGAAAGGCGTCAGCATTTGTAAATCGTAATCATCAGAGTCACGAAAAGCAGGCGCTGTAATAAAGGTAAATTCTCGCATGGTGCTCTCTTTTCACCTTTCTTGTCGAAATTCATGACTATTGACAAGTAATATATGGGAAAAACTAGTTTTCCTTTGTGTACGTTTGCATGCCTGTAAAGCAAGTTTGAAGCCAAGACTACTACTACTTCACATATATTTGCATTGTAGTGTTAGATAGAGATGACTGTTTTAACATAATCTACGTACTTAAGTTTTCTCTAAAAATTGGCACTAGTAAAGCTAATAACTGTCTCTTTGCTGCTACCTTATGGTCCTTATGGAAACTTAGAAATGATATACGTAGATCGGTGGTTGGCTACCGGAGGGGGTTGAACGTGAGGCTCTAATTTTTACCCCTAAGTACTATGAGTTTCTTTCACTTTAATAGTTATAAGAAGCTACATATATCAAAACATAAACACGCATAGTGAAAACATTATGAAGAAACCGAGCAAAACTCACCATAGACACTCACAACCCCAAGGTGAATGGTCCACCTTTCGCAGGAGGATTGTAACACTACGGCTTAACAAAGCTCAAGATGTTACCTACACCCATTATCCCTACCAGTTAAGAACCAGTAAGCGAGTATTAAAGACCACTAGATAACAAGAATCAATATTTTACATGAAATTTAACATAAATTTCAGCAACATAATAAACCATAATTTTAATTTAATACGAACCAAGCAATTACCAGAAATGCCATAATTGAGACTGAACTAAGTAACGCATCATCTAGCAACAATATAGTCTATAAGAAGCTAAGGGAATTCATGATTTAACCAATTACTACAATGAATAAAACCAAAATATTTATGACCACAAGTGATATATTACTAAGTGAAGTGAAGAGCTACAAAGCGCAAATATTCATATGCTACTCTCTCTCATTCATGTCGCCTTCAACGATCACCTTTTTCTTAGTTGCGCCAACCGGAAGGAGTTGAAGGTGACAACACACCCGATGCTACTCCTTCTCTTCTTAGTCGCTCAAGGTAGGACGCGGTCACCAACTCGCGCGCGCGTGCTTGCGCGGCCGACCGAGCGTAAGCCCGACACTAGCACAACGATGGGAATTGCGGTGACAGGATGGCTACCCTGTAGTGGCTACGACACAAAGAAGGAATCAGGGGATGGTGGCATTTCAGAAAAACAAACAGGGGTCACGGCTGGCTAAAAAACTTTAGGGCTCTGAGTTCCCCTTCCTCTCAGATCCTTTTTATCACGGACAATCCTAAACTGGGTCCAACTTTTTGTAGGAATCGTTCAGGAAACCTATCCCTCCTCCTAAAAAAACTCGCTCATCCCCTTCTCAAGTAGTTTTTTATAATTACGCTCCAACACTTAAGAATTACTTTCGGGGTATTACATTCTAACCCCCTTAATAGAATTAGACCTCAAATTCTAACTTCTCACGATTCTACACACAATCCAATCAAGTCTACGATCAAACTTTAGCACGTACCCGACATAAACAATTCCAGATACTAGTCACTCACGAGATTCTCTAACTCCCAAGTCACTTGATGTTCTGCTTGATACGACCAACTCACCCTGACATTCATCAGTATCTCATGTCTCACTACTAGTTCCGACTTCCCCAACTCCACACTGGATAGGTTCCAAATGTGAGATTTCACTCATCTTCAACACTATATGGGGTACACATTATGAACAATGCATATGGACTCAGGAAAGCCCAATCGATATGCCAGTTCTCAATACGAGTTACTATCGAGAATGGTCCAACGTACCTCAGGCTAAGATTCCCCTTGGCACCGAACCACATAATGTCCTTGGTGGAAAGTACCCTCAGGAATACCTAGACACCTACCTCAGACTTTGATCCTCTTCTTCTCATAGCGTCAACCTCTCCCGAGCATCTAATAATTTTTTTCGATTAGACACAGTTATCTAATTTTCACATATCCGCAAAGTATTACTCCAAACTCTGTACTGGGCAACTAGGCAGTCAAATAGAATAGTCTTAAAGAGCTCTACACATCTATGATATCATATTTTCAAACTAAGTTGCACATTTTAAACTTACATTTCAACTTTAGATTTAATTAAGGTTTGGGATATCACACATTCCCAAATTAAGTTTTTGCTCCCAAATTCTATGACGACTCATTCCACTCATAAGAAATGCAACTCGCGATTTCTTGGGCACAACCCACCTTAAGAAAAAGAAATTTGAACCACAATCTAGAAAACTAAAAGGCCATACTTGCTTTCCATGGCACAAATGCTCTAACTCTCAATAACACTAGAAGCACTTCTCTTAGCTCATACAATATTCCCTCACTTTGCAGGATGCATCCCTTCTTTAACATGGAAAAAAAACACAAACCATATCCCTTAACCAACTATCTTTCCAAAAGAAACTATCTTTCCAAAAGAATCCACTCTAAAAATCACAAAGAGTTAACTAAGAACCATTCGACTTTCAAATAAGTGAAATGCATTCAAGAACCACATAAACCAATGGATGAAATCACTCCAACACACAAAATAACAAATCCCCTTTTTTATTTAAGCAAATAAAAGGACCACCAATAACACCATTAAACCACTTTTCTTTACAAGCAACATTGGACACAACACATAAGGTACATAGGAACTAGAAAAGTAATTCACTGCCCCAGAAAAGATACTTTTCTTGAATTTAAGGTATAATTTTTCCTTGGATCGCGAAATTCTAAAACATCACATTTCACACATACACATTTCTTTTAAATTAGAAAATTCAAAGTTAAACCCAACCTTGTTGCATTATCACCATAAATCTAGAAAGACTCTAATACACAAGTCACCGAATGCATTACAACATTAGCAAGACTCCTTCACAAAAACATTACCATTTATTTTATTTTTCTCTATTCCAACTGCATGATTATATTGCTTCCTCCTTGAATCCAATCAACTTAGTACCTTTTTTTTCAAAAAAATCAATTGCCCTTTGGAGTTCCAACTCACACAGTTATCGCAACCAAGTTCTATCAAAGGTTAACGCAAGTCTAACGTCTCCTTTTATTACTAACAAAATGAAGAAAAATCAAATTAATATTATAACTATGAAACCCGAATAAATAAAAATATCCACAACAATAAATTCCTTCATTACTTCTAGTTGGATAGAGATACTAAGCAATAACACTTCATGTTTTTAATTTCAAAGAATACTACAATAAAATTTTAGTTGTAAATGATAGATAAACTCTAACTAGTGAATCTAGTCTCCACTGACTACCTTTAAGAAGACATTCAAATTCCAATAAAACCATTCATTAAGGAACAAGCCATATACTATGACAATTGATCAACATTTACCACCAATTAATTAGCTTGACATTACCTTCACAAATAATTAAAGAAACTATTGGGACCAAACAACCCAATTCATCATATATGATTTGAGAATTCTTAACACGCTAGTTATATAACCGATTCAACCATGTTCCATATTTCTCTATAACCATAACAATTCAAGTAACAACGGATATACTCCTACTCACTATTCATCCTAAAACTACTGCAAGAGTCTATCACATTTAATTAGTTTTACTCACGAAGTTGTTACTTACAATTATTTATACAGTAGTTCCTTCCCCAACTTGACATTCCATGTTTTACCAACATTTAAGAAAACTGAAGAAGTCATCACAACAAGAGCTTAGTTTTTTTTCTTCATAAAACCGGACATTAAGCTTCAACACACCAGTTACTTCAAAAACATATGGGCCTAAAATCTTACACATAATCATGGCTTGCAAAAGTTATTCTCCTTGATCCAAAAAGAAGATACGATATTGAGCCAAGAAATAAGTAGTAACTCACAAAAAATAGTAAAACCCACCACAAAAGGATGAGTTGACAGGTGAACAACTTTCAAAAGCAAAAAGAATAGTTCAATAATTGGAAAACTACAATTTCTTCATAGAACCAAAATAGCTAAGGAAATCTCATTACTAGCATTGAAACCGACTAACAACTGAAAACTCATGGAGAACCAATAACTCACCGATCGAACAAAAACATCCAATAGAAACTCATCCCTGGTCATTGGGTAACTAAGATTATCCAATAAAAGCTCTTCATTACTCATGCACCACACTTGGTGATACCACCTAGCCATACCATGGCTACAAGTTACAACCACGAGCTCTACCTCTCATTATTGCTATCTTTCTCAATCAAACAATCATTATCATTATCCATCTCAATCAAACAATCATATAATACAATTATAAATATCTCATAAAAATGCCTATCAATCATAAGATACCGAAATTGTATTGCAATGATTGACCCAAAAACCCATCTTACTATGCATCAGTGTATCAAATTTTATTTCAACCTAATTAATTAGCCTAAGTTATATTTTAGAAATTGTACAGCCTAATTAATTTTTTTGTTGTATAAGTTTACCAATCATAGGCCAAGTTTTAGTTGATTTTCTAAATTAAATTAACAAATTTCTATTATGGACCTATCGCTCGCTCTAATACCAATTGTAACACTCTAGCTTAACAAAGCCCAAGATATCACCCACACCCATATCCCTACTAGTTAAGAAACACTAAGCGAGTATTAAAGACCAATAGATAACAATAATCAACATTCTACATGAAATTAAACATAAATTTTAACAACACGATAAACCATAATTTTAACTTAATATGAACCAAGCAATTATCAGAAATGCCATAGCTGAGACTAAACTAAGTAACACATCATCTAGCAACAATACGGTCTATAAAAAGCTAAGGGAATCCATGATTTAACTAATTACTACAATGAATAAAACCAAAATGTTCATGACCGTAAGTGACATATTCCTAAGTGAAGTGAAGAGCTATAAAGTGCAAATATGAAATATCCATGTGCTACTCCCTCCCATATATGTCACCTTCAACAATCACCTTTTTCTTAATTGCACCGACCGGAAGGAGTTGAAGGTGAAACCACATCCAACACTACTCCTCCTCTTCTTATTCACTCATGGCAGGACGTGGTCACCAACTCGCGTGTGCGTGCTTGCATGACCGGCCAAGCGCAACCCGACGCCAGCACAGCGATAGGAATTGTGGTGATGGGATGGCTACCCTGCAATGGCTATGACGCAAAGAAGGATTTAGGGGATGGCGATGCTTAAAAAAACAAATAGGGGTCACGGCCGGCTAAAAAACTTTAGGGCTCCAAGTTCCCCTTCCTCTCAGATCCTTTCATCATAGGCAATTCCTAAACTGGGTCCAACTTTCTGTAGGAATCATTTAGGGAACCTATCCCTTCTCCTAAAAAAACCCACTCATCCCCTTTTCAAGTATTTGTTCCATAATTATGCTCCAACACTTGAGAATTACTTTCGGGGTATTACAAGGATAGTCCAGGAAGACTACACTCACAACCCTAAGGTGGATGGTCCACCTTTCACAAGAGTATGGTCCAGTAAGACTGAAAATTGGTCCACCTAGCCAAGAGAATGGTCCATCAAAATGAAATTGGTCCACATAGAGAAAGAGAAAAAATCATACAAGAACTTTCACAACTCTCAAATCGAGACTCCAAAACACATGCAACTTGGACTAAGGCAAGATCAAATACTAAGAAATCTAAGAAATGAATGGATCTACCAAGAACTTTCCAAAGTTGAGATCTTTTCTCTTCCAATAATGAGGGGAGCCAAAACCAGGCTAGAACCAAAAACCCAGATTAAGAGTAACTCATGGGAGAATTTAAGTGAACATGATTAAGAATTATTTTCACACATCCAAGCACTTCAAATCCCAGCAAGAACTAAACCAAAACCTCTTGAAATGAGAAACCCTTATTTGTATTCTTTTCAAACCCAAAAACAAGCAAAGTTCAAGACCTTGCTTCAAACATGCCTAGATGGATGGGAAATAAGCTCCTAGAGCCTACACCATCTCTTACATATCCTTGGCACAAAGTTTGATCAACAAGAGAACAAGAAAAGGCAAGAACACAACAAATCAAGAAGACCACATTGACAAATAAGAGCATAAATACTTTGATGAATTTGATATCTCTATTTCCACTCGAAGAGAAAAGTTTTACAACTACTCTCTATGGAGGACAAAAGTTATTAAGGTAACCCACGCAAGCTCTCTCACACATAACCTAAACATAGGCTAATCTCTCTCTCTCGAGGCTTGAGATAGTGGCATACCTCCCATCCTCATATAGTGGAGGCTAAGCCTACCACTCTCTCATGAATCCTAATACATAACGAGCACCCGTTAAGCCCACTAACAAATAGGTTTCATTCACTCAATACACACATACACGTTTTTCAAAGCGCATAACCATTTGAAGCTCTGATATTCAAATTCACTTGATCTTTCACCTTCATTGACCTAAATCGCTTCCATCTCTGTCACGGTTGTCACTTAAAGCTGAAAGGTATTTGGCACTTTACCAAAATACCCTTCACTTTGTCTTTTCTTTTCCTTCACTTCAAAGCAATCTGTATGCTTCGACACGTAGCCTTGATGCTCCAATGACTCACCATTTAGCCATCAAGTCTATCCTACTTTCGGATGCCATCTGACTACCACCACACTTGAATCAGCTTGAGTCACTTGGCGTACCACATGCACTAATTTGCCTCTTCATGGTTCTTGTCTTCCTTCATCCTTGCTTGAGCCACGTGACCTCACACGACGACAATGACCATTCTAGACCTAAGCTCTCCTAATTTAGTCTCGGTCTCCTCGTTGTTGACCGTCATCGTCCTTCAAGCACCCTACACACAAGCAAAGACCAAGAAACCATTTTCAAGCATAAGTACTATGGACTTGACTCACATTAGTCACTTAGTCAAAACATGCATCATGCAACCTATATGCATCGACTCTAAAGCCATTAACACAAACCATAACTCACACGCTCTCAAAAACCTTCCCAGTAGACAAATATAGTGCTAATGGACCTCCCACCCTCCCATAAGGAGGATGGTCCTCCTGCCTAGAAGTTGGTCCTTTTTACTCATGGAATTGATCAACTTAAATTAGTCCTCCTCCACCCGGATGGTCCTCCTAGGACCTAAGAGAAAACACACATGAAAATTAGTCCATCAAAATTAGTCAATATCCACCTAGATGGTCCCCCTAGGATTAGAGAGACACACACTTGAAAATTAGACCTTCAAATTTAGTCCATGTCCACCCAGATGGTCCTTCTAGGGCCCTAAGGAAACACTTAGCCAAACTTACAACCTTTCACAAATCAAACTTCTACATAATGGTTGTCAATAATACATCATAAGCCACGAGATGACCTCTATATAGTCTCACATATATATTTTTGGAGAATGCAGTGGACAGAGATACACGTGCTTTGGCATCGGGTTGGTCGCGATTTCTCCGGAACTAGAGGCCGCTGTGCTTACTTCAAGCTAGGAGCTGGTGGATCAATATATTTCAGCTTTGGAGATCAAGGCGAGTTCACCTCCGCAGATAGGATGGCGCTGGAGAAGACGACTGAAGATGGGATGGTGTTGCTGGCCGGAGAGAAGAAAGAAGGTTGTAGTCACTGCTTGGAAGCAAAAACGCAAAAAAGCTGAAAAGGAGCAAAAATAAAAAGGGCGCAAGAAATTAGTGGTTGTTAGTAGTAGAATGTTACATTCTGTTATGTTGCCAGATGAAATGCTAGTAGAGTAGGGTAGAGGAAGGAAAAGAATGGAAAAGGCTGGGTTTGGAATGTAAGCCGAACGCGCTAAAATCTATGCAAACCGATGAGGCTGCAAAAAAGCTGTGGTTTCGTTAATAATAATGGAACCGGGGTTGGACCTCTGTTTTCTAAGAAAAAAATGGGACTACTTAACTGATAAAGATAGCTACAAGGCTTTATGTAGCAAATCAAGTTAAGCTCATGTACGACACTACGACATATGCATATTCTGTACCAAGGTGTTTTTTTTAATAAAAAACAGTCTGTATCAAGGTGTTTTTTTAGATGCTCTGATCTGGGTATAATATTTCATTAGCTTCGCACGCATAGTTGCGCTTGAGTTGATTAGTACATAGTTTTCTAGGTCTAAGTTATACATATCAATTTGCCTTCAAAAAATATATCAATTGAATGTACTGGGTTAATCTTTATCACACAAATGATAGCTTGCTTACTGTCTACTGTATCTATCTCTGCGCGGTGTCCTGCTCTCTAGTCTCTCTACTCCTCCATCTGTATGATTGCACAGTAAAATTATTCGTTGCCACAATCCGTAAGATAGGGTTGCTATCTAGTACTACTAGTATTATATAGCTAGCCGCACAGGCCTATTGAGGAGACCATCAAAAACCTCCATATCTGCCATCAATGAAGCGGCAACATGCTATATATGATTGGAAAAGCATGCAAACGAAAGCAAGAACCAGAATGATGGATGCTGAGGTTGACCTCGGAGTTAGCGTCTCCATCTATCGTTGAACTCGGAACAGGATACTGCACATGAACAGCACCACGGCCAGCCAGCACAGGCACAGCTCCACTGAAAAATATTCCCAGCTAGCTTCTCAGTCCTCACTGCAGAGCAGTAGTACTCCATGTGTGTATCGCTTTCCTGAACCGCTGCTAAAAGAGGCCCCGGCTACGGCCAGCAAAAGCAACTGTACCTGCAGGTAAGTAAAGCCCATTCCTTGCTAATGATACAGGGTTGCACACACAGACACACGCATCACTCTTGTGCAAAAGTTGCTGGGTACAGTCAGGAAAACGAGGTGCATGCTTCCTTGTAAATAACATATTTTACGAGCTAGTTAGAACCGATCGATGGATGGATGGGTCGATCTTATACCAGCATGGAGGACTGGTCCTGTCCTGATCAGTCGGGCTTAGCTTTGTGGTCTCGATCACTCAGCTAGCCGTGTCTGCAGTGAGTGACACACGCAACGCATCGACACACCATGCAATGTCGGGGGGCGTCAAATCGGTCGGTCTTTTACTCCTCAGTAATGATATAACAAGAGCAAGCTAAGAAGAGGCCCCATCTTCCCCTGACTTTTCGGTGGATTAGACCATGGAATTAAGCGAGCCAGACGTGGGGATTACTGCAAGCATGGTGGGATTAGTGAAAAGATTTTGTCAATCCCGATAAAGCCGTGATAGGCCAAAAGCCCGGAAAAGAGAAAAGCTTAGCTCGCGCCGGGCGAGCGAGGCTGCGTGCCGCGTGAAGCGAGGGAACGCCGTGGTGGTGGTGGTGGTGGTGGTGGTTGTGGTGGTGGGGAAGACGCAAGTGAAAGAGCATTAGCAAGGGGTAGGCGAAAAAGATGCATGGCAGACAGAGGCTGCCATGCCGCTTGACGAGTCATGGTACCAGTGCTAGCTCTGCCGATTCTGCAGGCTCATGCCCCTGGCTCACTCGCCGGCCGCCGGGGTGGCCCATGCACGGCAAGGCTTAAGTCACGGCGGTTGGAGTTTGGCGTTGGACCGGCCGGCCGGTCCAATCATAGCGTGATACAGCGTCGTCGGGACTTGCTTTTGGGCGGTTGTCGGGGCGATTTACTGCTAGCATGCATGTATGACTTTACAACACAGTAATCGTCACCATGCCCCTGTCCCCTCAAGACAGTAACTTAACTTAATTCCCGTATTACAAGATACTGTTTTAATTTGTTCGAACGGTTAGCTAGATCTTACTGGATCGGCAAGTTCGAGGTGTTTGATAAAGTAACACTTGCTAGTAGTATGAGGTTCGTCAAATCCATTCGGCCCTCGTGTCTCCACTCTTTGACCGCGACTTTGTAGTTATTAAGTAGCAGCAGTGGAGATCGACCATACCTAAGAGCAAGTTTAATAAGGGCATGTACAATGGTATGAGCTAGTTATTGTTAAGGTGATCTTAGGCATTTGGCCCAACGGCCAAATACCAACCCCTTTTGACCGCGCCCTGATCGGGGGCGTCCAGCCTAATAGGCTGGTGGGCCCCTGTCGCCAGCGCCATATAAATAGAGGTGGGGCCGGGGCGGCACACATGACGAGGTTCACCGTGCCGCCACAAACCCCACCGACAAACCCTAATCCGATCTGAGAAGGGGGCGCTCCAGCGACGGGAAGTTCCACCACCGCTGCCACCGAACGCCGCCGCCAGGGAGACGCCACCTTCTTCCCCGACCGTCGCTGCCCGTGCGCAGACCTCACCAACGAACCAGCGATGGCCGGCTCTTCATCCAGCGCGACGGACGGTCGGTACCCCTAACCCTATTGATCTCCCTCTCCGTGTATCACTCGAACCCGATTAGAACCCCTCTAGATCTAAACCCTAGGAGATCCTAAAGAGAGATCTATCATTGGTATCAGAGCACCCTAGGCGTAGATCTAGATGGGGAAAAGAAAAAGAAAGAAAAGAGGGGAAGGACTAGATCTAACCCTAACCCGAACCCTAACCCTAGAAAAGAAACGGCTGGGCTTACCTGGCCGTCGTCGCCGGGCCGTCGTCGTCGTTGGCGTGCGGGAGACCGGACGAGCCGTGGGCTCACCGGCGCTTCACGTGCGGGCCGCCGCCGACTGCGCGGGACCAGATCCGAGCGCGCTCCAAGGGGCGCCGACACGGAGCCGCTCGACGGTGGCGCGCTCCCTCTCAGGGGAGCGCGCACGCCGGCGAGAGGGCCCGCGGCGGCGCCGGTCTTCTTCTCCTTCTCCGGCGGCGTGGACGAAGTCGCCGCCGCCGCTGCGTTCGCTCGGGCGCGAGGGGAGAGGGAGAGGAGAGAATGAACAAGGGTTACGGGGCGTCTGCCGCGCGCGGGGGTTTTGATCGGGCGAAAACGCCGCTCAGCCGTCAATGGCAACGGACGGCTGAGATCGCTCCGAGCCGCGCGGGCTTCTTTTGGCCCAGGCGGGCAGAGTAATTCCCGGCCCAGGCCCAGGTTGCGGCCGGGCGCAGGGGCAGCGCGAGGCGCGCGCGTTCGGCGCAGGCTGAGCGGGCCGCGCGTGGGCGAGTAGGCCGCGCGCGTTCGGCCGCGTGA
Organism: Dendrocalamus latiflorus; assembly: GCA_017311315.1. Lineage (NCBI taxonomy): Eukaryota > Viridiplantae > Streptophyta > Magnoliopsida > Poales > Poaceae > Dendrocalamus > Dendrocalamus latiflorus. The sequence goes on along the minus strand of CM029655.1, from coordinate 3,605,477 downwards.
GCAGGCCGCCGAGGCCGCGCGTGAGCAGGCCGCCGTGGGCCGTGGCCAGGCTGAACAGGCCGAAATGGAAAATTGAACAGTTTTGCACAGTAATTCCAGAAAATGATTTTAATTGTTTTTCAGAAGCATTTATGAGTGAATTTGATTGAAATTTGATTTAAAATCTCTGTAAATTTTTGCACCAACGTGTTAATTTTTCCAGAGATTGATGAGTACAATATTAATGCTTCTGAATAATGAATTATTTTTTAGAATAATTACAGTTTCCGCTGCAAAAGTTAATGTTGATTAATTTTCATTATTAAATTCGAACCAATGGGAGAATTTAATTTTTGGAAAAATAGATATAATTTTCAGATAATTATGATATTGTTATTTTCTGACCAACGTTGATAATAACAGTATTATAATTTTTTAATTGATGATTTTATGCATTATTTCTATTTCTGCCCAACGGTGATGTAGATTTAATGTATAGATTTAATTGTATGTCGTATTTTTGACCAACGTTGGAAATAAGGCATATAATTTTGCTGCTACGTTCTCACTTTATTTGAACTATTTTTCAGGCAGATACAACTTGATGAGTTGTATCAGAGAGATCCCCACTCTCAAAGGAGATAATTATGGAGAGTGGAAGAAAAAGATAGACTTAGCGTTTATCTTGGCTGAGGTGGACTGGGTCCTCACTACAGCACGTCCCACTGAGCCTATGGCACCGGTGAGGGATCAAAATGAGGATGATACTGCTTGGCAGAAAAGACAGAGGGATCATGCTCCCTTACAGATGTCTTATGACCTTGAGCATAAGAAATGGACCACAGTCAACAAGAAATGTATGGATGTGATAAAGAACACAATTGAGCCTGCAATTGTGGGCTCAATCGCAGAGTGTGACACTGTCACAGAGTACCTTGATAAAATAAAGAGTCAGTTCACTGGCTCTTCAAAGACTTATGCTACACAGCTGATTAAGCAGCTTGTGACAGAAAGGTACTCTGGTAATGGCAGTGGCATAAGAGAGCACATACTAAGGATGAGCAACTTGGCATCCAAGCTTAAACCAATGGATTTGGCTCTCAAGGATGAGTTCCTTATTCATTTGGTTTTTGCTTCCTTGCCGAAAGAGTTTGACACTTTTGTTGTCAACTACAATATGCAGCCCGAGAAATGGGACTTGGAAAAATGCATAGCTATGTGTGTGCAAGAGGAGGAAAGAATTAAATCCTCACATGGTGGTTCTATCAACTATGTGAAGGATAACAAGAAAAAGAACTTCAACAGTATCCCCTTCTCAAAGAACAAGGGAAAAGCCTCTGTCCATCAGCCTCAACAGAATAAGTTTGCTGTAGACAAAGATCAATGTCTTCACTACAAGAAGATAGGACACAAAAGAAGAAATGTCCTGATTACTTAAAGATGATAATGACAAAGAAAGGGATTCCGTTCGACGAGGACTACGCAAAGAAAAGAAAGATGCGTTAAAGTCGCAAATGGAGTCCAAGCTGAAGTTGAAGCCGTTGGCGATCTTTCATTAGAGCTAGCTGATGGCTTCATTCTTTTACTTAGAGATGTTCTTTATGTACCCTCTTTACAGACGAATTTGATTAGTGTTTCAAATTTGGACAATGATGGTTATGATTGTCATTTTGGAAATGGCAAATGTGAAATAATGTTTAATGATAAATGCATTGGTCTTGCCATCAAACAAGACGAGCTTTATTTATTGTCACTTCGTGAAAATTTGAATTCCGTATGTGATGTGAATGAGCGTATATCCTCGCCTGTGAATGCGAACAGAAAACGAAAGAGAACTCATAATGAATCGTCGAAATTATGGCACTGTCGTTTAGGCCATATTTCAAGGGGGAGAATAGAAAGACTAGTTAAGAATGAAATTCTTCCTCTATTAGAGTTTTCAGACTTAGAACAATGCAGAGAATGCATTAAAGGAAAATATGTAAAGAAAATTAAGAAAGACGTCAAAAGAAGCACAGGAGTTCTACAAATTATTCACACAGATATTTGTGGTCCTTTTCCTGTGAAAAGTGTGGATGGTTATGACTCGTTCATAACATTCACAGATGATTACTCCCGTTTTGGATATATTTATCCAATCAAAGAAAGAAATGAAGCCTTGGATAAATTTAAGATATTTAAGGCTGAAGTTGAAAACCAACACGATTTAAAGATTAAGATAGTCCGACCTGATCGTGGGGGGGAGTACTACGGTCGACATACCCCATATGGACAAGTTCCTGGACCTTTTGCAAGGTTTTTACAGGAAAATGGCATAGTAGCCCAGTATTCTACACCGGGCGAACCTCAGCAAAATGGAGTAGCTGAAAGACGTAACCGTACCCTGATGGATATGGTGCGAAGCATGATGAGCTATTCCACACTCCCATTGAGTTTATGGATGGAGACGTTGAAAACCGCCATTCATATTCTCAACAGAGTGCCTAGTAAGTCGGTGCCCAAAACACCGTATGAATTGTGGACAGGAAGAGTTCCCTCACTAAACCACTTACGTGTGTGGGGGAGTCCTGCTGAGGCTAAAGTATTTAACCCAAACCTTGGGAAACTTGATCCCAAAACAGTAAGTTGCCATTTCATTGGCTACCCTGAAAAGTCAAAAGGTTTTCGTTTCTACTGTCCAGACAGATATACAAAGTTTGTAGAAACGAAATACGCTGTCTTCTTAGAGGATGAAATGATGAGAGGAAGTATGGTAGCTCGTGAGATTGACCTTGAAGAGAAGCGGGCGTATGCGCCCACTCCGATGATTCAAGAGTCATTCTTCACGCTACCTGCTGTCGCTGCACCGACGGTGCAAGACACTGTGGTGCCAGCACCTGTTATTGTTCCTCCTGTGGCAACAATGAATGAGAATGAAGAACATGTTCTTCAGGATCCTATAGAACCCATTGCCATAGATGAGCGGGAGCAACAGCAGCCTCAAACAGAAGATGTACCAAATGAGGAGGCCCCGAGGAGGTCTCAAAGAGTAAGAAGATCAGCTATTTCTGATGATTATCAGATTTATCATACAGAGGAATTTCAAATGGAGGATGATCCCACCTCATTTGAAGAAGCCATGAGAAGCGAAAATTCTTCAAAATGGCTTGAGGCCATGGAAGAGGAAATGAGGTCCATGAAGGCTAATAAAGTCTGGAACTTGGAAATTATTCCTAAAGGAGCCAAAACAGTAGGCTGTAAATGGGTCTACAAGACAAAGCTTGACTCCCAAGGGAATATAGAAAGATACAAAGCGCGACTTGTGGCAAAAGGCTTTACGCAAAGAGAAGGGATTGATTACAATGAGATATTTTCTCCAGTATCATGTAAAGATTCCTTCAGAATCATAATGGCATTAGTAGCACATTATGATTTAGAGTTACATCAGATGGATGTAAAGACGGCATTTCTTAATGGGGATTTGGAGGAAAATGTTTACATGGCACAACCGAAAGGTTTTGTCGTGGAAGGAAATGAAAGAATGGGATGCCGCCTAATGAAATCGATTTATGGGTTAAAGCAAGCTTCAAGACAGTGGTACTTGAAGTTTGACAGTACAATAAGAAAATTTGGGTTTAAAGAGAATGTAGAGGACAACTGTGTTTATGCAAAGTTTAAAGATGGGAAGTTTATCTTCCTAATCCTGTATGTGGATGAAATCCTACTGGCTAGTAGTGATGTCAGTCTGCTACTGGAGACAAAGAAGTTTTTGTCCTCAAACTTTGATATGAAAGATCTTGGTGAAGCTTCGTTCGTTCTAGGGATCAAAATTCACCGGGATAGAAACAAGGGGACATTGGGACTGTCACAAAAGGCATACATAGAGAAAGTCTTAAAGAAATTTGGTATGCATAAATGTAGTCCTTCACCTGCACCTATAGTCAAGGGCGACAGATATGGGGATTTTCAATGCCCCAGGAACCAGTATGAGATCGATCAAATTAAAGCGGTTCCATATGCTTCAGCTGTCGGAAGCTTACAGTATGCTCAAGTATGCACACGCCCTGACTTAGCATTTGTTACCGGGTTACTGGGCAGATTCCAGAGCAATCCTGGAATAGAACATTGGAAATTGATAAAGAAAGTCTTGCGTTATTTGTAAGGAACAAAAGGCCTCATGATGACATACAGAAGATCAGATTCACTCCATATAGTGGGGTATACAGATTCTGATTTTGCGGGAGATGATAGAAAGTCTACATCCGGATATGTATTCACTCTCGCTGGAGAGCTATATCGTGGAAAAGCTCAAAGCAAACCGTCACTACATCGTCCACAATGTATGCCGAGTTTGTAGCATGTTATGAGGCTACGGGGCAGGTGAACTGGCTAAAGAAGTTCATACCCGGTTTAAAAGTAGTTGACGACATCAATAGATCACTTAAGTTGTACTGCGATAATGAACCCGCAGTAATGTATGCCCACAACAATAAGTCAAGTGGTGTTGTCAAACACATTGACATAAAGTATTATGTTGTGAAAGATAAAGTGCGGGATCAAATTATAAGTCTTAAGCATATAAGTACCGCAAAGATGTTAGCGGATCCGCTTACTAAAGGCTTACCACCCAACGTGTTCAGAGAACATATAGCCGGCATGGATTTAAGGGAAAGCCTATGATTCCTGGACTAAAAGATGGCCCAAAAGATTAAAGTAACTATTTCAGAACAGAGAGGTGTATTGTAGCTGTTGAATCTATCGGCAATTGACCGTGACGATGAGACATGTTCTATGCACTAATCTGCGATGAAATGAGTAAAGTCAAAAGTAATTAAAGTTAAAGCATAGATTGAGATCAAGGGGGAGAATGTTAGGGTGATCTCAGGCATTTGGCCCAACGGCCAAATGCCAACCCCTTTTGACCGCGCCCTGATTAGGGGCGTCCAGCCCAAAAGGCTGGTGGGCCCCTGTCGCCAGCGCCATATAAATAGAGGTGGGGGCCGGGGCGGCACACATGACGAGGTTCACCGTGCCGCCACAAACCCCACCGACAAACCCTAATCCGATCTGAGAAGGGGGCGCTCCAGCGACGAGAAGTTCCACCACCGCCGCCACCGAACGCCGCCGCCAGGGAGACGCCACCTTCTTCCCCGACCGTCGCTGCCCGTGCGCAGACCTCACCAACGAACCAGCGATGGCCGGCTCTTCATCCAGCGCGACGGACGGTCGGTACCCCTAACCCTATTGATCTCCCTCTCCGTGTATCACTCGAACCCGATTAGAACCCCTCTAGATCTAAACCCTAGGAGATCCTAAAGAGAGATCTATCAGTTACTAGCTCTAAGATAACTTCTCCAATGATATTAACTTTTAGCACATAGCTCATAACATGAATAGTCCCACATGACATCCTCATATAATCTTAGATTGTGTGTATGAGACTAGCTCTTGATCAAGAGCTAGCTTTTCTCTCTCTTCTATTAAAATATGAAATAATATGTTTAGAGCTAGCTCATAAATCACCATTGGACATGCCCTAAGGCTGACTGTGCTAGCTACAAGGGAATCCATGTCAGCATAGTCCTATGTGGAGGGGAGAGAAAAGGAGAGAGAGAGCCAAACCGACTCCCATGCAAGAGTCAGGCTATAGCACAGGAAAAGATGCATTATCCATGCATGTACCCATAGAACTAATTGCTATACCCATGCATGTATTAAATTATCAATACCCATGTATGTATTAAATGATTGAGAGCTCTTGTGGAGACAACTTATAGCCAGCTTATTGTATGAGTTGACTGCATCATTATCTTTTGATGACATGAAAATATATTGGAGGTAGCAGCTATCTGTACTATTAAACTTGCTCTAACTAGAATGACCTAGCTAAGAAAAGCGTGAGACAGCAACAAAGTACTCGTGTCACCGGTTAAGGCCCGTCTCAAAGAGTTTAAGTTTCTAACATTATTGATTTTTTTGTTAAAGTTATACTATAGTGACGGTTAGATTTTTTTAAATTATTTAACGAAAAAAATTAAAAAATTAAATAAAATTGTTATATCGCAAGGACAATACAAAGAAATAGTACAAGGCAAAAAAATTAAATAAGCCAAAATTAGAAATCAACGTGTTCCAAAAGGTTCCTGGCTTAAAAAAGCCAAAAACCAAAAATAAGTCAAACCGGCTGGAGCTGGCGGTTTGACTGGCCAGATGGATCAGCTTAGCTAAAAATTGGGAAATTAGAAATTCTGATCTTTGTTTGATTTGGTTTGACCTATGTCATTGCATATATTGCATGGTGTATTTATAGACTAACGTTGGTTAAGTTGCGAAGAACTTGTGTCTGAAAATGATTGCTTGTTCTATTGTTGTGTAGGTGGCTAGGAGGCAATTATGGTCAATGGCGGAGAGACCGGGACTAGGTTGGGGATAACTGAGGTTCAGAACTGTCGTGGATGTTGTGTGGGATAGTTGAGCTCAAGTAAAACACAAGATAGACAATGACCATGAAAGGTGAAGTTTGGGCAAAGACCATAATGTATTAGAAATGCACATCATGCTTTGGGGTTATGCTTTTGGGATGAAAGCTTTGAGGTAAGTGTTCCCGCTGTCATCAATTGGGCATATTGATGATTTTGTCTTGTGTAGTGCTATGTGACGGTTTGTTTATTTGTGCTGGTTGTAGGACTTCGAAGTTACATCACAGTAAAGTGGATGAGACCAGGACTAAGTGACGGATGAGACTAGGACTAAGTTAGGAAAACTTAGGTCCAAAGCAATCAAGAGATTGGGACTATGCTCAGGAGAAGTCGAGGTTCAGATGATCAAGAAGCCACCGAAAATGACCGAGACTTGCGGGGTGATTACAAGCCGAAACGATGAGGAGCTAGAACGGAAATTACTGGTGGAGGACATGATGGGCAATTACAAGATGGACCGTGACTAAGCTCAAGGAGGAGCCGAGGTCATGTACAATCAAAGAAGCCAGGTGTTGTCATGTGCGAGGAGAATCATATGGTGCACCAAGTAACTTGGATTGTTTGCAAGCGATGATGGTTCGGCGGGATCCAGATGCATAAGAGGCTTGACTGTATGTTATTGAGGCCACATGGAAGATCATGAAGTATGGATGATGTTTTGTGGCAAAGAAAGCAGGAAGCTTTGTGAAAGGCAGTAGAGGGACATTTTGGTAAATTACCCAATACCGGACAAGTAGCCATGTATGAAAACCATAGCGTTAGCCTAAGTTATTTAGATCTTATATGTGCTAAAATTGTTAAGTGGATCAAGTGTTGATTTACTAACACGTTAATAGATGTGTGTGCCTTGAGAAGCGTGCAAGTGTAAGTGTAAAATCCAGAATGGTGCTGGATTAACGGATTAGCTTATATAAGTGGACGTAACCCAACTAGACGCGCTAGTTATGGTTTCTCATATGCCTCCACTATAAAAGAATGGAGTGGGGTAGCTTAGGGTTAAGCTATCCATGCCAAATAAAGAGGAATTCTGATTCTTAGAGAGAATCATGTATGAGATATGATAGACTCTTGTGGATGAGCTTTTTGTCATCTTTAGACCTTGTGTGTGGCTAGAAAGTGACTGTAAATATTTCTCTCCAAGTATCAATAGATATCAAAATTTATCCAAATCTTTCAACTCTTTGCTCAAGTGACAAAATCTTGATTTGACTTGGTTTTTGGTATTTTTCTCTTTCCCTCTTAATCTTGTTTTGTGCCAAGGACATGTAAGTAATTATGATGTTTGTTAGAGACCATATCTCATTCATTTAGACACTTATTATTTGTAAGTTCTTCTATTTACCCAGTTTTGTCTCAAGAGATGGTGATTTTGATCTTGTGGGCATTTTAACTTGAGTTTGTATTATGATCTAACTTGCTATGACATGTAAAAAACCATCTAAGGTCATCTAGATCATCAAGAACTCACGAGCAAGAGCAGATCAAGATTTCCCTCTTTTGCCCGATTTTGATACAACATTCCTTCAAATGAAAAAATGTCAGAACTTTGGCAACAATTTTCTTGATCGTTAATTGGAATAGTTTCTTGACATCGTAGAGAAGGTGCATATCAAATTTCAAATGATTTGGAGATTCTGTTTGAGAGTTGGATTAATTTATGGTTTTAGCCCGATTTTGATGCATCGAAGATTCAAGAGCCAATAGATCCCAATTTTCTTAAGTATTTTCTTAATCTTTGGTTGTGATATGTTCTTAAGGTCAAAATCTAGTATTGATTCAAATTTCAAGTCCTTTGGAGTTGTGAATCAAAAGTATTGTTGATTTTTGGATTTGAAATAGTGGTGAAAATCTGCTCTGATGTTTGCTAGAGGTCAAACCTCTAACTAGCTGGAGGTCAGAAAGGTCAGACCACTAGGGTATGTCAAGGCACGTTTTGCTCAATTTTTTTAGACCTTTCATTATGGGTAATTTGTCTCTGATCTTCATAATTTGTCATAACTATTGAAGTGAAAAGCTTGGTTTTCTCTTTCGGAAAAGATTTGAAAAATCTTTTTATTGTGTGGCTCCTATTCGTCTTCCTTCAGTCGCTGTTCTCGGTTTTACAAATCATTAGCTATCGCCGAATAAAACACCCCTTAGTGTTACCGCTTCTACTCTGTGCTGCGCCGGCCGGCATGCGGCCATGCAGCCTATAGACGTGGTTCGGTGCGGCCGGCACCGGCGTGGAGGGAGGCATAGAATTTTTGTTAGAGGAAGGTGGTGGGCAGCGACGGCAGTAGTGGAGGCCCGCTACGTTTTGTTTTGTTTTTTTTTTTTTGAACTGAGACGCGGGCTTAGTGGTCGTCTTCTTTCGGCCCTGATTTAGATTGTGCGTTGAACGGACAGGTTTCTTGCATGGACGTGGGTTGGGCTATATTTACAAAATTCAGTGGCCTATCCATCAATCGAAGCCGATGAAGTGAGGTAGCAGGAGTCATATCTGCCTGTATTTACTTGGGCTGCGCTGGCTAGCCTACATAGGTTCTGTTCTTTTGATTTTTGGTTTCTTCAAAAATTAAAAAGCTAAACTTTGAAATAGATTCTTTAAAATGGATTTTCGAATCCAAAACTATATACGCTATCCACATCAGCGTTTTTATCATCCGCTGCCATATAAAAAATACAGATAAAAAGAACACCCTCATAGATGATGATGTGTTCCCTACTTCTTTACCTGAAGTATTTATTTATTTTTCCTCTAAAAAAAGTAGCAGTTAATTGTCTCCACTAAAAAAAACAAGTGTTTAAATATCATGTACAATTATAGGTCATTCGGTCAGCACTCCTCTTCCCGCTCTTGTGGCATGCTCCAATCACAACCCAGCGTCCAAAGCACCACCACTCAGTATTATTCGTACCTTGATAACGGCAATTTGTACCTTGATAAGAAAATTTTATAGAGAATTAGTGATTGTTCTCCTCTAAACGGTTCCAGCGCTCAAGCGCTGTGCCGGGATTGTCAATTTTTTTCTCTTTACACGCGTTTCTCGTGTCCTTTCGCTCTCAGCGATGATGATTACCCACACAATTCACAAACACACGCAATTATCATCGGGGGACTATCGTAGTTAATTATGGGGCGCATTATGAGAAGGAGCTCGATTCTTCTAGGGGTATTCTTATATAAGGTTTAAATTTTGTGTTGAATCAAGCATATTGAGAGTTTATTAGTTTAATAGGTGTTGAAGAGATATACAGCAACACAGCATTTCACTGTCAAAAACGAATGGATTTCAGAAGAGCAGATAGAAATGATTTCCAACTATAATGAAGTGTGGATGAACCAACACATCTTGTGCATGGTTTTAAATACGAAGCGTGTCGTACTATCTTAAAATGATATAACAACGTACACGAATAAGAACCATCCACGTGCGGCGCAGAGTACTTTAAGATATAGTAACATCAAATAATAAAACAATGTTAATTACACACTCATGTATCTAGCTATATTTAATTTGAGATGCAGGTAAAGCATCCAACGAGATCAGGATTCAGGAGGGACTTGTCGAAATGGTAAACTGGAAATGTTTCGATATCAGTTTCTTGTACTCATATACATATCGTTGAAGGTTACAACAAATTCACAGTGGAGAAACTAAACACCCCGGCTCACGAATGTAGAGATTGAGAAAAAAAGAATTTACATGCGCAAGATCATAAGAAAATGGTAAAATAACCTATCCAAGACGACCACTGCGAAAAACCTGATCAACCCAAGGATGCAATCATCAGACAATGCAGACAGGGGCATTAGTAGGGAGAAAATTGCTATAATGGGACTCCAAACAACGTGTTTCGCTATAATGGGACTTCTAACGTTGACATCGCTAAAATGACACCTGAAACATTGGCTTCTCGTAATACATGACATTTGGCTCTTTTAATTCCAATGTTCGGGTATTTCGAAACATTAGTCAAATGTCATGTATTACGAGAAGCCAATGTTTCGGGTGTCATTTTAGCGATGTCAACGTTAGAAGTCCTATTATAGCGAAACACGTTGTTTGGAGTCCCATTATAGCAATTTTCTCATTAGTAGGAGATGTCGATCAGGGCAATCATGGTGTACGCGGCGAGCTCTTCGGACGATCTCTGCACCCCGCGGAGGGAGGAGTGCTGGTAGCCCATCCGGGGGAGCTGCACTCTTCGCCGGCCGCTCAGGTACCCACGCATCTCGGCGGCGTAGTACGCCGCCGCCCTCCGGAGCGTGATGCAGACGCGCGGCAGGTGGCGCGCCAGCGGTAGCGCGAGGTTGAACGGCCACAGCAAGAACGAGAACTGGAACGCATGCAGGAACCCGCCCGCCACGGTGACTGCCGGCACGGCAAGAAGCACCATGTGAATCGCCATTTTTAGATCTTTCCACCACCACCAGTACGTGTGTCGTCAACCTATCCCTCTGCCACGGCGCTCCTCTTCATGGTGTTCTTGAGGTGTTAACTACTGGACTTGGCTACCAAGGACCTGACATTATCTAGGAGCATGTCAGGGATATATAGATACCTTGCTAGCTGATGCAGAGGGGCGTTTTATAATTAAACCCAATCGGCTCTATTGTATGGAGCAGCTCTATCGCTTGACAGTTTTTTACTGCTCCGTTCTTTATTACTTCATTTATTAAAATCCATACCGTCAAATTTTCTAGATTATATCATTAGATTTATTGTTATAAATATTTTTATAATATTATAATTTTATTAGTATATCTTAATATAAAATTATAAAAAGTAGTGATCAAAATTACATCTCAAAGATTATAAAAAAAACGTTAGGTAAAAAAAAAGAATGAATGAGTAATAGTTAACCTGGCCCTCTCGTGGACACTGCTACACAAATTTGGACAGCCTGCCGGCGACAATGTTGTTGCTTAGAGCAAGTATAAGGCATCTCCAATGGGTCTATAGCAGCTATCTACAAGAGAGTTCATGTCATCAACTGTCCTACGTGGAAGATATTAAATGAAGAAAGAGAACGCAGCTCTCTACAGCTCTAGAGATAGTCTATAGCGCCAAACGAGGCAGCCTCCATAAATTCTGTGTGTGCATGTAAGCATCAAATAGCTATCCTTATAGATAGTTCTTTAGAATGCTAACTTTAGTGTGTACTATATAGATGATGTGGAAGTCTTATAGTTAGTTACTAGCTATAACCATTGGAGATGCCCTATGCTGAGATGGAGGAGAGAGAAGAGAGGTGGGTTGTAAGTTTACAGCCAGCTCAAGCACAAGAACCAAGAAACTTTATGAGAGAAAGGGGTGGGTCATACAACCTTCAGCTGGCTGTAAACTACTATATGAATGAGCTGATAAGTGGGCTATAAGTGTATATATAGCTAGCTGAAGGCTGTATTTATTAGCCTTACTCTTAGCGTTTGGGTATGTGGCGCAGCGGAATTAGGGCGTCCGCAATGGTAATAGCTAGTACTAGCTATATAGTCAGCTGACGTGGAGGTGAGAGACAAAAGCAAAGACTATTTTATACTGTTGGACCAACATGCTCCTCTCTCATGTTCTTGGACTACGTGAAATAGATCAGCTATTTGCTCGTCGCTAGTGACTACTCTCTCTCCTACTTTTTCCTTGCCACATCAGATCTAGCTAACTAAATAGCCAGCTGTTGGAGACGCCCTTAGTGCGACGCCGTTGGTGTCGGGGAGATTCTTGCGATGGGCCGGCCAACGGCACGTCGACTATGCCAACGGCAGATCTCGACAATCCCTCTGTGTGGGGGTGAGGGGTCTACTTAATTATGTAGGGTAAGAGTAAAGACACTGCCTGATGGCAGCCGTATGCACGTCTTAAGACTCATAACCCATCTGTTCCAAGTAACTTCAGATGTACTACTACTAGTACTCCATATGACTTGTATTAGTAGGCAAGGCAGTTCTTTCTAGTGATTCCAGCTAGCGAGAAATCGTTAAAAAGATTCTTTATATAAAGACTACAGATCATACTAATCTGTCATTTGTGCGACTGACTGAATCGAGCATTTTCTGAACGAATGCAATTACATGCCGAAAGTCGGATAAACTCACGGTGCAGTGATGAAAAATTAGTGCATTGTATTTCCATCTAACTCCCTCTAATCACAAAAAATGCTTTTTTAACATATACAGCCAAATTTTCTAAACTTTACATATCGATATCTTTTTTATTTTTAGATTAAACACGTGAAAAGAACTTATATAAAATATAATTTTATTAGGTTTTTTATTATAATATAAATTAGTGGTTAAAGTTATATTTTAAAAACTTATTTAAAACATATGTTTTTTTACAAGAGAGAGTACGGACTACTACGTGTGAATTGATTCTGAAACCCCGCTTCACCGACTGAAACTGAACCATAAAAAGATTCGAACTGTACCCTTGGAAGAACTAAAAGCAGAATGATTAGCTTGCCCATATAGTGGTGATCATTTGGGTTTTTTTTTTGTTTTTTATGGCTAAAAAGCACTGTAACTAGTTGAAAAAATACTATAGCTGATAAAGACTTATTTAGCATAATTAAATTGTCAACAGTACTGACACGTTGGCATCTACCGGGCCCAATTAGCAATTGAGCCTCTGACGTGTTAGGCTAGCAAATGCATGCACCATTGCACTAATAATCACGTAGCTGTCAGCCACCGGGCAAGCTCTGAAAGAAAGTAACAAACGAATTATGGTCCGCTATATAGGGTGTATTCTTTTATTTCGTAGTTTATAATTTTTAGTTTATAATTTTTAAATTCTGGTTATTCTTAAGAGATATCTACTATAATTAATTTATATATTTTACCTTAAAAAGACATGCTATTTAAAAACTAATTACTATAGTAAAAATAAAAAGCCAAAGCAGAAAGCCCTATTGAACTGACCCATAGTACCCTTTTCATTTTTGCAAATGGAACAACATTTTTTCAGTAACGGATAAGGTGTTTGATCGGATGTTGGATTATATTATTTGGCTAGTACTACACGCTGCATGTTGTCCCATTTTCTTCACAGATATAACTGGTTAAGTGGTTGAGTGACACGATATTCTAGGTTGAAATTCCACAAGATGAGGATGAGTCAAGCAGCAGGTGCAGGCTCAGGATCGAGTTGCTCAGATATTTCCACAACATTGTAGCCCCACCGAGCGGTTGTTGGGCGAAACATCAACGAATTAAGAAGTCAGCAAGCACAAACTTCGCTTTCCTTAGCCACATGGTCGTTTCCCTACATTTTTTTTGTCCCTTCAAGATACATGCGTTGGCCTTTCTCGGTTCGAGGGGCTGCTCTCTTGTTTCGAGTTGGCCTTTCGTCAGAACCTTGGCTGGGTCTTCTGTCCATGTCTGTTGAGTGTGTGATTTTACAATGGATGAAACTTCAGGTTTTTCATTTGTGGCGTGCAAGGATATATATGTTCCTCAATCATGCAAAGATAGTTACCTACGATAGGATCTACGGAGCAGAACTATAGATGCAAGTACGGCCAAGAAAGATGGAAACTGGAGAACAGTAGCCTATTGTTGTTATCGTTGATGATTACTTAAGCGCAAAGTTATATCGCGAACTGCTCCCTCTGTTTGTGCCGCGAAACCTGTAACTGAAAGGAACGCGAGGCTACGTGTTCTGCTGTTACTTGTGGTGTTATCGCCTTCATGCTTCTGTCTAACCACAGTAAAACCATGCAGGAATGCTGGCTTAGAAGTTAGATAGAATGGTTGGCAATGGCAACACTCATGCCATTGCCATGGGCCCATGGCGATATGGCATACCATACAAGCAAGCAGAAAAGAACAATGCTACTCCATAGTGCTGGACTCCACGATACTGTACTTATGGAAAAGGGCAATAATTATGCAGTAAGAGTGTTGGACTCCGCAAGGCTTTCACGTATGAGATAGGACATGCCGATCGGTCTGTCCGTGATGTGTCATGTTTCTGTTCTTTTTTTTTATCCTGAGAGGAATCATGTTTCTGTTCTAAGTTGTACTGCATCTGCATATCTGTGACATCCTGACCATGATGGTCTATATGTATATGTACATATGAGGGTGTACGTTAGTTCCACCTTTCTAGTTTAGCTTGAGAAACACTTATATATAAGTTTAGGAGTTCCAATAATAGCCCCCCAGTTAACCGTTTTGCGCGAAGCGAGGACGAAAGTGCAAGTGAATTGCTACGTGTGCGTGGCCTATCTAGAATGGGGTTAGACCTAAGCCGGTTTGGATCCTAGGGCGTTACAAATGGTATCAGAGCCGACTCTCGCGGTTACATGGGCGCGTGCGGGTCAGGGGCGCAGGCATATGACGCATGGCGCGTGTGTGCCCGGAGTGGACACACGGTATGGCATATGTGCTGGCACTGAACGCACGGACATGTGCCAAGAGGGAAGATTCTTATCATTTGTCTCAGTGTGGGTATGTTGGTCCGACGAGGATGTCGGGTCCTTTAAGGGGGGTGTATGTGACACCTTGACTCATGATGGCCCATATGTGTATGTGCACATGAGGGCGTGGGTTAGTTCCACCTTTTTAGCTTAGCTTGAGAAGCACTTACATATAAGCTTGAGAGTTCCAATTGTAGCACCCCGGTTAACCGTTTTGCGCGAAACGAGGACGAAAGTGCAAGCTGATTACTACATATGTGTAATCTATCCAGAATAAAATTAAGCCTAAACCGATTTGGACTCTAGGGCATTACAATATCAGCATATACGCTACTCGAACCGAGCAGTAAGGTTTCTACACCGAGCGAGGTGATTACTCTCGGGCCAATTTGCCGTCAGGACCCGTGTAGCCTACTGGGCCAACCAGCAGGGACCAATGATGAAAGAAGCGACCAGCCTGTACACTATGAAAGTACTTTTCAATACGAATATACATATATAATTTTTATATATACGATCTAATTGTTTAACAGATAATGATAGCTACGATTTTAAAAGTTTAGTTGTATGTATCCCAAATGATATATTTTTTGAACGAGAGGGAGTACTGCTCAGCACATTCGATAGACTTCATGTTCTTTTTAACTTTCCAGCGACTTTTGACTTTTTCTTCTCTTTAGTAATTATTATTTATTAAATTAATAAGATATAAATAAAAGGCATAAACCTCAACCCAAAAACCAGGCTTGGTTAGTAAAGATTAAAATTCTGCATAATTTCAAAGCTGTAGCGATTGTGACAGAAACTGGCCCAGTGTTAGCCCAACCCTTTCATCTGCTCAATAACACAATAAAATTAAAACTTCCAATCCAGTACCATTCACAGCATCGAAATTCCCACTATGGAGATGAGATTCCTGACGAAATTCACTTGTATTTACAAAATCACAGTTACAACTTACAACCAACGCAAGCACCCAAAGCAGAGCAAGGATCTCACTTGCACGCCTGCGGCTCAGGTCAGCTCAGTAGGAGATGGTGAGCAGCGCCTGGCGGAGGAGCTCGTCGGCGTCTCCGCTGACGCCGCCCCCGCCCCCGCGGCGGCTTTGGCTCCAGACGGTGCCGCCGCGTGCGTAGGCGCGGCGCAGCCAGGCGACGTGGGAGGTGAGCGCGCCGTGGAAGACGGCGCAGGCCTCGGGTAGGTGGCGCGCGAGCGGCAGCCAGAGGTTGAGCGGCCACAGCAGCGGCGCCGAGAGGTGGAACACCTGCACGAACCCCCTCACCGCCGCGATCGCCACCAGGTGGAACCCCATTCGCGCTTCAAATCAACTCCGCCGCACAAGCTTCCTTGCTCTGTTGCTCACAACAGCACACACTATCCCCGCCTGGGCGTCTCATCTCCATCTATAAATGTTGGGTTCGCCCTTGCGCAGCTAACGGGACGGTGACGTCGCTGCGTCGCTGATGTGATTTTTGCCGGTGGCGGAGGGGGTTGCGGCCTTCCCCAGTTGCGAGCGCGAATGGCCTTTACAGCTTTACTGGTCCTGTTATATCCGTTTTTCCTGTCAAACAAACGGTACGAGTACGACTTCTTTCAAAACGGTTTATCAAAATTAAGGATAAAAACAGCTTGAATATTTTTCAATCTATCTGGACAATTTTTGAATACGAATTCTGTCAGCTCAAATATTTATCAGATAGTATGGAATCAAAAATGAATACATATTTTCTATATTAGATACAAATACGGATTCGATAGCTCACTATCTATCAAATACAGATCTAGATATTCAGGGACCAGATATATATAGCCTACACCCTCTATTTCAACACAGTCTATTTTATGATACTTTCGTAGCCCATCATATATTAACATATACATCTATACATAAAGTTAGAGAAGGAATCTTAGCCTATACGAAGAATTCATTAAAGTTCTTCGCAAATGTTTAGATCAAATAAACTAATTATTTTTTTTTCATTTTGGGTTTTTATGTTCTGAAAGAATATTCATGACTGTATTCGATTTGTATTCACTCCATATTTGTATTCAATATTATTAGTATCTGAGATATCTATATTCATATCTGTATCTAAAAAATTGAAAACAAATATGGTATAGCTATTGTCTATCTGTATTTAATCTATTTTCATCTCTATTTAGAATAATATCGTATTATTAGTATCCGAGATATCTGTTTTCATATATGCATCTAGAAAAAAATTGAAAACAAATATGGTATAGCTATTGTCTATCTGTATTTAATCTATTCTTAACTCTATTTAAAATAATCTTCTCAACTTATTAATATTTAGTTCAGTCACAAAAATAATCGCACTGGGCTTAAGATGAGACAGGTTGTGCACTTGTGCTGGTACCGGGTGGGCCTTCGAGGCGACTCGCACATTTCTCCCGCCACAGTACTAGTGCTACTTGAATAGTAAAAGTAAGAAAAAGCACATCCAAATCAACCTGGTTTTCACGGCACGAACGCTTCAAGTGGGGACTTCACTTCACACTCACAGTGAACCACGAATTCCAGTGTGGGACGCATGTAGCTAACTAGGGGGGCGCTCAGTTGGATTTTTTTGTGGTTTATAACCTTTTTATTATAGTTAATTTATTTTGTATTATAACTATAGTGTATTAGTGTTTTCTTATATAATTAAATTTAAAATTTTAAAATACAGATTAGACAATCATGAATAATACAAATGGATACACAAAAAACAAAAAAGCTCAAAAAATCAAATTAAAAAGTTAAAAGTCAGAAACATAAATCAGCTTATATAAACTGAAATCAGCGTAGCCCCGATGTACCATGCGCCATTTTCTCGAATGCAGCTTTTCTGTTCTCCTTTCTCTATTTCTGTTCTTGTTCTCTCACACGTGTCAGCGGACTATTCGTTCTGCTTTATTTTTTATGGGCCTATAATAGTATTCATCTATCTTAAACCGCTACTACGTGTGGGAGAACACATGAAAGAGGAAAGGGAATCTGTATTCCATCCCCCCCCCCCCCCCCCCATTCGAGGCGTGTAAGAAACTATCAGGCTGACGGTTGCTGGAGTACCTGTGATGGACACGGGACGGGAGCATCGCATTCTAGACTCTAGCACCACTGTCCACTGGCAAACACGCCACGCCGGCCAACATCCCTCCCTACACGTGACAACGTGGGTAGCACCACCGTCCCCTGCAGCCAGAAGATGAAAATAAAGAACCCGTACGTTTGGAGGGGTCCGTCAACGTGTATGGGCCCCGTTGCTTGGGCTAGCCGACACCGCGCCTTTGCTAACACGCCATGCTCCACGGGCTTCAGTTGGGCCGCGGCCTAGGCGGCTAAGATTGATTTCAGATTCATAGGCCTCGACTACTCCATACCCTAGTCTCGATCAGTCCGAAAGGTATAGCCCAACGTACCTGTGTCCGCACCATTATTGCTGCAGAGTGCAGACAATTGCCATGTAACCATGTGACATGGACAACGCTAAATGGAGCAACCACATGGTGCACAGAACACACTTTCACGAGGACCTTGCAACTAGAATATCTAAAATCCTTCGAAATGAACTACAAGGCCATCTTATGACGAGCTTGGTAAACAAAATAACAAAGATTAGGAACATATTTGGTTTGTGGCTAAATATTGTCGTACTTTGCCATATTTCGAGTTAGACAAATTTGATAAAGTTAGATGTCTATTTGGTTCGTAGCCTAATATTGTTATACACTCTTAGTTACGTAAGTTTAATAAAGTTAGGTGTCTATTTGATTTGTAGCTATACCAGTGAGAAGATTCCTTTTCTGTCA
Organism: Dendrocalamus latiflorus; assembly: GCA_017311315.1. NCBI lineage: Eukaryota > Viridiplantae > Streptophyta > Magnoliopsida > Poales > Poaceae > Dendrocalamus > Dendrocalamus latiflorus. Next base: position 3,586,827 of record CM029655.1, on the reverse strand, counting down.
CTTAGGTTCCCCGCGTTGTGACTCAAAAAAAAGTATGACAAAATTCGTTTTGGCTAGCCAATATATGGCGTCGATTTTGATGATCTAACCTTAAATGGATAAACTCTGGCAACATTAGTATACTAACTGCATAAGCGCGGCGCACGCCGCGCTAGCTACCGTGCGGACCAAAGTAAAAGAGGCAATAATTCGCAGGGAGTTTCATAAAAAAATCAAGGACAAATGCGTAATTTTGAAAAAATCAAAGGGTTTTTTTGCAAAAAATTGAGGACTTATAAGGACTTGTACGTAAGTAAATAAGGACCTATACGTAATTTTGAAAACCCGCGGGGCGCCATCCAAAAATTTTTTTAAAGAAAAAACTTGCAGGGACCTTTTCGCGAGAAAAAAAAAGACCTTTACGTAATTTTCAGAAAGTATGAGGAAAGTGCCTCAGCCGGCTGTACGCAAATTCTCTTGCCACGCGCCGGCCGGCCGAGCGCAGTGGGCGACGTGGCGTGGCTCGCTGGCCAGGAAGTCCCCCGCTAATATGGCTGTTATGATTAGCAAAAAATATGGCAAACTCTGGCAACACTAGTATATGAACCAAACATGCCTTAGATCTCATTGTCCTTGCGGCCTGTTTGGCAAATATTGGGAAGCGGAATGGGATTTTAGGGTAGGGAGTTTGCGGTGGGATGAGGCATGGGAGTTTGACTTTTAGTCTTAATCATCTGTTTAGCATGAGAGATGAGACATTGCGAGGAATTACTTTATAGCTTCTGAGATATCTTAATTTATGATAAAGGCTTAGATCTATTGCTCAACAATTCTCTTCTAATTGTTGTTTTTGATAAAGGGCATTTCAGTAATTTCTCAATTGAGGAAAATATGAAATGAAAAGGAAAAAAAGAGAAGGGAACCCACCTGTTGGTGGGCCAAACCGAGGAGATAAGGGGAAGAGCAAGTCCCCTCCCGAGCGATGCTTCACTCGATCGGATCGGGTCTTCGGAAGGCGGCGGCGGCTTCGGCGAGATAAGACGGTGTAGGAAGTGCTTGCGGCCCGAAAGCTTCGGCTCCGGCCGTTGGTGGCCACCGCGTTGAGCTCTTCTCCCTCCTCCTCCTTTTGGCTATATAAGGAGGGCCGCCTCACCTCGAGAGCACGACAAGAAAAATCCAAGTGAGGACTTGAAATCTCCCTCTTTTCTTCCCGATTTGGCTTCGGAGCTTGGTCCCTGGGGCTTCTTCTCCGCTGCATAACCACTGAACTCGGCGGTGATCTGTGGTCCCTAGTGCTTGGCGGCGAGGCGTACTGGGCCGGTGCTTCTCGATGTTCTTGTACGGCATCTCCTTCACCTTGGCTTTGCTGGTTTTGGTGCATCCCGTACGGTGAAGGGGCATTGTATCTCCAACCACCAGGCCCTCTCTCTGTAGCACAGTGAATTATCGAGAAGGCCAAGATTAAATCTTAAGCAACTCTACTTCGAAGAGCAAAATTTCAATTAAAATTGACCTTTAGGCTGTTATAATTGACTCTCTGTTCATCAGAATGCTTTACATGTTCATTTCGGTAGTGATCTTGTTACATGCATTGAATATATACTCTTGTATAAATAACATGGTAGAATTACATATTTATATATAATTTCTGTCATTTATATATTATTGAAAATGTGCTTTAATTATGATTTATTATGTTAGAATTAAATCTAAAAACGTACTTATACCGTATTATTTGCAACACTACTTTCCACCCTCACCCTATTTTTAAAATGGTGTCTTAACTCCCAGTCTTCATCTCATCTTAAATTCCCGTACCCACCAACCAAACAATAAAGATTTCATAGCCCCACCCCTTCCACCAATTCCTTCCCACCAAACAAGCGGTTGCTCCTTGCTGCGCGGAGTCCTTGATAAAAGTAGAAAAGTATCACAGTAGTGGGTGGTAATGTAGAACCAGATCTTATTCTTAACACACTGCAGTACTTTGGTCTTCCACTTGACTAGTATAAAGACTAATAAATCTCCGCATGACAGATTGATGCTAAAAATGGTAGTAGCACTAGCAATAGACCATAACATGTTGACACTACAAAAAATCCTAAATTATATTACAGCATTCGTAGCTCGAAGCAATACTAGTCAGAGAGATCATGACCACGCAGCCATTCTCCTACACTAGACGCACTTTTGCTGCTTTTCTGAGCAGAGCAAACTGCATGTAACGTCGATTGGTCACTTCGGATAATCCAGTGGACACGAATACATCCATAACATGACTAGGAGTTGCTAGTAAGATCACTGTCATTGTCACCAGTTGTATGTGCTTCCTTCACTTCCTGAATCATCTTGAGGACTTGCCAGGCAGTTGGCCGACTCTCTGGCGAGGACCGAACGCAAGTAGATGCTATGTCAACAATCGTCGAAAGGTGCTCACTGTCCACTCCTCCATCTTCCCTTGCCGACTGGACATAGGTCTGAAGATTAGTTGCGACCAAGACTGAGTGCTGAAGCGGTGGCTTCCCGCTAAGAAGCTCAAGGAGGAGAACACCAAAAGCATAGATGTCTGATTTTGGAGTTAGCCTTCTATTGGACTTCGTATTTTCAGGTGCTCTATAAGCAGCGTCGTCTTTGACTTCTGATGATTCCAAAAGGAATGACAAGCAATTGTCAGTAAGGCAGGCCTCGAAGTCTGAACCAAGCACGACATTGGAGGACTTGATGTTTCCGTGAACAAGCCGAGATGCTTGATGAATGTAAGCAAGGCCCTGTGCAACATCTTCAGCTATCTTCAGGCATGAAGTCCAGTGGAGTGGTTTTGCCCGAGATGACCTTGAACCTGCAATCGATATAAGTTGCAGAGCTAATAAGCACAATAGTGAAAACATGTAGTTCTACTAATTACGGTCTTACTATCCTACAAATGTATAGAAACAAATGTTGATATCTTGATATATACTCACTTGTGAAGAGTTTTTTATTTTGAAGAAATTTGTGAAGAGTTTTGTTTAACTTGCTTACAAAAATATTTCAGCTGAAGCATAGAATAGATAGCATGTTACATTAGGGAATGAACGTTCAATACCAAATCAACCAACATATCAAATGAATAAACCTGCTATCACTACATCTTACAGCTACACATTCCAAACACTCGCACCAATATCATTTGACAACTCAACTTGTAAAATTATACTATTGTCACACAAGAAGCTACAAGATAAACTTGCTAAATGCAGATGCAATATTTGGGGAGCTAATCCCAATTTCCAGTGCTACAAAAAAGGGGGTAAAAGGAAAACAGAAAACAAGATGTACTACTGTTCCCAACAACCAGCCCACTGTGGAGGACCAAATTATGTATTTCTGTGCACACCAAATTCAATTACACTTCTGCCATTTCAAAATATTATTGCATAATTTATCATCCCAAAACCCATTTAACAAACAATTGTAACCATTATGCTCTTCATGGCGATTACATGTTCAAAAATCAAACTGGTAAAACATCATGTAAGCAGCTACCATTTGCTATTTGGTCATGTCATGTGAAGGTTTTGCTCCAATTTTCAGTTTGAGGTGAAGGATTTAAGTGCAAAGAGTTTTGTTTTCAGTTTGTCCAGTTATCACAGCTCGATACGAGGGGTCTCCTACAATTTATGTTTTATTGACAGTACAAGAGTTCTTTTCACCCGGACAATTTTACTGGAGTAATTTCAACCATGTCATGGAATTCAGTTACCTTTCAAACCGGCTATTTGATGTATGTGATGGCCAGACGTGCAAGTTGCTGTTTCGAGCATTGTTTGCCGAGTTTTGTGTTCCAGGTGGAGTATGTCATCTATCCAGCACCACATACGATATTTTGACTTATGTCGTTTAACGATTGAGCATTTGTTTCAGGAGATCAGTTGTACAGACTCAGACTTTGTTAGGGTTATGAATTATTGAAGACCAAGATTTGTTCTATTGCTTTGTTGATAACTGTGTATTTGGATCTGCCAATGGTTTGCTCAATTTTGCTTCGCGATAAGCGTTTGGATAAGACTATTTCGGTCTTTCTTGTTGAGATTAGTCCAATAAACTTTCAAGACATGAGGTCTGTTGAAGAAAACTTACTTTGAGGAGATTTTCATATTTCAGCTATAGGAGTGAATTTGTCTTAAGATGGAGATTGTTAAAGTGTGATCTGAATTTTTCATCGTGTCCTTACCGGACATTGACAGTGCGCCAGATGTGACGCTGAGTGGTGCATGCGTCAAGCCATGTCAGACGTGACAACGACAGGCGTATCTGACTCTGATTTGATTTCATTCTCCTTTAGGGACTTTTATTTATTAGCCTATATATGTACTGCTGTAGTTGTACGGTTTAGACACACCGAAGTTCCCCCTACTTGTAATTCTCCTTATATAGTGAATTTCGCCTTCGTGCATCCGTGGTTTTTCCCACAAGGGTTTTCCACGTTAAAATTTATGTCTCTCGTTCTTTTGATCTTCTATATTTGCTGTGCGTTTTATAACAACATATACTATGGGGTCTGCTCCAGACACTTGATGAGGCTCCATTGATGTTCAACACCACACAACCTGGTGCTAGATCGTTGATCATTTATGTACGGCTGTTTGATTTGTTTAATGGGTTCATAAATAAAAGAGTCCAAGGAATCATCAACCCAACAAAGCACAAAGCATTGACTACATAGGTCCACTGGAGGCACCTTCATTCTGCTCCAGATTTTCACGTGGCCACTCTTCTGAATTTCAATTCGTTCACATGATAGGATGAAGAATGTCTAGTTCGAAAAGTTCATGTTAGCCTATCCTCTACTCATAATCCATTGGAGTAGTAGATATAAGTATAACGGCAACAACCAGGACTGTTCCTAGCACTAATTAAGTAGCCCAGACCAATGTAACTATCAGCTAAAAAGATACTAAGAAATTAACCATGAGATCCTAAGGGAACAACAAGGCAAGCACACGAGCGTACCGTGGATGAGAGTGTGGAGGCTGCCATTGGGCTGGTGGTCATACACCAGCAGCCGCTCCTCCTTAGCCTGGAAGAATGCCCGCAGTGGCACGAGGTTCGGATGCCGCAGCCGCCCAACCACATCCATGTTCTGCTCAAACGTCTCTGCCTCCAGCGCCGCCGGGCCAATCTTGGCTGCGTCCAGCCTCTTCACAATGACCATGAGCCGGCCGTCGAGCACCGCCTTATACGTCGTCCCCACGCTCCCACGGCCGAGCACCTCTGCCGACGCGCGCATCAGCTGCTCGAGGCTGTAGCTCGAGGCCTCACCGGCGCAGAACGTTAGGAAGCCGCTCCGCTCCAGCCGGCACGCCTTCTCCTCCGGCATCATTATCGCCGCGGTCTCCTCATCCGGCACGCATTCCACATAGCCAATGTCATTGTTATCCCTGCTCACTTCCGACGCGGCTGCGCTCTTCGCCGTGCTTGGGTACGCCGCCGAGCTCGGACGCCTCCGTTTTTTGCTCCTCTTCATTGCAATCATGGCGCAAACAAGAAGCACGGCGAGGAATGCTCCGGCGGCAACCGCGACAGCCATTGTGGTCTTCCTCCTCACTTTCTTCGCGCGTGGCGCGGATGAGTCCGGCAAGCTGAAGCTCTCGCGTTGCGGGCCGTCGCCAGTCGCTGCGGCGCTCTGCACCGGTGGAGCGGCGGTGCCGTTGTTGCCAGTGCCGTGGAAGAAGAGGAGGTGGGACCCGTTGCACTCGCGGCGGACGACCTCGCCGCAGAGCCCTGGATTTCCCGCGAACGCGGCGGCGCCCATCTGCGCCATGGGGGCGGTGACCGGCACGGGCCCGGAGAAGTTGTTGTACGACACGTTCAACAACTTGAGCGACAACTGGTTCCACGCCGGGACAGAGCCATTGAAGTGGTTGACGTCGAGCCGCAGGAACGTGAGGTGGGGGAACGCCGCCTCAATGCCGGGCGGGAGCGCGCCAGAGAGCCTGTTCCCGGAGAGGTCGATGGAGCGGAGCCGGTGGAGCGACGCGAGCGACGCGGGGAATGGCCCGGAGAAGCGGTTGCCGGAGAGGAAGAGCGCCTTGAGGTTAGCGAGCTGGGAGAGGTCGGGGATGGGGCCGTGGAGCGCGTTGGTTTTGAGGCTGAGCACGCGGAGCTCGGTGAGGTGGGAGAGCGTGGCAGGCGGGAACGTCCCGTTGAGTCCGGCCGACTCGAGGACGAGGCGGGTGATCTGGCCCGCGGCGCCGCAGGAGACGGCCGGGTGGGAGCAGGGGGAGGAAGGCAGGGGGGACCGCAGGTGGGCGGACGGGTCGGCCTTGGCAAGGAAGGCGGCGAGGATCGCCCCGGGGGTCGGCGGACTCGAGGCTAGCGTGGCTGGCGAAGGCACGGCTCGGACCGGCGCGGGCAGCGTGGGCTGAGATTGCGATACGCCCGCGCCTCCTCGCGTGGCGGACGGGGGTACCGGCGTGGGGAGCGTAGGCAGAGAGTGCGATGCGGCGCCGGCGGCGAAGGCGGTGGAGATGGTGGCGAGCAGGAGGAGGAGGTGGAGCGGCATTTTGGGCTGTTTGCTTGGGGTTTTCGGCAGTCGGGAAGGTGGTGGACTTCAGTGGAGTGGTGTGTGGGCGTGTGTGGCTGCGCGGTGGAGTGGAGTACTGGAGTGCCGGAGTTGCGGCCGGGGGAAGCAAATCCTCTGCCGGGGCAGGTGGGAAGGCACAGTGGTGCCGTTGCTACATCCTCTCCGTTGCTTTCCTTTGTGAGTGGTTAGGATTTCTCTGCCTTGTACGATAGTTCGAATGCCAGGCCAAACCGCACAAATCTAAACCCAAGTTCGCTCGCCCAGGTGCGCGAAGCAAGATTTGCGACTCCATCCTCCATTCACTTGCCCTACCACCTCTCTCTCTCTCTCTCTCTCTCTCTCTCTCTCTCTCTCTCTCTCTCTCCCCCCCCAACACCGGCGCCACAACCCACAATGCCAGATTCACTGGCGACGGCGACGAATCTCACTGGTGGTAGCTGCAAATTGTACCCCCAAGCTCACCCTGGTTTGCTTCATGCTGTTGTCCTCACCAATTTGGTCCCTTGCGGACGTGCACGAGCGGCAAGAGCATGTGGTTGCGAGTTTGTAGGACCACAATGATAATAGTGGAGGACCAGTAGTATCCAACAAATTTTCCTCTGATTTTTTGCAAATTCTTCACCCCTAGTACCTACATAGTCATGAAGATCAGAATTAAAACCAATAACAAAGCACCAACCTCAAAAACCAAAAAGAGTAAGTTTTCAGCATCTCACCAATCTGATCGTCACAAAGGGTGCGGTCTGACCGGTGACCGATGTGACTGGCTTGATCACGGCGGTCTGACCAGTGGCCAATATGACGGACTTAGGAGTGGTCTAGCTACTCCTCTATTTCCAGAACATAAAATCAACCCGAGCTAAAACCAAGAATGATGCAACTCTCAAAGTCCTTAACCAACATAGACGAAACTTTACACACACCTTACTTAAGGTCTTTGTATGACCGATATGGTAACAAATGAGGTGAATGATAGCTTCAAATTTTCTCCCAAGTATCTGTCGATCTTCACTTCAATAGCTATGAGAAATTATGAAAATTAGAGGTCAATCATCACACAAAAAAGTCCTAACAGCCGCTACGGTATTATTTCAGGTAAAAGCCAAAGCTACAACACTTAGGAACAGAGATAGGCTAAAGCTTCAAAAGATGTTGGATCATGTAGGTGTTCCCATGCTCTAATGCTGGCACCCAAAAACACACCATTGTTGTCTGGTCATATAACCCCAACCCTATTTTATTGAGGACTGAGCGTTAGCTCAGTTGGCTTGCTTTGTAGGTGAGCGAGCAGTCGGCTTGGGCTTAATCCCGGATAGTTTCATTATCTAAAGGATATTATTTTCTATAAATAGTACCTTCTTGATAGGTACACATACGTGCATGTTCAGTGATATTATACATGCCCACACCCCCGAGGCTATGTGTGCGTGGTGTGTACGTGGATTGTATGCGTCCACCTTGTACCTCTAAAAAAACACGAACTTTGTTGCCTGAGCGAGATAATACAGCATCCACATTATTGTAACATGTTCACCCGGCAGTGCTCGCCATTTTGGTTTTACGTGCATCTTACTTTTTCTCAATTTGTGATTTCATGGTAAACTTCTCCACGAAATCAAGTTCAGGCAAGGAAGCTCTAAATAAAACCGAAAGTGGATAGAGGGCTCCGAAATACCTCTTCAGTCTTCACGTAGAGCTTTCCTCCTTGCTGACCAGGAGTGGACGTAGGGACCGGGCTAGAGGAGGTATAGCCTCGGTCCTGCCCCCATTAACTTTAATGGGCCACCACTGTTCGCCAGGCCCAATAGCGTGGGCTCCCCCTCCTGTAGCCCCCTGGCAGTGGCCTACGCATTCACACCCCCGACCCCTGTGTGCCTCCTCCCTCCAGCTCAGCAGCTCCCTACCCTCGACTGATTCCACCGCCACTAGCCGCCGCATCTAGCCGGTGCTGCCGGATCTCTGGCCCCGCCCTCTGGCAACGCCCTCCTCGGCTCCGCCGGTGCTTCCCGGCTCATGGCCCCTCCGCCCTCCGGCTCCGGTGCTCTGCCCTCTGACCTTGGTCCTGCGCTCCTCCGGCCTCCGGGCTCCACCCTCTGCGGTTCGCCAGCTCTGCGCCTCTGCCCTCCGCGCCGCGGCTCCACCAATCTGCCCCCTTGGATCCCAGGCTCCTGGCCACCGGCCACACCGGCACCGCCACTACCACGGGCCACCGGCTGACCGGTCTCCGCCTGCGGCCGTCCGCTCTCCGGCCACCGTTTGCTGGTATTATTCCTTGATTTCATTCTGCCTTCGCACCATAGATGAAAAAGAAGTGCAATCAAGAACTTGAGTTTCTGGGGATATAAAGCCTATAATTTTGGACTGCAAACTTCACCTTGCTAACGGTACTACTACAAGTCTATAGCTGCTTAAAACACCTAATTTTTCTTATGGTGCTAGCGACTGAACAGAGTGAGCACTTGAAAATGACATTAACTTTTCTTGTTGGAGAACGGTCCTCACAAGCCTGGGCAATAAACTCTAATACTAATATACGTTGATAAGGACTCAGACTGGCTCTTGTCCTCGCCATTGAACCTACTAATGTTTATAATGATGCTGTGAAAATCAATCTACCTTTTATGATTTATGTCATGCGTTCTAGCTAATGCATTGTTTACATTGAGAAGACATCCTACAATCCGTGTAAAATTACATAGCCAGTCTAGAGTCTATGGATATTGAATTCAGGATTCAATTCAATCTTTCTGTTTGACGGTGCCTTGCTGAAAGTTTCGCTTTTCCAGAAAGGCAACCCCAGATTACTAATTGCCTGCCCTGGTATGCGTGATTAAGAAATCACAATGCATAACACTTAATATGAGGAATTCCGCAAACATCAGTTAGACCTTATTGCTTCATTTCTAGGCCCGCGCTATTGCCGACCAAATAGCCCAACATGAGATCAGTAGCTTCGTCATGTCCATCTCTGCCAAAGTTTCTGCCATGAAGAAAAGCCAATCACGAGGGTTCCTGATGTTAATAACAGAGATCAATTCTGCAAGATTCTCATCTAGAAGCGCCCATACACATTTAGGCATAGTCAGGGGCGGATCTGGGCCTCGGGCTAGGTAGGCTATAGCCCGAGGCCCAGCAAAATTAGTAGTGTAAAAATTTTTTATATGAGATGAAAATTTTTAGTGTTAAGTAGCCCAGCCCGAGGCTTTGTAGCCCAGCCCGAGACGACGGCCCATCCCGAGACGACGGTCCACAGCTCGCTCGCGTTATGAGGCTTGAAGCCCAGTCGGAGTCGGCCAGTCCAAAATACCCAGAGCGGCCGGCTTCATTCCCAGTCTCCCATCGTCTCATGCCCACGCGGCGATCGAATCAGCAACCCTAGCCTTTGCTTCTCCCTCGACAGATCCACGCCGCGCCGCCAGTGTCCTGCCGGGTGGCAGCGCCTCCGGGCTCCGGCCTCCCTCGACGGATCCACGCCGCCAGTGGCCAGCCGGGTGGCAGCGCCTCCGGGCTCCGGCCTCCCTCGTTGGATCCACGCCGCCAGTGGCCAGCTGGGTGGCAGCGCCTCCGGGCTCCGGCCTCCCTCGACGGATCCACGCCCACGCGGCGGCGGCGCGGCCACACCTCCAAGAGTCTAGCGGGCAGCAGGCACCCGGCAGCAGCCAATGCTGGCGCCGACGCCTCCAGCCAGCGCTGGCTCCCGACCTCCACTCCAAGGCCTGCCCTGCCGCCTGGCCCCCCCTCGGCGCCTCCCTCCCACACTGACGCTCCTGCGCTGGCGAGCGAGATGACGAGCTTGGTTCGTTCCCCAATCCCAATCGATTTGATTCATGGTTGACCACTTCACTAGTTCACTTGGTTTGTTCCCCAATCAACCAATCCCCATTCTCTAATCCCTTTTGCTCCATTTCAATATGGTATTATGCTGTGTGATGAAATTAACCAAATGAATGAATGATGAATCATGTGGATTGGGGAAATAAGGTTGTCTGGTTGTGACTTTGTGAGATGAGAGTACAGATAGACTGATCACTAATGTTGTGCTGTCAATTCATTGTTGTATGAAGTGAATTGATCATTGATGATTTGATCAATCTGATCGATTCCTATATATGAATCAGCTGACACCAGACCACAGCGTCGCTGATGTTCTACATAGGAAAGCACTCAGGTTATGAACAGTTTGTAATGTTTTGTCACTGCTTTGTTTTGAACTCAGACCAAGTGGCATCCAAAGTTGTACAGTATCAAATAGAAGAATATCTGATTCAGTCACTATCTACTAGTAACGTCTGAAGTTGTTTACATTTCACAGAAATTCTAACAAGTGCTCTCTAATCCCTGTAGTGATATCTGAGAGAATGGTAATGCATGTCACACTGGGAAAAAAAGCAATACTGTACATATCTACAGTATTGATGAAGAGGTGGCAGTCTAGGATGAGAGGAAATCTTCGTAATGTAGGTACTCTACTCAAATTATATCTCTACTATGGGGCATTGTTTATATTTTGTCATGTTTTTCTTATTATGTTTTATATTCAAGCATTGAACTAAATGCGACGTACTTCTATTATGTTGTGGTGTGGGTCTAAATTCACATTCGTTCTTAGGCTGTTAGCTTGTTATAATTTAGCCCGAGGCGTGTTGAAATTCTAGATCCGCCACTGGGCATAGTGCAATGTAGAACGGCATGATCCCATGTATCATCCTCGGCACCACATATCTTGCATTGAGCTGAGTCTGACACATTCATCCTCTAATGTATAGTACCTCCGTTGGGATGGAGTTTTGCGCTGGCCTCTATGCAAACACTTTGACTTTCGATACGGACTGTAACGGCTGTTAACTTTGTTCATTCCGGCTTTTTAGCTACTTCTAGTTTTTGTCTATTGGTTTTTGGCTGACATTGCACTGTAACAACCGTTAATTTTGTTTGAGTCATTCCATTAAAGAAAAATAAAGAAAAAAAGAAAAAAATATGAAAAACACTGCTATATTTCTACGAACAATGAAAAGAAAAAAGGAGAAAAAGAAAGAAACAAAAAGCCAAAAACGAAGAAGAAAAGAAAAAAAACAAAATTAAAAAGCTAACGCATTCATTCCGGTTTCTAAAAGTTGAAGCCGGAATGAACAAAGCCTAAATTCCCAAAGTTTCTTCCATGCTTTTTGCTTCTCGGTTCTATTTGAATCGTTTACACGACAATCCAACCAATCTTCCCTCTAAGCTTTTAACCTGTACTAGCATTTTGTAGGCGGAGCGAACTGAAAATTTTCCATTTCTTTCATAGTGCCATACCCAATATCTCCATAGTTAATTGAGCTCAGGGGAATGTTCAGAATGATATCACTATCTCTGACCGACCACGAGCAGTCTGATTGGTCCAGGGGCGGTCTGACTAGCCACTTGGATAGAGTCAATTTCAGCAATATTTCAAATCTAAAAATCGACGAAACATTTGATCCACAACTCCAAAAGATCAGAAACTTGGTATGCACATTCTCTATGATATCACGAATCTATTCCAATCACGGATCGTGAAAATCAATGTCAAAATTTATACCTTTATCCAAAACAAGAAAGAATGCACCAAAATCAGACAAAAGAGGGAAACATCGATCTGGTCATGCTCATGAATTCTTAATGACCTAGATAATCTTAGATAGGTTCTCACATATTCTAGCAAGTTAGATCACAGTACGAACTCAGCTCAAAACACCTGCAATATCAAAACCCCAAGATCACCTTTCTCTTGAGCAAAACCAGGCAATCACAAGAACTTACAACAAACAAGTGCCTAAATGAATAAGATCTGGTCTTTAAGAGACATCATCATCACTTACACGTCATTGGCATAAAGTAAGATCGGAGGAGGAGAAGCACAAAAAACCAAGCCAAATAAAGTATCATCACTTAAGCAAAGAGTAGAAAGACTTGGACAAAATTTAATCTCTATTGATACTTGGAGAGGAATGATTATAGCCACTCCTTAGCTATACATAATGTTGGACTCTGAGGGCAATTGGGTAATTTCCCAATTTGATGAAAAAAGAAAGAGAGGGGGTCCCACTTGTTGGTGGGACAATAGAGGAGATAAGGCCGAAGTCTTCACTGGTGTGCGCGAGGTTGGCGACGGTGCCAGAGGCGCTACCAGCCCGAGTGCCTCGGTGTTGGCTGTTGGTAGCCGCCCGCCGGCCGCCATAAAAGGTTGCTCCTTCTCCTCCTCTTGGCATCGAATGAAGTGAGTCCTCTTCTTCCCCCTTCGATTTCCTATCCATCTCGACTGTGTCTCGATCTTGAGCTTGGAGGGCAGTTGGTCGAGTTCTTCCTCGTCGCCGACGGCTGTGCGGCCTGAATCGCTGTTCTTTGGGTTTTCCCCGTGCGGTTTCCTTATGCCTTTTCTTTTGTTCTAGCAGTGAGAGAATATTTGGGGATTTACTTCTAGAAGGTTGATTCGACTGGGTTTTGTGCCGAGTGTTTGGAGAAGAATCCGTGGCTTAATTCTTGGTGTTCACGGGTGCTCTTGGCTGGAGTTCTCGTCAGTTTTGTGTGGCGTCCACCCCGACCCTCGACTTCCGACTTTGGCTACCCGAGGTTTGAAGTGCGGCATTGTATCTCGTTCTACCTTCATCTCCTTGCGTGGCATAGCGAGGTGCTTGGTTTTCTGGGACTGCGCTATGTGTGTGCCTTGCCTTGTGTGATCTCGTCTCGATGATTTTGAGTATCACTGGCCTTGTGAGTATACCGGTTGTCTGCTCTTTGCAAATTCGTGTTCTGTTTCATATATATGTGATTTGTCATTGATTGAATGTTGCAAAGAGGTTCTATGAGTTAAATTGCTCGATGATGAAATGACATGTTAATAAAATTATATATGAATGTGAGGGTAGATAGATTGTGTCGTACCGTACAGACCCATGTGCCTGCCCTCCGACCTACGTATGGTATGGAGAGTGGTCAAATTGTGTTGGGCCCGCCCGAACACGCTTAACCAAACAGGTCGCCAATGGTCCGTTAATACTGCTATTCACAAGTATTTTTACTACCAGTCGCTAAGCTGCATGTATTTTTACTATTAATCACATATAATTTTACTTCGATCATAAGTAATTTTACTTCCAAGTCACCTATCTACGCTACGAACAATACAGTAATCATAACATAAATAATTTTACTGTACTACCACACAAGAGTTATCGTGCATGCCGAAATACTAGGGTGTCGGTCCAAATATGATACACCCGATCAGACTAGACCAACTCGGTTAGCTGCACTATGCTGTAGGTCCGGATTAGGGCCTGTTTGGCAATGGTTGCGGCTTATGGTTTTTGGCTGAAATTTTTGAATTTTGGCTGTTTACGGTATAGATTACGGAGAGAGAGATACTCACTTGCGATTTGTAGGAACTTCTTCTTTTCCCATTCCTCGAATGGTGTTACTTCTTTGTTCTTTGTATAAACTCTATTCAGGACATGACACGCGGTCAATATAGCCTCACTCCACCATTCCTTAGAAAGTCCCGCAGTGTCTAACATAGCGTTAACTAAATCAGTTAGAGTGCAGTTCTTTTTTTCGGCAACCCTATTTGATTCGGGAGAACAGGGAGGCGTCCTCTCATGAATAATTCCATGTTCCTCGCAGAATAAAGTAAACTCATTTGAAAAATATTCTCCCCCACGATCAGACCTTACCCGCTTGATTTTCCTCTCAAGTTGGTTTTCTACCTCAGCTTTATAGATCTTAAAGTAATTCAACACTTCATCTTTTGTTTTTAATAAGTACACATAGCAAAATCTAGTGCAATCATCTATAAGCGTCATGAAATATTTCTTCCCACCTTTAGTCAACACGTCATTCATCTCGCACAAATCGGAATGAATGAGTTCTAACGGTGCCAAATTCCTCGCCTCTTTTGCTGCCTTGTGAGGCTTGCGAGGTTGTTTCGATTGAACACACGCATGTCACTTAGAACATTTGACCAAAGTGAATTTCGGGATTAAACTCATATTAGCTAAGCGCGTCATACACCCAAAATTAACATGGCAAAGTCGTGAATGCCAAACATTAGATTCATCATCATCGTTACACACATGGTTCACAAATTTGTTATAGGAATCCATCAAAGAAAAACGGAACAAGCCTCCGCTCTCATAGCCTTTAGCAACAAATGTTCCATGCTTAGACACGACACATTTATTGGACTCAAATGCAAGCCTAAAACCATCTCTACACAGTTGAGATCCGCTGACGAGATTCTTCTTTATGGAGGGGACATGCTGCACGTTCTTCAGCTGCACGGTCTTTCCCGAAGTAAACTTCAGATCGACCGTACCAACACCATGAACAGCTGCATGCGTTCCATTTCTCATCAACAAGGAGGAACCTCGACAGACCTGATAAGATGAAAACAAGGAAATATCAGCACACACATGAATATTAGCACCAGTGTCAACCCACCACTCAGGTGATTGACAAACAGAAAGAACTGTAGGTAAATAATTACCGTACCCCGATGTTCCTCCAGCATCACTAATAACCATGTTGGCAGACTTCTTCTGCTTATCCTTGCGGCCTGAACAATCCTTAGCCCAATGGCCAGAATCACCGCACACAAAGCAGTTGCCCTTTCCTTTGCCTTTCTTCTTAAACTCAGTAGTAGCCTTGGGCTTGACAATAGGCTTATTTTTCTTCTTATTGTGGGAAGCCTGAGGGTTCTTCTTCTGCACCAAATTGGCACTAGAATCTCCCTCAGCAGCAACTTTCTTGCCACGAGTATCTTTTGCCCTCGCCTTCTCTTCAACACCAAGAGTGCCAATGAGATCAGTAACACTGAACTCCTACCTCTTGTGTTTTAGAGAGGTAGCAAAATTCGACCAAGAAGGTGGTAACTTGGCGATAATACCGCCAGCCACAAACTTGTCCGGTAACTCGCACTTATTGTTCTCAAGCTCCTTTGCCAGCGCCTGAATCTCATGAGCTTGTTCTACTACAGAACGGTCATCGACCATCTTGTAGTCATAGAACTGCTCCATAACATACAGCTCACTGCCAGCATCAGAAACTCCGAACTTGGCCTCAAGTGCATTCCACATCTCTTTGCCCGTAGGCAAATGCATATACACATCCACAATGTTATCCGCCAGTATGTTGACAAGTGCACCTCGAAACAAGTTATCCGCTACATTGAACTTGCGTTCGTCCTTAGCAGACAGAGGCTCAGCGGGCTTGCCTTGTGCAACATGAAAACATTCCATGATAGTAAACCACAGGATCGCACGTGCACGCCATCTCTTAAAATTGGAACCATCAAACGGGGGGTGCGGCTTAAGCGACGCAGCAAAGCCAACTACTGAAAAAGACCTATCAGGTTTTTGGATTGTTGAAAATCTAGTCAATTTTCGGCATATTTTAATCCAGAAATTCAGCATATAAAACATGACATACAAAAGCATGAGTGATCCAACAATGATGTATTGATATTCGCTAACGAACAAGCTAACAGCAGCACCTATTAACATATTCATAGCGCACAGAAACAAATACACCAGAGAAGTTTTCAGGTTATACCCTCGGGCGGGGCCAGTGTCGGAGACACCGGATGCACCGTTACCATCAGTCGACATGATGGCCTATTCGATGTAGTCGATCGAGGCGTGATGCAGGACGAGGCGTGATGCAGGAAGATGTTCGCAGTGCAGTCTCGCGAACAGTTCACCACCAGGAAATAGACGACGTACGTCACAGATTGAGCAGTCGCGCCAATGCGCTCCCTTGGCCGTTGTGCCGCGCCCGCTGGCTGCCGCGCCGCTCTAGGCTAGGGTTAGGGTTCCACTCGGGTCTCGGGCACTCGGCTGCTCTCGGGGGCTCCGCTGCTCCGCTGAGGCCTTTGCTAGTTTGCTTCTCTGAGTTTTCTCGCTATTCGCTTCTCTTCTACGTTCTACTCGCTAGGGCTGGGCTGTACGCTCGACTCCTGGCTCCTGGGCTGAATCGCCAAATGCCTGGGCCACACCGCGTCGGTCAAATAAGGCCTGGTTGCCAACTTGCCAGGACACCAGCCATGGTGCCGTGCGAAGTGCAGACGTGTAGCGGTGTTGCCGTGCCGGCACTGGCTCTCGTCTGAAGGGCGGGTCTGCCCCCTTGGCTGCATATATATATATATATATATATATATATATATATATATATATATATATATATATATATATATATATATATATATATATGCTCTTAAGGCCAGATCGATCGAGCAATTCATCACTGAGAAAATTAAATCGCAGCAGCTTCAAGCATGTATAGCTAGGCAATCTCGTTTATATGCATGTACGATCTACACATTAAAAGCCCAACATCTATACAAGCCAAAATCGTAAGTGAGTATCTGTCTCTCCGTAATCTGTACTGTAAACAGCCAAAATCCATAAACTGCAACCGAAAAGAACAGACCCTGAGACTGGCAGGCTTGAATTTGCCCAAGCAGGCCAAACTCCAGGTCAGCTAGGACAGGCTTGTATAAATTGGACTTTCAAAAGTGATAACATACCTAACTTCAGCCAAGAAACCGAATAAAGGGCCTGTTTGGCAACGACTGCGGTTTATGGCTTTTTGCTGAAATTTTTGAATTTTGGCTGTTTACAGTATAGATTATGAAGAGAGAGATATTCACTTGCGATTTTGGCTGGTACAGATATTGGGCTTTTAACGTGTACATCGTTTATCTTATAGACCCCGTCTTAAGAAAATACTTCGTTTAAAAGTTAAGTACTGTAACAAAAGCTAAAAACCGTCAGCTTCGGAGGAAAAGAGCAGGCCCAAAGGCTTCCCACCATCAATCAATAGCTTTAATTTTATGGCGAAGAGATCTCAATGTGTGCTTAAAGTTGTAACACCTGCAGGTAGACCTGAGCCCTTAAATGCATGTGATGGAACAGTGAATCGGTGATGAATTGATGTGATTGGGCACTGGTTTGATGTGGTCTCTGTTGCGTGCAGAAGCAGCTGAGCTGCAGCAGGTCAAGAAATCACTAGGGCACTGTTTTAAAGTGCCGTGATTTTTTTAGATTAAATAATTCTGAGTGAGTGGTTGGTTAGCTTTTTTCAACGTATTTATTTAAATTAAAATAAAATACTGTTATATCTGCATGGATAATATAAAAAGAAAGAGACAAGATAAAAAAAGAGAAAAACTATGTTAAAAATTAATGTGTTTTAAATAGTTTTTAGTTTCTAAAAATCAGAAACCATTGTTATTTGTAACGGAGCCGGGATTAAACTTGACATGCGTCTTTAGAGCATCTCCAAGAGAGGCTCAATATTTTGTCCTCTAAAATCTCATATTGAGAGTCTTCCTAAAAAAATTGTCCTCTAAATATTTCCCCTCCTTCAGCGGCTCCTCTAAATTTGGATCCCTAAAATTACTATCTAGGCACTGTATATTTGATGGTGATCCACCTCAATTTTAGAGTACCAAAATTATTGAGTGTATTTTAGAGTATCTGTTGGAGTTTGTTTTTAGTTTTCATATCCAATATTTTAAGATAGGGGGTGAGAAAGAGTATCTCTTGGAGATGCTCTTAGTGGTAGCACTTGGAGAGCTTCTTAGGTGGCTCAAGTGGGCCGTTTAGGACTACGGAACGGACTTCAGCTAGGCCAGGGTGTGTACCAGTCACCAGCCCATTGCAACATGGTTGGTTGGTTACGTGGGAGTATGCCCCCTCCCAAACACGTTTTTAAAAGCTAAGGGCCTGTTTGGAACAGAGGAATTTCACAAGAATTTTGCAGGAATTTTGTAGGAAACAGTTCAATTCCCGCAGGAATCGGGAAAAATTCCCGCATTCCAAACAGGGCCTAAAAATTATTTGAAAAGTATTGATTTTTTCCTCCTTGTGAATTGTGATAAGCTCATATCATTCCATTTTTCGTACTATAAACTGCGAGTCTCTGATGCATTCCATGTCTACTACTAACGGATATACCTTACGAAGATCGATTCTTCCTTACGTTCTTATCTAGTCCATTTTTTTTGCAGCAAAAGTTAGAGCGTAGAGCATTACCTATATCAGTCTAGCTTGAAAATGATTCCTGCGAAATTCTACGGTATTGGGAATATCATGTTTTGTTTGGAACATTGGAAACTTCCTGAAACCCATGTCCTAAACTTAGGTCTTATTTATGTTGACTTATAAAAACTATTATTCTATAATAAACCTAATTTTTAAATATAGTATCTTTTTAATATGATGCCTACTAATTAGATAACTGACAAAGACAGATTTCAATATGGACCAAGACTTCTGGTTAGACCCAAGTTTTTTTAACAGTAACAGTCACATGGTCTGCACGAACAACTTGCCCCGACCTTACGCGTTAGATAACTGACAGAGACAGAGTAACAACGACTAACGACCCTCCACTCACTGCTGCTACTTGAAAAACAACATGCAACTCCCTCCTCCCATCTCCATCCCTGGCTGATTGATCCCCTCTTCTCCAGCCCACGCCCACCCGCCCGCCCCTCTTCCGATCCGGATCACCGTGAAGGCAAGCCAAAGTCACGCGGAGATGACGTCCCTGGGCAGCCGCGACAAGCTGCAGGCGGCCGCGTCGTCGGGCCACCGCCGCGTCCTCCTCGTCGCCCTCGCATCCTGCTTCGCCTTCGCCACGTTCCTCACCTTCCTCTACACCACCTCCCACTTCGCCTCCGCGTCCGCCTCGGGCTCTGGCTCTGGCTCGGGCTCGGGCTTGGCCTCCTCCGGCTCCGCGCTCCCGCTCCCCGTGTTCGACGCGCTCGTCCACTACGCCTCCTTATCCAACGCCACCTACCGCATGACGGACACCGACATCCGCGCTATCGCCGCCGTGCTCCGCGCCCGCGGGCCCTGCAACCTCCTCGTCTTCGGCCTCGGCTCTGAGTCCCCGCTCTGGCTCGCGCTCAACCACGGCGGCCGCACCGTCTTCCTCGACGAGTACGAGTTCTACGTCAAGTACTTCGAGCCGCACCACCCGGGCCTCGAGGCCTACGACGTGTCCTACACCACCAAGGTCCGCGACTTCCGGGACCTCCTCGAAGCCTCGCGGGCCTCTCGCGCTGCCGAGTGCCGCCCCATGCAGAACCTCCTCTTCTCCGAGTGCCGCCTCGCCATCAACGACCTGCCCAACGAGCTCTACGACGTCGCCTGGGACGTCGTACTCATCGACGGGCCGTCGGGGTGGAACCCGACCTCGCCGGGGCGGATGCCGTCCATCTTCACCAGCGCGGTCCTCGCGCGCTCCGGCGCGACGGCCGCCAAGGGCCCCACCGACGTGCTGGTGCACGATTTCCAGTACGAGGTGGAGCAGGTGCTCAGCAAGGAGTTCCTCTGCGACGAGAACCGCGTCACCGGCAGCGGCACGCCCTCGCTCGGCCATTTCGTGATCCGCGGGGGCGGCCCGAGCGACGCCTTCTGCGCCGGTCAAGAGAGCACGGCGGCCAACAGGCGGACATCGGAAGAGAAGACGCGCAAGTAATCATCGATCTTGCCACGGAATTACTAGCCTTCTCTTCTCTTTCCGACCTTGGTTAATTTTCCCCCCCTCCTCACTTGTTATTTTTTCCCTTTTGTTACATATATGTTTGCTGTTTTTTGGACAATAATTGTAACAAGTGGTAATAGAGTGTAACAATCGTGGTGGTTATTATCGCCTCGATAAAAAAATTGCAAATAGAGATTTATACTAAAAAAATAGCAAATTTGAGCGTGATTTGGTGAAGGATTTGTGCTGGTGGGGATCGATATATGTAGGTGGTTGGATCCAATCGCTTTTCTTTTCGCTTTTTCTTCTTGGTGGCGTGCGTTGCTCGCCAGGTGATGATAAAGTGGTTCAGCTCAGCTCGTCGTATTGTCTACTAGTCTGATCTGACGAACATGTGGTTTTGGATTAGTCATCTGTCATTAGATCAGAGAGGTGCTGTCGCACTAAATAACTTGTATCCGTGCTCCCTCGTTTCGTTTAACTGTCTCTTGCAGCAACGTCCGATCGCTCAACTACTTTGGTGATCTTAGCTCAAACTTTTCTGCTAATGGAGAACATGTGTCGTCTACGTGATTTCACATGTAACTCTGCGCGATAGCGCATAGTTGTTGAGGTTTTGCACGTTTCTGTGTTTTTTTTATATGAAATATTAGCCTGGTTTATCTTTTTACCGCAATGTCTTTTGCTGTGAAGATTGCAGACGTAGTTGAATAATTCCAATAAAGGGCAAGTTCTTAGGACCTAATGCCTTTTAGTCTTAAAAGAGAACGAAACATTTGCCTTTCGTAAATCATGCTCATATATCCTGGTCCAGTCATTTATCCTGTTATTTCTTCTTACAACAACCACGACCCATACAGAAATGATCCGAGCTGGTTATCAGGGACAGGGAACGGGGCAAAAATAATCTGTCGGGTCCAGGGGCGTTCTCCCACTCGGGGAACGCCCTTTGTTGCTATCCTAGAAAAGATGTGGTATTTATCAGCGAAGTTTCTGAACATTCAGCCAGTTAACCGCCAAACTGTGGAGCACAAAATGCAGAGAAAAGTACAGAACGGCTAAGATTCAAACATGATGGCAATAATAGTACTGCCTGAGCAACTGTGTCAAGCGCCACAAAAACTACAGAGTGAGATAAGTCGATTTTGCAGCTGCAGTTTTCAGTGTGTTTGCAGAAGGGACAATCTTTGCCCAACATAGTTATCGGATATCTGACAATACTAATGAATTTGTTATCAATCCGGCCTACTGTTGTCATATCCTGACGTCTAAGCTTTATAGCAAAGACCCAGGGCAGGAACTTACACCAAAACTGGAGAATTTTCTTAATTCCAGTATCATATACCAAAAGCTACAAAACACTTAAATGAGTCCACAATAAATGTAAGAGTCCTACCGAACACAAAAAAACAAACATGCAATCAAAGCAGTCTTATATGCGTATCAGGGGGTACAAATCTTAAATGTATATCAGCGTAATGATCACAACTTTATCATTTTGAATTGAATCAAGAATTACCATGACATCAACATGAAAAATACACAAGAGGCACGGTTAGATACAGCACTTCCAAGTGATCTAGATTCCAATACGAAGTCAATGGTTGGTAGTCGTAGTTACCGTGGTCAATGATCGGTAATCGGAGCTGTCGTGATCGATGATCGGTTACGACTTACGACCACGTTGTACGTAGTCATAACGACCAGATTGTTGTGTGTGGTCGAAAGCGACTACTGTGTGGTCGTAACGATTAGTGTGGTAGTCGTAAGTTTCGGGGTCATGGCGCCTGTGTCTGCAGTGGTCGTAGCTGCTATCGCGGTCGAAACCAAGCTCAGATCGGAGAAGCGGTCGAGGAACAACCAAGGTTGTGGTCGTGCAACCAGTCTCTAGAGTAGTCAGCACAGTTGGTGGCAACTATAGTAGATGTTAGCACGGGATGGTGCAGGCCATACTCTGGTCGGTGAACTGCCTGGTATGGGCAGGCGACTAGTCGCTATAGCACTCGGCAGGCGGCTAAGCGAAGCAACATGGGGTAGGCAGCTGAGTGGCATGGTCGTGTGAAGACGTGGGCAGCTGAGCGAAGTGGCATGGACAGCGGCTGAGCGGCGTGGTTGTCAGCAGCTGTAGCATTCGTAAGCGACTGAGTTGAGCGGCGCAGCAAGAGTCGTAGTGGGTAAGTGGCCTGTGTTGCATATTGTCTATATATACCCTATAAACTTGTGAAGTCGAATAAAAGTTTTTGTGGAAAATCAGAGTGAATACTAAGCGGCGTTTGTTGTCCAACAAAAAAATAGTTTGTCTCCTCTATTTTCGCTCGTTCTTCTCTTTGCTATCCCCTGCGCTTCTTCCCTTGAGTAGTGGGGCCTGAGCAACAGTTCGAACGCCCGAGAGCTCTTAGAGGAGGGCCGGGGCCAGCACACGGTGGATGATCCCGACGGCGCCCGCTAGGATGACTTCCCTAGTGCGTCGCCTCCATCGATTTTGTCGCTTTGATTTGGGCGAGGAGGCGGCATGGCGGCTCATGGAGGAGAGAGGCGGCGCATCGTGGGTAGGGGAAGGTGCTTGGGCGAGGAGAAGGTTGTGATGCGGGGAAGGGGAGGCGGCCAAGCGAAGAGTAGGAGGCAGCGGTGCCGATGACAACTGCATCAGGAGAAGAGAAGGCAAAGACGATTTAGATCTGGACAAATTTGAGTCGTGGCGGTTGGATCCTACCTATTCTAGTCAGTGACGATGGTGGAAGTGACGGCGGTGAGAAGGGCAGCAGGTGACGACGCGGAGGAGCGGCGGCCACACAGGCGAAGTTAAGGTAGCGGCCATTGCAAGGAAAAAAAACTAACATGTGTCGGCACATGTGTCAGCATAACGTGGTTTTGGACTTTTGGGTTTGGACTCGCCGAAAGAGAATTTTGGACGTTTTTAACACTGTTGCTACCCGAAAATACCAAAAATGGCGCTGAGGAGAACAAAATTCCAATTCTAGCACCCTGTTGACTGCACCACTTAACGGGAGTGTGACACGTGTCAATGGTGCGGTCGGGGACCGCACCACACCGGAGTGGTGCGCTCCCCGACCGCACCACATGGTCACATCAGAGTGAGTGGACCGCACCACTCAGGTGTGGTGCGCTCCCCGGCCGCACCATTAGACATGTGTCGCGACGCGGTTAAATGGTGCGGTCAGGTGGGGACTAGAGTTGGAATTTCGTTTCCGAAGAGGCTATTTTCGGAATTTCGAATAGCAACAGTGTCAAAAGCGTCCAAAATTCGCCGAAAGACAGGCGCTCAGTTTGTCAGTCACAAACCGCCGTCAGAACCAGCACAAATTGCGGGGCAAATTGCCATGCACCGATGCACGTCAACGTGCACACTTTTCTCTCACCAGCACAAGCTTTTCTTTTTGATGATTGACCACGTCACCATGTTGTGAGTCGCTGTCACTGACAGTCACGGCCGCGGCAGTTAGTCGTCACTTCAGATGTGCTGCTTGTCTCTGGCGCCTGTGCCCTGCTCTAAACAATTTCACTTTCTATTTTTTTTTGTTTTTAACTTATTTAAATTAGAAATTACAATGAGCGTTAACTTCTAATTCGACTTATTTTATTTTTTTTGTTTTTCTTTATTTCTTTGCATTGTCTATAATGATATAATAGTTTTTATTTTTTTATTTTTCAATTTTGTTAATTAAATAACTCAAAAACTAGCAGTTGTTATAGTGCAATTTCAGCAAAAAAACCAATAGCCAAAGCCATAAACTAGAAAATTAAGCTCTTTGGAGGGGACACTTTGTGCGATTGAGCCATATAACTCGTAGGACTATCTCTGCTACTTAAAAATACAAGTTAGTGGCGATCATTATCTCTCCTCTTTGCAATCATCCGATTTGGCCAAAAGATAGGATCCGAACAATCCATCTCACGCCTCCTCTCCCCTTGGAATTGAAGATAATTACCTGTAAAATGCCATTCACCTACGACCCCCATCAACTGTGCAAGGCTTCTCTGGAATACACGAACGCCAATGGGTGGCCGGCTACTCTCCAAATCCGTCAGGATCCCTCCCACGATCTTTGAAGTAAATCTGAAAGCAAAAAATCCCGTAACATCTCCCAGATCTCCTCTTTCCTAATCTTGGGCTGCTTCCAACCACTGCCTTGTTCCTCCCTCTCTCTCCTCACCAACAATGGTGACTCCAATCCAAGAAAAGAAGGAACAACGGTAGCATAATAGCATGTCAAGGCCTCAGGGGCTAAGCGGCGGGTGCTGACCACAAATCCACATGACGACGATGGCTCGGTGATGCTGATCGGGTTCAACGGCGTGGTTTCGCAACAGGAGCATGTAAACAAATTTTCAACGCCCCTCCGGCCATGTCAAACGGTGAGTTCTGACCTTCTGGGTGTGGCAATGACCTGCCAATGTGGTTGCACTTACTGGTCGCACGTGTCCTACTCGCCTTGACCCGAGTAGTGGGCCCTACTCCCTCGACTTGTAGGCACAGCCCCGTCGTAGAAGTCACAAACCACATCCATCTGCTTGAGCAGTGTGTCCCCGACATCCTCACCTCCATCCACATCATCTTTGTCGCACTGTCCTCCACCTTTTCCCGCAACGCTTGCCCTAATAACAGCGTCTGAGTGTTATTGTTTTGACGGCATAGATGCACGCTGGCGAGGAGCGATGCCAGTGGGTGCCGCAATAGCTTGCCGTGGGTGGAGGACGAGGAGATAAAGCTGCTTTGGCTCAGTACGTGGTTGTAGTTGGAAGTGAATAGGGAGGCGACTGGTGGGTTCTCGTCGGCGACAAGAACCATGGAGACACTAGGGATTCCACAATGGAGAGCGGTGATTCGGGGAGGCAGCACACTCATGTATGCAAGTCCGAGTCTGCGAGAGGACGCCACCCAGGCCCAAATGGCCTGCTTCCCCTATGCCGAGGAGGATGACGATGCCCTCAACGTCATCTTCCGCTCATTGATGAGCTCCGCGTGAGCTACGTAACTGCTCTTCTCTGAACATATACGTAGCCTTCATTTCTTTTTGTGTCTCCATGTGCATGTCTGCAATGCACTTGTCGATCCTAGACAGGGAGGCATTCTACATGGTGGCGTTGCTCGTCGAGGTAGAGGAGTTGATGTAGTAGGGCCAAAACAAGCCCAAGCGGGGTTGATGACATGCTGCCAAGGCCTGTTCTAGATCTAACGAGCCTTGCTGTCATCACGGCATTGGCCAGTTCATGCGTGGATAACTTGCCACCGGAGTTAGCAAGCCATCATCCACCTTATGGTTGTACAACGAGCCATCATCCGAAGTTAGCAACAATATCGGCTGAGCCTCCAATATGACCTCACTGGGTCACAGCTGCCCCATGCCCCCAGCCACTTGGCACGAACGAAAGGTACTACATGGTAGAAGCTATGCACATGCAGTGGTTCTATGATGAGATTATTCCTGTCCTATCCATGAACACCACACAACAAAAGGTAGGTATTTCAGAGGAATGCATGCATGGTAGCAATGGCCATGGTATACTTTTTTACAATATTATTCAATAATTAATAACATCCATTGTCCCAATGTACAACAGGAGCAATTTATTGATCATAGGTGAAATATGAGGAAGTCCAATATCTTAGCATAGTTGCCACTAAATATCACTTTGCCTCACAGCTAAATACATAATATTTTTTGCATCTCATTTCATATATTGACATCCAAACCACCTTTTCAGGAAATGCGTGATGCCTTTCATGAAGTAAGCTTTCCTCATTATGGACACTTTTCATTGGCTACGATAGATAGACTACTGTCAATCAATTGTTAAGGACACTTTTCATTTCAAAGTTTTCCTCCTTTGATTGAGGTTGGCATGTATCTAATCTCACATGAAATAGATTACTTGATGGTTGGTGAAGTGTCAATAAATAAACATATTTCTATAGAAAACTAATTTTATATATTGTTGATCAAAAAGGTTGCTTGATGACAATGGGTTGTAGCAACTTCATCTTTGGGCCTCAAGTTGCTTGTGCACAAGATCTCAAAGGTAAACAACCATGTAAATAATATATGCATGTATTTCAAAATTTAATCAGCTTTCACTTCAAGTAGAATTATGGCCAGTAATTTGCAACATGATGTGAATGTACAGAACTTTGTCATGGAAGTTGCTAACATAAGGAACGACGCATTTGCTGAAATGTTTGGATATTAAATTATGTAAGCAAGTCACTCAACCTTTTTGACATTTCTTATATATACAATGGATTTATGATGTTTAACTTTTTTATTCATTTTGTAGAGTGTGCTTCCTTTCTATTTATTTGGGAAAATAGACTGGTGATGGGTCTTCAAGAGGGCTGTCGCATCAGCTTCATTTCTGAATTTTTTGTTGATGTTTCTATTTAATGCATGATGTCAACTTTATCAATTGATTTTATGCTATTTACAAGATAGTATGTCAGTATTTATGTGCTGGAGTAAACTATGAAAATGCTATTTGTTACTTATTCATCTACATAATTGTCGCATTGAGTGCTTGATCTATCGTGTTACTAGAATATGATGCTCGTGGATTATGTATCACTCTCTAATTTAGTGTAACAAAAATGTTTGTTTACAATTTGGTTTATTTACTCACTTGTAAAGACATGTTTTGCTTGATAAATGTGAGACAGAATATTGATATTTATTATATAATTTATGATCCCATCTTATATTTTTGTACCATTTTGGGATTCCGTAATAACATACAGGCATCTTACTAGTTTTATTTTTTTAAAAATAACTCATAGAACAATTATAAATTTGGTTTGCTTGGTGGTGCGAACGACCGCCGTTACAGGCTGTGCCCCAGGTGCCGTCCATTTCAAGACTTTTTTTAGGTAAGTCTGGTGACATAGCAACCACCCTCTCCAAACACGAAACATGATCACTACTGGTTTCCGGCTAAGACGATCGAGAAAGGGAGTTGCCAATTCGCGCGCGTCGAGTGATCTAGGTCCGTTCTCCGTAGCAACTCACCAAGACAGAATAGTAACAACGCTTACAAGGTGAGATGTTGTTGCAAGTGCTAGCTTTAAGATATTGGGAAAAAAATATCTTGGAGTTGGAGGGTAGATAAATAATTGGCAATCCAACTAAGAGGATGTTAACGTGTCATATCAAGGTTTGGTCTATAGAGTTAACCATTGCCTTGTAAAGTTTTTTTTAAAGAAATTTCCTTTTGCCAAGGTAGATAATGGTTACTGGTTGAACTTCCGTTGACAGATTTTTCACATACTCCGTCCAGTATTTCCCGGGGACTCTCCGCGCGGAGAGTCGCCCACGTCACCCCGCGGCGCTCCCTCGGCCGGCGCGTGTCGGCGCAATCCGCGTACGGCCGGGGAGGCGTTTTCCCTCGGTTTTCCGGAAATTACGTAGAGGTCCTTCTTCCTCGCGAAAAGGTCCTTTTTCCTCGCGAAAAGGTCCCTGACGTTTTTTCTTGCGGCGCTTTTTCCTGAAAACACCCCTCCAATTTGCGGGATAGCGCCCCGCGGTTTTCTAAATTGCGTACGGGTCCTCTTTTCGTTACATACGGGTCCTCGATTTTTTACGAAAAAAACCCTTTAGCTTTTTCGAAAATACGTATGTACCCTCGGTTTTTTTTAAAACTCCTCGCGGATCCTCGCCTCTTGTACTTCGGTACACACGGTGGCTGGCGCGGCGTTGCGCCGCGCATATGAGGCTAGTAGGTACTACAGAAGGAAGAACTGCAGAATTCGATCAAAAAGAAGGGAAGTGCTTTTTTTAAAATAAGAATTAGCTAGAAATTGACGTGTCCGATTTATCTGCGCATCATACCTAGTACGAGTGTTACTGCAGATAGTTTATTAATCTGTCAGTCCCCAGCACAAAACTTGGCCGATTTTTGAATGGGACAAAATGAGCTGCATGAGACTATACCTAGCTAATTAGGAGATTTCCAATCAATCTTCCAAATTAAAATCGTTGGATATATAATGAGGCGGGGAAGTTGTTTCGATGCTTCCCGAGTCAACGAGTCGTCATCCTTCGGACAGGGACAAGCCTTATGCATGCGTTTCTCATCGAGTTCTGGAGAATAATATAGCATCTGATTCCTCTGCGAGTCTTTTGAGCTGTATTTTAATCGGGTTCCATGTGTACAGTCTTAATAAGATAAGAGTACTTGTAGATATATACTCCAATAGTTAGGCATGGACCGACCGAATGATGTGACGGACAAGTCCAAATTGTTTGATCGTGTAAACGCTCAACTGACCGCTCACTGGTTCCATTTCATTTTATGCTTGGTTGCACAGCAGGCAGTTCATGCATATTTCGATCTGTTCCTCCACTATCCTAGTTAGTACTAATCTTCCATCATGTGCTTCAACTCCAATCAGATCTTGCGTCGTCTCCGAGGAAGGAGGTCGTGGCTGAAAAAATGGTTGACCTATACAAATTCCCCTGCGAAATAGACACACCTGAGTTCAGAAAAGGTACTCCACATCGCATGTCAATGTGATATCGAGAAACTAGCTAGCTGACCAGGAAACCGGTGCAGGTTTGTACTGGTCGTTTGGAAAGTGGAGACAAATACAAAAACCTTATGGAAGACTGGATGTGCGAATGCAATTAACCCATAGTCCTGTACAAAGCAAAAGAGTATAGCTTGTTAATTCACGTCCGTGGACGAAAGCCTAACTGAGCATCCAAAACCTGGATCAACGGTTCCAAAGCTAAAATGAACAGGATGGTCTCTTCAAACAGTGCAAACAGAATTTTGAGTCCATCGTCATATGCGTTGATGTTCGTATCAGCGTCTACATCATCTGTCACTATTTTTAAAAATACAGTAAAAAAAATAAAGAGCACGGATCAGCTAGTGGCCACGCCGCACCTTCGCGCGATGGGCTGATGCCTCCTGAATTCTAAAAGGAAAAACTACTTCTGGCGAAAGGGCTGCAGTTAGTTGGGCTTTCGTTTTGGAACGAGCCGATCTAGGCATCCAGCCTTGCGTGTGCAGGACGACTTGCAAAATTGCGCCTGCCATGGGCTGACTGCAGGGCTTTTCTTTTTAGTTACGATTTATTAGTCTAATAAATAATAATTACTGAGAGAAACTAAAAATCGCTAAAAAGTAAAATAGAATAAGTAAAGTTCATGACAAAATCAGCGGTATTTGGATGAACAATATTGTAGGCTGTAAATACATGGCGTAGTGCTGAAAATTTAAGAGAGAATCGATTATATACTATCCAAATAAGACCACTTTAGAGATATACCACAAAAAATCGGTTCACTTTAATACCATCAAAACATCATAAAGTTCTTGAAAATACCACTCTGCCAACCCTCCGTTATATATGGCACTCAAATTACCCAAATGTCTACTGGAGCAACTCGAAATTACACAAAATGCTCCTGGTTCGTGAGCGTGCTGGGAAGCGGTGGAGGAGGCTGGTGAAGGTTGGTGACCAACCCCGACAAGCTAGGTATGGTCATCCTCCTCCGCACCACCACCTTCCGCCACAGCTTCTGCCTCCTCCTCCTGCCCCACGCCCCACTGCTTACGACCACGGTTTCAGGTGCTTATGACCATGGCTTCAGGCGATTATGACCACGGCATACAACCATGACTTCATGTGATTATGACCACGACATACAATGATAGCTTAAGACGCTTACAACCATGGCTTCAGGTGCTTATGACCATAGCATATGACCATGGCTTCAGGCACTTACGGCCGTGTCACCGGAGGATGCGAGGTTGGGGTGAGGTGGTAGCTGAGGTGTGGGCGGTGAAGGCGAAGCACGGGGTAGAAGGAGGAGCGGAGGAGGCGGGGTTGGGGAGAGGCAACAGCTGAGGCGCGACGCTGGAGAAGGGGGAGGGGTAGGGAGGACGGGGAAGGGGGAGGCTAGGTAGCGAAGTGGCAGCACTGGAGAAGGGGGTGGGGAGGTCGGGCGGAGAGGTGGCGGTGCTCGAGAAGGGCAGGGGTAGGGGAGGCCGGGGAAGGAGGAGGCTGGGCGGCGGGGTGGCGGCGCTGGAGAAGTGGGAGGGGTGGGGGAGGCCAGGGAAGGCTGGAAGAATGGGGAGGTGGGGGAGCAGGGAGGGGTGGGGAAGGAGCAGGGTGAGGTAGGGGAGCCGATCGGGGGCGGGTTGAATAGAGATGTAAATGAAACCAGACGGGATTGTATTTTGCCCAACTTCAAAAAAATTAGATGGTATTAAAGTGAATCGATTTTTTATGGTATATTTCTAAAATGGTCTTATTTGGATGGTAAATAGACAATTATTTCAAAATTTAACGAAGTAGTCGCCGTCCAAAATGCATCACCCCCACCCTCACCCCTGGTTTTTTCTGCAGCACGGCACTGCACATACTCGGACCTCCTAATGACCCAAAGTTGCTGCTATGAAGACTAGTAAAGACCTTTGGATATTGTTGGGAGAGTGGCCCCTATCTTGACCTAACCGGCCCATTGCACCAAGAGGCCCAATAATCATGAGTCCACACGATTGGTCCAAGAGGACTGTAGCAAGAGAAAATACGGTATTGCTCCTACATTGTAGACCCGCAAAATGACATATGTAACAGGTCTCCTTATAGCTATAAATATATGTCTTAAGAAGTCGTGAGAGGCATACTCTCTTTTCAAATAAATCTAGGTAACACAGGCTTCTATCCCCTATCTCTATGGTTTGTAAGGCTTTGGGCAACCCCTTTGTAGCCTCCCTGTATGGATGTGGAGGAGAGAGGATGTAAGAATAGATAATGTGCTATCTCTTATATAAGAGACCATTTGAACCCATAAACTAATATAAATAGTGAGAGAGTGTGATGCAGGAAGTTATAGTAAAAATAATATTATAAAATAGTTAGCGAAATGATTTACTATTAAGAGATTTTCTCTAGTGCTGATTTTAGGTAAAATAAAAGTCTTAGGTGATCAGTTGGGCTTTTTTTGGTGGCTTTTGGCTGAAATCACTGTAGCTGGCTGAAAAAAACACTATAGCTGACAGAGGCTTATTTAGCATAATTAAATTTAAAAAAATTAAAAAATATAAAAAAAATATGTTAGCCCATTATGTATAATATAAATGAATACGAGAAAAAAAGAACCGGCAAAAAAGCTCAACAAAAAGCCAAAAGTTCAGAAAAAAACGAAATTTATAAATAGTGAAAAATAAGCCAGAAGCCAGAAGCTCAAACCGAACCGATCAAGGCCTAAGACAATCTTAGGAATTAGACTACTGTACATACTCTAATCCTTTCTTTCATGATGTGTGGATTGCATTTTATATGTTGTTATTATTAATTCTTCGTCAGAGCTACCTAAGTTTTGGTACCGACCCGTTGTACTAATGGATACGAAACCTTAGAGCAAGTACAATAATGGTCTTATAGCCAAGCTAGTCAGTATTTTTGCTGATGTGGAGGAGAGAAGAAGGAGAGAGATGAGAGCTTGGCTCTCATGCAAGCAACAAGCTGGGCACGGGAGCCTATGCAGTGGTGGGCCTAGATAATAAATGTATGTGAGGAGGAATAGGAAAGAGAATGTGAGACATGGTACCACATAATAAAAAAAAACTTTTTGTAGATAAATTATTGTATAACTTGGCTCTTATAACTTGACTTAGAGCACTCCCAATGCAGAAACTATGGATGATTTCTATGGCATTAAATAAGGTGCCAGTAAGTAAAATGCTGATGTGTCATTGAAGTTAAGGAGGAGAGATAAGGAAATGGTTTCTTAGGCCAGTCTCAGTGGAGGTTTTATGTCCCAGTTTCCAACACACCCATATAGAAATCATGTCTACACAGGAACCAAGATAGAAAGAGCTGTGATAGGTAGATGATAGGAGAGAGAAGATAGATGATTGGATGAAAATTTTATTTGTAGAAACTATCTATTGGGAGTATGGTTTCTATGGGTAGTGTCTACATTAATTGGCAAGTATAGAAACTATCTCATAGTTTCTGCATTGGGAGTGCCCTTAGGCCAGTCTCAGTGGAGGTTTCATGTCTCAATTTTCAACACACCCATATTTTGAAAACAGTGCAGAAGAGTTTCATCCCTGAAACTCTCTCTACTCCCATGAAACTTTTATCATCTCTCTCTTCATCAATACAGTGTCATGTCAGCGTATTTAATGCCCATGAAACTCCATAAAACCCCCACTGAGACTGGCCTTATAGCCAAACATTTGGCTCTATTATTGGACTTGCTCTTAGGGCGTCCGCAATGGTAATAGCTAGTACTAGCTATATAGTCAGCTGACGTGGAGGTGAGAGACAAAAGCAAAGACTATTTTATACTGTTGGACCCACATGCTCCTCTCTCATGTTCTTGGACTACGTGAAATAGATCAGTTATTTGCTCGTCGCTAGTGACTACTCTCTCTCCTACTTTTTCCTTGCCACATCAGATCTAGCTAACTAAATAGCCAGCTGTTGGAGACGCCCTTATAACTGTAGGTGAAAGATCTACGACGGTCGACGGTCCGCCAACTCATTGGTTCAAGTGCAACTCAGACGGTGCTTCCTACTCGGAGCACCAGGGTGCGTCGGGAGTCGTGATTCGATATGGCCTTCGCGTTTGCCGAATCGATTCGGTCTCCGCATGCATTACTCATGGAGGCGCATGCATGTAGATGTAGGGATGGGCTTGTTCTGCCTAGCCGTGTCGGTGTACAAGGACTCTTGAGTATCTTGGAAACCGATAGCCAGCAGCTTGTTAATCCGTGGAACGACCAGCGTTGCAACCGATCGGACGGAAGGTGCACCAATTATATAGCGGAAATAAGGGAGCTTAGCAGGAATTTCTTGGATTTTATTTTCTGTTCTGTAAAACGGCACAACAATACTGTTGCCCATTTATGTGCCAAGCAAGTTTCTTTGAGGCGGTGTAACTGTGGTCCTGTTCTTTTCAACTTTTAAAAGCCGCTTTTCGGCTTTTCTACAGTAACTAGTTTTTAAACGGAGTAATTTTTCAAGATAGAGTCTACTAGTTAATTGTAGTACATACTTTACTGACTTCATTTATATTGACAAAAACCACATATGAATTTCTGTTATTCTATAATCTCTCATACAAACAGTCCAAAAGCCACAAGTCGCAGCCAAAAGCAACTTTTGATACCCAATGTGTGAAAATTGAAATCCTACCCGTTTGTCTCCAGCGTTGCACTCACAACGCCCTCTTAGGGGCTGTTTGGTTGCCTGCATCGGGGTGGCTCGCACCAGTGCATGCAGGGAGATGGTGTTTGGTTGCCTGTATCGGGGTGAGAGCCTGCACGAGCGGATGCAAAAAATCAACTGGAGCCAGGCTGAGGAGAAACGCGGCTGAGGACCTTCTCTACTCAGCCTGATCACGCTCATGCAGCTATATCAGCTCATGCAAGCAACCAAACAGGTCCTTAGCGACCTAAAGCTGCTGTTAGGAAGACAAGTGAAGACCCTGGGGATACAATACAAAAAACACAAGCCATCATGTTAACAGCACGAATACAATAGTGAAAGCAACACATTATTAGCAGAGTTGAGCCGTTGAGCACAAAAGGTGAGAACACATACTAAGCATAGGAGCCATTAAGGATATCGTTGAGCCTAAAACAAAGAGCGTGCATCGGTTTTACAGAAGCATTTCCGGTCGGCTCCGGAGCCCTGAGCCTCATCGAAGTGAAGAATAGCAGTAAAAAAATCATCAGCGCAGAATAGCACAAATATCAAAATACATTATGTTACAAAACACATGACAAAAATAGAAGATAAAAAACAGAAAACATAGATTTAACGTGAAAAATCCTTACGAAAAACACTACAGATGCACAACAAAATTCATTATATGAGAAGATACTACAATGAAGCTCGTGCACTTACTAAGAACTCTTGGATGTATATAGGATGAGAAAAATGAGTCCTACAAAGAGAGAACCAAATCAGAGTCGATTGCTACAAGTTGATACCACGTCTGATACAACCTACGCATGACCCTGGCACCGGTTATGCCATGTCTGGTATGAGACGATGTAGTATCCTATACGAATACGGTATGAATTCGGATCAAACTTCAACAATCTTCATCTTGAGCAAAATTCCCTCTAATAGTCAAAAACGAGATAAACTCCTCCAATTAAATCAGGATAAGTACATTATGCGTTGAAAGTCCATCGGATTAATTTTAACAAGAAAGATCGGAACAGTCTTATTCAAACGCTTCACGTTGGGCAAATCACTAGCAGTTTCAAACACACAGCTATCAACAAAGCAGATAAATAAATCTGGGTCTTCAATAATCCCTGCAAAGTCTGAGCTTATGCAACTGACCTTGTGATTCAAATGCTCAATCATCAAAATGGTATAAGCCAAAACATTGCCTGTGGCGCTGAATAGATAATGAAGAACTCATATCATGTAATCTGACATACAAAACTTGGCAAACAATGCTAGTTAAAAGAGCAACTTACATGTGTTGCATCACATACATTAAATTGCCGACTTCCAAGGTAATTGAATTCCATGACACGGTTGTAAAACTGTTTTTTAAAATTGTCCAGTGAAAGAAACTCCCATGCCATCAATAGAGTATAAACTATAGTAGACCACTCGTATTGAGCTATGACAACCGATTACATTGTAGTATCCATGCAAAAAACCTTCTTCTTACACTTTAATTTTTTTTTATCTCAAATTGAAGCAAAATCTTCACTTTCAAACAACAAAACTCCGAAGAGTATTATGCTAACTA
This sequence comes from Dendrocalamus latiflorus, assembly GCA_017311315.1. Taxonomy (NCBI): domain Eukaryota; kingdom Viridiplantae; phylum Streptophyta; class Magnoliopsida; order Poales; family Poaceae; genus Dendrocalamus; species Dendrocalamus latiflorus. The sequence continues at coordinate 3,552,027 of CM029655.1, read as the reverse complement.
CCGTCAGAGTGTCATTAAACGGTGATTGAATCAAATATGCATGAACTGCAATACATTTCCATGTCATCAAAAGATAATGATGCATAAGATGATGCAATGCCCTACAGAGACACGATACAATATGAATTTGGATCAAACTTCTAACACGTGAATTGTGCATAAATATTACAATCTTCTGATCATGTTCTAATATCAATCTCCCAGTGGTGGAGCCACATTGTAGTGTGGGGCGCGGTTGCACCTCCCAAATTCAATATATCTCTCTAAATATACAAAGTATAGGCTATACATACTAACATACTTCTGACAACCCATTAGACCCAATAGGCAATAAGTCAAATCTATTAACCTAAGTGCCTAAGACATCCCCACTTTCTCAATCGATCGTGAAGAAACAATAGGAACTCTCCAAGCAGCTTTTCTACACCTGCCTCACCAATTTCCCCTATACTCATAACTTATTGTGCCTTATTTTTTATCATCTAGTTCTTTTATGCACCTGAGTCCTCGATATCGATTAGCATCTTAAATACTGAATGATCGTTCCCTAACGTTCATGTGTCAACTATCAATTCGATGGTGCTGATAATACTTATAAACCCTTATAAACTGTTCAAATTAAGGTATAATTAGAAATTGAAAAGTTATACAGTGCTAATTTGAGTCTCTTGCATTGAACTTTCATACATATCATTTAAACTTGTTTTAAAATATAAGTTCGCACCCCATTATCTCCGTACTATCAATTGCAGTCCCGTCAAACTGCACAGCAAGGAGCTTAGGAAGCCTAGCTGAAATCTACATATATGCGCAAAAGCAAATTTGGCAGTTCTGTAAACGACCGAACCCATTTGTAGGTTTATGTACACGAGCACCTATTATAAAGGAGATATTTAAGCAGCAGTCGCCGCGCTGCGCCTTCGTCAATCACCAGGTAATCATCGGCACGAGGCAATCACGCTAGTTGTCGACAGTCTAATATGATGCTGCAATTGTTCACGCACTGCTCTTCTTGCCGTCAGCTGCATTACCTGAGAAAGCCCAGTGTGGCTTAGCCAGAGTACGCTTCAGAGCCTTAACTGACAGTGGGCTGCCCTTGCCCTGTTAATCAAGCAACAGAACCAGTTAGAACCAGACAACTTATATTTAACCTGTCCTGATGATTTATGCGATTTCATAGTCACGTAGAGGAAAACATAGCGAAATGGTCTGAGCAATTACCGTGAGGCAGGTTCCCTGCTGGACATTGCAGACGGGGTAGTCATGGGGGCAGCAGCTGTAGTGATCATCACAGCAGGTCGCGCCCTCGAGTGGGCAGCAGCCCCAGGCAAAGCAGTTCTTGCCGTACTCGTAGATGCAGCAGCAGGTTGTGCTCTCTGGGCACGAATAGTAGTTATCGCAGACGGTGGGTGGTGGGGTGGGGGATGGCGGCGTCGGGCCAGGGTTCGGGGGGTTCTCGCCCTTCTTGATGGGGTAGGATGGCTCAATGGCAATGCCACATTTGCCGCTGGATGCCTTGATGTTGCGCTCCATCCGGACATAGCCCGATTCACCCCAGCTGCTACCCCAAGAGTTCTTCACTATCCAGTAGTCCTTGCCGTTCTCTGTGCCATAGCCAACCGCAGTGACACCGTGGTCAAGCGCTGTTCCACAGGTTCCCGTGAAGATACCCTAAGAGATCAGGATTCAAGAAGTTATAATCAGTACGAGGCAGATGCTTCAACGAAGCTGTCATCAACAAAGATTAGAGGATTGGAGGATGCAGGTCTTTTAGAGTTACTAAGAAAAAATATGCTAAAAATTCTCACAAAAAGCAAAATATCCGTCACTTAATTTGGTGAACGGCTCACATTAAAAGAATCATATAAATACAATTAAATCCAGCCATTAAATATGGTGTATCCTAATTATGAAGGAACATATATGTATGTATGTATATGTGTATGTGTCTATGTGTATACACACACACACAATCCGCAGCCTGAAACCCAGACCCCACCAAGGCAATCAACGCATGTTAAGGTGCTGCAACGTTGCAATGCATCAAATACCATGGAGAGGATTCCCTTGCCACAAGAACATATAAGATTTTCTTGTCCATCTTCTACCTTCATCCTCATTTATTTAATTCAACAAATTGTGTTTACCTACAATACATAGTACTTCTCAGGATTTATTACATATAGTTAATAATTTAAGTATCTAACTCTTCTATACCCTAAGGTGTAGTGCTGGGCGTTAAGGATTATCCAGTACAAAAAAAAAGAAAACAAGATCCTGAACAAGTGATTTGTAGTGCTATGAATTTAACTAAAACAAAGCAATTTTGAATTTTTATCAATAAATCATTTGGGAGTAAGTAGAATCAATCATAACTAAAGAGTAATTTTTAGTCTATCTATACATTGTTGCTAAAATCGACAGAGATTTACTCTTTCGTCTTTGGTCAGTTTCCACCGTTTTACATCTACCTATTATATACTAAAAGTGGATGACGAGTGATTTACAGCTGCTAAAAAAGATAAATAGCATATAAATTTTTACAAAAAAAGAAAAACAAACGAGCCCTTAATTTGGTGGACCCAACATATGATTATAAGTCATAACCATTAGATGCTATTATGCAACCTATTTAAACTCAAAAGATAAGAGATAATGGATGTATTTTAAGATTAAAAGACAAAAAGAAACTTAAAAGTACAAAAATAGGGCTTAGCCTAAATAGACCACACGTGAACACAAAAAAGGAAACCCCAACCCACGTACATCTCACTCGGCTGTCTCTCTGAGCGCATCTAAGGAAGAGTTTTTGTAGCAAAAACAAAAACAAAGAATAAAATGTTTTTTTAGAGGATGCAAGGTGGACACACACCACACGCCTGCGTGGACATGTGTGCGCCCCTACACACGCAAGGAATTTAAGGCATCACTGAAAGACGGGTGCTCACACACGTGTGTACCCAATCTATTTAGGTGAGACACACTGGGTCAATTCAGGGATCGAACCTAGGCAGGTGGTACTTTCACCCATTTCTACACCACTGAGCTATTCCTCAAGAAGAAAATAACTTGTATGAAAAAATGTTGTCTTTTTGCTTAACTTGCAACTATATTTTTTCGAAGATGGATTTCCAACTATATGGACAATATGATACACATATAAAGAAGGCATCTAGGTTTAAATAGAAAACACATGTATGAAATACATCTACATTAGTATTATTGGAAATTAGTAATATTTATGCACATTTAATTATACTTTATCAATTTATAATAATGATGCCCGTGAAAGGGCCCGGGCCACCTTACTAGTTGAATATATAGAGTCCAATGCAATGGTTTGAAAGTGCCAGTTTCACAGTTTGAAAAAGGTTCAAACATCTTCAAAATTAGGGCATGTTCTTTTTAGCTGCGGTTTGTGGTTTTAGGCTGTTCGTTTGAGAGATTACAGAGTAACATAAACTCACATGCGATTTTTCCAATATAAATTAAGTCGCTATAGTGTGTACTACAATTAATTAGTAGACCCCGTCTTGAAAAGACACTCCGTTTAAAAACTAGTTACTGTAGAAAAGTCAAAAGCCAAAAGCTACAAAAGAACAGGCACTTAAATCTTATGCCTACTTTGCTTTGCTGATTTTCAGCAGAAGTGGATGATAGCTCAAGCCACTTCCTCCACTATAATACTGATGGGAAAACATCAAAGTTGCCCATGCCACTAAAAATGTTTCACAAAACAGGGACAGGAAAGCAACAAAGAACATGGTTTATGCAAAATGGTGGGCACTGAGGAACTGATGTGTTAGAAAACAATAAAGGTTTAGATTATCTTCATGATACTACTATCAAAGTATGCCAACAGTCGGGAAAGTAATCATTATTTCGTTGTAGTAGTTGCGACTTGCAACTGGGTGACAATCGAATCATTTCTTTTAGTGAAGGAGACAATTAAAGCAATTAGGTGAGCCAACCTAACATATCCATACTGTACAGGGCAGATGCTCCCAACCTCTCTTAATCAGGAAGATACCAATAAGTCTTTTGGAAATAAAGAGATACCAGTAACTTTTTGTCGCCTACTCATTGATAGCCAAAACAGCTCCAGAACCGTAAAGCTAAAGAAGCTCACCGAGCTGTAGAGCTGGAATGTTCTTCCACCAGCCTCAATCGCAACACTGACCGGCTGGTTTGCAACTGCCTTCTGTAGACTCTTCTCGTTGTTCACAGGTACATCCTCGTAGCTGTCAATTGCAACAACCTTCGCGTTTTTCTGCAAATACCCCAACACAGAGACGGAACAGCGTATCAAAATGAAGCCAGTTCTTGAAAATTAAAAGGGGAGTAAGAAGGCAGAAGATACCCTGCTGACATCACACCGGTTGTCTTTGCCCTTGTATGGGTAGTCCTCCTCGGTGTCGATTCCACCGTTGTTAATGATGAACTCGAATGCATAGTCCATTAGACCTCCATTGCACCCCTGGTTGTATGAAGTGTCACAGTCGACCAGCTCTTGCTCAGACAACGAGATCATGTCGCCTGTAACAATCTGGTTGATGCCTTCGACAGCTGCTATTGCCGAGAAAGCCCAGCAGCTCCCTGAAAGAGAAACAAAGATCAGATTTCCGTATCCTTGTGTCACGATATTAGTGTATGCTCATTGCGTACTGATACTAGTACCAACTTGACGACAGGATGACAAAAAAGTTCATCATTATCATTGTTTCATACTACCAAATTTAGGCAAGTAATGAGCAAAGGGGGGAATGCATCCAAATAGGAGTAGGACATACACCACATCTGGACTATAAGTAGTAACAAAGGAAGAACACAATCAAAAATCTTGCAAACAATAGAATAGAGGCCAGATTTTGGCTGACGATGTCATAATAATGCAGCATTGCAGCGGAAGACCTTCTGCCAGTAGGAATGTGAAACATTCAAACGAGACGTGAATGAAAGGTGTTTCCAAGAGCCTATTTGGAATCATATGGAATGACAGCAGATGGTGAGCCTGTCCGTCAAAGAAGGGACAAATGGGTCCATCAAGCTTATCAACTAGACAATGACCATTAGTAGACTAATATAAGATTTTTCTCTAATGCTCTTTCAATCAAGTTCATTGCAGGTGAAACGCAGCAAGGAAGTTAATGTCCATGTTCGATAACCTTCAACAAAAAAGTCCATGTTCGATTAATCCACTTCCAAACTATCTTGTTTTCCTAAAAACATCATCATGCTGCTTCATGAATACCGAGCTCTCCTGCCTCTTTCCATATTGGTACATAATTCAGTACTATCGTTCATATATGTAAGTGACACAACATCAAGTTCTGATAAAATCAGATAAGAAATATAGGTGTCCCTGTTGCTGGGTAATATACCATACAGCAGAAATACGAATGAAATCAGTTAAGACTAAATCATATTTGGAGGTTACTAACAATACTAGCTTACTTTAACTAACTTTCCAAAATAAAAATTACTCTAGTGTTTTTACTGTGCGAGTCTCTATATACTTCGAATTTAGATCCAGATCTATAAATGTCCCCCTTTCCACAATCCACTCATTTTGGCACATGATTAATTGTACAAATGATTGAGCAAAAAACTGGTTTTTGATTAAAAGAAACAGCAAGGTTGTGCAGTTTGACCTGCTGGTATAAGATGGAAATCCCCTAGTTTCTGCTCATGTGGATCCTAAAACTATGGAAAATTCACAAATTATCGCTAAGACGCTAATCGAGGATCATGTCACAAGTGGAAACAAACTATTCGCAAAATCTTCACTTGCAGAGCAGATATCCATCAACAACATGTAAAGAACGGACCTTTTTTACACTTCAGAAAGAAAAATGAGAAGCAGCAGAAATGGATTAATAGATGCTTACCGCAACTGCCCTGGTCCTTGACCTCGGCAACCGCTCCCTTCTTCCTCCAGTCGACGGAGTCCGGCAGCTCCTCGTTGTCGGCGGCCTGGTACCTGGCGCTGACCTTCCTCTCCCTCTGCGTCTTTGTCCTGACGCCGAGGTACGTGGCGCGGTACTCCTCGTTGGTGAGGTCGGCGAAGCGGTTGAGGCCGAGGCGGAAGGGGTGGACCCCCGCGTCGGCGGCGGCGTTGTGCTGGTCGATGTAGCGGAGGTTGTCCTTGAACACCTGGTACCGGTGCTCCTCCTCGCCGATGGCGTTGTACGTCCTGCCGTGCCGCGCCATCCACTCCACGTACATCCGCCGCGTCTCCTCCTCGCTCCTCTCCCCATACGAAACGATCGACATGTCCGCCGCCGCGGCCTGCAACAGCAGCAGCAGAAGCGCCGCCGCCGCGAGAACCATGGAGCTCCTCATCCCTGCAACCACAAGAGCGGACTACCAAGAAGAGGAGACGACGACGAGAGGAGGGAGTAAATGGGATTGGATAGCATTTCACGGAGGGTGGGTGGTGTCACTTTATAGAAAAGGAGGAGGTGAGGAGTGGTGGGCCCAGAGCTGCACCCATTTTTTTATCACTCTTTTTTTAATCTACTGGACCAGTAGGGTATTATTTTTGCTTCCGATGGAGGAATTTATTGAAATCGTTAATGGAGTCACAGACGGAAATAAATTCTCTGAAGAGGGCCTACCGGAGAAATTTTACTGTATAACGGTTACCCATATAAGTTTGTGTGAGGGTAATGATGTGCCAACATGTTAACATATAATACTATAGTACTACTGTAGATTGTACAGAAAAACTAATTTTTTTTAATACCTACAACATCGCTCAGTTGTATGGAAAATAATTTTTCATAGCTACTTATTGGTCATAAGTCATGGTCATAAATAAATATACAACCACGGCTAATGATCAGTAAGCAGCTGTTAAAAATTATTTTTTCATACAATTGAGACTGTAGCATGTATTAAAAATTAAATTTTTTATGTACAATCTATAGTACTGCTACATTGTTACTGTGCCCGAAGCTCTTTCAGAGAAGTGGTGGCAACACCGCCGTCTCCTCCCCTCCCACCACCACCACTGCCCGCGCTCCCTCCCGCAAAAGATATCATCAGCGACGATAGCCTCACCGGCACCTTCCTCAACATCACCTGGTTTTGTCCTCCTGCAGACGCCGACGATTCGGCTTCATGTGCGCGGTAGTGCGCTGAGCAGAGGAGAGAGAGAGGGTGGGTTGTGATCGTTTTGGCTTCAGCTTTTAGCTTCTGGCTTATTTTTCACTATTTATAAATTTCGTCTTTTTCTGAAATTTTGACTTTTTGTTGAGCTTTTTTGCCGGTTCTTTTTTCCCGTATTTGTTTGTATTATACGTAATGAGCTAACATATTTTTAATTTTTTAAATTTAATTATGCTAAATAAGTCTCTGTCAGCTACAGTATTTTTTTTAGACAGCTACAGTGCTTTTCAGCCATAAACCATCAAAAATAAGCCCAAATGATCACCACCTAGAGGTGGTGGGGTGATTTTTTATTGCTTTAAGATTAGTGTTTATAGGTGGTACAAATCTGGCGAAGGGCCGTAAGAGATGCGACTTGAGGCTCTCCCGGAGAATTTATTTCCGTGACGAACGAGAACAGGTTGGGTTGGATTAGAAATGAAGGTTTTTGGCTTGTTCATGTAAAATAGTTCATTTACCTTAATCTATTATTTGCTGAATGGAGACACGGAGAAGGGGGTGACGAGGAGGTTACGTGGAGCTCAAAGATTTTGACTGTGATGATTTTAAATTTACCTGCTGTTTGTATCAGTCTTGTTTGAGCCGCCGTAGTTTATTACTCACTGGATGAATAGAATAAAATGAAGATGGAGAAGAAAGAGAGGGGTTTCTGGATTAGGCTGAGGTGGTGTTGCAGTGAGAGGAGCTGTTTCATCAGCCGATTTTTCTAAACAACAAGTGTTTACACACAATGGTTGTGATCAAAATGGCTGAAAAGCCCGTGGCTTATGGCTGAAAACACTGTAGCTGGCTGAAAAAAGTACTGTAGCTGACAGAGGCTTATTTACCATAATTAAATTTAAAAAATTTTAAAAATAGAAAAAACATGTTAGCCCATTACGTATAATACAAACAAATACGAGGAAAAAAAGAACCGGTAAAAAAACTCAAAAAAAGCCAAAAGTTCAGAAAAAGACGAAATTTATAAATAGTGCAAAAATAAGCTGAAGCCAAAAGCTCAAGCCATTTTGATCACAACCAATATTGGAGTGCTTCGTTGAACGAGCTCGGCTGTAGGTATTCAGCAGTGGAGTACTAATAAATTTGACTGTACGTTATAGGTTGTGCGTAGAGTTGGTGTGAAGAGACGTGGCGGAACGAGATAAGCCGCTGCTCCATACGGGTGTAGCTTCGGACTTTCAGGGGCTGCAAACCATTTGAAATTTGTCAATTTTTTAATTTTGATTATTTAGTTTTTTCTTTTTTATTTATTTCTTTGTATTTTTCATAATGATATAGAAGTTTTTTATATTTTTATTTTTTTAAATAAAATAACTCAGAAAAAATTAACAGCTGTTACATTACATTTTCAACCAAAAATCAACAGCTATAATAAAAAATCATAGCTTAAAAGTCATTTAGAGCTTCCCCAATTTTATGAGTAACAATTTGCACAAAATTTCACCAGTGCATGGCAAATGTGTAGTAAATCACGCTGTCATATTCGAGCTGTACCATACCATCTGGGAGCTGTTTCTTGTAAACATCAAACTATGGTCTCGCTTATTTTGGTTTGAGTTTCTAACTTCTGATTTATTTTTTTTACTATTCTTAATTTTGGTTTTTTTTTTGTTTTTTTAGCTTTTTTGAGCTTTTTTTGTTGATTCTTTTTTTCCCTGTATTCGTTTGTATTTTTGTGATGAGCTAACCTATTTTTTCTATTTTAAAATTTAGTTACGTCAAATAAGCCACCATCAGGTACAGTGTAATTTCAGCTAACTACAGTGCAATTTCAACTATAAATCAACTTATTTTAACTCAACCGAGTGGCACCTATAGTCAAGCACTGCCACCGTCGGAATGGTCCTATGGCTTGTCGCAGGAAGGGACTTCTATGTGGAGAGGCCCTTCCCCCACTGCATTTTGTTCCCTAGTCGCAATGAGCAGGAGGGAATGGAAGAAAAGGCGGCTAAGTGGACACACCAGGACAAACCAACGCAATTTGCATAACCATAACCGAGCGAGATAGAGAAGAAGGTGAGCCCTCGGAATCTTCCAGCCCGCTAGTTGAGGGGAAATTTAACTATTTGCCACTCTTATGACTCGAGTGGCAACAGATTTGTCACCCGGGCCCATTGTCAGTGACTCAGATGACCCTACATGTAAGTGACAGAGTGAATTGGTCAATCTTAAGAGTGGCAAAAAATTGAATCTCCATCTATTTTTAGCTTCTACTTAAAAAAGTTACCGTCTTGTTTTTAAGATAAGATAGAAATTACGGATACATTATCCATCATAATCCTCTCGTTCTCGTTACATACATATATCTCTTTCTCATTTTTTACATCACTCGTCCTTTATTCTAAAATACACTTTTTTATCTACTATCAAGCCACAATCGAAATCCATTAACAAAAATCCATACAAGCCCCCATAAATCATCATGCTACCCCCATGGGTTACATGGTTCCTCTTTTGAGAAATTGTGTCTGACATGGAAAAAAAATGTGCAGTGCACAAGATTCGGAGCGGCAAGTGGGAGCTAGAAAAATGCTGTGCCGCAACAAAGTACTCGTGGAATCTTTACAAAAAAGAAAGGGGTGCGGCCGCATGGGTGGACACCGAAGCGGGACACCATAGCGGAGCGTTCGGATCTTGATGGGACCTCGCGGCGGCCATGGCCCATGGGTTGGCTGGCTCTCGCTCCGGGACACCGGATTCGTAAAAAATTGCCGCACGGAGAAGACGAGGGGAGCGCACGGCGACTGGCGCGAGTCAGTGAGCCGGCGAAGCACGCCACCCAACCCATTGGCCCCGCCTGCCCACCTGTGATCATCCAATATTTTTCACCTCTCATCATCTAGGAGAACCTGCCAGATTAGGAATTTCTCGGCACATGGAGTCATTTTCTTCCCAGAATTTCAACTACGCAAATCCTTTGCTTCAAACCGCCGCTGAATCGTCATAAATGCTTTTCTATGTATCTCTATGGTGTGATATATAGCATTACATAGTATATGGTTCATCATATAGTTGGTGTTATGTTTTTTAGTTACAAACTTACAACTGATAGTTTTGGTAAAAGTATTAATTGATAGAAGAGAAAGTCAAAATTCAGTAAGAAAACCGAAAAGGACTGGCCTTGTTTTACTTAAACTCCGGCTTATTTTAGTTTGCACAGCTAGACAGCGCGACACGAATGCGATTTGTTTTGTGATAAGTCGATAGCGGCTACGGCATGACTTATCACCGAATTTTGTCAGTAGCTGATTCCTGCACTAGTCTAGTATCTTGCGTACGTACACTTCGGCCTTACAAACGAGTATCAAAATGCACTAGCAATGCCTGTCACAGTAAGCCCTCCTTCCCCTGGACTGCTCCCTCCACCTCCTGTAGGCACGAGAAATTGCGACCCGTGTGGGCCCACCCACTCGACGCAGCTGCCTATCTATCGGCGGGAAATTTAACTTTTTGCCACCTTTAAGATTCCCAGCTATCCAAATATCATCCTCTTCAATGCAATTAACATTTTGCCACTCTCGAGCCTACGTGGCGCCCACGCGAGCGCAAAAGCCGCCACGCTGGCCCGCGCCCGCGCCCGCGCCTCCCCGCTCGCCGGCGCCCGCGCCTCCGCCTCCGGCCCCGCGCCGCCGCCCGTGGGGCATTTCCAGGGCACCCCGAGCACATCCCCCACCTCGCCGGACCCCGCCGCCCTCCCCAGCGAGCCGCCGCCGTCTTCATCCTCGCCGCCAAGCTCCCTCTCGCCGCCGGCCCGCCCTGCTCCATCTCGGCCTCGACCGACGCCCCAGGTGAGCTCCGGGATGCCCGTAGATGCTTCACCGTCGAGGAATCGGGCTCCCACCGCCTGAGCCGCCGGTGTCCTCGCTCCCCTATCTCGGCCGCGGGGACGGAGGCGGAGGCGCGGGCGCGGGCGAGCGGGGAGTCGCGGGTGGCGGCGCGGGGCCGGAGGCGGAGGCGCGGGCGTGGGCGCGGGGCCGGAGGCGGAGGCGCGGGCGCGGGCGAGCGGGGAGTCGGCGCGCCGACGGAGGCGGAGGCGGAGGCGCGGGCGAGCGGGGAGGCGTGGGCGGTGGCGCGGGGCCGGAGGCGGAGGCGGAGGCGCGGGCGCCAGCGAGCGGGGAGGCGCGGGCGACGGCGCGCCGCCGGAGGCGCGGGCGCGGGCCAGCGTGGCGGCTTTTGCGCTCGCGTGGGCGCCACGTAGGCTCGAGAGTGGTAAAATGTTAATTGCATTGAAGAGGACGGCATTTGGATAGCTGGCAATCTTAAGGGTGGCAAAAAGTTAAATTTCCCTCTATCGGCAGCATGGTGTTGACAAGTACCAACAAAAACTTCAATTGTCGAAGCCAAAAAAGCCGGCGGGTTTTTTCTAGAGATGCTTTTGCTCAGTTTTTATGTGAATAAATTAAGTATTAATAAATTATTTTAAAAATACTATCTTGATAAATTATTTAAAAAAGGTGATGAAAAAATATCTTATTTGTTTGGTCAGAAAAAACACAGATCATAAACTATAAATTATAAATAAAAAACCCACCTGGTATTTGATCTGGTCTGGTTAATCCACCTGGAAGCTAGAATTGAAGGTGAACAAAATGCAATGGAATTCCAGTCACCTTGCATCCAGTTAGTTCATAGTCATAGGCATGTGCCAGACAGGATGTATAGCTACACAGATTTATGCCAAGAAACAAAGCCATGCATGTTACTTCAATTATGCAAAGCACGTGCGTACACCTGTGATGTGAGCTGAGTCGTAAGTCATCAAGAAAGCCACGTTTCAGAACTGCCGGTTCCCCTCCCTTGCACTACTCTCTCAGTATTTTCACTTCTGAAGCACATGCATGCATCCCCTTCCCCCGGTCAAAGCCATGTCGATCGAACTGCCCGGCACGCAATCATCTATCGATCGGACGATAAGAACCCATCGACGTGCGTCGATCGACATAGTTCTCTAGTTCTGCACTCTTTGGGATCAACTTTTTTTACGACACGAACTGCCTTCTTGCGTCTGTGAACAGAGGATTGTTTCCAGCTTTACGATCGCCGGGATATTTCTGATTTCTGAACTAGGCGACAAAGGAATTGATGGATTGCTGCACCGGTTGTGTTACGCTTGGCTTGGGATGACATGAAACGTATGGGTGTGCCTTTCGCTAACCTGTTCAGTCAAATTCCCAACTCCCAAGAGGCCAAGAGTATGGACAGAGTCGATCGACGGTAGGAAAACAGACAAGCTCTTGAAAGTTTTAACTATTCGACCGACGTGCCCAAAAAATATCCGATTGTAACTGGCCATATACATTCAGATTGAGATTGTCTGGATGCCTGAAGCTAGTAGTCAGATTCAGATTACGCCCGCCTGTTGTCAGCTAGTAGTCAGATTCAGATGACGTCCTGCATGGATACGGTCAATTTCTGAATATGTCTGCTTCAGATTTCCGAGCAACAAAAAATTTACTCCTGGAGCTTTACGCCGTCCCCTTGTCCTCCGATTTATTCCCTGGTGCAAAGCAACGAAGCCTGCAAGTCAAAACGAGCCTGTGACAGTCAGCAAAATTGAGCTCATCAAGGTGTTACCTGCAGCTTCAATACGTCCGTCATGGTTAATCGGGAATTATATGCAGTTATTAAGCCAAAGCGACGACGTAAAAATAAAAAACAAAGGCGTCCTAGTGTGAATCCACCTGACTACATGAGATTCCAGTGTTACGGCTAAAAGAAAGCCAAGCAAGAACGGGAGAAAAAAATCTCTCTCCAACTCCCACGGAAAATAATGTCTAATTAGTTAAGCAAGCAAGCCTCTTTCCCTGTTGCTTTCTTATATTACTAGTCATGTACCTTGAACATCTTATACGCGTATTTTTTTATTAATTAAAACATCATAAGATTTGCAGTAATTAAAAAAACCATTTTTTGTCAAACAGAAATAAAAAGATTTTAAAACATTGCAATTTTTGTACGAGGCAACTAGCAACAGTGTCAAATTCAGCGACAGTGACGGTGGACGGCAGCGAGCGATGGTGCGGCAAGTAACTATGGGGCATAAACAACCCATTTTAGGCACACGTGCGTGTGGTGGTGGCTTAGAGATGGCTAGTGACGACAGAGCCTTGCTAGAACAGGGGCATGGTACGATAGAGCTACGGCAAGGTTTCAGCTAAAGTGGCGATGGCTCGAGTATCTAGGAGGGGAGGGAGCTTGGCGGTGGTGACAACTTAACTGGGGTGGCCTGAAGAGTTATGGTGACGTGACCATGACCGACGGAGGGGTGGCGCATGGCAACTATGAGCTAGAGATGGCGAGGCTTGGCTGGGAGCTAGGGATAGCTTTGTGATATTAAGGGGATGCTAATGGCACGTTTAATTGGATTAGAGAGGAGACAATGGTGAGAAATCTTATTAAGGCTCACTGGCGAAGAATTTAGGCATTAGCGATTTCGGCATGGCGTGGCCATAGAGGAGAAAGACAGGGTTGTGGTGGTTGTGTGATGGTGCGAAATTTGTTAAGGAGTTACCGAGCTTGGCTTTATAGGCGGCGAAGTCAGTGGCGCCAAGAATGGTGTTGCGGTGCGATTGGCATACGCACAACGCGCGTGGGTGGATGAGCAGCTTTTACACTGTAATGGCGGAGCTGGCGGTTGTGTTGGTGGCGGGAGAAGCTCTGCCTCTCACTAGCGTGGATGAGCAAGTTGGTGCAGTCAGCAGCGACATGTTGTGTGTGTTGAGCAGCTGGCAACGGTGCAAACTGACAGTGGAGCGGTGCTATGCGTGGTCATCAACGATGTTACGACGGGCAGTCGGCGAGGTGGCACAGTGCTGTGCAACTTTTAACGTGGTTGCTGGTGATGGATGAGCAAGGCGACGCTGGCAAGAGCAAAAGGCGTCTCGGCGCGAGGCAGCAGAAACAGGGGAGGTGGCGTAGCAGCATGAGAGTGTTTTGGCGAGTGGAAAGCAGATTTTCTAAAAGAGAAAGCGGAAATTGCCTGGAGTTTTCAGATTAGGCAAAAAAAATTCAAATTCAAGCAAAATTCGAAATAAATGCAAAATTTTTAAAATTTTGAGGCTGTTACAACTTCTTGATGGGCTGTTCCAGCTGCTTCATGAAGGCTAGCCAGCCTTCTCTCGTGGGGTGCACATCGTCGAAGTAGTGCTTGTGGGGCTTGATGCAAATGCTGTAGAGGAGCGTGTAATTGTTGGTGTGCTGCCCACAGAAGCCGTTCGGATCAAAGGTCTCGCAGCATGGCCTCAGCTTGTGCTTGAACTGCGTAGACACCTCATGCTTTGAACCTTCGAATCCAATATATATAGTTCAAGTAAACGAATGCATACATATATAATTCATATGTAATATATGTATGCATGTATGTATTACCTGGGGTGGATTGACGATGTTGGAGGAGGCAGTGTGCAGGTCAACCAGGAAGATGTCTCTCTGTTTTTTGCCCAGCTTTTGTTTCAGGTTGCGGTTGTGGACGGAGGCACACATGTTGCCACGGCCGTCGCATATGGTGTAGTTGTCCGGCCTGGATTGCCACGGCGTGCAGCCGAGGGGGTGCAGGTTGTTCACCAGTACCTTGGACACCCCGAGATTATGCAGCCCATGCACTTCCTTGGCGATCTCGGTCGTCACGTTCCCGATAGAAGCGATGATCTGCAATCAAAAGTGATCGCTCAGTTAGTATGTAGAATCGAGATGTTTGCCGATGGATCGATCACTGTGTCGATCGATCTACTACTACTCACGTCGGTCGTGCTGCTCATGTTGGCGACGCGCGCGTAGTCGTTGCCGGAGATGGCGACGAGCGCGACGGAGTCCCTGAGGTGCCATTTCGTGATAAATCCTTCCTCGACCAACGTCTCGAATCGGTCGACCTGCTTGCCGAGGATCGGTGTTGGAGATGATCCACTCAACTCCAGAAATCAATCGCTGATTTTTCTTTCACTCAATTCTTGTGTTTTTCAGAAACACACGCAGCACACATATGCACGCATACTTGCACAGGGAGGAAGATGTACACGCAAAGCTTTTTTATGGTGACGCTCAAAACAACATTGTGTCTTTCTTCTTCTTTTATTGACTCAAAGCAAAGTTAGAGAGTAAACACAATATAGAAACAAATTATGTCATTTGGTCCGATACTGATTGTATCAGGATTTTAATGTCCTATTACTTGACAAATCTAGATTACTTTTCAACAATTTTTCCTTAATCTAGATTTGCCTTCTCCTACTTTAGACTTTAGACTCAACACATGATCCGAACTAATAGCTACGCTTCCACATGAAGTGATATATATGCAAACTAAACACATAGTTACATGTAGTAACTCAACTCAACTGGTACATGTCCATCTACATGCAAAGACTCTAACTCAACTAACAGGAAAAAAAAGTAAGACGACACCTTGTTTCTTCAGCATCAGAGCAGCACCAGTTCATCTCAGTATCTACCACAATTAAGTGTATCTCTTTCTTCTCCTTCCTCGGCTTACGGCATTCAAAAACGAAGTGTCTATACTTCTGGCAATTGTAGCAGTGAACCTTCACCTTGTCGAACTTGCGGTTCCTCTTGCCAGAGTTATCTGCACCCTCTTTCTTCTTAGTCTTGGACTCCCACTCGATACGAGTGAGTACCAGATACTCACCTTCCTTGTTGTGCTGCTATCCCTTTATGCGTTCCTCGTACGCCTTCTAACGCCCAACCACCTCTACAAGTGTTATCATCTTGACATCGCCAAATTGCTGAATGGTGGCGACGATCTGTAGTAGAGATGGCAACGGGCATAAACCCGCTGGGTTTTGCTATCCTAAACCCGTGCCCATGAAAGTTGGATGTGCCCGCTAAAAAACCCATGCCCATGACGGGTGCAAATTTTTGCCCAGACCCATGCCCACTGGGTTAATGGGTACCCATGGGTCGCCCGTCGGGTCAGTAATGCGAGCTGCAATAATGGTTAATGGAGAGGAGGAAGAAGTTCACCGGCCATCTTCGTTGGAGCCGGAGGGCACCGCCATGGCCAAGGGCCTACTGCTGTGATGTGCGTTGGCTACGGCGTGAGGGCGACGGGCTGAACTGGAAGGAGAGGCGACGACGAGGGCGTGCGGGAGGACGAGCGTGCGACGAGAGTGGCGGGAGCAGGAGCGGGAGCTGCGGGACGAGAGGGCGAGCGTGGAGACTGCCGGAGACCGAGCGCGGAGCGCCAGATGCGCCGCCGCTGCGGCGGCTGTTGAATCGGGGTGGGGACTGGGGAGGAGTGAATAGTGACCGATTGCTAGCTAGGGTTAGCCGTATGGGTAATGGGGCATTGCCGCATTGGATTTGGGGGCTTGAGGCTAAATGGCTAATGGGCTATGGGCTGGGTTGGTTTGCCTAGGAGGCTGGGAGCCTGGGTTTATAACTCCTATAGATCGGATTTATATTACCCATGGGTTTACGGGTTTAGGTACTATAGGAACGTACCCGAACCCAGCAGACCTGATGGGTTGGGCTTTTTACCCATTAAGAGACCCATGGGTTAGGAAATTGACTCAGACCCATACCCTAATAGAGTAAAAACTCACCGGGTATCGGGTTTCAGGTACCCATTACCATCTCTAATCTGTAGGTATTTGTTGGGGGATGATACAAAGAAACTTCTTCACGACGGTACACTCCTCCACCTTGTCTCCAAGGACATGAATCTCATTGACGATGGTGGTCAGCTTTATAGTCAAGTCATTGATGGACTTCATTTCCTTCATGTATATCACGCCAAACTCACTTTAGAGGGTCTGTACTTGCGCCTCCTTGACGTGATCAGCACTAATATGCATCTCCTTCATGGTGTCCCAAGCCTCCTTGGTCGTCTCCTTTTTAGCTAAGATCATCATCGTGGCCTCGAGGACGGCTTGAAATATGGCAACAAAATCCATTTGGTCCTTGTGCTCATCAACCAGCTCATGTACATCATTTGAGTCTGGAAGAACAGACTCGAGCTCGGTAGAAAATTGAGCTGAACTCAAGTTGGGGTCCAAGTCTGAACCTAGGATAGGCTCAAGCTTGGCTCATTAAAGCGCAATAATAATTAAACTAATTTATTATGCATTAATTTTCAATAATAAGAAAAGTTGAGTTCGAGTTTGGCTCAAGTAAACTCGATAATAATCAAAATAATTTAAACATATACTAATTTTCAATAATAAGAAAAGCTCGAGCTCGAGTTTGGCTTAAGTAAACTTAGTAAGGGTTAATATGTATCACTATTTAAGCTCGAATCGAGACTCGTGAACTATTCGACCTCGACTTGATAAAGCTCGTGAGCTTGAGATCAAGTTCGACTCGTTTAAAGTTCAAGTTAAACTCGAATTAAACCTAGAACAAACTGTACTCGAGTAGCTCATGAGTTTTAATATTTTTTTTACAAACTATATGCACCATTCGCGTCTCCGTCCTCCTACCATAGGAAAGTAGGCGCCACCATACGAAAGTAGGAAAGTAGCTCGTGAGTCTTAAGATTTTTCTGCCCCTCGCTCGCGCGCGTTTTGCTCCCCTTCGATCTCTTTTCCGCGCGCCGCCTCCGTTCGCGATCTAAACCGTCACCCGGTTCTTTGGCGATTTTAACAAGCTACTTGTATATATCGATGCCTGCTTGCATTGCGCGCGAGACCTTTTGACCTAGAATTAAAATTCTAGGTACGCGCAGCGGCGCCGCAGGATATTGCTCGATCCCACGGCCACCTTTCTCGACATCGATCGTTCCAGCCGCCGGGGCTGGTGATGACGGCAGGCATGCCGAGAGCATGGCCGCCACATGCCGGAGGAGCACCGGAAGGCCGCCATGACTGCTCGTGCCTCGTGAGTCGTGACCGTCAACCACCACAGTTTCTGCAGCTAGGATGGGATGCATTGTCCGCACGCAAATCTCAACTCGTCGTTCCATCCTGGGAAGCAGGACAAGACGTGAGCGTCGGCCAACATGCAAGGCCGGAGAGACTAGCAAGGTGCGTACGTAGCAGATCAATTTTCTCGCTGGATTTGTACCAGTTATGCGTTCGAGCGGCCTATTCTGCTTTCAACCCCAACGACAGAGGCCCATACAAGTTGGCCCAAGTAGGTGGTTAGGCCAGCGATTACGCAGGTTTACCCGAACACACTTCTAACTCTCAGGCTTAGGATCTCCAACAATTATGCTTCAGAAAGACCGAATATAGCAATAGAAAGAAGGTAAATAGTGCCAACTCGAATTTTTTTCCAAGCATTCAGGATTATATTCTCACACAACTATAAAGTTGTAAAAAATAGAGTTTTTGTTTCCAAGTATTCAAGATTCTATTCTCACACAACTATAGAGTTGTAGAAAATAGAGTTTTTATCTAAAAACTCAAGACAAATGGTTCAAGAACACAAAACCATAAAGCAACCACTTCCCGGCGGTCTAACCGGTATAGAAATGGCGGTCTAACAGGTCCAGGCGGTCTGACCACTCCTTCAATGGCGGTTTGACTGCTGCTACAGTAAAATCAACCTAATGAAAAGTGTTTTCAACACGATTTCAAAAACGAAAATTGAGAGAACTTTTGATATGTAGATCTAAATGATATGAAACTTTGCAGAGTTCTATTCTAAGATATCAAGAACCTATTCCAATAAACGATCATAAAAATTATAGCCAAATTTGAGACCTTTTCAATTTGAAGGAAAGTTGCACCGAAACCGAGTCAAAATCAAAATCGGTGAATACAACTTACTTGTGGGTGAACGATGGACAAGATGGCTTTAGATATGTTCCCACATATCCCAGCAAGCAAGAACACGAAATAAAACTCGTCATAAACCTCAGATTAAGAAATCACATTTTGAGACTAAATCAAGCAAAACCAGGGTTTCTTAATAAACTTGCTATCAAAGTGCCTAAATGGGTGGAGATAGATTCTTAAAGGTTATCTCCATCTTTTACACGTTCTTGTCACAGCAAGAACAAGAAAGGGAAGAGAAGAGATAAAAAACAACCAAATCAAAAGTAAATCAAACAAAACTTGAAGGATCTACAAAGCTGATCAAAGATTGATGTATTACTTACATGAGAAAGTAAGTTTTACAGTCACTTCATCTTGAGAATAAAAATCATTCAAGGCACTCACTCTCAAACTCTAACACTAAAGAAGAGAGCACAAGAGATGTGTTAGATGGTTAACCACACATGTCTCCATTCCAACCTCTTTTATAGGTGGGCAACCAGCCATCTATTCACCTTAGTGGATACTATCCATTATTACAATAGGAAAAATCTATTAACCCCACACACGGGTTTACTCACACAAGTTCACTTATACACGCTTTTCAAAGTGCATAAGTGTGCATTCGCTAAATCCTTAGCCTTGATTCGTATTGATCAAATCAGCTTTACCTTGACCTAAACTGCATTTCAATGCATCGTTCACGCACCAAAGTTTTGATCCAAGATAGTTTTCAGTATTTTAGTCAAACTACCAAAATACCCTTCCTTAACCCGGTCATCACCAACCTCTGCAAGTAATCGCCATGCTTGCCACGTGTAGGTGCACCACTAGCTTGCCACGCGTTGTCAAGTCTCTCCCATACCAGTTCCACTGAATCACGGCTCACTTGGCCCGTGCAAGCCGCATGACGCCATCCCGCCGTTCGAACTCGCCTTCAGCAGTTTTCGCCTTTCTCGTGCCATGCTTGAGCTTATCATATCACCTGACATTCTTGGTCGTTCTGGCCTCACCTCCTTCATGAACCTAGTCTCAATTCTCGCTGTTGACCACAGTTGACTCCAAGCGACCCTATGTATCCAAAGACAAATCATTTCCAGACAGAAGTTCTTCACAATTTACCCACGTTAGCTGTAACATAGCCCATGCAACATAAAACCACTGACCATACTCACCAAAACATCTTCCTCAACTCAAAATTCACAAATATGAATTCTAGCCGAAAGTCCCCATCTAGACAATCTTCAGCCAGTCAGACTGTCAACCCTCGAGCGATCAGACCGTCAACACTCAGTCGATCAGACCGCTGCACCAACCGGTCAGACTGATGGCACACTATCGGTCTGACCGGCCTTCCCCTGACTGACCAGCAATACTGCTGATCAAATTTTCAAATCTTTTAAATTGCAATAGTTTATCATTAACTAGAATCTTCTTCTCACATGATGCTTTAGTTTCACAGAAGCTGCTGCCATAGCCTTTAACCGACGAACTATTTTCGAAGTTAGGAACCCCATGACCAGCACCAACCACAAAATTTTTGCACAACCTAACATCGTCACATCACACACACATGGCAGATATAAAAGGAAAGTAAAAATGGATCATTATTAATTTCAGACGCGTACACAACCAATGGCTTAACTCCCGGACCACACCAATTTTGCAAGCCCCCTGCTCTGATCTATATTACACGAAAATAATACGCCTAAAAAAAGCTACCTACTGGAGAAGTGATATGGATGGTACAGATAACTAAACTCTTTATCTACTTTACACGATGATACAAAACATGCGTGGTGATTTAGAGAAAGGAAGGGTCCAAAGATAACATGTATTGTTTGCGATTATCTGTAGAGTCCGACGAAATGAGCTGAGCTGCCTTGTGTTACTTGAGAGCGCTTGGCACCCACGAGGCCTAGATGCATCAGTGGACTAAACAAATCCAGTGAGCCATATCGGTCTGAGCTGATTTGCTCTGATTTCTATTGTCCACAAAAAATTGCTCTCTAGTGACGATCTGCAGTATTTACTACAGTAGTTCGCTTGAGTGGTGCTTCTGGTTTGACAGTCTGTTGACGGGAAGCGGTAGTCACCAGAGGAGGATCAATTTTCCATCTGCACCAAAATGAAAGATAATCAACCACTGTCTACTTTATGCAAAAACAGCATGGCGATTTAACATTCACAGTACTCCAAACTAAAGTAAACAAAGGTGGATATATCAGCATGGCGATTTAACATTCACAGTACTCCAAACTTCAGCAAACAAAGGTGGATATATATTCGATCCCTAGGCCAAACTGATAACAATAGTAACAGCAATACAAGAGCAAGAGGGATTACATCATGAGCTGATTAGTTCTTCTCTAAGTTCTCTTCAATCTTGTTCAAAACTCTTTTCACATGGCAATATAAGACACCCACAACACTTAACTCTGAAAAAAGGACACCGACAACACTCTTCAGTATTCACAGACACTTCCCCACTAATAACCCTCCAATCTGAATTATTGTGTACTTCACCAAAACAAATTAATAAACACCACAGATTAAAGTGACAAGACATGAATTTCATATTCAAATCATTACACCAAAGGGGACGGTAGATGCACCAAAAGTGGTTCTACTTATTGGATTTCAGCAAGTTTCATCACTTAGAGAAAGGATATGTTAATTGTAGTGATAAGTATGAATATTCAGAATGACCTGGCTCAACCTTTTTTTTACACAACGCGTACGACAGCTAGATTAGGTGAGCATGTGGAAGAAATTAAAGGGCCTTTTTTGACTGAAACCAAAGGGCTTTTTGGAGAAAGGAAGGTGAATGTGATATTATCCCCTTGATGATTAAACAAGTTACACCACAAACATCACGAAACGATAGGGGAAAATAACATTTTTAAGTAAAATCTATCTTGCATGTTTATTATACATTGGTCCACTAATATTAAAGAAATCCTAATATTGTGGACTTGTGGCAGAATTTGAGGAATAGCAACATATACTAATACTAATACTGCACCGTAGTACCAGTACTATACTACAAGAAGAAGACATGGACATGACTCAAAACTCTTTCATGAAAACCGCAACAAACGGTCTAGTAGCGGAGACTGAAATAGACAGATCACAATCTATACACATACTAAGAGCAGTCTATGGCAGTTCTAAGAGCAGCCAAAACTGTTCTTAAAATGTCCATGTCGGCATGTGCTCAAGGCCTGCACGAATTGCTTTCGAAAATCGTCCCCACCCACCAACCCATAATTTGCGCGACCTAAGAGCATCGCCAAGAGATACTCTATATAGCTCTTAATATTTAAATTTTAGAGTTGAAGGGTAAAAAGTAGCTCCAACAGATTCCCAAATAGACTCCCAAAAATAGAACACACCCAAAAAATGGGCTCTCGCTCTCTACTTATAGAGGATGATCTAGGCTCCCAATACCGTTTTTCTGGTTTAGGGTATCTGTTGGAGGGAATGATTATTTTGGGACCTTATATCGTGGTTAGGATCTGTAAAAAGAGATTTAGGGTGTGAATTTATTAGGCATCTCTTGGAGATGCTCTAACGTACGATCGTGTCGCGCCACGAAGCAAAATCTTAGATCAGAGCATGCAACTAACGTGTGTAATAATCCACAATCACGCTATATTTTTTGCTAAGTGAAGTGAAATTCAAATCACCAACAAGCTGGGACACCGACGGAGGAACTTACTCGTGTGGGAATTTGACCTCGTGCAGGGTGTCCGACCGGAGCGACCACGCGAGCGCCGCCTGCGCGCAGTTGGCGAGCGGCTCGACGCGGCCGGCGTCGGTCACCAGCGCGAGCGGGCTGCCGACGTACGAGGTGGCGGCGGAGCCATCGTCGATGGCGTCGAGATCGCGCACCCAATTGGGCCGCTCCGCCGCGCCCTCCCACAGCACCCGCGCGTTCACCACGAACCCGGCCCACTCCAGCCTGCTCGACAGCAGCATGTCGCTCCGGTTCGCCGGTAGCACGGTCTCCTCCGACACGTGGTAGCCGACCAGCTTTCCCGCCGCGTCGCAGGCCGGCGCTTGGAGGAACGACTCGCTGGTCCCTTCGTCCTCGCCAAGAACGCCGACAGGCACAGCGCCCACGGATTTCACCTTCTGCGCCTCGTCGAATAGTTCCGTCCTGAGGATGCCGTTCTCGTCGGCGAACACCACGACGCCGTCCATTCGCCGCTTCCGTATCTCCCTGCATCGCATTTGGAGAGGGGAGAGATACAAATTGTGAGGAGGAGCTGTGGGAATTAATCAGCACGAAGAGAGCGTGAGTGAGATCTGGTGCTGCGAGCATATGTAGAGTACCTGAGGGCGTGCATCCGTAGGCGCGCGGTGGAGGAGGTGGAGCCTGCGATGTGGAGGTAGTCGAGGCTGGAGCGGGAGAGCACGGCGGCGACGGCGTCGGTGCGGTGGCCGGGCTCGACGACAATCCACATGAGCGGGCCGTCGACGAGGCGGAGGGTGTGGGCCAGGGACGTCAGGGAGGGTGCCTGGAGCGCGGAGGTGGTGGTCGGGGTGACGGCAATGACGGGCCTCGCCGGCCCCGCCCCGCGGCGCCGGCTGCTGCGCTGCGCGTTCTGGACTGCGGCGAGGATGCGGTGGGCCTTGAGGAGCTCGTTGGGGTCCGGGTGGGGCCATGAGCGGACGCGGATCGGGTGGCGGCCGACGAACACCGGGCCGTGGTGGTGCGCGTGTGCCCCGATCTCGGCGGCCACCGTGGTGGTCGTCGTGACAGTGGTGGTCGTGGTCGTGGTCGTGGTGATGGTGGCGGTGGCGTTGGCTCCGGCGAGCATGACGGGCGGGGAGACGAGGGGGACGAGATGGGCGGTGGGGTCGATGGGCGGGGTGGGCAGGAAGAGGAGGTAGACGATGAGGCGCGAGAATCGGAAGCCCACGGCCATGGACGTGGCGCAGAAGAGCGCGTGCAGGAGCAGCCACGCGGCGGGCAGCGAGGGCTTGGCAGGCTCGGGCGCGGCGTCGGGCGACCCCGCCGCGGGCGCCAGGCCCGGCCACACCAGCGGGAGCTTCATGTCGTCGCCGGCCGCTCAGAGACAACGAGATCGCCCTCCCTCTCCCCTCACCCTGCCGCGGCCTGTGCCTAGCGTGCGACTGTCCGTGCGTCTCACTGCTTAGCTTAGAGCAAGTTTAATAGTACAGATAGCTGCTACCTCCAATACATTTCTATGTCATCAAAAGATAATGATGCAGTCAACTCATACAATAAGCTAGCTATAAGTTGTCTCCACAAGAGCTCTCAATCATTTAATACATACATGGGTATTGATAATTTAATACATGCATGGGTATAGCAATTAGTTCTATGGGTACATGCATGGATAATGCCTCTTTTCCTGTGCTATAGCCTGACTCTTGTATGGGAGTCGGCTTAGCTCTCTCTCTCCTTTTCTCTCCCCTCCACATAGGACTATGCTGACATGGATTCCCTTGTAGCTAGCACAGTCAGCCTTATTAAACTTGCTCTTAGCTTAGCTTGGCAATAGTAGGCGGCGGTGGGGTTAATACAAGGGCGTGTTTGCTTCGCGAAATAATTGGGTGGGAATAGGGGGCCGCCTTGCAGCGGGGGAGGCAATTATTAGGAGTGGGGAAGAAATAGAAAGGCGCAGCGGCTGGTGGACGGTGAGGCGAGGCGGGGTTGGGGTTCCTCTGGGAATTCGGCAATTGGCAGCCGCGGAGGGGAGAGAGAGAGAGAGAGAGAGAGAGAGAGAGAGTGAGCCGGTCGGGTCTCTTCTCTTCCGGTGCGAGAAGCCGAGAAGAGAAGAACCCAGAGAGCAAGGACACGGAGGCAGAGCAGGCTTGGTGGGTGGGTGGGCGACGGTGGAACTGGAAAGAAACGCTGCTGAAACGCAGGGAAAGTGGGAATATTTCGGCCGTCAGGCACGCGCTGGCAGACACGCTTTCGTGCAGGGCTCCTCGTTTCAGAAAGAAAGGCCATTTACTTTAGGGGACCCTGTCGACTCAGGGCTTGTTTCAGACTGTTTATGTTTTTTAATCTTAAAAGTTTATATTTAAATAGAGTGGTTTTTAATATAATTTTTATAAACTATCTGTAAAAATCATCGTAAAATCATTTTAAATAAAGTGGTTTCTCAACACGAGTATTTAAACAAAAGATAAAAAACACTTTCAAACAGTAGCTAGGAGTAACTCGGCCTAGTACAACTACTTGCTTCGGTGTTACTGTTATCTTGATTTGTTGGAGTGGTAGAAAACACGAGCTGGTCCATTGATAGTGTGATCTATGCGGTGGCAGCTATTCATTCCTGCTGTGACAGATTAAGTAACAGAGCCCTGCAATGAACCATCTCTTTCCTCCGCGTTGTACTACCACTGCACGTTCTGTGACCGAGCCACATCGTTCATTCATTGGCGGTGGCTGTACCAGAAAGCAAAACTTCAAGCGATCCAACCGTCCGGGACCATGATCACGCCAGTGATCCGATCATGAATGGCTGGCAGTGTATGTTGAACTGCTGCAGAATCCTCGAGTCGGTGGCATGAGCCTTCAGGGATGGCACTCACGAGCGAGCCCATGCGGACTGCGGTGTATGGTCGTGGATGCATACTAACTCTGAATTTCTTATGCACCACCTGTAATGTGCGCATGTAATTTACCATGCACGCTCTTTTATTCTCTGGATTCTATTTTCTACTGATGTCAGTGTCGTTTCCGGATTGGAGGTGAACCAGCACCTGATCCATACCCTGGCTTGGAATGCGGGATGGCCCTGTGTCAGATTCCCTGTCTGAAAGGAGCAAGCTGAAGCTATGCACGACAGCACGAGTACGCGATCTCCTTCGTTGGACAGAGAAACCAGTTTGCTTTTTGGGAAGTAAACCGCTGTTCGTTCATCCATCTTCAGAAATAGTACGGTGAATCTCTTGCAAGAAAAAGCTGGAAAATGGGCGGTCCAAGACAGCAGCCCATGAACTGAAAAACTGCAATCGCCTTTTGATCTGACCTGAAGAAACAATAACTCGACTGGTACAGATTGAGTTGAATCCGCTACAGTTAGCAAGGACCGTTTGTCCATGCGTACGTCCGATCTGATGGATGTTCAACAGTCTAGCTAGATCAGTGTCGCCTAGCGAAATGCACAGGACATAAGCAGCTTTTTTTGAAGGAAAAACAGGTTTTAGATATATACAGGCATTCTCCATGCAACACCTACGCTGCTTGGTGTGACACACCGGTTGCCGTTGGTGAAAGCTGCACTTGAACAATCGGTCAGTCTGCAGAACAAGTCCTGACGGGAGTAAACAAGTAGTTTGAGCATTATTAATTCAGTACTCTTTCTTAATACTCTGAATTCTCCGAAAGATAACTATAAAATGGACTGCATATTTCGAAGTTTGAACAGTTCTTTCTGGCATCAAAGTCTGAAGTCTGAATGTTTGTTGCGCCGTACTGACCGTTCGGTGAAACATGAACATAAACAGCGATGGCATAATCTATATTCCATGGTTCATAGCATGAGTGGCATGGCTTGCTATTTTTCCGCCCTTTTCGTCAGCTTTCCTTTGTTTAAGATGCCATATGCCCTTTTTAGTTACAGACTAGCAGCTAGCAAGCTAGCCCATGAGCTTAATCATTTGCTGACGCTAAACCGACAAAAGCGACGTTTAAGTTGCAATTAGGTGGAGTCTTTCAATTTCCCTCTGCCACTCACTCCTTACGTTTTAGTATTAATTAGCATTTCATTTTTCTTCTTTAGGCGCCAGTGGATGGAGAAGTAGTTGGAGCGTTGTCGTATACGCTAAATGCCATCCGTGCCGAGCCAGGAGAACGCATGCTTTGAGCTCAAGGGAACAGAGCAAATCAGAGGCTCTGACTAATTTGTGCAGTGCAATTGAAACTTGAAAGGTTTGCTGCGTGTGCAGTTTTTCTCGAAAACGCAAGAGATTTGTATTTCATTCATTAAGCAGAAGAGAGGTACATGTTACAAAGGCCAAAGAAAGGATTGGGCACAGAAAATTAAAAAAAAACACAATTTCAAAAGCCCACGAAGATGAAAGTCCGTGGCTAACACACCCAACGCTGATCAGGATGCTGACCGCGACTGATAAGCGCTAGCATGAGTTAACGTTGCCACTCATCGCATCCACGACCTGGCTGCTCCGACTTCACCGCAGCACAGCTCATGATAGTCCAGCCATAGACAGGGAAGGAGAAAACGACGCCGAGAGGACGATCACCACCGACGGACAAGCACCGGACCATTGCTGCGTGTGCAGTTGTTGCAGAGTTACGACGAGGGCAGGAAGAAGAACGAGGTGAATAAGCAAAGCAATGCCAGGTAAAAACATCTGCCGTTAGGAGCCGACAGAAAGGCAGTGAGAGGGTGCTCGCCGAAGTAATCATCATATAGCGTTTCCTTTCCCCAGCAGAAAGGAAGAGTCGCACTGCTTTCCTCACCCTTTGCGGTTGTTCTTCCTTTAGCCAATCTTTGCATCCCGGGATGGGTTGCTATTTGATACTGCAACAACTGTTTGTTCCGTACTCCTCGCATAATCTGGTTGAGAGTCCGTTCTTTTCGGCTGTGGTTTATGGTTTTTTACCTAAAATTTTTGAATTTTAGTTGTTTACGGTACAAATTACGGAGAGACAGACTCACTTGCGATTTTGGCTGGTACAGATGTTGAGCTTTTAACGTGTAGATCGTTTAACTTGTAGACCTCGTTTTGAGAAAATACTCCGTTTGAAAGTTAGATATTATAGCAAAAATCAAAAGCCGCCAGCTTTTAACTTAAAAACAGGCAGCCGGCACATGTCACAGATTTTTGGAGGTCTGCAGGCTGCAATGACATTTGGAATGGAAGGAAGAAGAATATCACAAAGGGTGTTTTTTCCCTTACGTGCGCAATGACTAATTGCAAGTTAGTACGTTATGGACAAGCGAATTTTGGGTCTTGATACCATGACAAATTAGCAATTTGCCTAGTAGTATCTTGTCCTCTCAGCAAGTGCTCTTCAGCTTTCGCATTATGCTCTATATAATGTTCTTTATTAAAAAGGATGGAACGGTCAACTCGTTAACTTCAATCCTCCATTTTGGTCTGGTTTCTTTCATCTGGTCGGACAAAAAAATGGCAACTGACGGCTTGACCAGACATGATTACCCTTTGTTTAAAAGTGATGTGACTATTAATTTTTATTGAAATAACACTATAGTGGCTATCAATTTTTTGAGATACTCAATTAAAGAAGAATGAATGAAAAAGAAAAAGAAAAGAAAAATACTGTTATATTTCAATAGATAATGCAAAGAAAAAAAAGAAAAACTCTGTTATATTTCAACGGATAATGCAAAGAAAAAAGTAAAAAAAAAGGGAAAAACTACATTAAAAAGTCAACTGTTCCAAACGATTTTTAACTTCTGAAACCAGAATCTGTTTGGAACAGAGTCTTCGGGCATGTTCTTTAACAGATTCTAAAAAGCGGCTTTTGGCTTTTGCTATAATACCTAACTTTCAAACGGAGTATTTTCTCAAGACGGGGTCTATAAGTTAATTGTAGTACATGTTAAAAGCCCAATATTTGTATCAACTAAAATCGCAAACGAATATCTCTCTCCGTAATCTCTATCATAAACAGCTAAAATTCAAAAAATTTAATCGAAAGCCATAAACTATAGTCATATCAAACAGGCCCTACAACTAATCCATAGCCTGAAATTAGGAAATTAGGGCTAGCTACGTCTTCAAGTAATATCGATGGGACTAAATCGAATATAATGATAATATGCTTTGCTTGAAAGTATCACCACATTAGCAATGTCAAGATCAATTGATTGAAAGAAATCGCCCATATTCAGTGTTTCTGACAGGTTAACTGTGGCTTTCTTTAGTGAGTCATTTTCTGTAGATATTCTTAACAAAAGTACAGAGACTGTAAGATCATATACTACAACCAGAAAGGAATGAATGATTGTCTCTACTTTTTTTATATTTGAAACCAAAATTAAAAATAGAAGAAAAGCAATCTAAATTTCCAGATGTAGATTACAACCACAAGATGTTGGTTCCCTCGCCCGTGCTCGATGAACGCTTCGATTGTCCGACCGATCTCTTCAATCGCTTGCTACGACCGCTCGCTATGACCGCCAATGTATGTAGTCATAATCTCTCTTCGTTTGAAGACTTCAGCCGCTCGAATGCTTTGATCGTTCAAATGAGTACACGCCAGAGACAGAAGAAAAACGATGTTAAGAAAATATGTCACCAATATTAGCAAACTTTTCTTAGAATAGATCTGATATATTATTTCTGTATCATGGATGTGGTTACCAAGTGCCCTCACTGTACCCCTAAA
The DNA here is from genome assembly GCA_017311315.1 of Dendrocalamus latiflorus. NCBI lineage: Eukaryota > Viridiplantae > Streptophyta > Magnoliopsida > Poales > Poaceae > Dendrocalamus > Dendrocalamus latiflorus. The sequence goes on along the minus strand of CM029655.1, from coordinate 3,522,783 downwards.
AGCTCTCTCGACGAAAGCCCTCTAAAAACCCACACAAGTTTTTTCTTCGAAAGCCCTACCAAAAATCATGCTTTGGCCCTTAGCATCTCTCTGCTTTTATAGGCTAACGTCCAAACCGTGTCCGCCTCAAATACGAACACACAACTCTATCTCGTCCTCAAATCAAGGGACCCGAAACCCTTCCTAACACGGATTTTACCATATATCTAAATCTTCCCGTTACAGACTCCTTCCATAATATCTCCAATCTCACCACGTGACGAAACCTTTAGGAGCACCTCCTGTGGTTTCTCCATGCATCATCACATGCTCTAGCGTGAGCCCGATCACCTCGCGTGACATCTCGACTGCTTGGACCTCAGATTACCCCCTCCTAGTCCCGGTCCTCCTCGTCACAGACCGTAACTGTCTCCACACCCACCTGCACATGTAAAGACCAAAGAAATATTTTTCGACACAAGTTCTCTACACAACTTGACTATCATCAACACACACATTCACACCACTCTTTCCATTCATAGACAAGAACAAAACAATCCACGACCATCAACCAAGTCATCTTCAACCACAAATTCCATCGCTTACTGCAAATCAGCTCCAGACAACTTCTTACGAGCGCTAGCTCAACAAATACTCAAAAAACAATAAGGACTCAGGAAATACTATCGCTCCACCAAAAACACTCGGGAATAACAAGCATTGCTAACGACCAGAACTATCGAGTACCGACTACTGAGTACCGATCATATACCACAGGTCTCTGATAACCGATCACAACACCTATTGCAAAAACCATGACCATCGAATTTCGAGTCCTTCTGACTACTGAGTACTCCCATTTTCCAAGTACCGAAACCTGTGAGTACTGTTTCTCCGAACACTATTCACCGATCACTGAGTACCTACATGGTACTGTCGCAATGACCACCAATCACCGACCACTACACACCGACCAGCTAACCACTAGCCCAACATGAGTACTCGAGGTACTCGAAAATCACAAGAATGAAACACTCGAACCGACAATAAAGTCTACGAGTACCGACCGCGAATCCTACAGCAACCGATCGCAAAGCCTTCGACTACCGATCGCGTGGTCTACGACAATTGACCAGAAAACCGAAAACAATGACCGCAAACCATGAAGTCTATGAGTATGACAATAGTCTGCGAAGTATACGATCATCGATCGCAAAGTCTACGACTATCGAGTACGACTAGTAAAGTTTATGACCATGAAAAGGTATTGTAGCTATGATCATGAAAAAAATATTGTAGCTTCTACCGTGCAAAGAACTGTAGCTATGACCATGAAAAGTATTGTAGCTATGATTACCTTCAGTGATCATTCCGTCGTGGTCGAAGTCGAATATGGTCGAAGTCGGACATGGTCGAAGTCAAACATGGTCAAAACTAGATGTGGTCGAAGTCAGTCGTGGTCGGAATGCCGTAATCGAGTTGCCGTGGTTGAAATCAGACGTAGTCAAAATGTCGTGGTCATTCAGACACGGTTGAAGTCGGCTGTGGTCGAAATTGAACGTAGTCGCAAAGCCAAGCTCTGCTACAATACTCTTCTTTAACAATTTAGAATTAGTGTTAGACAATTGGCGCTAACCAACTCTAATTTTAGTCCAATTGCAGTACTACATACTAGTATAAACTTTTATCTTCTCTATTGCGCCAAACAATGAGTACTCAAAATAAATGTGCTGCATTTGCTTCGATTCTTTTCGCCAATGCACCTACAACATTAGAGCAGACCGATCATATGGTTTCGTAGTACACCCCCATATGCCATAACAAACTTCTTTTGACTTCTTGGCAAATCCGGCCAAATCTCCAGCTATCCAGGCAGCTATGCACGAACAGTCTCCTAAGATTTGGCTACTCAAGACCGAACGAAATTTTCAGTTGACGTTACATGTTCTTCTTTTGCTCGACATTTCGGTTGACGTTACATGTTTCTGGACCATTGCATAATAAATAGCTTAACTTGTAGAGATAAGTCACAAATCTCTATTAAGTACAAAATAGTTTTTGTTAGTAAGGAACTAGCGGTAGAAGTAACAAGAGTAACCCAAGTAGATAAGACACATTTTAACCTTTACAACCATCTGACACCTCAAACTGAAGACGGCAAATTTTAGTACTGGAAATTTGAGTAGTTTAGCTACCACCTCTCTGATGAGTTATGACCCAACGACCCTGCTTGTAATAACAATTCTCCCACATGGTTCACAACTCAAAGCCAGCAGCAAAACGTTTTGCAGGGAAAGCTTCCCATCCCAGCTGTGGTTTCAGTTCAGGAAGGTTCTTTGCTTTGGGTTGAAACAATGGCAAGGAAAGGGTACAGCTACAGCTGCACAGGGAGAGGAGGGTACTGATCGATACTGATTCGTGAGCAGATGCTTAAAGCAGGGGAATGGAAGATTCCTCCCTCCAGAAGCTGGCACATGGGTTGTTGTCGTGTTTTCTTAGGAAATGATCAAACGAAATGAAACATGGGCCGGGTAGGTTAAGTCAAACGTCGGCATATGGGAATCGGACACCTCCTCTTTTTCCTTCCCTGAGATGCCGGCTTCTCCTGTTCTCCTCACATGCCAGTAGGCGTCAGGGACAGGGACTGAGTAGTTGAGCACGGCTCGGCCAATTTGATTTGGTTCGGTTTGGTTTGTTCTGAGTGTGACGCTATTCCTTAACTTTTAAGTTTGATCGCGTGCCAATCAGACTGAAAAGTATGTCTATACTACTTGCAATACCATGCAATCTGTCTGAAGGGAAAGAACAATCTTGAAAGAGCCTCAAAAGTAGCTTGTTTGTTCAATCGGAAGATGCCAGTTCGGGTGCACGCTGCAGTGGAAAGAGCCAAGCTACCTCATCTACTCCCTCTACTATACTGTCCTCCGAAATAGCCCCCTCAGGTAAATCTTCTGTGCGAATATGTAGCAAGAGTACTACGACAAGTGGTTGAGCATGTGCCATCATCTATGCAATGCCTCAAAACTTTCTGTATCCTCCACATTACAACGAGTAACATGAAAGTATTCATTTCTTGTTTTCCTTTCTGATGCTTTGCTAACATCTCTATGCAAATAAAGAGAGAGAAACCCTATACCAGTTTGCAATGGAACTAGAGGAATGTTTGTTATGGTAAAACTTCGTTTAAAACCAGGGGCGGATCCACACGACCACACCTCGGACAGGGTAGACTTCAGCCCGGGGTGTGGAAAATATCTAGTGTATAGCCCGGATAAATTTAGTTCAGCCTAGGTAATATTTTTATGATTCAATCTAGATAGCTTAGATTATTCTACTACTGAGCCCGAGGCGTAATCAAATTTTGACTCCGCCATTATTTAAAACTATATGGTAGAAAGCAACGTGTGATCTGAAGGACACAATCGATCGTGGATTTTGCTATCCATTATTTTCCATAGTAACGAAAATGCTCTTGGCTTGGCATAAGTTCATGTTATTTCTCGCACACTGTCTTTCAATTAATCCTATCATTTGCTCCTCTCAAACAATAGGCTAAGGCTCTGTTTGGCATTGGCTTTTCAAAAGCACTAATTTGTTTGACATGGGAAATTAGGCCCATAATGGCCTGTGTGTATATGAGGGTGTAGATTAATCCTAACTTGCTAGTTTGACATGGGAAGCACCAATATATAAACACATAGGCACCATTGGTAACAAATACAGGTAACTGTTTTACGCAAAATGAGGACAACAATGTAAATAGGTTGTTACGTGTACTAGGTTATCCTGAATACGGTTAGACCTAAGTAAATTTAGTTCCTAGTGCGTTACGTGTACTAGTTAATGCCGTGCTAAGTAAAGAACCCTTGCTATATATCTATGTCGTGTTCAAGTTATTTCTGCGGACTAAGGTTGATTCATTTGGTTAATTCTATTGCATGACTGGAGACGTGGCTTTCTGTTTGTATCATTACGAATTATGATTGCTCCATTGTTGGGTTTTGCTAGAATGTAAAGTAGTCCTTCACACCAAATTATATAAGAGTAGCTTACACGACATTCGTAGGTAAAAACATGTAATTTGTAAAATGCTTGTGTGTAGACATTGGGTTTATGCTGAACTTTGTGTCCAAAAAGGTAACTATTGCGTTGGCTAGATTGTGTAGCAGACCTTGGCAAGTGAGCGTCAGGATTTTATTGTTGGTGTGATGCTCTGCACTCAGGTCAGCGCAAATTATCCATTTCCGATTATTGGTTATAAGTCACAAATTGTAATATAGAAGATGGATTTGGCAACCATCATGTGTCAGATGCCATTGGTTTCTTTTTAGAGCAGGCATGGGCTTGACGGCTTGTAGTGACTAACTTTGTTGTCAGCTACATACGTGAATCTTAATAAATCTGATTATTTGTTTTATTTTTTACAGATTATATACATGGTGATATACAATTGCGTGAAACTTAAACTATGAAAAAAAATCATCATTTGGTTGTTTTCATGTGCATCCCCGAAATGCTGCCGTGGCGTTAGCACGGGCACTATACTAGTTTAAACGTAAGAATTCAGTACAGTTTCTTCCTTGAAAAGAAATGCAGAACCAAAATAGTGACGAACCACGTGGATACAAATCTTCTGAATCTCTTGCACCAACCACTCCAAATCCTCGCACGAGCTCCCACCTTCCTTCACAGCGCTCGCCACTTCCGCCGCGAGCTCCTTGGCGCGCATTCGGATGCTGCTCCCTTCCTCCTCGACCACCTCGGCCAATACTGTTAGTTAAGTCTTATGCACCGGCTAGTTAGTTAGCTATATGTTTTTTTATTCTTCTTACTGTTAGTTGCATGAAATCCTTTTTAGCAGAAGGTTGCCTGATCTTGCGGAGACAATCATGGCGTGAGAATCATTCCGCTCCAGGTTTCTTATCTTGTAATTGTTACCATACATTGCATAATAAAAGGAGAAGCAGAGTAAACAGAAAAGCTGCGCTCTGTTGGCAGCACAAAACGATCTGCGTCCAGTTCTTTGTGTTCGCGTGTGTATGCTTGTGCTCGGGTCATTGCAGAAGATCCTTATCGGAGACCTGACAATTGGTATCAGAGCATCAGGAGCACGAACCCGAGTTCGCCGCTTGAGCAGCCATGCCTCGAGGACGCACACATTCGCCGCGCCGTCGCTCGGCGTCACCTGTGCACACTTCTCCTTCCGGCGGCCGTGCCTCGGGCAGCGGCGGGAGAAACAACCGTGGCTACCAAGTGTACCACCGTGTTGTCAAGGAGACGGGCGGGTCGGCGAATTACCCATTGCTGACAAAGACCAATTACAATGATTGGTCGTTGCTAATGAAGATCAAACTTCAGGCGCGATGTCTCTGGAACGCCATCGAGTCAGGCGACGTCGAACTCCATGAAGACCGAATGGTGTTGGACGCCATCTGCAGTGCAGTCCCTTCTGAGATGATTTCCACACTCGCGACCAAGCCGTCGGCGAAGGAGGCGTGGGAATGCATCAAGACGATGAGGATCGGTGATGACCGGATTCGGAAGACCTCTGCGCAGAAGCTTCGACGGGAGTACGAGCAACTCGCGCTCCGCGATGATGAGGCGGTGGAAGATTTCGCCATGCGCCTCACCAACATTGTCCAGCAACTAACCATTCTCGGCGATCCCGAACCCGACCAGAAAGTGGTGGAGAAGTATCTGCGCATCGCTCGCCCCAGGTACAAACAGCTAGTACTTGCCATTGAAACCCTGCTCGACGTCTCCACTTTGTCAGTGGAGGAGATCACTGGGAGGCTGAAGGCGGCCGAGGACGAGATCGAGCATCCATCCTCCCAGAGCAGCGGGAAGCTCTACCTGATGGAGGAGGAATGGCTCGAGCGCTACAAGAAGAGAGAGCAGACGAGCTCTCGTGGCGCCGGCGGCTCAAGTAGTCGTGGCAAGCGCCGGGGCGGCAAAGGGCGTAACCATGGCGGAGGAGGAAGCTCGGAAGGAGGAGGTCCTGCGCCGAATCGCAACGGCGACAAATGCCGGTCTTGCAGAAAGATCGGCCACTGGACCAGGGAGTGCCGATCTAAGCCCAAGGGTGAAGGGCAAGCCCACGTGGCCCAAGATGATGAGCCAACGCTTCTATTCCTCGAAGCAAGCGCCAGTGCTCCGACAGCATCGCCCAGAAATTCCCCATCTGGTGGAGAGTGCGGCGGACCTGACGGAGATTCGGCGACTTCGATCCCGTCACCACCGCGAGGATCTGCGACTGTGCCACCGCCATCAACTCCATCTCGTGAAGTGGTCGGCCCCGAGAAGCTAGAAGCCTCCTCAGCTCGCCATGGCGCGGCGGAGCGGGGAGATCTCGCGGCACTTGATGGCGCGGAGGGTGTCTCCGTGGCGCTCGATGACACGGTGGAGGTCTCCACTGTGCTCGGTGGCACGAAGAAGGAAGAGGTCTTCGCGGCGCCTGGTGGCCCGGAGGAGAAAGGAGCCTTCGCCGGGGCCTATGCGGCGCTAGGAAGCTCGGAGGAGCAGGATCCCCACCGTTGGATCTTGGACACCGGGGCCACCAACCATATGACGGGGTCCCGGGCGGCGTTCTCCAACCTCGACACGGGCATCACCGGCTCCGTGCGGTTCGGCGACGGCTCCGTCGTCCGGATCGAGGGCAGCGGTACGGTGTTGTTCGCGTGCAAGAATGGCGAGCACCGAGCCCTCGTCAACACTTTCTTCATCCCGCGTCTCACAGCTAATATAATCAGTGTTGGCCAACTTGATGAGAGTGGCTACCAAGTACTGATTGAAGCCGGGGTGATGCGCATCCGTGACGAACAACGGCGCCTTCTTGCCAAGATTCACCGAAGTGCAGGCCGGCTTTATGTGCTCGACATCACCATCGCACGGCCGGTTTGTCTGACTGCGCGCGCTGGAGAAGACGCATGGCGTTGGCATGCCCGCTTCGGGCATATCAACTTTGCCGCGCTGCGCAAGATGGGAAGGGAGGAGCTTGTGCGGGGTCTGCCGGTGCTGACACAAGTTGATCAAGTATGCGACGCATGTCTTGCCGGCAAGCATCGACAAGCACCATTTCCACAACGAGCGTTGAGTCGCTGCACCGAGCCTCTGGAGTTGGTGCACGGAGATCTGTGCGGCCCAATTTCACCCCCAACACCCAGCGGCAACCGTCTCTTCCTCCTGCTGGTTGATGACTATAGCCGGTATATGTGGGTTGCTTTGCTGCCGACCAAAGATGCTGCACCAGCTGCCATAAAGTGTGTCCAAGCGGCAGTCGAGCGCAAATGTGGCAAGAAGCTTCAAGCGTTGCGCACGGACGGGGGGGGGGGGGGGGTGAATTTACAGCGGCAAGCTTCAACGACTATTGTGCAGAGTTGGGTGTACGTCGTGAGCTCACGGCACCCTACACGCCGCAACAAAATGGCGTTGTTGAACGACGTAACCAATCGGTGGTACGCACAGCGCGCATTATGCTCAAGGCGAAGGGTCTGTCAGGGATGTTTTGGGGGGAGGCAATCACACCTGCTGTATACCTCCTAAACCGATCATCGTCCAAGAGCATCGGTGGCAAGACTCCCTATGAGCTCTGGACTGGAAGCAAGCCGGCCGTACATCATCTTCGAACCTTCGGGTGTGTGGCTCATGTGAAGGTAAACACACCCAACCTCAAGAAGCTCGATGACCGGAGTTGACCTATGATCTTTGTCGGCTATGAACCGGGATCCAAGGCATATCGCGTCTACGATCCACGGTCAAGACGCGTGCACATCAGCCGTGATGTGGTCTTCGACGAGATGGCACAGTGGGAGTGGACCGGCGATCGGGTGGCAGACGTCGACAACGACTTCACCATCGAGTACACTACTGTAGCCCATCCTGGCATGATGGCCACAGCTCCACCGACGCTTGCAGTTGAAGCATCAACGCCTCCCGCCAACATGTCCACAGCATCACCGGCTGAAATGTCCATGGCAAGTCCGATGGCTTCCTCGAGCATGTCACCGATTGAATTTGTGTCGCCTCTGCCTGATGCAGATGAAGTGCTCGACGACGATCATGACGACGCCCCCCTTCGATTCCGCAGAATTGACAACGTGTTGGGTCCGGCAACACCGCCGGGACTGGCAGCACGTGAGCTGGATGAAGATCTCTTGCTGGCAACTGCTGAGGAGCCAACATCCTTCCAAGAAGCACAGCAGCACGAGTGTTGGCGGCAAGCAATGCTTGAAGAGCTGGCATCAATCGAGTCCAACGGCACCTGGCAGCTTGTCGACCCACCTCGCCAGCGCCCAATCGGACTCAAATGGGTCTATAAGACCAAGAAAGATGCAGCTGGGAACATCACCAAGTACAAAGCGCGGCTTGTGGCGAAGGGATACGTGCAGCAGCAGGGCATTGATTTTGACGAGGTGTTCGCGCCGGTGGCGCGACTTGAGTCAGTACGCCTGCTGCTAGCACACGCTGCGAGCGAAGGCTGGCCCGTCCACCACATGGACGTCAAGACCGCATTCCTCAACGGCGAGCTTCAAGAAGAAGTGTACGTCGCGCAACCGCCTGGGTTCGAGGTGGCTGGCGAAGAGCATAAGGTGCTGCGTTTGGTTAAGGCGCTATACGGTCTCCGTCAAGCCCCACGCGCCTGGTATGCCAAACTAGACACCTCTCTGTTGTCACTGGGATTTCAGCGAAGTGCCTCCGAACATGCAGTCTACACTCGTGTAAAGGATGGGCATCGGCTGGTGGTTGGAGTGTATGTCGCTGATCTTGTCATCACCGGAGGTAACACTGACGAGCTTGAACACTTCAAGGAGGAGATGAAGAGCACATTCCAAATGAGCGACCTAGGTCTTCTGCGGTATTACCTTGGTCTGGAGGTGAGCCAAACAGAAGGCGGCATCACCGTGAGTCAAGGAGCGTATGCTGAGAAGATACTTGGGATGGCGGCCATGACCGGATGCAACGCCAGTCACACTCCAATGGAGTCGCGTCTAAAACTGAGCAAGATGAGTACTGCTCCTGCTGTTGATCCTACAGAATATAGAAGATTGATTGGTGCATTGCGGTATCTGGTGAACACGAGACCAGATTTGGCCTTTGCGGTAGGGTATGTCAGCAGATTCATGGACAAGCCCACTACCGAACACTTGTCAGCAGTGAGACGAGTGCTGCGATATGTCGCCGGTACCGTCAACTTTGGCTGTTACTTTCGCAAGGGGAGAAGGGCTGCGAGTCTTGTCGGTTACAGCGACAGCGATTTCGCGGGAGATGTTGACACGCGGAAGAGTACATCGGGAGTTCTCTTCTTCCACGGCGACAGTGTGGTCACTTGGCAATCACAAAAACAGAAGACGGTGGCGCTATCTTCTTGTGAAGCGGAGTATGTTGCCGCGACAACAGCTGCCTGCCAAGGCGTATGGTTGGCACGGCTCCTTGCTGAATTCAGAGGAGAGGAGGCCGGTGCCATCACATTGAGAATTGATAACCAATCCGCAATTCAGCTCAGCAAGAACCCTGTCTTTCACGATCGCAGCAAGCACATTGATACGAAGTACCACTACATTAGAGAATGCATTGAGGAAGGCAGGGTGGAAGTCGAATCAGTCGGCACAAACGAGCAATTGGCGGATATTCTGACGAAGGCCCTTGGACGTGAACGTTTCGTCGAGCTTCGGTCCAATATCAGTCTCATCGACGTCAAGCAGGTGCACAAGACTTAGGGGGAGAATTGTTAGTTAAGTCTTATGCACCGGCTAGTTAGTTAGCTATATGTTTTTTTTGTTCTTCTTGCTGTTAGTTGCATGAAATCCTTTTTAGCAGAAGGTTGCCTGATCTTGCGGAGACAATCATGGCATGAGAATCATTCCGCTCCAGGTTTCTTACCTTGTAATTGTTACCATACATTGCATAATAAAAGGAGAAGCAGAGTAAACAGAAAAGCTGCGCTCTGTTGGCAGCACAAAACGATCTGCGTCCAGTTCTTTGTGTTCGCGTGTGTATGCTTGTGCTCGGGTCATTGCAGGAGATCCTTATCGGAGACCTGCCGCGAGCTCGCCCGCGTCAGGTGCGACACCGATTCCACCCTTGCACGCAGTGGCAGAATCAAAATTTAGTTATGCCCTGTACTAGACTCTAACCACCTAAAACCAACACCAATTTATACTTACACCACGACATAACAAATTCCAAAGCAAAATCAACTTCTAGTTGCAAAGATACTCACAAATGCTTAAGATTAGACATACAAAGATACTCACAAATACTTAAGATTAGACGTCGTGGAAATCGAATAGGGTAAATTTCTAGTGAACTAGTTTCTGTGAGATTGCTGCAAAACAAGAATCAATTAATAACCATGGCACCGAAATAGTTGAGAGAGAAATTCAAATGCTTGACTTCGTTTGAGGAACTTACAGTCTCTCAAGCTTATTAGTGGGAATATTGTACTGAATCGGTTGTCCACCACCAACGTTGTTTTTGGCTCATATCACTGCATCAAAAATTTGATTCAAGATGGTTATCAATTAAACTCCCATAGCAAACAAGGTTGAGCATGAGATAAATTTGGGCACTCATATCTCGACCAACGAATCCATGCTATTCATACTGTAGGCCAAATTCCCTGAGAGCCCCAAGCTTGGTAATTTGCTACAGCATGAAATAGAAATATACACTAAGAGCGAGTAAGAAATGAAGCTGGCTACCAACTACTTCGCTTCATGAGGCTCACTGAAACAAAACCAAAATTCAGAAAGATTCAAAAATTGATTTTGAGCTCAATTTTCGTTTTTGATTTGTTCTCCCAAATCCTCACCCTAATCTTCACCAATCCTAACATCCAGCTGCCTCTAATCCCTGCCATTGCCACCGGATTGGGGAGAGCAAGTGCATACACAGTACTTGTCTGAAAAAGCCACTGCCTCCCCAAATCCCGCTGCCGCTCACGCCATTGTCGTGACCTCCCTGCCAGCGCCTCTCCCGCCAACCCCGCTCGGTGGAACGGCCACCCCGCCCCCGTGGCACACCACGCCAGCCCGCTGCAGCGCCGTGCTCCAGCTTTTGCCGCCGCCGTGCTCCCCGCTTTGCCACCGCCCAACTCCCCTGATCGCGCCACCGCATTCCCGCGCCGCTTGATTCCGCCACCTCCCCGAGTGGACAAGCCCCCTTTACACCTCCCCTCTGCCGCCCTGACGCCCCAACCTAATCCCCAAGCCGTGGCAACGCCGCCGGTCGACACGCGCTACCGCCGCCAGGGATAAGCTCCGGGCCGAACCGCCTTCAAGCCGCTATTTAAGTGGCCGAGCGTCCCAAGCCGCGGACATCACCCTCCACCACCCGCCTGACGCCCCCAAAGCGTCCCCATCCACCTCCATTGCCGGTAATTCTAAGAAATCCCCAAACTCAAGCCCTAGAGCAATGTCCCAACTCCGGCCCTCCATTCTCCAATTCAACCCGCCTATAGCATCCCCGGTACCCTAGAAGCATGCCCCAACCGCCGCCCTAGCTCCCCACACACCCATCTTCCCCGGCACCGTGAGCACCCCACCGCCGCATCCACCCCACCGTGGCTAGCTTTGCACGGCCCTCCCCGGCCCAAATCAACTTGCCCACTAGCTTCCCCTGCTCCCTCTAATGCTCAAACGCCAAAAACCCAGCCCTCAAAACCCTAGAAATCCTCTTTGGCCGTTAAAATCCATACCGAGTTCACCGGCTCACAGCCGGCGAACGCCGCCTCCGCCGGCCCGGCCACCGCCAAAAATGGGGTCCCCATACCGTTCCGAGTCCGTCCAAGCCCTCCTCCACCGTCGCAGCTCACCCTACCGCCGCCGCCAACCACCGCCTCTTTCCTCTGTTCGGCTGCGTGCGGGTAGTCGGGAGGTTGAAGACGACCGTACCGCCCGCACCCGACTGCGCCAGCTGATCGCACCAGACCGCGTCGCCCCGCGCCCAACGCGCCCGAGCCCGACCGCGCCCGCCCGAGCCAGCCGCGTTGCCCGCACCCGTTCGGCCGAGTCCGAACTGCCCGACCGAGCCGCTTTTGCTCGATTGAGTCCAGCCCACTCGCCCGAGCCCGTTGCACCCGATGAATAGTAACCGACCGAGCCCAATGAACAGTAAACCGACCCAAAGCCCAAAATACAAGTTTATACTCCCCGGATTCGTCTCGAGCTCGCCAACCCAAATCCAAAGCCCATTTTCACATATGACCTTCCTATAAGCCCAAAACCTTGTTATTTGAATTTTATCGGATTTTCTTTCTTTATTTCATTTTTTTTATTCCTAGCTCAACTTTTCGAGCATGGAATTAATGTTATTTTTATTGCTTTTGCGTTAGCCTCCGACACCGGATTATCTCAGGAGCAGGAGGGAGAAGACCCAGTTCAAGCCCCGTCTTCTGAAGAATTTGAGCTCGTAGAAATCTTTGACTCGCAAGGCAAGTTGCACATACCTCGATCATATTGAGCCCATCTTGTCTTGATGTATTTATTTAGTAGTATTTTCATTATGATAATTTAAGTCATTATTTTATGTTTAAATACTGTTTAGAATGGCATGAATGATTAGATATGACCTACCACCTGAAAAGGCCCCGTTTAAATTGATGACCATGTTCATGTTGACAAACATAGTATTATTATATACTAGTGATATAAACATGGTAGTTAGGAATTCATCAAAGATTTCTACTATTAAGGCTTTTGGTATTTGTTTAGAGCTTTCAAAAATATGGATCTAGGGTAAGTGAGGATCACAGATGGGGATCCGAAGACCTTATCCTAGGGTGGAGGCTTGGTTGAGGAATGGTGGCAGTACGGGAAGGTACTGAATATGGGTTTGTGCGTGGATAATGCCTCGGAGAAAAATATAAGGACTAGACCCTTATGCTGAGTAAAGAACATAGTATCCGCCCAACCACAAGCGTTGATTTTGTCAAACCTGGTTTAATAACTGCTCAAGTTCAATTGAACCTCTGCAACTGGCGGGGGGAGTCCGAGGGTGAGTTCGTATGGGAGGTGGTTAACCATACAACAGTAGGTTTGCTATGAGTCGGATGAGACCCGTGGGGTCATCCGAGCTCATGGGGAATTAGGGTCTACTGAGTGGAGGCTATATAAAGAATTGAGCAGTGAACAACCTTGTTCTTTTAACTCTGTCGCGAGAGTTGAAAGATCTTGTGGGTAAAGCAGGGCAACTCTGCAGAGTGAAATAAATGGTATTCGAATACGCCGTGCTTCCGGTTAATGAAGCTGTGTTTATTGGGTGATTCCAGCAGCAAAGCATAAGTAGAGTTATGAATGGTTTTGAGATGTGGAATATTGATAATTACGCTTGAAAACCCCCTTTACTTAATGGAGTTGCTTTTCAAGTTTTATTAAATAAAACTGCATCTACCCAATTAAAGAACTTGTTATCCCTTCACTTGATATTCCAAGCATGTAGTTAATGTTAAGCTCTGTGTAACTTGCTGAGTACGGAAGTTGTACTCATTCTTGCTTAAAAACATAAACAGAAACTGTTAACCTTGAGGAGCCCGGTGAAGACGAAGAGGTGGTGTATTACGAAATGGAAGAAGCCTGGGATTAGGGTCGTTCTTCGCTCGAGCAATGCCCGTGGTGTTTCTTTTTGTGTAATATATCTGAAGGCCTTTGGCCCTACTGTTAAACTTGGCTTTAAGCCCTTTTATTGTAATAAAGTTGACTTTTGTATTTGAGCTTGCGTTGGCAATGTTATTCACTCGATGGATGTAACTCGCAATTGAACTGTCCTGGGCAATTGCGAGGAATTCATAACGCTCCCAAAAATGGGGGTGTTACAGAGTGGTATCAGAGCACGCTTGCTTGACCGTAGGATGACCCTAGGTGTGTTAGGGAAATGTTTAAAAAAACTATTTTGGTTATAAAATAAGCTACTCAAAATTCCGGTAATATTCTTATAATCTTCCTTTTCTTGTCCGTAATATTCTTGTATTAATTAAGTTGATTTCTAAAAATATTTATGTCAATTCTTGTCTAACCTCAAAATTTACCGATTTGAGCAGACGATGAGGATGCGAAATGACTATGTTGATCCAGTGCTTCTGTCCGGATGGGCGTCGCGATTATGGAAGATGCAGAGGTATCTGCACGCGACTTTGGAGCATCGCCCAGCATTTCATACGAGAGCACTGATGATTCATGGGAGGATCCGTCAGTGGAAGGCATGGGTGTATCTGGAACCATTGCCTTGGAGACCAGATGCTCGGAGGAAATTTACGGGATATCGCCGCAGAGAGTCTGATGCCATCCAAGATGCGGCCAGAAAGGCAGTGGAGTACCTCCGCAGATACTACCAAGCAGAATTTGATGAATCTCCACATCACCTCACTCCACAGATTGATGAAGGAGGACGTAGCTATTCACTCCCACCGCTGGATCCAGAAGAGGACCCCAGAGTCAAAGAAGCTGCTTTTCTGATCCTCACCCAGGAAACCAATATCACAGAATGACAGAAGAAAACAGGCAGATGCGACAACAACTTATCACAGTTCAGCAGGAGAATTGGCTTCTGAAGCAGCAACTACTACACTACCAACAGAAGGAGCAAGTGGAAGCATCGAAGCGTGATGAATTTTCCGAAAGTTCCAACAGGCAGAGAAGAATGACGGCGCCACAGTATCGTTCACTCTTCGAGCCAGCACCGCCTGCCCAGGAGAGGCCTACAGCAGAAGATGTTGAGACTAAGGGTAAGGAACCAATGATCGAGGATGACGAAGAGGAGGATCCGGAAGACAAGGAGTGGTGCTCTGATGACAACGCAGATAAGGAGGAGAGCAAGGAGAAGGAACCGATGATCGATGATGACGAGGAGGAAGAACCGGAGGAGGAGTGGCTTTCTTCTGGAGCTTCTACGTCAGATCAGTGGTTTTAGTGTTGAGTTTAGTGGCGATAAGATAGGTTGTGTCCCTTTTTGGTAGTAGCCGTTTTTGTAATGTAAGATAAGTTGTGGTATGAACTTTTGTAAGATAGTGTGTACCCAGCTTATAATATGCATGAATAAAGGCTACTTTGTTTTTTTTTGTAATTGATAATTTGTTTGATTAGCAATATCTTTAATCTACCTCTTCAAAGTCTAACCCTCTTATTTCACTCTGGAATCTTTACCTAATTCATTCTGATCTTACCTTAATTCTAAATTCTTACTTATCTGTCTAATTTCATAAAAAAAACTCGCTGCAGATCTGTACTCCTAACCTCATTAAGACAGTCAAGATGTCAGGAAGTGGAGAAGGATCTCAAGGACAAGACAGTCCTCAGCAAAAGGAAGCGCCACAACTCAACTTAGCTGACATTTTGGCCAAGATGGAAGAGAATAGATTCCAAGCAGAATTGAATCAATCCCGTATGATGGAACAACATGCCAGACTGTTAGAACAGATTGCTATGAGAAGCGGAGGGAATAATCAACAAGGAATGCCTGGACAGTCAAAGTGGGCAGATTTTCAAAAGACTCGACCTCCAGTGTTTTCTTCCTCACCAGATCCAATGGTAGCTGAGGATTGGCTCAAAGATGTAGAAAGAAAGTTGAATACCATACAATGCAATGATAAAGAAAAAGTATTATATGCCTCTCATCAGCTGCAGGGCCCAGCTGCAGCATGGTGGGTCAATTACCAAACTATGAATGAGGATCGAGAGATCACCTGGAAAGAACTTGAAGATTCGTTCCGCCAGGCTCATGTGCCCACAGGAGTCATTGAAGCCAAGCGTCGGGAATTTCTTGCACTAAAACAAGGAGGGCGAACTATCACAGAATATCTTCACCAGTTCAATGCATTGGCCAGATATGCCCCCGATGAAGCAAAAACTGAAGAGAAAAAGATGGAGCGATTCAAAGAAGGGTTACAGAAATCCTTGAAATATCATATTTCAATGGTGGACTATAAAGACCTACCCACAATGGTAAATAAACTCATCGTGTCTGAAGAGGCAAGAAATGAATTAGAGGACACTCGGAAAAGGAAGATAATACAGAGAACATCATCGTCAGAAGGATCTCGAAAGCAAATGATGCTAGCACCTCAGTTTAGAGGACAACAGGGAAGGAAATTTGTATACATGCCTAAATCACAGCTTAAGACTAGCCAAAGTCCTATGACATCTCAGCAGAATGTCAAGCAAATTTCTATGCTGAAGTGCTATAACTGCGGAGGGAATCACTTACAGAGGCAATGCCCGCAGTTACATACCGTTTGTTATCACTGTGGCCAAGCGGGCCATTACAAGAATCAGTGCCCACGAGGAGGATTACCTTCAGAAGTAGCAAAAGCTCAAGTAAGGGCACATGCATCTTCGCCACGTCAATTCATTGCCATACCAAAGCAAGAAGAAGGAGGACAGACTAGACAGTTTGCATTGAAGCCAGCAGGAACTCAGACGACAAACTTGATGTCAGCAGCAGACAAAGGAAAAGGGATACTGAAACCAGTCCAAGGAAGGATAAACCATATTTCCGCAGAAGAAGCAGCGGGAGCCAACGACGTCATCGTTGGTACGTACCTTGTTAACTCAAAGCCTTCTGTGGTTTTGTTTGATCCCGGAGCAACACATTCATTCCTCTCCTTGGCTTTTGCTGTGAAAAATCAATTGTCATTTTCTCCTTTGCAAAAGTCTTATTCCTTTCAAACTGCTGGGAATAAAGTGGAATCTCGCTTTGGATGCAAAGACCTAGATTTAGAAATCCAAGGAGTCAAGTTTAAGACGCACTTGCTATTATTGGAGATGAAGGGATTGGATGTTATATTAGGAATGGATTGGTTAACTAAGTATAAAGCCAATGTGAGTTGTGAAAAGAAGCTAGTAACTCTGGTAAGCCCAGAAGGACAAAAGATATTAGTAAAAACAGATTCAGTGCTAATGGAGAAAATGAAGACGAGTACTCAGAGTATAATGGTAGAAGAAGGGGTAGCCCAAATACCAATAATTCGGGAATATTCAGATGTTTTTCCAAAGGAGCTACCTGGAAAGCCGCCAGATAGACCCATAGAACTTGCTATTGAGTTGATACCAGGGACTAAACCCATCACAAAGCGTCAGTACCGGATGTCAGCCCAAGAGCTAAAGGAACTTAAGAAGCAAATGGATGAATTAATGGAGAAAGAATTTATACAGCCTAGTATATCTCCTTGGTTAGCCCCAGTATTGTTCGCGAAGAAAAAGGATGGTAGTCTGAGAATGTGTGTGGATTATCGAGGATTGAACGCAGTGACTATCAAAAATAAATACCCTCTGCCAAGGATAGATGACTTATTCGATCAGCTCAAAGGAGCTAAGGTGTTCTCAAAAATTGATTTAAGATCTGGATATCATCAGCTTAAGATCCGAGAGCAAGATCGTGAGAAGACTGCCTTTACCACGAGATATGGATTATTTGAGTTCACAGTGGTACCATTTGGCTTGACAAATGCACCTGCATATTTTATGAACCTGATGAATATGGTGTATATGGAGCAGTTAGACCATTTTGTGATAGTATTCATCGATGACATATTAATATACTCCAAGACGGAAGAAGAGCATCGGCAACATTTGCATATCGCCTTGAGTAAGCTAAGAGAACATCAGTTATATGCTAAGTTCTCTAAATGTGAGTTTTGGATGAAAGAAGTAGCCTTTCTCGGACATATTATCACAGAAGAAGGAGTGAAAGTAGATCCTGAGAAAGTGAAAGCAGTAATGGAATGGAAACAGCCAACCACAGTTACAGAAGTTCGAAGTTTCCTTGGTTTGGCCGGATATTATCGTCGTTTTATTGAAGGATTTTCGAAGATAACTAGACCCCTCACCCAGCTTCTTAAGAAGGATAGCCCCTACAAATGGACGGATAAATGTGAAGAGAGTTTTCAGGAGTTGAAGACGAGATTAACCTCAGCCCCAGTACTTATACTCCCTAACCCTGAGAAAGATTTTCAAATCTATTGCGATGCCTCAAAACAAGGATTAGGCTGTGTATTAATGCAAGAAGGGAAAGTAGTGGCGTATGCTTCAAGACAGCTACGGCCACACGAGATAAACTATCCAACGCATGACTTGGAATTGGCAGCGGTAGTGCATGCGTTAAAGATTTGGAGGCACTACCTATTGGGAAATCGTTGTGAGGTCTTCTCTGACCACAAGAGTCTGAAATATATATTTACCCAGCCAGATTTAAACCTTCGACAACGAAGATGGTTGGAGTTAATCAAGGATTATGATCTGGATCTCCAGTATCATCCTGGGAAAGCAAATATAGTCGCAGATGCACTAAGTCGAAAGAAGTACCCCAACATAGCTTCTATTTTGGAATGCTCTAGTTCGTTACAAGGAGAAATTCAACATTTGAACCTGTGTGTTGTTGAACAAGGTCAGATAGCAGTTTTGGAAATTCAGCAGACTTTAACAGAGCGAATCAAATCAGCACAGGAAAAAGATGAAGAAATACAACAGCTTATAAAAAGAAGTCAAGAAGCAAACTCGACTGAATTTGTTAAAGATGATCAGGGAATCTTGAGATTTAGAGATCGTTACTGTATACCTGATGACAAGGACTTAAAAGACTTGATATTGCGAGAAGCTCACTCATCTCAACTCTCTATTCACCCAGGAGGTACGAAGATGTATCAAGACTTGAAAAAGAGGTATTGGTGGAGTAAGATGAAAAGAGAAATAGCAGAATATATTGCACGTTGTGATACCTGTCAGAAAATAAAGATAGACCATCGGAAACCATCAGGGTTGCTAAACCCTTTACCCATCCCAGAATGGAAATGGGACGATATTGGTATGGATTTTATTACAGGGTTCCCAAAAAGTCGAGACGGCTACGATGCTATTTGGGTAATCGTAGACCGATTAACCAAAGTAGCACACTTCATACCGATCAAACAAACCTATGGCAAAAATAAACTGGCAGAGCTGTACTTAACAAAAATAGTGGTATTACATGGAGTTCCAAAAAGGATAGTGTCTGATAGAGGAGCACAGTTCACGTCTACATTTTGGGAGAAACTGCATGAAGCCATGGGAACAGACTTAGCATTCAGTACAGCATACCACCCACAAACCGGAGGACAAACAGAAGGAGTGAATCAAATTTTAGAAGATATGCTTCGAGCGTGTGCATTGGTCTATGGAGCAGCATGGGACATGTGTTTACCGTTTGCGGAATTCTCTTATAATAATAGTTACCAGGCCAGCATTAAGATGGCACCGTTTGAAGCCCTATATGGAAGAGAGTGTAGAACACCGTTAAATTGGACTGAAACCGGAGAACGACAGTTCCTAGGGCCACAAATTGTCCAAGATGCAGAAGCTCATGTCAGGGTTGTCCGAGACAAAATGAGAATAGCCCAGAGTCGACAAAAGAGTTATGCTGATAACCGTCGAAAAGATCTAAGCTTTGAAATCGGAGATTGGGTATATCTCAAGGTCACACCGTTCAAGTCAGTAAAAAGATTTCAAGTTAAAGGGAAGTTAGCTCCAAGATATATTGGCCCATTCGAGATTCTCGAGAGAATAGGGGAAGTGGCCTATAAATTGCAGTTAACCCCAAATTTGGCCAGAGTGCATAATGTATTTCATGTATCTCAGTTACGCAAATGTCTACGCCACCCAACAGAGCAGATACCAGTTGACGATATAGATCTACAAGATGATTTGTCATACGAAGAAGAACCGATTCAAATCCTGGAAACTACAGAGAGGCAGTTAAGAAGCAAAAATATCAGATTTCATAAAGTTCAATGGCAAAATCATACAGCAGACGAGGCAACATGGGAGAAGGAGTCAGACTTACAGCGAGAATTTCCCAACCTATTCCTTGGCCCGAGTTGATCTCGGGGTCGAGATCCTTTTTAAGGGGGGTAGGTTGAAACAAAACCAAAATTCAGAAAGTTTCAAAAATTGATTTTGAGCTCAATTTTCGTTTTTGATTTGTTCTCCCAAATCCTCACCCTAATCTTCACCAATCCTAACATCCAGCTGCCTCTAATCCCTGCCATTGCCACCGGATTGGGGAGAGCAAGTGCATACACAGTACTTGTCTGAAAAAGCCACTGCCTCCCCAAATCCCGCTGCCGCTCACGCCATTGTCGTGACCTCCCTGCCAGCGCCTCTCCCGCCAACCCCGCTCGGTGGAACGGCCACCCCGCCCCCGTGGCACGCCACGCCAGCCCGCTGCAGCGCCGTGCTCCAGCTTTTGCCGCCGCCGTGCTCCCCGCTTTGCCACCGCCCAACTCCCCTGATCGCGCCACCGCATTCCCGCGCCGCTTGATTCCGCCACCTCCCCGAGTGGACAAGCCCCCTTTACACCTCCCCTCTGCCGCCCTGACGCCCCAACCTAATCCCCAAGCCGTGGCAACGCCGCCGGTCGACACGCGCTATCGCCGCCAGGGATAAGCTCCGGGCCGAACCGCCTTCAAGCCGCTATTTAAGTGGCCGAGCGTCCCAAGCCGCGGACATCACCCTCCACCACCCGCCTGACGCCCCCAAAGCGTCCCCATCCACCTCCATTGCCGGTAATTCTAAGAAATCCCCAAACTCAAGCCCTAGAGCAATGTCCCAACTCCGGCCCTCCATTCTCCAATTCAACCCGCCTATAGCATCCCCGGTACCCTAGAAGCATGCCCCAACCGCCGCCCTAGCTCCCCACACACCCATCTTCCCCGGCACCGTGAGCACCCCACCGCCGCATCCACCCCACCGTGGCTAGCTTTGCACGGCCCTCCCCGGCCCAAATCAACTTGCCCACTAGCTTCCCCTACTCCCTCTAATGCTCAAACGCCAAAAACCCAGCCCTCAAAACCCTAGAAATCCTCTTTGGCCGTTAAAATCCATACCGAGTTCACCGGCTCACCGCCGGCCCGGCCACCGCCAAAAATGGGGTCCCCATACCGTTCCGAGTCCGTCCATGCCCTCCTCCACCGTCGCAGCTCACCCTACCGCCGCCTCTTTCCTCTGTTCGGCTGCGTGCGGGTAGTCGGGAGGTTGAAGACGACCGTACCGCCCGCACCCGTTCGGCCGAGTCCGAACTGCCCGACCGAGCCGCTTTTGCTCGGTTGAGTCCAGCCCACTCGCCCGAGCCCGTTGCACCCGATGAATAGTAACCGACCGAGCCCAATGAACAGTAAACCGACCCAAAGCCCAAAATACAAGTTTATACTCCCCGGATTCGTCTCGAGCTCGCCAACCCAAATCCAAAGCCCATTTTCACATATGACCTTCCTATAAGCCCAAAACCTTGTTATTTGAATTTTATCGGATTTTCTTTCTTTATTTCATTTTTTTATTCCTAGCTCAACTTTTCGAGCATGGAATTAATGTTATTTTTATTGCTTTTGCGTTAGCCTCCGACACCGGATTATCTCAGGAGCAGGAGGGAGAAGACCCAGTTCAAGCCCCGTCTTCTGAAGAATTTGAGCTCGTAGAAATCTTTGACTCGCAAGGCAAGTTGCACATACCTCGATCATATTGAGCCCATCTTGTCTTGATATATTTATTTAGTAGTATTTTCATTATGATAATTTAAGTCATTATTTTATGTTTAAATACTGTTTAGAATGACATGAATGATTAGATATGACCTACCACCTGAAAAGGCCCCGTTTAAATTGATGACCATGTTCATGTTGACAAACATAGTATTATTATATACTAGTGATATAAACATGGTAGTTAGGAATTCATCAAAGATTTCTACTATTAAGGCTTTTGGTATTTGTTTAGAGCTTTCAAAAATATGGATCTAGGGTAAGTGAGGATCACAGATGGGGATCCGAAGACTTTATCCTAGGGTGGAGGCTTGGTTGAGGAATGGTGGCAGTACGGGAAGGTACTGAATATGGGTTTGTGCGTGGATAATGCCTCGGAGAAAAATATAAGGACTAGACCCTTATGCTGAGTAAAGAACATAGTATCCGCCCAACCACAAGCGTTGATTTTGTCAAACCTGGTTTAATAACTGCTCAAGTTCAATTGAACCTCTGCAACTGGCGGGGGGAGTCCGAGGGTGAGTTCGTATGGGAGGTGGTTAACCATACAACAGTAGGTTTGCTATGAGTCGGATGAGACCCGTGGGGTCATCCGAGCTCATGGGGAATTAGGGTCTACTGGGTGGAGGCTATATAAAGAATTGAGCAGTGAACAACCTTGTTCTTTTAACTCTGTCGCGGGAGTTGAAAGATCTTGTGGGTAAAGCAGGGCAACTCTGCAGAGTGAAATAAATGGTATTCGAATACGCCGTGCTTCCGGTTAATGAAGCTGTGTTTATTGGGTGATTCCAGCAGCAAAGCATAAGTAGAGTTATAAATGGTTTTGAGATGTGGAATATTGATAATTACGCTTGAAAACCCCCTTTACTTAATGGAGTTGCTTTTCAAGTTTTATTAAATAAAACTGCATCTACCCAATTAAAGAACTTGTTATCCCTTCACTTGATATTCCAAGCATGTAGTTAATGTTAAGCTCCGTGTAACTTGCTGAGTACGGAAGTTGTACTCATTCTTGCTTAAAAACATAAACAGAAACTGTTAACCTTGAGGAGCCCGGTGAAGACGAAGAGGTGGTGTATTACGAAATGGAAGAAGCCTGGGATTAGGGTCGTTCTTCGCTCGAGCAATGCCCGTGGTGTTTCTTTTTGTGTAATATATCTGAAGGTCTTTGGCCCTACTGTTAAATTTGGCTTTAAGCCCTTTTATTGTAATAAAGTCGACTTTTGTATTTGAGCTTGCGTTGGCAATGTTATTCACTCGATGGATGTAACTCGCAATTGAACTGTCCTGGGCAATTGCGAGGAATTCATAACGCTCCCAAAAATGGGGGTGTTACACTCACAAAACAATTCGGTTCCATTTCAAAAGCTTCCATTTCTATTACTTTCAAAACTAATTACTGTTCAAATAAGGTAGCTTCTATTTCTGATTCAAAAGTTTTCACCTGTAGAAAAATAGGGGGGGTTTGAACTTTCAGCAGAAATTCCAAAGGTCCCAACCTGAATTTGAAAGGATGCCCGAGGCTTTGTTCAGCAAGGTGGGCCTGCGCGGTGGTCGCCGGCAGCGGCGACTGATGGAGGTAGCAGTAGGAGAGGGCGCGCGACGAGGCTTTAGGAGCTAAAGCCGGAGGCACTGCGGGTGCGGCAGATGTTTACTCGGCAAGGGCTCCTGGAGGCGCTGGTCCATGAGGGCGGCGGCTGGCAGACCGCGGCGTTGGCGCGTCAGGAGCGAGGGCGGCAACCAGCAATGGGGATCTCCGGGAACGTAACGTTCTACCCGTCGTCGCTATTTAGCGGTCACTTGACGAAGCGGCGGATGAGCAAGTGTGGGACGACGATGCCGAGGACGCCGGCAGGTGAGACAACGAACCTTGGGATGTTGAGGTTGACCGCAAGAGGTTGTGTCCATCCGTAGAAGTCGGATATGACTGCAACGACGGGGTGCACGGACTGTGACTTGGTCCACGCGAGGATGGGCGTGTGGATGAACATAGGGAAGTATATGGGAGGGCAGTTCTTGGTGTTCTTGAGGCCCGCGATGAGGGAGGCAGTGGCGGAACAAGGATTTGATTACGCCCCAGACTCAATGGTGGAATGATCTAGACTATCTGGTTTGAACCATAAAAATATTACTCAGGCTGGACTGAATTTACCCAACCTATACACTAGATATTTTTTCACACCCCAAGCTGAAACCTACCTTGCCCGGGTGTGATTCCGCCCTTGGAGGGAGGGGTGGGAGGAGGAAGGGGAGGGTGAGGACCTGAGGGGTTAGATGGAGGCCGGGTGCGCAGGGAGGAGAGGGAGGTTAGCGGCCGTGGTGACGGAGGGGAGTTGGTACCGCGAGACGAGGTCGAGGAGAGGCTGCGCGGGGGAAGAGGGCGACGAGAACGTGTGTGGTGTGGACGCCATCTCCATGGGCGACAGGTGTCGGTTGAGAGTTGAGACGAGTTCGTTGGCTTGGGATTTTAGTCGATTAGAATTTAGACGGTGCCGTTAAAATTGAGAAATTTCAATATTTGACACTGAATACATGCGCCTCTCAACTTTTAACCCCCAATTCGCACGCCTTTGGAAATTTAACCCTGTCACTGCGAATTCTTTTGATTCAAGGGATTCTCTCCATTTTCGCAGTGACAAGTGTTAAAATAGAAAAGGAGAGAAAATGAGGAGCTCTTGAATCAAAAGAATTCGCAGTGACAGGGTTAAATTTCTAAAGGTGTGCGAATTGGGGGTTAAAAGTTGAGAGGCACACGTATTCAGTGTCAAATATCGAAATTTCTCGTTAAAATTCGAACTTATGCTGTAAATTGTCAGATGTTATCATGTTAGCTGTTAGTGGGCTCTCATTAGGGCTGTATGGAGCGTGTGGGCTCGACGCCTATTGCCCAATAATTTTAGCTGTCAAGACATGCGGCGAGCCGGTGACCGACTGTGAACACTGGGGAGTCATCCGGACATAACCTATTGGCCACCGAAACCCGTTTTGTAAAAAAGAAAAAAAAGAAGAGGCCACCGGCCGTTGCAAATCTCGCACGCGGCCGCGGGCAGCGGCAACCCCTCATCATCGCGCCTCGTCTTCCCTGCT
Source organism: Dendrocalamus latiflorus (assembly GCA_017311315.1). Taxonomy (NCBI): domain Eukaryota; kingdom Viridiplantae; phylum Streptophyta; class Magnoliopsida; order Poales; family Poaceae; genus Dendrocalamus; species Dendrocalamus latiflorus. The sequence goes on along the minus strand of CM029655.1, from coordinate 3,498,218 downwards.
TCTGCCGGCGTTGCACCGTGCCTCCCACGCTCCGACTCATGTGTTAGCTGAAGGAGTTTGGACTTCGTTCGGTCGCATGGAGATGAGTACCGGAAGCCTCACCCTTGCCTCGCTCCCGTCAACAATTCGGCCGGCCTCCACGGCCTGTCGCCGGCGGCGGCTTCCATTCGGGGCATTCTTCTCACCGCAGCCGCCTCACAACGTGGGTGTCCGGTGTTTCTTTCTTCCCCTCTGCTCCTCTCCCCTCCCAAGAACGCTGCTTGGCGTATCAGGGAATGGTTTACTCGTTCGCTTCTTCCTCTCCTGCAGCCACAGGGCAGGTATGTCAGGGCGCTGCGGCCGCGGCAGGAGTGGGTGGAGGACTGGGTCCGGAGCAACGACACGCTGGTCCGCGGTCTGCCCATCCTCGTCGGCGGCGCCTCCCTCCTCGCTGTCCTCCTCAACCGGACCGTTTCCGGCATTGCCGCTGTCGCCGATGCTTCAAGGTCTTCCTGTGCATTATCTATTTCCGAATTGATCACGTTTGTCTCCTTGTTGCGCTTGTACAGCCACCAAATTGACGCAGTTCTGTATTTTCCAATCGTCTGGCCCTTTTGTTGGGGGTTCTCCAAACAGTTCGCAGTCGAGGGCTGACATACTGACTCTTTCGCTCTCTGTAACCGATATTCTTGCCGGCCTTGTTTGGTTGTCCATCCGGCCGAAATCCATTTCTCCGGTGAGAATTGGGGAACTTCTATCATTTGTCCGGTATTCTAACTTCGTGTAGTAATTTCCTCCCATTTAAAATGATATTAGGTGGTTCCCCGAGGTGTGGAATGCAAACGAGTAGGCCCGGGTGTATCAAGTTCTGCCCTTCATGAACTACTTTGGTAACCATTTATACTGATACATAGGGGTGCTGTTTTTAGTTTAGGCGGTAATTACCCTGTTAATAATACTATCTTTTAAGTTTGGACTCCGAACAATTGCATGGACTTAACTAGTGGGAAGAAATCTGAACATCATATGGTTCTCACAAGTGACATATATTGGCTGGATTAGATCTTTACTGTGTTTGGTTTCAAAATATCTCTACTGTGTTTCTTCCAAAGATAATGAGCTTTCCCTGTCTTGCTTATTTTAGCAGTACTACCTTTTTTTAGTGTTGTTTTTCCTGTTAAATCTTCAACAAGTAATGACAGCCTTTGGTGAAAACCATGCTCTAAAGTAATTGACGATCATGTGGTACTCAGCTAAGGGCTGCGACTTCATCATTCGTCCTGTTAACTCTGCACGAAGCATATCACGGCACAATAATTAATAGTGATATGATTGTATATTTATACAGGCTGGTGCTTCCAGTACATTGGAAATTTGCTCGGATTTGTAGTAAACAATCTCACCAAGTTCTATGTATCCACAATTTTCATATTGTGTACTTTTTTCATATAAAGGAGTTTATGTTTTGAAGCTGGCTACACCTTATTTTCTTATATATATAGGACATGGGATTCCCTTACAACTGCGACTTGTTGCAAATCCTTGGTTGTTGTGTACGGAGGTAATTGCATTCTTCAAATTGGGGTTGCTGCTGGCTCTCCAGAAGATGGTAATGCAGTTACTGTGGATGCACACAAGTTCATCCAAGGTTCCCTTTACACAAGTGCCATGGAATCCAAGAAGCGTGAGTGTCTCTTGTCTCTTAAAAAAAAAAATTTTGTTTGTTTTCAGAAATTTCACTGTAGTCTTCTGGCAGAATCTTATCTAGCAAATGTTGCTTTATATCCTGGAAGGTCTGAGTTGCCATTCTTGCCAGCTAACACACAGGTGCTAATTCATTTCGTTTTAGAGAAGTTATTACATGTACATGTATTCATACGATTTTTAACTCGTAGCTAACAATAGCTGATTTTATCACATTTAGAGTATAAAAAACATGAAGGAATCCAAAGTTCTAAACCAAAGCTTTTTAACATCTTCTCTACTCTATAGGCTCTTATATTACAACCAATTGGTGATAAAGGAATTGCAATTATTGGTGGTGACACTGTAAGGGGGTTCACTAATCTTGATCAGGTATATCATTTCTTTGATTATGATGTCTTCCTTTAGCATTTCTGTGTTGAACACTGAAACAAGTAGTTCCCATGTTTTGTTTGTGGAGCCACCAATTTGGATTTATAAGGTAGAAAGCACCGTATATATGACATTGGAGTTTAAATAGCGCCCCCACCACACACACACACACAGAGGTACTGTCAGGAAGAAGGTGCATTCTTTAAATACCAGGGTATTGTCTGAGTAAACACAAAAACAAAGTTCTATGTTTTTTCCTCTGGCGCAAGGAATGGGGAAAACTCCGCCTATTGTAGATTGTACTACTGTAAAATTTCAGTATGCCATTAGAGCCACCCATCATCCGGTTGATCTTCCTTGCAGGCATGGATTGCAATGATTGCAGACAAGCTTGATGCTACATTGTCAAAGTCGTAAGCACGGATTGCTTGTTGGATGTTGGATTCATTGTCATTTGTCTCTTGCAAGTGGCTATATCATCTTTATGTGACGTTAGAAATCGTAGTGTACATGTCGAAGCTGAAACCGGAGTCTGCAGAACCATCCCTTACAAAGTGCAGGTCCGGGTATTGGCGAATTGCTAAAACCAGCTGGTTTGCTTGACCAGCATGCTTTGCTCACAACATTAGCTACTGCTTCTAACCAGCTAACATTTGGCTTAAGCTGTGTTCGCATTATTCCCCTTTGAAGTGTTTGTAGCGAATTTAAAAATGGATTGTATATTCTACATGTAATGGAGAGCAGCAAAATGACTCGACAAAGCTAAATTCTAGAAGCCTGATGGTTTGCGGGACACATAACTTTGTTCCAGTCATCCGGTGTGTAGTTCGGTGCGTGTCTGCATTCAGTATCCTCGGTTTCAAACTACAGCTCATGCATATTTTGATTTTGGACTGCCTAAGATAAGATCACGTTTACAGGTATGCTTCTCAGTGCTATGATACAAAAAAAACTAGTAAGCCTGTCTCTTGCAGAACCATGCGACATGAAAATATTAAGGCTATGTTCTAAAGTGACATGACTTTTGATTGAAATGGTACTGTAGCAAAGTGTGTACAGGAGGGGTGTCCGTGGCGAGGGCAGGGGTGGACCCATAATGGGACATGGGGGTACAGTTGTACCCCAAAATTTTTTTGTAAAAAATCAACTATATATAATATATATTTCATATATATAGGAAAAAAAACTAGAAATGAAGGTAATGTAGCAAATTCAGCCCACTAGCCAATGGCCCAATTGGCATTTCCTGATTTCCTAACCTAACTCCTGCTGCCTGGCTGCTTCTCACGAGTCACGCCGCCTCCTGCCTTGCTCTCACGCCGCCTCCTCTCCATTTCTCTTGCATAGCCGCCGCGCCACAGCTCACAGCGCGCCGTCGCACCCGGCGCCCCTCCTCGTCTCCGGCGACGCAGCGACCGACGAACGGCGGCGGCGCGGCGCCCGCTCCTGTCTTGCTCTCACGCCGCCTCCTCTCCATCTCTCTTGCACAGCCGCCGCGCCCCAGCTCACAGCGCGCCGCCGCGCCCGGCGCCCCTCCTCGTCTCCGGCGACACGGCGAACGGCGAACGGCTACCGGCGGCGGCGCGGCGCCGGGCGCCCACACTGGCACACCCAATGGCCAGCTTCAACGGCGGCAGCTCCCCTATTCCATTGCCATCTAGGTCAGTTTTGCATTGATGTTGTTTCATGTACTCTGTTCAGTGTTCACTAGAAATTAAGTCAATCAAACTTATATTGGAAATTGCATTTATTGCTTATGTGCGATTGTTTATTTGGTTAACTATATGAGATATACATATTATGTGTATCAAAATTCTCTATCTTATATATATACTCCGTAGATTCTTAACTTCGTACCCCCATCTCAAAAATCCTGGGTCCGCCACTAGGCGAGGGAGGAATGGACGGGACGGATGGGTCGCATTAGAAGTGCCATGCCCATGCGCCTCGATGAAAAGTTTATGTCGCCCACATACACGATACGTACGAGGAGTTGGCCGGCCGGGCCACGAGAACTGGTGACCGCCTGTGACTCGGTGAGGCAGGACCGCAGGAGCCAGATGGCACGGGATGTTTGAAGAACCGGAGAGAATAGCATTGCTGGCTCGCGGGATGCGGCAAGCGCAGGGGCAGGCGGCAGCGGTGGGCTTCGGCGCGGGGCCGCTGGAACAGCGCACACGGTGAACGCCTCCGGCGCTGCTGCCGCAGTAGAGAGGCGACGGTGGGTCGTGCAACACTAGAACCCCTTGGCCAAAGGAAACAAGACACCCCATAAAAGCAGCAATTTGACATAGCTCGAGAGAAGTTTTTTTACCACCTTCAGCTCAGGGCGCTTACAATTGAAACGCAGACACCGTTCGATAGCAGCCATTCCTCCAGCTGATACATGCTCAACTCAGTCAAATTCCAATGGGAAAAACCAAATGAACCCTAACAACGCCTCATACGAATTGATGGTTAGCAGTCTAGAACACACACACGCACCCCGCTTAACGAGAGCACCATCTAGAGGTCAGGCCAACCAATGACACGCTATTCTGGAATAGAAACGACCCTACCTTTCTCCAAAAGCATGCATCGCCGACTCATGCCAAACTGTTACTAGACTCGTGGTGACGAAAACATTTCCTGACCAGGTGATCTCAGCATCCTTCTCCCACAGTTCTTCATCCAATGTTCCGGCATCCATTTGTAGATGATCAGGGTCACTCCTCTCCCGAAGTTCTTACTCAACCACTGATATCTTTGCCTTGTTCACATGCTTCTTTCTAGTTCTTTGCTTCTTTTGCTTATCCCCAACAACCACTGATATCTTTGCCTTGTTCACATGCTTCTTTCTAGTTCTTTGCTTCTTTTGCTTATCCCCATCGGCATCTTTCTTTGGATCCACATCCTCTATAGGCTGTGCTCTCTTCTTTGAAAATCCAGACTCATTAAGCCGGGAACCATATATCATCTTTCGAACGTAGAAGCTCGCGACATCTCCATTGTCACGCTTCAGCAGTACATATTTTTGAAGTCGCCCACTGGAGTCCTACATGTTTCAGTGAAGTATAATACACATAGAATCAATAGCCTATTGGCACTACTCAACCAATCAGATGATAAACACAACCCAACAATGACATTTTCCTAATCTACTCTGGTCTTGCAATGGCAAAGAACCAAGTGGTCAAATGTACCTTAGTCTCTTGGCCATCTAGTTCTTTGAATGCTTTCTCTACCTCATCTATGTCCTTAAACAAAACACATGTAGAATAAAAATCACCTCGAATCCTTGAATCAATCTGAAAAGGAAAAGAAATTATCATTAAACTATGAATACAACGTACAGGTTTATCCAACAAATAATAAAAGTTCTGAGAAAACCTTCTCATCAATACTGGGATTCCCAGAAAAAAATTTAAGCAACTCTTGACAAGGCAGGTAGACTGGAATTCTGTGAGCAAGCAACTTCATCAGATCGGATTCAGGTACCTAGGAATTTTTTTAAGAAAAGAGGTCAGGTGGCAACTTCAATAATAGTGGTGATGTTTAAGATTTTTTGATTTTTACACTATTTGTCGCAACTTCAATGGGATCATTAAATCCATGCTTAAGCTTTGCAATAACAAGATTCATTGCAGCTTCTGCGTCCTTCAAGCAATTATGTGGTTCTCCTTCTTCTCGAACAGAATAACCCAAAACAGTCTAGAAGCACAAAGAATCAACAAAATAATTCATCACCCATAGTTCCATACCATCGGATTCGCTTTGAAAATATAGGCGAAGCGACTGCAAGCTCCAATAAAAAATTTAGGGGAAACACAGGAAGGTGGGGTTGGACAGGATGCCCTTTTATGCACTATTTGTTTAAAGTGACAAATCATTGGTGCCATACCTTGCACAGGCTGTTTAAAGAAGCTGATGCAGTACTAGGTAAATTTGCATACTTAAATATGTATGCCGTATCAATGACTCGAGCGTAATCAAACTTTAGAGCTGCATGAATTAAAGGACAATAGAAATCGAGTTAATGCAGTCGAGTAACAAAAAGAAGCATGTCTAACAAACACAATGGTGACATTGAATAACTGCAACAAATAGATTAGACATGAACTGATCACACCGTACCATGTAAATCTTTAGATAAGCTATGGCCAATCAGAATCTTTCCTTTGGACAAGATTTTCTTCAACGATTTCTAGGGAAGGAAAAGACAAAAATATAATTCCCGTGGGAGGAAATAATAGAAAATACGTAAGAAATTTAGAAACAACATACCTGAACATCAACTAATGAGCATGTGACTCCTTCTAAATCCTTCTTAGATACACCAGTGATGTTTGTCCTATAGTCCGTAATAGCTTTAAAGGGATTTACAAGTTTGTCCAATTTCACCTGAAAAAAAATCAATTTAATGAGACTTAAGAGCAGATATGGAAAGTTCTGACATGATTCCAAATCAATGACACTGATGAAATTTGAATTATCCAAAATTAAGAAGTTTTGGCATGAATTTAAAAAATTCATCTAACATTGCAGCATTGTGAATTATGTATTGTGTTGTAAAATAGCATTCTTCTGCTTGTTAATGCACCAGACAATCCAATGAATCCAAATATACTTTGTTTAGCAAAATAATGTACTACCTCCATATTGTTGTCTACAACACATACTCGGACAACGGCTTCCGTACCATCATGGCAAAGGACCATCTCACAGTCAAGTGCCAACATAGCTCCTAAGTTCATATAATTAGAGACTTCTCCTATCCACATTACTTTCCATCCCTGCAAATAAGCAATGCAAATAATCTGTGGTTATGGAAAAGCTTAAACATTCCTTAACCATCAGACAAGTAAAATGAAGATTCCAAGACATAACTACTTTATGATGAGACTATAAATTGGTCTTAAGCTTTACAATTTAGACTGGGAAAATATATATTGTATATTTGTATGAAGAATCCAAGGTAATCTACTACTGTAGTCCAAGCATTAACAACCATGAACATTATTCTGACCGAAAAATTTAAGAACAGGAAAAGGTGCAAAAACCACAAAGAGTTGAATCGTCATTTGTGCATTAACAGAATTACAAAAAAGCTTTACCTCTTGGTAAGATGGAAAGTTATAATTTTTCCTGTATTCCCGGTGTTCTGCTGTCAGTTGAACAAGCTTCTGCATTTTACATGATATACATCAATGCAATTGTTTACCAGATAAGTTTGATAGGAAACTACAATAATCAAGTAACCCAGTTGTCCACGAAGTAACCCAGAAACTACAAGAAACATGAGATAGTATAAACATTACCTGCTCGAGAGAAATCTTGTCAGGAAAATCCTTCATATACTGCTGGATGGCGCTTCGTTCGTTGTGACGCTTTACCAATTTGCTGAAGTACTGGAACCAAAATTGAGAGCCTCATATTCTCAATACCGTCGTCCGGATGCTTACAAACGAACTGCATATGTAGTCAAACGTAGTTGGCTGAAGCAAAAGATTACCTTTTGAAAATCTTTGGAGAAGGTTAGAAGGAAAGCGAGCAGCACATCCCTGGATCGTTTCTTGGGGTCACTCACGGAAGCACCAAACTTCTTGTCGTTCCGATCCAAGAAATCCTTCCATCCCCCCTCGGCACCTTTCAGCCCGTTCTTCTGAGTGAACCTCACGATCTCAACGAGCACCTGGCATGGCCAGAGCAACAAACGGCAAGGAAGAATGAGGAAAAGACCTCTCAGGTTTTCGCTTGTTGACGCTTTGCTTTTACCTCCTTCTCGGCGCCGGCGAGCCGCTTGCCCATTAGACGACTGCGGAGACACAAAGGAAAGGGCTGGCGCCTAATTTCCCGTCGAACGCCCTTCTCTTCTGTAGCGTCAGAGGAAGCGGCGTTAGGGGACGGGAGTAAGAAGCAGGGGAGGGTGGCTACGGCGGCCGCGCGTTCGCGTGGGAGGCGGCCGCGCGTTCGCGTGGGAGGCGGCCGGCGGAGGCGGGCGGAGGCGGGAGGAACCCGGCGGAGGCGGTCGGCGAAGGGAGGCGGATGGCGGAGTCGGATATTCGCCTGGTCGCCTGGAGTAGCAGCTAGCAGGCGGCCGAAGCCCGAATGGAAAGCAGGACGCAGGCGGCCGGCGCTGGATCGCAGGGAGTAACCCTAGTCCCTATCGCACCGACGGCCGGATCGCAGCGCAGGGACTGAGAACCGAGAACGGACGGCTGGGCCACCTGACACGGGGGACCAGACTGATGCCATTTTCCAGATGGGCCACCTGCCATTACTTTGGCCTGGAGCGGGTTGGCCAAATGCAATGCTTTACCAAATCAGACCACCAACCGCGCTTCACGTACCAACAAGCGTATAAGATTCGCTCACCAGGGCCACTCGTCAGTCACACTCACGCTCACACGTCAACTATAGACTTTTCTGCGACGAGTGTATCGCGGTTCAAACCTAGATCCCTTCTAATGTATTATACTCAGTGACCTATCTTGCACGCCGGCATGCCTGATTGCAATTTGCAACTAGTAACCAACGGGCTAAACAAAATGCGATTGGCTCAGCAATCTACACGTACAAATAAAAGGCCCTGAAATGGTTAATATGGTGTTATATAGAACAGATGGATGTCCGATGTCATACAGCTTTTCTTGGACAAATTTACTCACTAACACTGTAGAGATCGTATAAGTTGAAAAATAATATCGATGTATCACTAGCATATGGTCTTTAGTCTCACACATCATTTTTATATTGAATGTTATTTTTAATGTTTGCAATGTTACTGAGTATTTTTTTTCTCCTTTTTACAATAACAACAAATTCATTGACAACTGCGGTTCAAAACTGGATCTTACCAGCTGACTGGGACTAGTTAACCACAAGCCGAACCAGGTGCATTTGCCTACTACGATCGAGTGACCAAATCGGTCTCTTCATGGTAGGTGGCCACTCTCAACTAAGTAATAAAAGCGCCACGCACCCACCAAACTACCAGCACAACACCTCAGCGCCTCCCCCCAAACTCCAAGCCCCCGAGCCCCAAGAAACCCACCCGCCATGGCGGCGCCGTACCCGACCACCACCACACACCACCGCCTCCTCCTCCCCGCCTCCACCCCGGCCCACCACCGCGCCATAGCCACCTCCGCCCTCCGCCTCCCGCTCCGCGCCCACAGCCACCGCGCGCGCCTGGCCATCTCGGCCGCCGCCAACCCCGCCGCCTCGAGCGCGTCCCCGTCCGCGCCCGCCGCCGGCTCTGTCCCGGGGAAGCCGAGCGTTCTCGTAGCCGAGAAGCTCGGCGCCGCGGGCCTCGCGCTGCTGCGCGAGTTCGCCAACGTGGACTGCTCCTACGGCCTCTCCCCCGAGGAGCTCCTCGCCAAGATCCCGCTCTGCGACGCGCTCATCGTGCGGTCGGGGACCAAGGTGGGGCGCGACGTGTTTGAGGCCTCCGGGGGCAGGCTGCGCGTGGTTGGCCGAGCCGGGGTGGGGATTGACAACGTCGATCTCGCCGCCGCCACCGAGCACGGCTGCCTCGTTGTGAACGCGCCCACCGCGAACACCGTCGCCGCGGCGGAGCACGGCATCGCGCTTCTCACTGCCATGGCCAGGAACATCGCGCAGGCCGACGCCTCGCTCAAGGCTGGTGAGTACAATCTGAATTCTGGAAAAGCTGCCTCCTTTAACATGATACTGCCATTGTCTCGAGCTCTGTGGTCTAAAACATTGACTTAAAACTCGTAACTATAGATCGTGCAGGCATGTCTACTATATAATTGTTACCTATTCCACAAACTTGAAAGGATGCTTGTAATAGAAAGTAATTCTAAAAGTTTAGTTCTTTAGTTTTGCCCACTCGAAATCCTTCAGTCTTGTTACACTCAAAATCAGTATCCGCTTCACCAGATAAAAATGATTTACTCAGGTTAGATGCACGAAAATGTGAAACTGTCGCGCACGAGTATGAAGATAATTAGATGATGTCTAGTTTCACATATTCAAATATAAGTATGACCTTCTATCAAGAAATATAAGCCCCACTACTACAGCGCAATGTTCCGATGACATCTTTGAAAGTCAGGTGACGCACTTTTGCAGTCATGATTAATTTTCACTCTTACCAATGCATTTTGCTTCGAGACAAATAGACGCATTTTTTGTGAAATTGCTTGGAAGAGTATAACAGCTGATGTTTATCCAACAGTAGGGTGTTTTCAAGCACATTTACTGACTTGAATCTTTTATAGGTAAATGGCAGCGCAACAAGTATGTTGGTGTATCTGTTGTTGGTAAAACTCTGGCTATTCTTGGATTTGGAAAGGTTGGTTCAGAAGTTGCACGTCGTGCTAAAGGTTTAGGAATGCACGTGATTGCACATGATCCATATGCTTCTGCTGATCGTGCCCGTGCAATTGGAGTTGAGCTAGTAAGCATGGAGGAGGCTATGACAACTGCTGACTTTATCTCATTGCATATGCCTCTTACCCCTACAACAAGCAAGATGCTCAACGATGAAGCCTTTGCAAAGATGAAGAAGGGTGTTCGGATTATAAATGTTGCACGTGGTGGTGTTATTGATGAAGAAGCTCTAGTCAGAGCTCTTGATTCAGGAATAGTTGCACAGGTCTGTTTGGCTCTCTTATTTTACATCAGTTTTACATTGCTGCTTTAATGAACGTCAGCTAGCTATTTTTTAATAGTTGTTTCCCCATAGTCATGCTAATATTTTTTATATCTCTGTACTAGGCTGCTCTTGATGTGTTTACTAAAGAACCTCCAGCACCAGACAACAAGTTAGTGTTGCATGAGAATGTTACTGTGACACCACACCTTGGGGCCAGCACAGTGGAAGCACAGGTATGGTCAATTAACTCAAAAATGTTGTCATGATTTGCCACTCAGGTTCAATCCTAGCCATCAAAATGCTAAATATCTCAAATTTCTTAGGAAGGAGTTGCTATTGAAATAGCTGAAGCTGTCATTGGAGCTCTGAAAGGGGAGCTTGCAGCTTCTGCAGTCAACGCACCAATGGTTCCTGCTGAGGTATGGATATCTCAATCTCTGCTGAATCCATCTTATTTCTCCTGACATTGGATTCTACAGTGGCGGACCCAGCATTTTTAGGATAGGTGTTCGGACTTTGAAGCTAAGTTGCTCGAATACGTTGATACTGCAACGCACCGTTTCCTCCAAAACACCGATACAATGATACGTGTATATAGATATGATAAAAATACATAACTTATAGAAATTAATGATTTCTTGTGAGAAAATGGACGACATAAGACGAGTATAATGACATGAATTAAACAACAAATTATAGAGATTAATGACAGTTGTATATCTTATTGATCCTGCCTTTTTTTTGCTCTTTCTCCGTCAGCAAGAACTATCCATCTAAGAGAAAATTGTATGTTCCTTCCATAAAGCAAAACATAGCAAAAATTAGCATATAAACACAAACAATAAGGGTCCAACTAGCTGCTCATTGCCTAAGGCAAAGATTGTATTTTTGTACAACATCTTATTAGAAAAAAGAAGAAACCAAATGCTAAGCTCTAGAAAGAATCGGAGCAAGAACAGAGCAGAGTAGAGCAAAGCGGACCAAGAAAGAAAATAAGTAAAGTAGGGTGGAGCACACCTAGATCTGAAGAGAAGACGATGACGATAAGTTGGACGTGCTGCTCACTTCCCGATGCCACGCTCCTCTCGGCTACCGTGTTGCTCCCTTGCCGCCCGCTTCCTACCTCTATGTTCGCTGTGCTACTGCCCACTTGTCTGTGACACCTCTATGCTCGTCCGCAATGCCACACGCTCACCTTGCACCCTACGCCGCCTCACGCATGATTTCCGTCACGTCATGGCGCCATGTCCGCATCCGCCGGTCGTCACTCGCCTCCGCAGCTTGTACCTTCGCCCGCTCGCCACTCGAAGGCCAGAGTCGCTTTCCACATAGATAGCCACATGATGAAAAATAGAATAAAGATTAGGATTTTATTTATATCTTTACCTCTTTGGACCTGTGTGAGTAGGGCGAGGTGGAAAGAAAAATGAGTCTAATATATTACATGGGCTGCACACGAGATACAAGGAGTGTGAGCTGAATTTATTTGCGGGCATAAAATATAGTTTTAACCCAGTATGTACATCTAATATATCTATTATATACCTGGTATTTTATAAAAAAAAATTTGGTGTTCAGCTGAACACCCTTGACCTCTTGCAGGTCTGCCCATGGGATTCTATGTTATATCCTTGTGTTTCATGCAGGTGCTGTCAGAGCTTGCACCTTTTGTTGTGCTTGCAGAAAAGCTTGGGCGCCTGGCTGTGCAACTGGTGGCCGGTGGTGGTGGTATCAAGTCTGTGAAAGTGACCTATGCATCTGCAAGGGCTCCTGATGATCTTGACACAAGACTTCTCCGTGCAATGATCACCAAGGGGTTGATTGAACCAATCTCCAGTGTTTTTGTCAATCTGGTTAATGCTGACTTCACTGCAAAGCAGAGGGGGGTTCGCATCACTGAGGAGAGAATCTTGTTGGATGGCTCACCTGAGACACCTCTTGATTTCATTCAAGTTCAGATCGCCAATGTTGAGTCCAAATTTCCCAGTGCGATATCCGAGAGTGGAGAGATCACTGTCGAGGGGAGGGTGAAGGATGGTATCCCTCATCTAACAAAGGTTGGAGCATTCCAGGTCGATGTGAGCTTGGAAGGAAGCCTGATCCTTTGCAGGCAGGTTGATCAACCTGGTATGATCGGGTCAGTTGGAAGTGTCTTGGGTGAGGAGAATGTCAATGTCAGTTTCATGAGTGTCGGAAGAATTGCTCCGCGCAAGCATGCTGTCATGGCGATTGGTGTTGATGAGGAACCTAGCAAGGGCACGCTGACAAAGATCGGGGAGATCCCAGCAATTGAAGAGTTCGTTTTCCTCAAGCTCTAGGCGCTTATGTATGTTTGAAGTTGCAAGCATGGTGTGCAATTTTGATGTAGCTAGCTGTTTAATCAGGATTTAGAGGACGGATGGTTCTCGTTCGAATAAGCTTTCTGGGGGTTATTTTGATGGTGGTGCTCTTGAGATTCATTAATCTGTCATATGTTTGAACATGGTGCTTATTAATAAGGGGCTTTCTGTCAATACTTTTCTGCTTTACCTTCATAACATGAAGGTCATGAGGGTGATGTTAATCGATCTGTGCTGTTGTATGTGATCTTTTTTTTTTAGATCGTATGTGATCTATTGTTTGCTTGGTGCCATGTGACACTGGAAGTTAGAAAGTCAATCAGGAATTTGTTAGTACAGTTCACATCTGATTGTACTGTTTTCCTTTAGAGATTCGTTTTTGTTGCCCTTTCAAAAGGATCGTTTTTCTTTGAGAAACTTAAGTTATAGCCTTGCCTATATTTCTCTAGAGACTATTTCAGATAAACACAACAAAGGGATAGTCATAACAGGGGTCTAGTTGAGCTATCACAATTCACAGGTCAGAGAGAGCTCACTAAAGAATATGATCCTCTCTAATCCTGACTAATCGAGTTAATAAATTGATAATGGCCTTCTAATAATATGGTAGTCATAAGAATCTCGACCAGTTGTTATAAAACGAAGCTAGAGCATTTACTAGGGATAACGCCACGCCCGACAAGGTTGTGCAAGAGGTGGGCTCATTAGATTTTGCCCGATGACTTTTAACTGGGGCTAATTAATAATAATAGTTGATTAACAATAGTGACCGATAGAAGTGATAAATAAATAATAGTGACTGATGAATAGTAATCCATTAGGTAAGAAAGACGGTGTAACAAAAGGCACTACAACATTCGGACCGTCATACGATTTACAGAATTGTGATATAATAAAATACAAAGTACGTTATAATATATGAAAACGAAAAGTAGTGGTTTATAGAAACTGGGATGTTCGTATCTGGCTTCTGCCAAAAGCCAGAAGCAGAAGCAAATATAGGGCCTTTTTTGTGGCTTATGACTGTGACTTATAGCTTTTGCTGAAAATTTTGAATTTTGAGCTGTTCGGGACAGAGATTACGGAGAGAGATACCCACTTGTGATTTTGGTTGATATAGATATTGGGTTTTTAACGTGTACTACAATTAACTTGTAGATATCGTCTTGAGAAAATATTCTGTTTAAAAGTTAGGCACTATAACAAAAACTAAAAATCATTTTTAGAAATCGTAAAAAAACATATCATAATTAGACCTTAAAGTTCGAGTTGCTCTTATAATAATTATACCATGCGTACTGAGCAGGATTATTCGTATGTAACAGAACTCAATTAAAATGACTTACACGTTCATTCAGCAACATAAGTTGGAACCTATCATGTCTACCTAGCCTGCAGAAACATGCTCAGCGTACCAGGTATAGCCGATCTACGGTCAGCCACAGCAAATATGGACACAGGAGTATGGAATAGACCATCTGTGGTAAGTACTCAGCCTTGGAATGGGCTCAGGTGAAGGCCGCGCTGCATCTGAGCCCAATCCCTCTGGCTTGGCCCCTAAACGAAAAAGTACTTAAAGTCGACACGGCCCAGGACCTTTTCCAACTCTTTAAGTATATTCTTCAATTCTTATAAGCAGGAGCTTGCAGACTTCCCGAAGGACTCCGTACCTTCTAGCTGAAGTTAGGACGGTTTCTTTTGATGTGGTTTGTGGTTGGAATTTTTAAATTTTAGATTGTTTGAAAGAGATAGTACATTAAAAAATAGTCATATGTAATTTTAGCTGATGTAGCTGAACAGGGACGAATCCACCTCCACCGGTTGACCGACTCGCCCCCCTCCTGGGCTCTTGGCTCCCCAACCCCCGGCGCTACTAGCTAACTGCAAACACCGGACGGGCCGGACGAAGAAGGCGTGAAGAACTGCAAAAACAAGACTGAAGCAAGGACGAAGAAGCACCAAAGCCAGGCCCATGTCTGTGGTCCGCCACCGGTCCACATGGTACCCTGTTGGCCTGTTCCCGTGTCCGCAAATTCCCCAAATCCGAAATCCCCAATCCATTCCCTTCTGGCCTTCCCCGTTCCTCCAAATCCCCAATCAATTGACCTAGGCACAGAGGCAGTGAGGAGTGGGAAGTCTGGGGACTGAGGTTGCTCACCCGTGCTACGCCACCCGTGGCCCCGTGCAGTCATGCTCAAGCCGAGGCGGGGAGGTGCCGATGATGACGGGATTCGGAGGCGGGGCCGCGGGGAGGTGCCAATGACAACGAGATATAGATTCTGGAGGCGGGAGCCGGGGAGGTGCCGACGACGACATCTGGAGGCGCCGAGGCTGGGAGGCCGGAGCCGGAAGCACCGAGACGAGATCTGGAGCCACGGACTGAGAAGAGGAGATCGGAGGCGGGGTCGCGCCGGCCGCCGGGGTGCTGGGGAGGCTGGAAGCGGGGAGGGTCGGCCGGCTGGGTCACCGGGAGGCTGGAGACTGGCGGGCATGGGCGAGGCAGCGAGCGACTGAGCAAGGGCGGACGCTCTCTGCGGCTGTGTGCGCTGGGGCCTGGGGTGAACACTTAACCGGTTAAGTGAAGAAGGCGTGAAGCTGTGAGCCTGTGACTGTGAAGCCGTGAAGGCGTGATTGCGTTGCGTCGCGTGAAGCTGTTGTTGTTTGCTGCTATTGGCTTGGCGTTGGCGAGTAGTACAGATTCATACTGTTCCCGGATTCTTCCGTACAGCCGAACGCCCGATTTGTAAGTTTACAAGTTACAACTCAAACTCATTGTCTCATTTCTTTAGTTGATTACTTAATTAGCAATTTATTAGAAATATTATAGTGTTGTACTGTTGTATATACTCAATTAGCAATTAATTTGTAGGTTTGCAATAATGGAGAAACGGACTTTGCGTAATTATTTTACAAGTAATTCAAGTAATTTGTTGTACTGCTTTGTTTTTTACAAATTAGTTTAGTCATTCGATGTGTAGGGCCAACAATTCTAGGAAAAACTTATGATCTGGTAGAAGAATGAACATTTTTCAGCCCACCCTAATTTTTCATTTTAGATTCGCCACTGGGTGACAGGTTCCGGTCATCCAACAGTTCGGTGACTGAAAGTCACTCCTGTAAAAAAAATTTGTATGGATATATTTCTGTATTTTCGATTAAAAATGATTGTTTACAAAAAAAATTCGCTCATTGACTCCTTGTGTTTTATGCATCGTGTAACTAGGCTACACGCGTGGGACTCGGATGATACAAAGTGGTGGGCCGGCCCAAGATTAGTGACATCCGTTTTTTCCTCCTTCAGTCTCGCCACTTTCGCATAAAATCCAACATAATTACCGTGCTAAATAAAATTTACTACTTCTGACAAGTGCCGCAAGACATATCTGAACTCATAATGTAGTCGATCTGATCAAAGTTAGTACGCAAAAAGGACATCCATCCATTTGAAGCACATTAATCCAGCCTTATTCCTTCCAGTTATTTCCGTATAGTAGTGCTACAACCGTTCGAAGCAGACTACATCAGAGAAGGAACACTTGTGCAGACCACAGCACACTACACGCACTGATCACAGTACTAATATAAGAAGTCTGACACTACCGTGATACAGTCGCAGTTTCTTCAGTTCACCTTCCCGCAATTAACCCTGACCTGCCCACTGGAGCCTGTGAGCACGCCAATGCCGCCCATCTTCACCATGGCGTCGCGGAAGTCGTCGAAGAACCCGGCCATGTCCGACGCGTAGGCGGTGGTCTGCGCGTCGGCCGAGCCGCCGTTGAACAGCTGCTGGTCCGAGTGCAGCAGGCCCTTGTTCCCCAGGAGGTTCTTGTAGTAGAAGTTGTCGAAGACGTAGGACGTGGAGGGGTCCAGCGGGGAGGTGTTGTCGTCGCCGCCCGTCGGGTTCGGGCACCTCGGCTTCAGCGAGGAGGCGAGCGACGCGTCGAGGTTGGTCTCGTTGTAGAGGCGACCGCGGAAGTTGACGCACCTGGCCTGGCCTATGGTGTGGGCGCCCGACAGCGCTATCATGTCGGTCTCCGTGAGGCCCTTGTCCGAGAAGGCCTTGATCAGGTCGGGGAGGTCGGAGGTCGGCGGCGGCAAGTCCTTGTTCGCGGCGTCCAAGCTCGCCGTCGTCCCGTCCAACCGGCCTAGCTCGACGTCCCACGTAGGCCCGCCGAGCTGCAAACAAGTACATTTCCCGATGATCCATGCGCTGCTGCGTGCATTTAAGTTTGTAATAGAAGGAATTGGTTTTGACTTCTGATTTTAAGCCCTGTATGGTCACTGCGGTGCTTACTGCGACAACGGAATCGCGCGCGGCCACGGCGAGAATGTCGGCGCATGACACCACCTGCTCGCAGGCGTCCTCGAGCTGCGCCTTGATGTCGTCGACCACTTCGAACCCGCGAAGGGAGTTCTTGTTTGGCAGCGCGTTCTTCTCGCCTGTCAAGCTCGGGGTGTCGTCGAGCAGCACTGACCCGTCACAACCCTGTAAAGTTTGCGGTCAATAGTTAGTCCACGAAAAGATACTCTTAAATTGCTCCCACACGAATTGATCTGCTACGAAAGGCATAGACTTGGCTTGAAAATTTGTGCAGACTGCAGAGTGCACACCGCTTTGTAACTGACTTGTGGAGCACCCGCTGTAAAGTAACAATACTGAACCTACATAGTCTGCTACACATATCCAAACTGCAACTACAAACTGTAAAACATCCAGTTCTTCAGCAATCAGCACCAATTCAGAATTCAGGTTCACTTGCCAATGTAATTAGGTTCGTTACCATCCCAAATACGACATGACAAGAGTTTTCTTGACTTCATATATAAAAAAGCAACCTAGCTAGTGTTAAGAAGGCAAGCTAGATAACCACTATGACGTATATACTGACATTTAAAAGGCTAGATTGGGAAGAAAAGGAGAACTTATGAAGGTGTTTCATGAAACTTGCGTTGACAAAGCAGTCGTGGAAATGGAGGCGGAGCAGCGACGCCCCCATGCGGGATTCTTTGGAAACGGCAGCTCTCACAGCAGATTCAATGATGTCGAGAGCATCCGGGCATGTCTCCTCGTAGAAATCAGTGGAAAGCTGAGCTGAAACAGAAGCGGCAAAGAGCAAGGCGATGATACAGCAACCGAAGGTATGCTTGGATGCCATTGCTAATAGCTAGAGCTAGCTAGGTACAGAGAGAAGTCTGTAACTTCACTGTGTCGTGTGTAGTGTGCCTGCAAGGATAGCTACATGCTCCCCTGTATTTATAAGCACTGCGGTGTAAGCATGCTACTACTTACCACTCTGCTCCTACTTGCTAGCCGCCATGTACACTTCTGGATATTGTCGGGTACGACTTCTCTGTTCTTTTCTTCCATTGTTTAACTTAGTGGTCTACAGCCAGAAAGCAAGAAATGAGGGGAGCACGTACGAATGCTGCTGCGCGCTGCAGCGTAGTATACGTGTACCTCTTACCTGGGGTGATTATCATACACAGACGTACCCTTGATACTTAAGACGTAAAGGGGTTAATTAGTTCCCTCTGTTTAGTACTAGGCTAGTTCAGTAGATACCAAGCCAGAGGTTTTATAATTTTGTTACACTGAACACAAATCAAACCCCTAACTCATGCTATTATAGGGATTTAAGATTAATAACAACTGTAGCATTTCGGATTTCATTTCTTTTCTTTTCTTTCCCCTACAATTGCTGCTCTTTGCCCCGTACTAGCATTGTATTTTTAGCACCGCACAAAAGATAAAAGGTTGCACCGTGCATTTATGATTTATGAAGCGATAACTGAAGTAATCATTACCGCTAATTCCCTTGTTGCCTGGTATCTAGAACAGAATCAAGCGAGATCCAGCCACTTGCATTCATCTAGTCCAATTCTGGACATGATTTCAAAAGATACAGCCCACATGTGGGTCAGGTTCGCAAATTGGAGTTTACTTTGCGGCAACATTCGAAACAATAACCCCACAATTTGGCCCTGTACTTTCGGGCTGTGTCTGATGGTTTTTATTAGTATTTTTGAGACTGCAGTGGACGACGAAGATGTTGACGCAGACGGCATATACAGTTTTGAACTTGGAAAACCATTTGAAAAATCCGTTTCAAGAAACCGCTCAATTTGTTTTAACTTTCGGAGAAACCAAAAGATCAAAAGAAGAGAGTCTTGCAAGACCTAAATCTCCATCAGTCTTAAACTCAGGTGTGAATGGCGGCGACGCTGGTCCAAGCTAGTCTGACCGCGGTCAACAAATTAGGCGTGCATCATGTTCGCTTTACGGAGTGTATTAAACATAAACTCCAAGCAAAGAAAAGCTCAAACTTTTGGAATCCACGCATGGTTGCGGATCTCCCAAACTTTGTGACTTTATCTTCCATGTCAATGCCATTTATTTGTCTTCACTTCTGCTATATGAAAGTATTTCGAACTTTTCGAAGCAAATTATATTTCAAACTTGTTTCACTTCCATCCCAGCTTAAAACTTTATAAGTGAGTCAAGGGGAGAGAACCAAATAGCTTGACAAGCTGATGAAATCATGAAATACATGAGCAACAGAAACCATTTCCGTTTCTTCTATTTCTTCTATTCATTTCGGTCCTAATTTCAGGGCACTATCCAATGCCATGGAACCAAATCAGTTATATAAATATTGGATTAGGCGGTTGAAAAGTCTTGATGTAGAACTATCCTCGCACCGATCACGGCTGTGTCTGGCATGGCACATGCATTTGCCGACCTTTTGACCTCTAGCATACTCAGCCACTCCCATCCCAAGAGTAAAACAGCACGACGCAGACTCCACTGCTGCAATCGACGTGCATGCCAGTGGCGCATGATCACGACAGGCTCCGGCATTATGCTAGTTTATACACGGTAGTGGTGAGTGATTGATTTTGGTTTTCTACGTGCAAGTTGCCCTTCATTTCTCGTGCGCACGTCTGAGGTCTGACTACCTTTGCAGTTTGCACCCTCTTTAGAAGTCTCTGTTCGGCTAGCGATGGTGAACTCCGGTCTCCGGATAAGAACTAACTCTGTGCAGAGAAGCTTAAGCTGCCGTGAAAGCTCCGAGCTAGCTGCGCGCACGAGACTGAGCACCCACAGATGTCAAACGGGGTACTGAAAGGCGGTAAAAATACCACTTTTTTCCAATCAGGTCGAAGCAGGAATTTACCTAGGCAGAACGCATTTCATTGTGCACTAGTGATCTGGATAACACGCCTCAAGTCAGCCGAGGGTCGCCACTGAGGCTGGCAAATGCATTATTGGCAAATCAAGATGACATTCTATTGATGTGAGAAATCGCTCTCGAATTTCTTGCCGTGGGGTATAAGGTATGGACGTAGCAGTGTACTAAAGTACACAAAAAATAAATTATCACACAAAAGATAGAGAAACATGTATTTTATTCATTCATTCGAGAATACAAAATTACAAATTCTCTTTATATATATGCGCTCTATGGTCTACTTAACATAGTAGATCTGATATAGGTGATATGGTCTCTTGGTTTCCGGAGCCTCGGAAGGCTCCCGATTAATCCCATCCGCGGGGTGAACCCATAGAATATCTCCGATTAAGTTGTGCATTAGTCATCGTCATCAGTCTTTGCTTTACGTTCTCCATACATGTGATGAATGGTTGATGTAGATGTGGGCATTGGCACAATCTATAGCCTCGTCAGTCTATGGGGCCGCTGACA
Source organism: Dendrocalamus latiflorus (assembly GCA_017311315.1). Taxonomy (NCBI): domain Eukaryota; kingdom Viridiplantae; phylum Streptophyta; class Magnoliopsida; order Poales; family Poaceae; genus Dendrocalamus; species Dendrocalamus latiflorus. Next base: position 3,477,519 of record CM029655.1, on the reverse strand, counting down.
GCGTAGCCTTTGTATTGGCCGCACCCGCCCATGTCGTTTAACCTCGTCGGTACTGAACACCACAAAGGAATGAGGTGGTCGAAAACATGCATAGTTTACACCAAACTTGACCGATCTGACGACACAGTAGCAGAATCAGAGTAGTAGACATAGTTCAGGTGATGAATTTAGCAAAGTAGAACGCCAGGGTCGAGTATCGATGTGGTCGAAAATGATCGCTGGGAAAGACTCCTCGAAAGCCGGAAGCCATCGGCATTCAGCGTAGTCGAAGGCCGAAAGCCAGAAACCATCGGCAATCGAACATAGTCAAAGGTCGAAAGTCAGAAACCATCGGCAATCGAACATAGTCGAAGGTTGAAAGTTGGAAGCCATCGGTAATCGAAAGTGGACAAAGATCGAAAGCTAGAAGTCATTAGCGATCGAACATAGTCGAAGGTCGAAAGCTAAAAACCATTGGCAATCAAACGTAGTCGAAGGTCGAAAGCCAAAAACCATCGACAATTGGAAGTGGTCGATGGTAAAAGCCCGAAGCCATCGGTGATCGAACGTAGTCGAAGGTAGAAAGCCAAAAACCATCAGCAATCGAACGTAGTCGAAGGTCAAAAGCTAGAAGCCATCGGTAATTGAACGTAGTCAAAGGTTGAAAGCCGAAACCCATCAGGAATCAAACGTAGTCGAAGGTTGAAAGCTAGAAGCCATCAGCAATCGGAAGTGGTCAATGGTCGAAAGCCAGAAACCATCGATGATCGAACATAGTCGAAGGTTGAAAACCAGAAACCATCGGCAATCAAATGTAGTCGAAGGTCGAAAGCCGAAAGCAATCGGCAATCGAACGTAGTCGGAGGTCAAAAGCCAAAAGCCATTGGAAATTGAACATAGTCGGTGGTTGAAAGCCAGAAGCCATTAGCAATCAAACATAGCCGGTAGTCAAAAGACGAAGTATCGATGGTGGTCGGAGACGTTCGAGCACAGAAGGCAGCCGATGATGTCCGAACGCAGCGAATGGTCAAAAGCGTAAGAGTTGACCACATATAACTAGTGGTCATAGGCGTCCGAGCACAGCAGGCAATCAGAGATGACCAAATATCAAAGAAGGACGGCAACGCCTAAGTATCACAAACAGTCGAAAGCAACCTAGTATCACAGACGATCAAAAGCATTCGAGTATTGGAGGCGATAGGAAGTGATCGAGCACAACGGGCGATTGTAAGTGTCCAAATGTAACGAGTGGTCTAAGGCGACAAAGTATCAAAGACAGTCGGGAACGTCCGAGTACCATGGGCGGTCGTAAGGGAACGAGTATCCACAGCGGTTGTAAGCAACTGAACACAGAAGGAGACAGCTGGGACAACTCCAATATGGCGAAGGCACACAACGAGAGAATATCAAGATTATGAGGGCAGTCCATCCTCGCTAGATTGCAACATCGATCGACGACACTGCATGTCTCGAACAATGGGAATATCTTGTGAGTAGCACCATCTGCCCCGCCTTGAGGAGCTATCACCGGATTGTAGGTACATGTATGCAATCTCGGTAGTCTGGTCATGATGGCTGCGGGTTGCACAATATCGAGCTCCAAAACATCTGAGCGATGGCATTACTGACAACGACTATAGGCGTTAGCGACATTCCCATCGCTGTCGCCATCCATTGGCCTACATGCTAGCTAAATAACAAAGAAAGAGAAAAGGGAAGATCTTTTACCATCTTGAGCGTATTACACCATGGCTTCAGCTCACACAGATTAAGCCAATGGATGTGTGTGTTACTTCCTCCCTTCGTCTATCGCCTTTGCGTTCGTCTCCGTGTATTCCTTCCTCTGTGGGTGTGAACGCAAAGGGATATGTGTCTTCTCCTCTATGTATATGGGTGTAATTAGGCCTCCTTTTCCATTCGTCGTCTCTGACTATCCTCGATGGCTTTCCCCGTCTCTCCTTTTATAGGCATGAGCAAAGGGCGCAGGTGATGTGCGTAGCTCCAACACGATGACGATCATGCCATTAATTTTTGAGATCAGTTTCCTGATTAATTACCAATTTCTTACGTTCTAAACCTTTGTTTTTCATATATAAAAGATTTGTTAGGAATTACTTCTATTAGATAAAGATACGGTACAATCGTCTTTCCATTGCGAATATGATATACCCAGAATGTATCTTTTTCTTCTATCTTGGTGCATAAACTGCCATAAATTGGCCACGCGCCTTGCGATCGGCCGAGAACATGCAGTTGTACGAGGCACGACGCAATAACCGGCTGAACTAGATCGTAGATCGTGTTGGAACTAATCTTGTTGATAGTAGTCAAGTACATGTGTACCCGAGTGTGTGTAGGAGTCTGAGTCCAGTCGGAACCCCTAGAGTCGAAGACTGTCCAAACTATAGTAAGTTGGTCATAAGACATAGTGAACCATTCGGTAGACCAAGCTTAAGTATCCGATTAGTGCTTCGAAGACCTGTGTGATTGAGGAGCCGTGGTTGAGACGTCCAAGTAACGGCTGAAGAGAACAATATGATCAGACCAATGTGATCAAAATAACATGGTTAAAATAATGTGGTTGAGCAAACGTGGTCGACACAACGTGGTCGAAGACTGAAAGTATCGGTTTTATGTGAGTGATACAACCAGAGTTACAGTAAAATCAACGTGGTCGTTGAGCCATGGCTGACACAACGTGGCCGTAATAATTTGGTCGAACAACTGTGGTCGAGCAACCGTGGTCGGGCAGTCGTGGTCGATGCAATGTGGTCGTAATAACATGATCGAAACAACCATGGTCGAGCAACCGTGGTTGACACAATGTAGTCAGCACAACATGGTCGACACAACGTGCTCGTAATAATGTGGTCAAAACAACCGTGGTCGAGCAGCCGTGGTTGACACAACGTGGTCGAAGACCCACGAAGTCAGGGGATGATCTTGGCGCATATGCTTCATGATCGGCCTGTGGCATGCAACCATACGAGGCGCAACGTGTCACCTATGCACCGACCAGATTGAGGACCAGGTGGCGTGCCATTTTATGACCCGGACTTAAAGAAATTGAATCTTGGATAGCACTAGAAATATCTAAGTTTCCTTCTCAAATATGCACATCTGTATTTGCTTTGACGTAACATATTTATACAAAAATTTATCAAACAAATGCCTTTCGCCAAGTTAAGTTTGATGCATAAGCATAAATAACATCTAAGCTGACCACGACGACCACGACAATAAAAATGGCCGGCGGGCACGGTGCAACTGCTCCAAAGGATACGAGACGAGGGCACCTACTGAGTCAAACTCTATTTTTTGGAAATAACTATTACACGTTTGCCGATAAAAATAGCGTCAGTCATGAACTAGAACCGCAAATGCGATAGAGAAGGGAACGGCCATACGGCGAACTTGGTAGGCCGCATGGCCGAGAGGAGCGCACGCGAGGCGACCTGGTGACGGAATCGCGGAACCATGTGGTCGGTGAACGGTGAGGCCGCGCTGGGCGACGAGCGAGCGTACGTGCAGAGGCCCGGGGGCCGCGGGCCGCTGCGAGCCGAGGGGATTGCGGCGCGGCGTGGGCGACTCGGCCCTAGGATGGGACTCGCCGTAAAGCGTTTTGGAGAACGGGTACAGCGGGCTGCTGCGGCGCGGCCCTAGGATGGGTTTGGGCTTTCCGCACGAGCGGGCTGAAAGGCACCACGCAATGTTCTCTACTGGGCTACCTGTCTTCGTTTGGCAGTGTCTTTTCAAAATCAAAATTTTTTTCTCCTGGTTTTTAATATAAAGCTTGGGGGCATCATTTTTTGGCATGACAGCCAAATCGTGCTGAATTAGTAGATATTTATGTAAATGACTATATTCCACAGCGCAACATAACAACCGTAAACTGGACCCACAATGTGATTAGTAAGTACAAAATTCCCTCTCTCAAATAAAGGATACAAGTACAAAATAACCAAAAGCACATCCAAAGAATTTCCGAGTTCAATGTCCACGTGTCAACAATACGTGCCAATTGGAATTTAAGTCGGTTCATTATCTTCCTCTGAAGCTTCTATTTTGGATTTTTCTTAGGATGTGTTTTTTTGCATGTACCAAGTGATACATGTAATACCGCTTATAGCTTATGCGTATGTATTGTAGCTACAGTAGATTTTTCAAAAATAGTGCGTTTTTTCAAGACAGGATCTAAATATCATTTGTAGTAAAAAATATACTGAATTCAAGTGTACTGGCCAAAATCACATGCACTATATTTTTTTTGAGAAACTTGTGCTGAGCCAAATAGAGGAGGTAAAGGTTCTTGGAGAGAATTCTTAAGAGATGAGTTGTGGCTCTTGTGCTTGAGTTTTTTTTGTCATTTTTAGATTTTGTGAGTGCATGTAAACATTTATATCTAAATATCATAGATATTTAAAATTCGTCCAAGTTTTTCTTTTCTTTACTTAAATGTTGAAATATTGATTTGGCTTGATTTTTTATGTTTCATTCTTCCCTCTTAATTTTTCTTTGTTTCAAAGATATGTAAGTGATTAAGATATCTTTTGAAGACCAGATATCATCCATCCACCCTTCTTTGTAAGTTTTTGGATTTGCCTAATTTTAACTTAAAGAAAGAGTGATTTTAGGGTTTTTGACCTTGAGAGCATTTGGATTGCTATAATTTGAGGATGCTAGAATGTGTGAGAAGTCATCCTTAACCATCTTAGCTTGATTTCTCCCACGAGCTCCTCTCAATCACGGTTTTCGTATTTTGCCCATTTTAGTATAACCTTTCTTAAAATCAAGAAAGGTCAATTCTGAACTTCTTAGGTAATCATGACTATTAGAGTAAAAGACTTTGAGAAACTTGAGGAAAAAGTTTTGGAGAAACCGATATTTTGGAGGCTGCTATTCAACCCTCCATTCTAGTCACCTTCTCGGTCCTACACAAACATGACTGTGAAATACTTTGTTGGCGGAACTTTCATTGGTGACCAGGGTGGAAATCTTCCATTGCCAATTTAGCATTGAAATTGCATGATCAAAAAGACAATTGGACAAACCACTCTAAGGTGTAGTCATCTTGTCAAATGCAGAAAGTGAAGTGATTGCTTCCCCAGTGGTCAAATACAAGCAATCCGACCTGAAATGATTGTGAGCATCATTTGCTCGTTGTATTTTCTCCATCACCTCTCCAGTTGGATTCACAAGTACAAGCTGCAAACGAGAGAAAAAAGGGTTACTTTGCGACATAACCATGTTGATAGCTTGTGAACTAGACATGAATCTTTTCATATATGATGAGTATACCTCTAGGCCACGTTTCTCTATTGATTTCTTTATGTCGGTCAGGAACGCTATACCACTTGTGTCAATTGCAGGGACAGCTGAGAAAAAAAAAATGATTTTACCACGTGTTAGTGAAAATGCTACTGAAAATACTAAAATTGGTACGAAGCACCATCAACTAATTTGAAAAATAACATTTTTAATGCATTACAAAATGGCCTTATCTTGCATTTTCTTAGTTCCAAGTGGGAAATTAAACTTTTGCAAAGCCATCTTTTGCAAACCTGCTATTAGTTACTATTAGAAAGCTAATACTGAACTACATGCATTTGACATTCAATGTAATGGAAATCATCAATCCATATTGTTCTAGTGAGCTCCAGTTAAATATAATAAAAATGCTACACACTGAAGTAAATGAATTTTTTCTTTAAAGTCACAAACCTGATAGATCCAAGATTACGAAATGGAGTTCAGTTTGTTTATTCCCTGAAGGATTTTCTTCCTCTATCCATCTTTTAATCCTACAAACCGAAATATTGCACAAATATTTATCAACTTCTCTACAGTTTGATTTGATATTTCTTTCTTGTCCTAGAAGTTGTTTTACCTTTCATTCAGATAATTGGTGTTTGCAAAGTTTATAGGAGCCTCAAGTGCCAGGATTAAGAACCCAGGGACTCTCTGAGCCTCCTTGTACTGATGGAGGTTCCGGTAAATATCGGTTCCCATAATGTTCCCTTGAATCATCATTTTTGGCCTTGTGATTTGCAACAATACCCTAAATATAGATATACCAACCTGCAAATTTGAAAATTTTAACCACCAACCAATTAAACCAGTAACTTTCTCTACAGAACAATCAGTTTTGTCTCAACAATGATGTTTTGGTTACCGCTATCGCAAGGCCTTCTTGGACCGAGATGAAGATGACACCAGCAAATGCACATAAACACACGAGGAAATCCATCTTGTCCATCTTCCAGATGTGGTATGCAGCAGGGAGATCGATTAGGCCAATGACAGCAGCAATTATGACTGCTCCAAGAACAACATTCGGTGTGTACACGAACAGTGGCATGAGGAACAATAGTGTGACCATAACAGTTAGTGCCATGATCACATTGGAAATGGCAGTCTTGCAACCGGCATTGTGGTTCACAGCAGAGCGAGAGAATGCTCCTGATGAAAATAAGAGAAAGCCATCATTCTTTCTATCTTGGTGTTGATCTTAGGATTTTTACAAGGAATACGAGAGAAGATTGGACACGGTTTTGGTCACAAATGAACGTACCTGTTGTTACATAGCACGATGTACATGAGCCCACAATGTTCATCAACCCTATCGCCATCATCTCTTTGTTGCCATCTACCTGGTAGTCCTTGAGTGAAGCGAACGTCCTACCAACTGCTACTCCTTCCTGACAGAGTGAAATTCAGTGCGCACCAGATTAGTAGTGATACTGATTTTGAAGAAACAGCGCAGTTACTTAATTATAATGAACAACGTCGTGGAATATATTAATTTTAGACAATAGACATGGCACGCACAGTACAAAGTTATATGATGATAGGCATACCGTAAGGGAGATGATTCCGGTGATAAAGCCGGTCTTTATGGTAAGGCCTAAATATGTAGTATCAAAGATTAGTTTGTCCCATGAGGGGCGATTCAGTCCACATTTGAGCTGCCCAATCTGCGGTGAAAAGATCCAGGCATTTCTTGATTGCCATCATGTTGCAAACATGAGTAGTAAATTTACATTTCTTTCGGTTTTGTTGATTTCTTACGATGCTAATGCCATGGTTCTGCGCTTTGAACAGGAAAACAAGCAGGGTGGAGATGATAACAGATGCCAAGGGAGCACATGCTGAAATCCAGAAAAGCTTTGGCCATCTCATGCTCTGCGTACACAGACAATTAGATGAATATATACTACTGTACAGGAATTCAAATAAATCATTGCAGAAGGGAAAGAGATCTAATTTACGTTACTTTTCTCTGACATAACTAGTACCATCTATATTTTCAGAATAGCGCTACAACATGCAGCTATGTCATTTATGTATTGAGCTAACACGGTCGCCACCAGCATTAGCCATGAAAATCAGGCTCAAGACCAGTACTGCCTACTAATTTTCATTTGAAAAAATTAACAATACTCTGCGGAAATTTGGTTCAACTCCATAGCCGAGGAAATGTTACAGAAGTACAGAACAGAGATCAGACTTTGTAGGTTGCAGGTGAGGGACTCGAATGGTGTGGATGTCGTTTTCATCTTTTGCTACTTGTAAGATCGTTTTCATGAGGAATCAAACGTCTTGAGAGGGCACAGCACTATTCCTCTATAGCTATCATAAAGCAGTAGTTGCATTAAATCACCTTGGGGCGCGTCACTCTCGCAGTCAGCACCTACAGATTCAGCTGTTTGTTTGTTGTCAACGAATGCAGGTTCAGTTGATTAAAACGTCACTAGTTGGAAAACAATTGGTTTAACGTCACAAGGTTCTTCATCACAAATGACCAGTGTTGACCACCACGCGTCATATGTATTAATGCTCTGATATCAGCAATGGTATCCAAGTTTCAATTCATGGCCAACTTTGGATTCACCCCTACAGATTAATTGTACTCACTCTGGTCCAAACGGGACTAGTCTCTGTCCACTGTATTTTTTGGTTTTTGACATATGACTTTGACCATTAATTTTGTGGTAACATGTTGTTGGTAAAAGATTGTCCAAGCGAGGACCATCAACCAGATGTTCGTGGACCAAATTGAATAAAGAAAGACATACATATCCTTCCATGGATGGTCGAATATGCATCATCTCACGCGTGACTTCATCAGCATGCATGATTACCTCCCTTGGCACGTACTCGTTGTTCCTGGAATTTTCTGTCATGAGGCGCTAGCGGTTCAGGCTAATGATAGGCAAGCTAACGACGCGGACACACAACTACTTGCCGATTGATGTCATGCAGCTACTGCAGACAAAGTAAAAGCTTGCAAAATCAAACACAAAAAAAGCTATGATCAGCACCACGCTTGCATATTGTTAAACGTTTTTGCTTTTTTTTGGATTTTGTTAAATATCATCCGAATATTTTCTTTTTAACTATCATCTAGATTTATGACTGTTAGATTAGAGATCCAATTGCCATGAATTCTCCCACTCGCTCTTGAATTCTACTCCCCCTTCAAAAACAAGGGGCTCCTTGATATCTAATCAAGTGTCACAAATTTAGATGATAATTAGAGAAAAAAAATATTAAGTTGATATCTAGACACTCTCTTTTTTTTTTTTGAAAAACGAAGCGTATTAGTGACGTCGAAGTCGAGGTTACACGACGAATTAAAGGGAAGAAGGAGAGATAGCGTGCGTACCACATGCCTCGCCAACAGCAGAAACGCCAGGAAGCACAGGCCCATCAGTATCGTCTGCCACGACCACTGCACATACGCACGCACGCACGCACGAACACGTACGATCCGTTAGCTAGAGCTGTACACGCAAAAGCTTAAGGGCGTTGCACACGTGTACGCGTGCATGATGCGCAACGAGTAGATAGATAGATATGCGTGCGCCCCCACCCACCTCCTTGGTGTGTTGGAACACGGAAGCCATGACGGGCACAAGCCCCATCTCCGTGGTGAAGTGCACGATGCCGAGCAGCGCCTTGAGCTGCTGCAGCGACACGATCACCGCCGCGCCGGCCATGAACCCCACCAGCGTCGCCTTCGACAAAAAATCGATGATGAAACCCAACCTGCATGCATGCATGCGCAAAATATTGTACAGTGTAGGTATATTATATAAGAAATGTCTATACAACATGTGACTGATTTTGAGAACAAAAACAGTTAGATTGATCTGTGCATGGATGTTTGTATACATGGCAAATACGTATGAGTAGTTGACCTTAGGATGCCGAGGGAGGCCTGGACGAGGCCGGCGAAGAAGGTGGAGGTGAAGGCGAGCTGCAGGAAGAGCAGCGGCTCACCGGCGGGGCTGACGGCCTGCCTCAGCATGGACCCCATGATCAGCGAAGCGATGGAAACCGGGCCGACGGCGAGGTCCCTCGAGCTCCCCAGCACGGCGTACACCATCGGCGGCACAAAGCTTGAATCTACATGCATTACGTGCACAACGTCATGATTCAAAGTGAACAAACATGTACAGGCAAGATACTGGAAGGCGTACGTACATAGCCCTATGATAGGAGGCAAGCTTGCCAGCTTCGCGTAGCTAATACCCTGTGAACGAAGAACCATGTGTACAGTAAGAGTACATTTGGCCACACAGTTCGCGGAAAATCGCGCAAATCTTCCAAAAATAGAAGGTGCAGCAGGAAAGAAAGGTATGTACAGACTAGCAGTTTAACTGGATGTATTAAATACTACGTGCGTGTGTACTGAAAAGGAAATCAGTAAATGTACAGATAAAAAACAAAGGTATATATGGATGCAATCTTAGTTGAGCTTGGAGTTGGAGGTATGGATGCATGCCTGAGGAATGGCGAGGCTGGCAATGGTGAGGCCGGCGACGAGGTCGGACTTGAAGAGCGAGAAGGAGTAGTTGGGCACCCAGTCGAGGATGGGGAAGAGGTACTTGACCGCCATGAGCCATTTCACCGTCAGCGGCTGCCCCTTGAAGCTCCGGAACGGGTCATCCGGGAAGAAGGTCTCCTTCACCCTCGCCTTCATCTTGCTCGCCGTGCTCTGCGGCGGCGGCGCGGCCACCTTGTGCACCGCCATCGCCGCGATCTCCGGCGCCCCCGTCCCTACACCTTCCCCCAGTTGGCTCTTGTTGCCAGTGTAACCGTAAGCACCAGTCATCCCCACCATGTGAGATTATTGCTAGATCGAGCTTACAAGAGCTAGAGGCTGAACTCACAGTGGGTGGGTGTATGAGATGTGCCTAGCTTCTCCAAGGCAGATATAAGAAGAGGCTAATAGCTACAAAACAAGAAAAGTGGTACGCAACTTGCGAAAGGGTGAGGAGAATATATCAAAGCATTCAAAGGTGACACAAGGGGAGGGGGGTAGGGTAAGGGCGCATAATAAATTGGTTGTTTTCCTCAAGGATGGGATCCTTACAATTGATACCACCATCCTTGTGAAAGAGAAACCTACACCACTTTCACTTTAACGTCACAATTGCATGATCTCATGTATATGCTTGTAGGGACCCAATTAGTAATTAATTTAGTAGTAGTAATACAGTAGTACGTTTATTTCCCCTTAGCTAATAAATGCATGAATGTAAGTCCTTAATTAGTGAAGAACCATCATCACTCAGCTATCGTTCTTGCAGAGAGGAAAGAAGAAAAATCAGTGTTCAGTAATGCATCACCCCAACGGCCTAACCTACGCACTATGATCATGAATGACCAATGTCAAGGAAAAATTTTCTCACTTGGCGTGCGTATGCGTATGTTGTATAGGGAAGTGTGCAAAGAGTCAAACTGCAGAGGGTATGATGTTAGGGAATATACTCTGATCAACTTGTGGTTGGGGCAAATGGAAAAAGGGAACTTTTTCCTTGGAAGGAAGAAAAGATAAGAGTTGAGATAAGGAGGAAAATATGATTATCTCAATGAAATTGTTGGACCCGATATCATAATTAGAGGGGATAAATGATGCATTCAAATTCAATGGCTCAAAAGTATTTCAAAACTTTCACTCCACTATAGAGAGAACGGTTGTACCAGGTCGAGCAGTTTAATTGGAGTCCACCGTAGGCCTGAGGCGGTCTGACCGTATCCTTGATCCCAGAACAGGAAATCAGTCCGAGCCAAAACCCAAAAAGATGCAATCTCTAAAATATATCTTCAAATGATATAAGACTTTGCACACCTTGTTGAGAATCTCAGAAACCTAATCCACTCATGGATAGTATGGTTCTTAACTAAAGTTTCAACATTTTCTCAAGATAAGCAAGGTTGCATAAAAACCAGGCAAAACACAAAAACTCAAGGTTGGATGGCTAAGTTGGCTCTAAATAAGTTCCCACATATCATACCAAGAAAAGCATTCAAAAATTTGAGGCTAAAACCCTCAGTGGAGGCGGAGCTAGGATTTAAATGGTGAGGGTGCGAACTTAAGACACGTCCGTTCTAAGACAAGTCAAATAACATAGTACGAAAGTTCAATGTAGCTAACTAAGCGATCATTCAAGTATTATTCACCTATGCTATTTCTTAGTTTGTTAGGATTGATCATAACTCCTGCAACTCCCTTTTGGGTTTTGATTCTTGAGATCATCCTTTTAAACCTATTGGCAAAAAAGAAGCAATTTACTTTCTAGTGTCCCCGACCAATCTATATAAAACAATCTATGACTATCACGAAAACCATCCCCATCGGACCTAGTTGATACATGAACATCAGGAAACGATTTACCAGCATTCAAGATTCAAGAAGCTAATCAACATCAAGGACTTAGGTGCATAGAAAAACTGGACGGTAAAAAATAAGGCACAATAAGTTAGGAGTGTAGGGGACCTGGCAAGGTGGGTGTAGACGAGCTGCTTGGAGAGCTCATGGCATTTCTCAATGATGGGCGGGTCGACAACGTACTGCTTGTTCCTCTCAATAAATGTCTTGTGGTAATGTAAGATCGAGGAGGCCGACAAGAGGGGGTGAATAGTCGGTTCTAAAAATTCTCTTCTTAATTAATTATATTTAAGCTATTTGGCTAAAACCAAGAATATAATACGGAAGCTTAAATCAAATTGGTTTTAGTACAAACAAAGCCTAAATCAACTAGGTTCAACTAAGTGCACCACCAACCTAAGTTTATGTCAAAGGTTTGTAATACTAGGATGACAAGCAATCTATTTAATTTTATGAATGTAAATTGCTTGAAAGTAAATTGAGCACAAGAAAATAAACCACAATTGATACGATTTCTTTTTACTATGGTGTTCAGAGACTTGCAGGTCTCCCCTAATCCACGTTGAGGCTAACCCAAATGAATTGAACCAGCTACAAAAATTAAGCCAAAACATCTCAATCCACTAGTGGTAGCTCTTTTCCGCTCCAGATAGGTGAGCTCCAACCTTTACAATTTCGCCGAGTCTTTTCACAACCTTTTTTTTGAAAAGATCACTACGCACGACGTATTCAACACCGTCTAGGAGTCGGTAAACTCCAAGAGTAATAAATCAAGCCCCTCGCTTAACTCTCACCATTTGCAATGAATGCACAATCTCAAATGGACACTAAGCCCAACTCTAGATGCAACACATGCACTCTAATAACTTGAAGAGGATAATTCTTGAAGACACACAAATGGCTTTTCTAACTTTTCTAAGATGCTAATCAAACTTAACTATAAATGCCTCGTGCATCTCATCTAAATCCCGACCTATCTCAGCATAGAATGCACACACGGGAAGCAATAGAATCTAGAGCGCAAATTTGCGACTCAATCTAGGGCACATATTATACAAATCCAATGACAATTGGCTACGCTCTAGAAGCAGGACATGACGATGATAAACTACTTCAACAAAGTCAAGATACTTACCGATGAACTTGCCGCCATCGGCAAACCACTCGAAGAGGAGGATGTCATTATTTATCTTCTCATCTGCCTTGACGACTCCTACGATTCGCTGGTGACATCTGTCACCATCTAAATGAAGCTGATCACCCTCACTGATCTCTACTCATATATGCTGGACTATGAGATGCGTCACGAGTAAAGCAACCTCATGTTCTAGCCCTCTACAAACATGGTGTTTCAGGGCAATCATGGAGGGTGTGGGCAAGGCAGCGGTGGTGGATGCGGATGCGGTTGAGGTGGTGGCAACAGATAGTGCCAGTAGCAGGGGACAAATTATAACAATCATCATGACAACAACAAAGGGTCCGACAATCAGCCCGTTTGCCAACTGCGTGGAAAGATTAGCCTTGTAGCTTTTAAATGCTACCAGCGTTTCAATCACGTGTTCCAGCAGGAGGAGCATAGGATGGCAAGCGTCACCACAGGATTAGGGTTTGACGCGCCCTGGTACACGGATATCGAGGTGACTAATCTTATCATCTAAGATTGAACAAATTGATGATGCATGAGTGGTACTCCGACAAAGATCAAATTCACACAGCAAATGGTTCAAGTATGCCAATTGCTCATATTGGTTCTTCTGAAATTCATACATCACATAAATCTTTGTTCCTAAATAATGCTCTTCATGTTCCACACACAAATAAAAATATGTTATCTGTTTATAAACTAACAGCTGACAATAACATCTATCTTGATTTTTTCTTGACTATTTTCTCATCAAGGATCGCACTTCGAAGAAGGTGCTCCTTCATGGTCTTAGTAAGGGTGGTCTATAACCCATTCCTAGTAGCTCGGCTACATCTAGGCCTCCTCACTATTGTCAAGCACAGTGATGAACGATGGCATTGCCATTTAGGCCATCTCTCATCCTCGGTGATAGATCAGATTTTTCAGCATCACAGCCTACCTTTTTTTCATGAGTCCAACAAAGCCTCTATTTGTGATGCTTCTCAATAGGGCAAAAGTTATTAGCTTCCTTTTCCTTGGTCAAACAGTGTGTCAATATCACCTCTTGAAGTTATTTTCTTCGATGTTTGGGGGCCTACATGCACTTCCTTTGGTGATTTTAAATACTATGTGAGTTTTATTGATGATTTTAGTAAATTCACCTGGATATATTTTTCTCAAAAGTAAAGCTGATGTCTATCGCATATTCATCCAGTTCCAAACTCATGTTGAGCACCTTCTAAAAAAATTCTACACATGCAAACCGACTGGGGAGGTGAATACCAGAAGTTGAATTTATTTTTTTCAACAAGTTGGAATCACTCATCATATTTTCTGTCCACACACTCATCAACAAAATAGCTTAGCTGAGAGAAAACATCATCTTATCGTAGAATTTGGCTTGTCCTTACTTGCCCATGCCTCCATGCCCATTCATTTTTGGGACAAGACATTCCAAATAGCATGCCAGTGTGACTTGCCCACTACAAATCCAGGCAATGACTCTAGGCGGGAGAGTACGGGCGCAGACCCCAGAGGTAATTTGGTGGGTGCTAATGTCAGCGTGAGTCCCACGGAGGATATTGCTAGCCTCACACATGTACCTGATGCTTCACCTACTCCATGTATCCTTGGCACGACCATGGAACTCGGCATAGATTCATCTCCACTGCCTAATCCTCTTGCACCACTACCTCATCCCATGCAAACAAGGCTACAAAATAGCATTTGCCAGTTAAGGATTCGCACCGATGGCACAATGCAATATGATGCTTACCGGCGTGAATTTCTTGCTGTGACCGAACCGGTAACCCTTGAGGTTACTCTTTGTGATAGAAATTAGGAGGCAATAGATGTTGAATATCAAACGCTCTTAAAGAATAAGACATGGCACTTGGTATCATCTCAGCCTGGTTGCAATATTATTGACTATAAGTGGGTTTTTAAATTAAAGAAGAAAGCTAATGGTTTTATTGGATGCTATAAGGCCAAGTTGGTTGCAAAAGGGTTCAAACAATGGTATTAGATTGATTATGAAGATACATTTAGCCCGATTGTGAAACCCACTACAATTTGTCTTATTCTATGTTAGCAGTGTCGTGTGGATGGTTGCTTCATCAATTGGATGTACAGAATGCGTTTTTGTATAGTGTTCTGGAAAAGGATGTGTTCATGTGACAACCTCCAGGTTATGAGGATCCACAGTTTTCGCATCATGTGTGCAAATCGAATAAACCTTTTCATGGGTTGAAGCAATCACCTCGTGCATGGTATTCTTGACTCAGATCTTATTTATAAGAACTTGGTTTTGTTCCTTTCTAAATTGACACATCCTTGTTCATTTATAATCATGGTAGCGTGGTCACATACATTCTGGTTTATGTTGGTGACATTATTGCCACTAGCTCATCTCCTTAGGCTATTTGTACCTTGATTTAGAAATTACAGTCAGAGTTTGCTCTCAAGGATCTTGGTGATCTTCATTACTTCTTGGGCATCCAAGTATATGGATCAAGGGAAGATCTCGTCCTTGCTTAGACCAAATATTCCATCGACCTTTTACAACGGGTCGGTATGACAACATATAAATCAATAACTTCTCCAATGTTGATAACCGAAAAATTGTCAAAATCTAACAAAATAGAGTTATCAGCTGCAGAGGCAATATGATACATGAGTATAGTAGGTGCTTTACAGTACCTAACATTGACATGACAAGATATACCATATGCAGTCAACAAGGTGTGTCAATTTATACATATACCAACTGAACATCATTAGACAGCGTTGAAAAGAATTTTACGGTATGTACGACACAATGAGTGTGGGACTCTATTGTGGGGACCCGTGTCATTACCATGGGGTAATAACACTAGTCAACGGATTATTACTTGCCATTACGGTAGAACACCGCGTTTAACAAGTAATAAACCAACCAGAGTAAAGGCAGCAGAACAATAATTAGAGTCTGAAAACACAACATTTATTACAACCCGTAGGTGACCTAAAGTCGAGCCACCTAATTGTTCCACACGGTTGCCATAATTCTGGTCCATTACATAACTAATACTACATTAGTGGGAGATACATGGTTACTTATTCTGTAATACCCTTCGGTCCTGTTACGACAATCTAAGGACTGTCTATTCCTCCCAGCCGTCAGATACGGCCTCCATCTCGTCATCCTCTGCAACCTCATATCCTGAGGTGTCCTCATACTCAAGCCCGCCCTCGTCGAAACCCAAAAATTCCCCTGCTGAGAATTGTTCTGAAAGGGGGAGATTTAATAGCAAGAGTGAGTACAGAGTACTCAGCAAGTTTATAAATAATGATGCAATCTTTTTCAGGTTTCTACCTGTATCTCACCTGATTCAGCTTTTCCAAAAGACATAATTTAAGTTTTGAAAGGTTGGCAATGTTTTAACTTACGAAATATCTACCATTCATTTTGGAACAAGAGAAAAACCAGTGTTTCTCCCCGTAGACTCTTATCCAAGAGACTGGCATGAATTCATGATTTTTAGTACTGCGCAGACTTGTATCACTTTACCCATAATTATTCTGAATTCTTATGGACACTGGACTTTCGCATTTCCTTTGATGCGACCCCAAATTCAGAATACAGAATGTTTTCTCAACTCTTATCACTATATCTCCATCCGGCTCTAAAGCCGTTGGTCGAGCGGTTCTTACTCGACACTCCACATACGCTAATATAAGCGACTTGGAACTCCCGGATTTTCTTACCGGCCCGAGTCCCCTTCCTAAGTTATTACTTACCCATTATGGAGATAATAGCAATAAAAGAGAGTAACTTGTTCCGCCCGTTTAGCACGGGAGTATGGTTGATACTATTTTACGGTTTATCTCAAAGTGAAGGTTGTTGATAGTCCTTGTATGATAACCATATGTAAAGGGCCTCACCTGCCTCTGAACTCTCATTCCAGAGCACCCTTTACCATCCACTAATAATTCTTCTACCGCCCACTGCTCCTCCAGTGGACTTATTTACTTTTGGTTGCTTATCATGTTGCCCAACATTCTGACCATGTGTCTTTATTTTAGAAACTAATTTTCATGCACATTTAGAGAATAACAATAAAACAAAACAAAACATTTTTCATGAACCACCGCAGGCTTGGCAGCCCGCTTTACTTGCCTGACTGAGAAGTAGCTATCTCAGTGATTGTCTGGGTAGTCTCTTTTTCTGGAACCAATTCCCTTCCTGCATTGTTTTAAAATAGAAATATTTCTAATTATAGAATTTCAAATGAAGCAATGACCCTTGAATTTATACTTAAGAGTTTGGTCCTTTCTAATTCTACAGGCTTATTTTCATGAATATTATTTACAGAGAGCTTTTGCATTATTGATTTAAATTGATATAATATACATGTATTTTAGCTTGCTGTTTTACGTATCTCTGTGTTGGACTCCACTGTAAATTCTGGTTATATATATAAAAAGAAAGAAACTGGCCCACTCGGCCTTTCGGCCTGAGCAGGCCCGAACAGCCCAGTCGGCGCCGGGGTCTTGAGACCCGGCCGACGCCCTGGCTCCCCACTCCTCCCCTCTCTCGGCTGCGCCTCCTCTCCCCTCTCTCCTGCGGCGCCTCCGCCCGCATCACCCCGCCGACCATGGCGCCGCCGTCCGCCGGCCTTCCCGCGCCGCCCCTCCTGCCCGGTTTTGGCTCCCCCTCGGCTCCCCTCTCCTCTCGGCGCCGCCGGTTTCTCCGGCCTTGCCCTCGGTGCTCGCCTCCTCTTCCCGGTTCCCCGCCGCCGATCTCAAAATCGGCCGGTCCCCCTTGGTGGGATGAGGTGCTAGCTCCATGGATATGGTGTGGTGAGCTTTTAGGGCTTGGATCTAGTGTTTCCCCCTTTTTCTATTTTGATTTTGGTGGAGTATTTGTGGTGAACCGGAGATGCATCCGGATTCTCTGTCGGCCGGCGCCATACCTTGAGCCGTCGCCACCGGATCTGCCACGGTGGGCATGCGCCTCGGTGAAACCGGGCTTCACCGACGCATCTGGGGGTTGTCCTCTTCCTCTTCTACGGCGGTGCGCCATGGCAGCGGCACGCTGCCGGCGCACAGCGCTGCTTTGGCCTTTGTTGGCCCGTGCCCCGCCTGTTACTCGCCGGTCACGTGCGCCACGGTGGCCATGAACCACCGACGCCATGCACTACCTCTCCGGCCTCATCGGGTTTTTCTCCTCCATCCCTACTCCCTACTCTTATGTGCTCCTGGTGATTAGTGTAGAATATGCATGCTATGGTGATTACTAGTAAAGATGTGTGGTCTTTGGTGAGCAACCATGTGGGGGCTGGGCATGGACATTGCGCCAGGGGAGCAATTGTCGATGCCCAGGGGCTCATGGACGGCCGCTAAAGCTTCTGTGCTGCGGGTTTTGGGGTGAGCAACCGTGGGTTGCTTGGGGCTGAGATATGCACGGGTAATGCCGATCCCTGGCCTCAAGGGCGCACTGGATGGCCACCCTAACCGGTTAACCTAATGCAGTGGATGGGCTAATCTTTTTGCTTGAGTGCTACTGGCTAACTTGGTGGTAGTTAATTACTTATCTAAGGGGCAAGGGCTTTCCAAGGACTTACCTTATGCCGTCGGCTCAAAGGGATGGGGTGGTCGTGCTCCCTCGGTTGTCTTGCCTTTGGTTTTGGTGGGGTGGCTGGCTCCTGGGGAGTACTTCCTGGCTGGTGTACTTGGTGCTCGTCCTTCTGGTCTTGTTTGCTCCTTGGCCTTCGTATGAGTGGTAGGGTTTAAATCGGGGTGTGCAACTTCTTTGGGCAGTAAAGTGGTAGCATGGGATTGATTGGGGATATTGGTGTCTTGTGCTGCTGTTTGATGGCCTGCACTGCCTCTATGTGCCTCCTCTCTTTTGGGCAGAGAGCTGGGCAGTGGCCGGTCAGTGAGCTTGAGGGCTCACTGGGGCTTTGAGGTGGTGGTGGAATGCAGTGCTTGTGATGTTCTGGCAGTGCTTTCTTTACTACAGCACTCTCTTTTGTGGTATGGCAAGGACTTGGTCTCTTGCTGCCCGACTTGGTCTCTTGCTGCCCTGTGGCAGTGAGGTGAGACGTGGCTTACTCTCCCTACTCTCTATGCATGCATGGTGGACTCGTGTCCTCTGTTAGTCATGCAGAGCTGGTGGCTTGCTCAGGCATCATGGAGGAGTAATTTCTGCTATGGCTTCACAGGTAAGAAGGTAAGTTTTTAATTTGCCGGATGATGATCTCTACTAACGCGAGACGGTGCCGGTTTGTCCCCGGACAAATCCTGGTATCTCTATGCGCGCTTGCCCAAAGGCAAGAACGATAACCCAATTCTGACGGCAACTGTTTTCTATTTCATCTCAGTTTTGCAACTGCATTTTAGCTAACAATTTTGTGCAGGTATTTAGGGGCTGTGATAATATGTAGTCTGATGTGTGTACGCTTTTTGTTGTATGCGATGGATTCCAAGTTGTAATTTTTATCCTTGTATTTGAGACTGTAATTTGTGTATAAAAGTTCATTTATGAACCTTGTTGTGTAACTGAATCCCTTCTGTAATTCAGATTGTTGATACATTTATATATGATTATATCCATTTGTCTTGTGCATGTGAATGATTTTATTATTATTATTCTGTAAGTATTGTGATTAGCCTTGATGGCATTCTTAATCATGCGTTGTTGGTTACTTAATTTTGAGGGTTCTCACATCTATATTCACAAATCTGCTTCTAGTTTGGTTAGTACATTCTCTGATACAGATTGGACAGGATCAGCAGAATTTTACGGTATGTACGACACACAGTGAGTGTGGGACTCTATATTCACAAATCTGCTTCTAGTTTGGTTAGTACATTCTCGGATACAGATTGGACAGGATCAGCAGATGACAGAAGGTCAACCAGTGGTTTTGTGGTTTTCTTTGGTTCCAATTTCATATCATGGAGTTCAAGAAAGCAAACCACAGTGGCAAGATCCAATACCAAGGAGTATAAGGCTTTTGCAAATTCCATAGCAGAAATCATCTAGATACAATCATTATTGGGAGAACTTAGAATATATCAATCGCAAGTGTCTGTCTTGTAGTGTGACAATCTTGAAGCCACATATCTTTCTATTGATCCTATGTTTCATGTCAGGACTAAACACATTGAGGTGGATTTTTATTTTATCCGAGAACGAGTGACAAAAAGGCGTTGGAGACTCGATTCTTAGCAACACGGGATCAATTGGCCGATAGTCTCACCAAACCAATTGAAATATAACAAATGAAGATCATACGACACAATCTCAACTTCACTAGTTGTGATTGAAGGGGAGTGTTAAATAAACTAGGATAGTTGTGTTCCCATTGTTGTTTAGTATTCCTATGTTTCATTGATATTTAGTATTCCTATTAGTGCTAGTGTTTCCACTAGAGGTAGTACTTAGTATTCATAAATGAAAGTGTTCTAACTCGTGAAAGTGTTCTCACTCATATACTTATATTTAAATATATGATTAATAGAAGATAAATATATACCGGATGCAAATCATTCTCATGATATTTTTGACAGGGTTTTCTTCTTCACACTCGCTTATTAAGAGGATCTGGCACCACCCTTCATAAAAAAAATCAACGATCGTAAGTAATTGGACCTGTTGGCTGATGTAGACACTTTATCATCTCCACATGGAGGTGTTCAGCCTAAGAAGAACCTAGCTAAGTTACTATATACTAGATCAATATATTTTTCTTCTTTCATGTGTAGTTTGTGACATGTAAGTTATTTACAGTAATTTTGTTGTTACAGGAGGTAATCCTGTTATTGGTTATGTTCATTTCTGTGTAGCTTACGTCCACGGCTAATAACTTTTAATTCTAGTGCCAATATTTGTGTAAATGAGTCGAAAACCGATAAGTTATTTCGAAAAGATAGTCTTCATAAATCGCTAGAGAAGTCGTTCGTTTATTTGTTCAAGAAAATAAAATGGTAAAATATTTAGCTTGGTGTAATGCTTCAATGGAGCTTTCTGGCTGTTCTTTTCTAGGTAGTTGATTGCACCCTTTGTATGAAGGATGTGCATAGCTTTACTTTTTGGCTTTAGTTTATGTCTTTTGGGTTATTCGTGAGAAAAATTATAAAGTAATAGAAACTCGCATGTAGTTTTGGTGAATATAAATGAAGTCACTACAATGTATATTATAATCAACTTGTAAACTCCGTCTTAGAAAGATATTTTATTTAAAAATTAGTTACTATAAAAAATTTAAAAAATAGTTTTTAGAAGCTGAGAAAAACATACTAATACATACAGAATTTAAGATCAAAATTATCTTGTTAAGATTTTAAACCGGTGTGACATGCTGTGAAGGCAGATGCTTTCCTTTTCCTTTTTTGTGAGCTGTATGTAGACTGTAGAAAATACTACTGTGCATTGATCAATCAGAACACGAGTAATGGAGAGAATAATATCTGAAATCTCCATACCAACTTGTCTGAAAGTGAAACTTTATACTGTGTTATCTACCGTGTACAAATTCCTAATACAAATTCCTTGCAACTTCTGTCAAGTTATATTGATCCCTCTCTAACTGTCATGTAGTCACACCTTAGTCATGTCACCAACTTCAATTAGTTCACAATGCAAATTCCTTGCAATTTTTGTCAAGTCTTCTGGAGTTTTTTTGAGCTGTCTTTTGGTCACACCTTTATTCATACTGCCTTTAGAACAATGAGGGAGCAGAGAGAACAATTTAAGCAATACCATCATCACTTTACCTGATGTTGGCAAAGGTTTTCTAGTCCTTTCTAAGTCCAAAGTGAAGATTTTTTTATATTTCCGCAGTGAAAGCCGTCAGGGAAAAGGTGCTATATTCCCACTGCTGTAATTACTAGCAGCATGAGCGCGGCATCACGCCGCGCTAGCTACCATGTAGACCGAAGTGAAAGAGAGGACAATTCGCAGAAAAGTTTTTTTTAAAAAAATCGAGGACATATGCGTAATTTCAAGAAAATCAAAGGTCTTTTTCGTAAAAACCGACGACCTATAAGGGCCTATATATAACAAAAAAGGACCCGTACATAATTTTTAAAAACCGCAGGGTGCTATCCTGCAAAGGATACAAAATTTCGGTGAAGTGGAGGGGTGTTTTCAGAAAAAAAACCTAGCAGGGACCTTTTCGCGAGAATTGAGGACCTTTACGCGATTTCCAAAAACTCAGGGGCTTTTCGCAAAAATGATGACGTGGCGCGGGGAGGAGCCGGGAATCCCCCGGGCGTAATATATATAGTATGTAGTAATAATCACAGACATGTTAGATCAAGCCTAATATGGCAACTAGGCATAAATGTCAACCCAGAGTTTACCCTAAGGAGCTTGGGATAATTGCAAACGAAAAAACAACACGGAGTGTTTGCTAGAAAAATGCCCATATTAAATCCTTTAGCAAACGATACCCATATCTATTAATCTATGTAGTAGTGTCGAACTCCCCCCAACTGTCAGTTTAGGCACTGACCGGCTGATGCGTCGTAGTGTTTAGTTAAGCTGAATTTTTACTGTAATTGGCTGAAATTACATTGTAACTGATGGTGATTTATTTTGCATAATTAAATTTAAAAATATTAAAAATGGACAAAACAGGTTAGTCCAGCACGTATGATGCAAACAAATACGGGAAAAAAGAACAGGCAAAAAAGCTAAAAAATTCGAAAAATCAAAAAAAGATGAAATTTAGTAATAATGAAAAATAAACCGAAAGTCAGAAACTCAAACCCAAATGAACAGGGCCGATTTGCACTCGTTGATGCCCTTCTCAAGTTCTCATGGCTCTCCACACTCCAGCCGGCCTCATGCTAGATGCGCCGCTGCTGTCAAGTCTTCCCTTCTTGCTCCACTCCAGCAACAAATTGAGCACCGTCAACCCCCTCCGATTCTTTCTCAATTTTGCACGAATTCAGTCAAGAAATTTTTTTCACGAAGGTTCTCGGGTCCCTTGGACTACAAGGTGATTGGACAATCTCCTAAAATAACAATGGACGGAAGGAAACTGTAAAATTAACTGGTCTCAGATCGAGTTTCAGAAAGAAAAAAGAAAAGACTTGGTTGCGAATTAACTAGAGTACTATGCCGCGGATGCATTGGCAGTTTGGCACCGAATTTGCACTAGTGATATCTACACAACGCGTCTCATATCTGTTGGTGTGCCATTGGTGGAGGCATTACGTTGTCATCCTATCCAGCAAGGATGGATTCGAACAAGGAGAAAAGAGGTGGATGCAGAGGATGGGAATATGCATTCATGTCCAGCTTTACGCAAAGCGGGGCAATGTGCGTGGGCTCCCGGGTATATTTTCGTGGGTGGGGCGGCCTGCTCGACATGACGGCAGGAGCAGTAGGATTCCTGTGTCCTCCCATCGCAACCTCGATCCTAAAGAAGTTGGCAAAAATATGAGATAAACACGCGAAACGATAGCTAATTGGTAGAAAATGTAGAATAAGACATGGTCTAAGAGGGCCAGCTCGAGACGTCGAGCTGCCTTTCGCGTAAAGAGCTTTAACTTTGGAGATGCGTGGTCGTCTAGGAACTGTCATCGCCCGGTAGTGGAAATGCACTTCGTTTTCGAAGCATGTAAATGCAGAATATTTCCGTGTATTTTGTTGGTTTTGCGGTGTAAGGAGAACGTGTTGTAGTTTTCTGCACCTATTCATCACTGTTCTAGCATAAAGCGGGCAATAACCATGGTTTTTTTCGGCCAAAAACCGGCTGGTAACCGGTGACCCCAGTAGAAATTCAAACTAGCTTCGAAAATTTATTTTGCATGAATTTTATCAAATTTAGAAGGAATTTTTACCAAAAATTTGTTTAAAAATTTAAACTTCAAATTTTGTTTGAAATTTTTTATACCAAATTTCTCTGAAAAAAAAATGAAAAATGGCTAAATTGGATTTACCAATCCCTCCAGTTAAAAAAAAACCGGTAGAAAAAAACCCTGGCAATAACTCGAGAGAGTAGCACCAACTTAAGCCGAATTACAGATTCCATTTCCTTCAGAGTTCAGAGCAAGAGAATGATGGAGCGCGTTTAATCGTTCCGTGATAGCTTAGTATTTATACGAGCAACACGTTCATAGCTAGGTGATGGGCTGACAGGCTCAAAAGCGAGCGGCAGGTGCAGTGGATGGTCCACAGGAAGCACATCAGGTGCACTGTGTGCAGACTGCAGAGCGCACTGGATCGGAGCTACACGATTTGGCATTCCCTCCCTGCAGAAACACGGTGCCATATACGCCAGGTCGATCGACGTCGGTTTCCGGAGTAAAGCCACCGGAGAGACGCCAAGGTTGAAGATAGGGCCGAGGGATTCCCCCAGAATCGCCGCTTATCACGTCTGCCTTCTCTTTTCCTTCCTTTTTCTAGCTAGCATTTGGATCGCTCACGTAGCTGTGGCTGTGCTATGCCACATTTTTCTTAGCTTTATTGATCATATATTCAACCCAAATCATAATGCCATACTACTCCCTAGTCTTTTAGTGGAATCGTTTAACCGCATGTGTTCGTCGCTGGCCGTGCACTCGTCGGTTGCCGCGGACGGACAGGTCGCGCCGAATCAAGTGCCGCGCGCCGAGAAATGCTCAAATGCCTCTGCATGGCTGGCGACGGCGGATCACACCGAAACATATGCATACAACACGTTGCCGGACAAGAAGTGGCGATATGTTTACCGACTACTAGTAAGAAGTTTGCTTGGATTCACTATCTCATCATACGGAGCTAGGGATGCATGCGCTTGGAGCAAGCGAGCACACGAACAGCACCGTCTGTGAATTAAATTTTGCTAGGGATGCATGCGCTTGGAGCTAGGGATGCCGGACCTGTGCGACCTCGTCGTGGACCGCCTCGACGCCTTCAGCGTCCTCCGCGTTCCGGCCGTCAGAAGAACCTTCGATCCGCGCTCTCATACTCAAATTGTTCATCTTCCTCCTCCTTTTCTTCTTCCTCTTACTCTTCTTCGCCACAATCCTGAATACATGGATACTCCTGAGTAGCGGATATATTTCAAGAGAACAGAAAGAGAAACTTGAGAGGAGAAATTAAATAAACAAACAGTTTCGAAACATTGAATTGAGACGCTGGAACTCCAAGGTCCTTTATCTTGCCGTGTAAGTCGACATCCAGTACGTCGTCGGCTGTCTGGAGGCGGAGCGACGGCAAGCGGCGGCCATGGAGACGTCGTGCCATCGGCGGTGTTCGCCATGGTCGTCAATCGGTTCTCTGACCCTCTCCTGGTCTCCATGAGACGTCCGATCACAGCTGTGTGGTCCAGATTTGACCCTCCAGATTTGGACCGCGGAGGATATTCGCGATCGTGGGCCGCTCGATAAACAATGTGCGGCTCAGATCGAGTGGGGTAAGTTTTGTTGTGGAGACACTTTGTCACGAGGAGCCCTTGCGTTCGGTATTATCCGTTTTCAACTTCCAGATTTGGATCGCGGATAATATCTGGGATCGTGGACCGCATCCATGCTGTGCGGCTCATGGTTTTTTTACTGCGGCTGATATATCTATGGATTTTAAATTTAACATAGATATTTATATGAATAAATTGAATATTGATAAATCACTTTAAAAAATATTTATTCATTTAAAAAAGTTATAAGTTATAAACCGAAAAATGGCCTCAGATTAACCAGCAATTGATGGTTCACAACTGCGTCGGCAGTGCTGTTCACTGGGCTATGTCGGGCCGGCACGGCACAAACCCGGTTTAGGCACGGCTCATTTAGGCACGGCAAATAAACAGATCGTGCCATGTCGGCCCACGGGTGGAGGTCTGAGCCCAAGCACAGGCACGGTTAGGTCTTAACGGATCTACCGGCACGGTTGGCCCGTTAAGCTGGGGAAAAACAGAAAAAATTCAAAATTTTATATAAAATTAAGAAAAAATTGTAGAAAATTATAAAAAATATAGAAAATTGTAGACATTATTAATCATCAAGATAATCATTTTTAATGACATAATAAATTTTATTAACTAGTTAAATTACTAGGCTTGGCTGTCTCATCAAAAACTTTACCGAGTAAAAACTCAACTTGAGAAAACCTTAGTAAAGAAAAAAGAGTACAGCCTATAAATCGTTCTAGACTCCCGATGTAGCAGCTCTTGTTTTTTTTGCACCCGTGCTCTGGATTGTAGATGCACTCATTGAGTTAGCAGAAGATGGACCTAGCGACGCTTCTTCTAGGTATATAGTTTGTTGTGGATGTCCACATGCCGCGAATGGATGTGCCTATTAAAAGGATTGCATATCCTTCACCGTGAAACCGAATTCAGAGAGTTGGAAATTGTAGTTTTCCATTGAATCAACTGTAAATTCATATAATAAAGTACAATTATCTTACTATTGATTCAATAAATAATAACAAAAAAATTGAAATAAGGTAGCACTATTAGTCTATTACCTCTTCTGCAGGCTGCAGCTCTCTGAAGATTCTTCAAAATTTCTGAATTTCGCGCGAATTTCTCACTAATTTTGCCAAATTTGCGCAAACACAACCGGATTTTTCACAGCTAAATAGAGAGATGAAAGTGAGGTTTGAGGTATGGAGAATAAAGGTCGGATGACCCCCAATTTATAGGAAAAACTTAACATTTTTTTGAATTTTTTGCTTTTTTTTATTTTTTACCCTAATGATAAAAAACGGATATTTTCACGGGTTATGCCGTGCCGTGCCACCCCTCGGCCCAGGCACGGCACAGTTCGCCGGTTCATGCCGGCACGGCCCATAAGCTAGATGGGCTATATTGTGTTTAGGTTAGGCCAACAATGACAGGCCACGGATCAGCATGTTGAGGTCTGGCCCATTTGAATTTTTGCTATTTTTTTATCTTTTTACTCCTAATGATAAAAAATGGATATTTTCACGGGGCGTGCTGTGCCGCCCCCTCGGTCTAGGCACGGCACAATATGCTGGACCGTGCTGACACAGCTCATAAGCTAGATGGGCCATATTATGCTTGGACCATATCAACAGTGACAGACCTCGGACCGGCTCATTAGACAGCTCTGTACGTCGGGTCACGCGCGATGTGACACCAAAGAGGATATTTGCTTGAAATTGAAGTGGGCCGAGGCAGTCGTACCGCAATTTTATTTGGGTTGCGGTGCTCGGCCACTCGGGGCGTGTTTGCCTCCGCGCACGCGGCGCACGAGGGAAAACGGGCACGTGCCCTGTCGCTTCCGTTCTGGCCAGTGGCGCGGCCGGCGACGACTGGGCTGCTCCCGTGATTTCCGTTGCGGGCCTCGGCAGATGGGAACCGCGTGCCAGTGGAACCATCTTTCGGCCGTTCTCCGTTGCCGTGCCCCGCAAATCGGAGGGCCTGAAGGCGCCTACGTCCTCGGCATGTCCGGCTACGATACGGCCGCGCATACCCACCAACCCGACCATACCGCACGACGCTCGTCGTCCACGCCACTTACCGATCTGGCAGGCGGCAAGTAGCAACAGTTCCAATGACCGTGCGTCCGTGCCAACACGCAAGAGTCAGCCATGATTTTACTCTGATGTCGTTACCATGATTTACAGCGGAACACCAGTTTCAGATCGCAAGTCGGTCTCCATGGTACAACGCTATGTTGTTCTTGAACCTATCCATACTCTAGTTGTGTTAATGATTGCCTTAGCATCATGTACAGCAGTTGGAAACCCAGGGGCAGAGTACACCTGCTGCCTAGTTCTTTACATTCCATTTACGTGAAACTGTGGCGTAGAACGTGCCAGACAGCCATGATAATAACAAAAATTGACGTGCAAATGGGCATCTCCTTACAAGCCCGCCATGTTCTTCCTATCCAAACTGAAATTAACTACTAACGTGCAAATCATGCACGTTCACCATCATATTGTATAAGATGGGCGCATGAGCATGTGCTCGTTCGAACGAGCAGCGACGCTTCCTAAATTCATATTTTGAACTGTTGTTTAATCGTTTGTTACTAAAGAACTAGCATGGCAATGCTAATTTTCTTTGACGCAAAGAAAGAGAGATCTGAATTCTGTAATTGGATCAATCATGCACGTACCAAGCAGAATTCGGAGACCAAACCAAACGCTGGTTGGTAGTGAACATGAAGTGACAGCTGAACCCTCGGACTTGTGGACAAGTAACACCCGATCTGTCATAGGAAAGAATCAATTATCGTATGGATGCTCACTTAGCCAAAGTCACATGGAACTAATCCATTAAAGTTTTTAAACTCCTCCAATTGTTCGGACCAAAGGCATCATGGATCAGAACAAGGAATCAGAACACGGACATTACTCCTCCAATTGTTCGGACCAAAGCCATCATGGATCAGAACAAGGAGTCAGATCACGGACATTACTTAGAGCTTGTTCGTATTGGATTGTTAAAGTTGATCTGAATTCGTATTGTGTTTGTGTAGGACATTTCAATGTCTCATGTCAAACATAGTATGACAGATGCATGCACAGGTTGTATCAGACGTGGTATCAATCTGTAGCAACCGACTCTGATTCGGTTTTCTCTCCGTGTTGGACTCTTTTCCCTCACGCTATGTATATGTACCCCAGTAGCCTATAGGAAGAGCAAGCACTCTATTGTAAATTCTCCTCATTATAGTGATTTGCCTTCGAGCACTCGTGGTTTTTTTCCCCGCAAAGGTTTTCCACGTAAAAATTTCGTGTCTCTTGTCTCTATTTTTTGTGCATTATTTGCAATAGGTTTCTTACAGAAATCAAAGTTCTATCTGATTTTCAAAAGCGACTTTTCATTCATCTCGCTCATGTCTCGCTCTAAAAATAAAGTAGAGGGTCGCAGACGTATCACGTACCCTACTCCTCTCGCTCCCGTCTCAACATGTATATCTCCATTACTTTCCCATCTCTCCCTTTCGTTCTAAAAATCATTTCTTTTAGTCACTACTATTTAATTTTAATCAAAATCTATTAGCCATAGAGTTAATATGAACAGGCTCAGCCGATTGTTGTATAAACTAGCAGTATAAGCGCGGCACCACGCCGCGCTAGCTACCGTGTGGACTGAAGTAAAAGAGACGATAATTTGCAGGAAGTTTTTTTTAAAAAATCGAGGACACATGTGTAATTTCGGAAAAACCGAAGACCTTTTTGGCAAAAAACTGAGGACCTGTAAGGACCTATACGTAACTAGATGAGGATCCATATGTAATTTTGGAAAACTACGGGGTGCTATCCTGCAAAGGATGCGTAATTTTGGAAAACTACAGTGTGCTATCCTGCAAAGGATAGGTAATTTCATGAAGTGAAGGGGTGTTTCCAGGGAAAAACCCTTGTAGGGACCTTTTTGCAGGAACCGAGGACCTATACGTGATTTCAAAAAATACAAGAGTCTTTTCGCAAGAAGGATGACGTGGCACACGGAGAGGCCGGAATTCCCCGCTTTGTTTTAGTGATGATAGGGGAACAGTACATGTGGTACACGAGGCAAGAAAGGAAAGGAACTAACAACACGCAGGGAGAAACAGAGAGAGGGAGAGAGCAAAGCCAAGCAAGGATGGGGCTGCTCCTGCTTTTTCACATCCTTCTAGTCATGGTGATGGCAAGAGCTCCCACGACCCAAGCATGGGGCAAGGAGGGCCACTACATGGTGTGCAAGATCGCCGAGGTAAACGATCGAGCTAAATTCCCACTAGCACTTGTTCTTGAAGATAAACTGATGGATCGGATTGAAATATTGCAGGGTTTCTTGACGAGCGAGGCCTCGACGGCGGTGAAGGACCTCCTGCCGGAGTGGGCCGGCGGCGACCTCGCGGAGACGTGCTCGTGGGCGGACGAGCAGCGCTTCCGGTACCCGTGGTCGAGGTCCCTGCACTTCGCCGACACGCCAGGAGACTGCGAGTTCAGCTACGTCCGTACGTCGCGCGCTCTCATGCTCTGAACCTTTTTCGATGCAGTACAATCTCGCTGTTGCGCAGTCTCCAGTTAGACCGTCTCTTCCGCTACTTAATTACGTCGCGGTCGTACATTAAAGCGTACTTTGTCTTGAGCTAATGGTTAACCAGAGACCCGCGACGACATGACACGTTATTTCCATGTGTACGTTACGTTCACCCGCTACAGAAGCAACCAGTATCTGGCTAGCGGATAGAGTTGATATGAAAGTCGGTTGGTACGTCTGTGTCTTATGGTTTTTATTGAAAATTTTAAATTTTAGTAATTTATGACAGAGATTAAAAAAGAAAAATATATACTTACGATTTTGGTTGATACAGATGTTAGAGCATCTCTAGCAGGAGCCCTCAAATCAGGACCCCTACTTTTGATTTGAGGGCTCCCCCTATTTTTGAGGGTTCAAATTTTTTGCATCCACTCCAACAGCAGCCCTAAAATCAGGGCTCTCAAATCTATCCCAACAGACAATGACACATAGGACCCACCCGTCATCCCCTCCTCGCGGGGACAAGAAGAGTCGTGTCGGGCGGGGGAACATCGGCGAGCGGAGAGGAGCCGCCGGGACGTCGCCGGAGGGGAGGAGCTGCGCTGGATCTAACCGAAGGGGGGAGCCGCGCCAGATCTCCCCGCGAGGAGAGGAAGCGTCGGGCCAGGATCTCGTGCAGGGAGGGGTCGGCCACGCCGGGAGCCGGGGAGGGGTCGGCCACGCCGCCACCTTCCCGCCGCCCGCCGCCTCGCCGCCTCGTCGCGCGCGGGGGAGAGAAAGAAGTCGCGCGCGGGAGGCGCTTGCGGGCGTCGCTTGCGGGCGGGGTGCGGACGGGCTGCGGGCTTCGCGAGCGGGGAGGGGAACTGGCGGCGCGCACGGGCGGGGAGGGAGGCGGGCGGCGCGCACGGGCGGGGAAAGACGCGGGCGGGGAAAGAGGCGCGCGAGGAGGGGAATAGGCGGCGCGCGAGGGAGGGGAAAGATGCGGGCGGGGAAAGACGCGCGCGAGGAGGGAACAGGCGGTGCGCGAGGGAGGGGAAAGAGGCAGCGGCGCGTAGAAAACTGCTCCAACTATGATTTGGGGGCTTGGCCTAGAGCCCCCAGGAATGAGGGCTGAGGGGGAGATTTAAGGGGCCCCTCAAATTTGAGGGCTCTAGTAGGGGCCCTGCTGGAGCTCTATTTTTGTTTCAAACCCCTAAATTTGATTTTGGGGGCTCAAGTAGGGGCCCTGCTGGAGATGCTCTTAGATAGTTGATACAGATGTTAGACTTTTAACGTATATAACAATTAACTTGTGAATCCTATCTTGAAAAATATTTCGTTTGAAAGTTAGATACTGTAACAAAAGTCAAAAACTATTTTTAAAAACTGTTAAAAACAGACCCAAAGTGTCCATCTTTGGAGGATCTCAACGAGGGAATATTAGTTCGGCAAGCAATCTTGAGAGGAGAGGATGCGTGCCTTGCTTTGCTTGTTTGGTCGGGCAAGCAAGTTAGGCCTGCGTAACCGTCCGCGCGCTATAGATGGCATGGTATTTTGGGACAGATAGAACAAGTAGCTGCTTGCTCCTGGCTGCCCGATTGCCTGAGCAGTGATGCGCACCCTCTGATAAAAACGCTGCGGTCAGTCTGATGAACTGATGCAGAATTCGTGCACCATCGTGATTCATAGGAAGAGTCAAACATGGAGTAAGAACAAACAAAAGTCAAATGCAAACCGTACCGCATCAGAAATTCAGGATCTACCTTGCACTTTTGATGTGTACTGCACTGAACTTTGATAAATGACCAAACGAGAGGTCTGATGGTATTGTTTTTGCACAGGGGACTGCCACGATACAACAGGAGAGAAGGATAGGTGTGTGGTTGGAGCAATCAACAACTACACTGCCGCGCTGAAAGACTCATCAAGCCCATGTGTGTAAATATCATGTTCTTCCGTCATGCGTTGTATGTGCTGAGCACACAGCATCTTACATGGTTTACCTATACTGCTATCAGATGATCCGACCGAGAGCCTGATGTTCCTGGCACACTTCGTCGGCGACGTCCACCAGCCTCTCCACTGCGGCCATACCGCCGATCTGGGTGGCAACACCATCGTTGTCCACTGGTACACAAGGAAGAGCAACCTTCACCATGTACGCAAAGTTCAATGATAGAATCAAATAAATCGGCCATCGCTTCATTTTGTTTTGTGTATATGTATCAAGAAAGCTGATACATGGTACTCTTTCATGGTTTTAGGTATGGGATGTGGACATTATCGAAACAGCCATGAAGGACTTCTACAACGACGACCTAACCACCATGATAGAGGCCATCCAGCTGAACATTACTGTAAGTGCTCTACACACTACTGTCTTGCATTGCATGTATCACTTCAGCTTTCACCTTGTTAGTAAAGTTTTGACCGAGTTTTTGTCCTTCAGGAGGAGTGGTCCAATGAAGAGAAGCAGTGGGAGACGTGCCGTAGCCGAACAAAGACCTGTGCTGACAAGTAAGCTGATGATTTGAATGAATCCAATCGAAGTACTAAGCTTAATCCTCGGAGGCTGACAGCTGAGAGCAAATGCAGGTACGCCCAGGAGAGTGCAGAGCTGGCTTGCAATGCGTACGAGGGTGTTGAGCAAGACTCCACCTTAGAAGGTAGTAGATTACAAAGACTAAACTGATTACTTTTGTAATCGTAGTGATTAATTTATGATTCCGTTGGAAGAACTGTGATGTGATCCTCTTGAAATTAAACTGCAGACGACTATTTCTTCTCTGCGCTGCCGGTTGTCCAGAAGAGAATTGCTCAAGGAGGTGTGAGGCTTGCTGCAATACTAAACCGGATCTTCAGCCGGAACAACAGGCTGCAGAGCAGTTGATCCAATAGAAATTAAACAGTCAAGGGAAAGAGATTAGCCTACTTTCCGAATTAGAATAAGACTATCCTGTCCGGCCATGTTAACTTCATCAACCCGATCACACCACTAGATGTATTTTCCAACCATCAAAGTAGCTTAGGATTGCTACAGTTGTTGTAGGGGTGGCCCAACCCCCCGTGACTGGGCCATGCAACTAGTCCAACATGTAATAGGCCCAATAGTGTAGAGGAACATACCAGTGTAAATATACTAATGTACCCTCATCCTTTGTAAATACTAAGGGGTAGAATGGGGATTTCCCATTCTACCCCACTCATATATATAAACCCCAGGAGGGGCAAAGGGGGACATCCTCTCACTCTCACCACCTCTCCACAGATCTGGCTCTCCTCTTCCTCTCCTACCAATCCCCTCTTTCTCTGTTTAGCCCATAGCTACAACAGATGACGCCGACCGTGGGGACTGAGCAAGAAGCTGCGCCAGGGCGCTGGAGGTGACTACCACCGAAGGGGCTTCCTAGCGCAGAATGGAAGTATCTCAAGTTGCTCGTATCATGAAGCATCGCAGATAAGTTCATCTGGTCGCTAACCTGTTCGCTTCGGTATACATATGTGTGTGTGTGTGTGCGTGTGCGCCTCGTTAACTATGGCAAAGGTTTTGTGAGCGCACAGATCTGTTGTGAGTCCTCACTCTTTTTCTAGGTCCAGATCTGGCAGATCTGATGGGTAAGGTATACGGGCTTCGCTCATGTGTCAAGCCTCCACGCCGAGTCTTCGCTCGATGTTGCGTGTGCAGGTGATAGCCGAGCCGAGGCCGTCCTCCACGCCACGGCCTTCGCTGCCTTTACGCGCGATGCGCAGGGTCGACTAGCGCTCGACTCCGCCGCGACTCGACGTCCTCGAGCTTCGCGCGCCTCCGCTCGGCCCTCAACCACGTCCGTTGGACTCCGCGCCGCACTCTTCGGACCCCGCGCGCCCCCGCGGGGCTTCGCGCCCAGGACTTCGCGCGGCCCACCGCGACGCCACGCGCGTCCACGAGGAGCGCGTCTTCGACCATCTCACCGCCAAGCCGATGCCTCAACAGCCGAAAAGTATCTGCATGCGGTTATTTACGTAGTAAACAAGTTTTACACACAGACTCCGTGTACGCACGCGTTTTTTCCCGCTCCGCGGATTGCCGTTGCAGCCGAGGTAGAGTGAGCGTACGCGGCGCACGCATGACTTCAGCTGGTACGCACGTCTCCGGCAAAGTCGCCTCGCCTCCACGCCATGGCCTCTGCAGCGCCACAGTTCCCGTAGCGACGAAGTCTCGCTTCTCAGCTGCGATGTCGGCTGGTACGGAGCGCACCTCGCTGCCGACATGGACGAGTCGGGGAGGACGCCGACTTCTACAGCAGGCATGGCGTCTTCGGCGCGTAGTTTCCAAGCAGGCGGAGGTCTCCTCGGCCGTGGACCCCGCGCAGACGAGGACCTCCTCTTCGACCGCGGACTCCACAAGGCGAGGGCGCACCTTGGCGAGGTCCCGCGAGGTCTCCGAGGTTGAAGTCTCGCTTCTCAGCTGCGATGTCGGCTGGTACGGGGCGCACCTCGCTGCCGACATGGACGAGTCGGGGAGGACGCCGACTTCTACAGCAGGCATGGCGTCTTCGGCGCGTAGTTTCCAAGCAGGCGGAGGTCTCCTCGGCCGTGGACTCCGCGTAGACGAGGACCTCCTCTTCGACCGCGGACTCCACAAGGCGAGGGCGCACCTTGGCGAGGTCCCGCGAGGTCCCTGCGCAGCAGGCGAGGGCGCACCTTGGCGAGGTCCCGCGAGGTCTCCGAGGTTGGCTCGGTTGACGACTCCGCCAGGCTCCGCGCGTCCTCATTCATTGAGCGCTCCGCGTCGTTCGGGAAGCTCATAGAGAAGATCGACGCGGCAGACGAGGGCGCCACACAGGTGCCCGTGAAGTACCAACACCCCGGGGAGGACCTCGGCTTACTCATCTCCGTGTCGCGCTAAGAGGACCATGACAACGCGGAGTGCGAGGAGCCGGCCACCGGCCCGCCTGACAGTGGCGAGTGCTCCGCCATCCATTCACGCATGTCAGCATCGGAGGCGAGCGAGCTCGCGACGAAGGGCGCCTGCTTCGCGCACTATCGAAGCCCGCGCCACAGCTCTGACCTCCGCGCCCTCGGCGTCTACGCGCGGCCGTTCGCCAAGGTTGGGAAGGGCTCTACGATGAGGTCGTCGGCAAGGCCAGCAGGGGAAGTCGCGTCGGCGGCGTTATGCGCTCCTCCAAAACTCATCCAGCATCCTGCTCGAGGGCCCCGGGGAGTCGAGCTGCCGGCGAGCAAGCGAAGCCGGGGCCACACGAAGACAGGCTCCGCACAGGACCTTGCTTCCGCAGGAAGGACTTCGCAAGCGAAGCCGGGGCCACGCATTCAAGGAGGCTCTACGCCTTGCGCTCTCCCCAACCGGCGAGGCCCCAGTGCTTTCGGCTTCCACCTCATACAACGTGGTCCTCAAGCTCGGCGCGTGCAAGGCCTCGTCCGAGGTATCCCCGGCGCTCCATCCCACGGTGGCCAGGGCGCCGCGCTCGTTCACTCTTCAAAAGGTAGCAGAGGAGTAGCAGCGCAAAGCCCAACATGCGTGTACAAGGTAAAACAATTCGTAGCCTCCGCCTCAGTGTCCGAAGGCTTCACCAAGCTATTCGAAGCCTTTGCCGCAGCATCCGCGCTCTTCGCCGAACAGCCCGAAGTCTTCGCCAAGCTGTCTGAAGCCTCCGCACACACACCAGTCTACGGACTCTAAATAAGGCGTAGCGTTGAGCTCAGTTTCCGCACGCGAGAGTCTACGGACTATAAATAAGACGTAGCGTTGAGCTCAGCGAGAGTCTACGGACTATAAATAAGACGTAGCGTTGAGCTCAGCTTCCGCACGCACCAGTCTACGGACTCTAAAAAAGACGTAGCGTTCAGGTTCGCCTCCGCACGCGCGAGTCTACGGACCATCAATTAAGTCGTAAATTGCGACACGGCCGAGACACTAGGGAGTGCCTCGCTATAGGCGGCTTCGCCTCCCTACCTCGGCGTGCGTAATGCCCTCGGCCTACGCCGCAAGCGCCCGCTCTTCGCGGGCACTCTTTTCGAAGGTAGGGGAACGGCGGCTTCGTCTCCCTACCTCGGCGTGCGTAGTGCCCTCGGCCAACGCCGCAAGCGCCCGCTCTTCGCGGGCACTCTTTTCGAAGGTAGGGGAACGGTTGCTTCGCCTCCCTACCTCGGCGTGCGTAGTGCCCTCGGCCTACGCCGCAAGCGCCCGCTCTTCGCGGGCACTCTTTTCGAAGGTAGGGAACGGCGGCTTCGCCTCCCTACCTCGGCGTGCGTAGTGCCCGCGGCCTACGCCGCAAGCGCCCGCTCTTCGCGGGCAATCTTTTCGAAGGTAGGGGAACGGCGGCTTCGCCTCCCTACCTCGGGGTGCGTAGTGCCCTCGGCCTACGCCGCAAGCGCCCGCTCTTCGCGGGCACTCTTTTTGAGGTAGGGGGACGGCGGCTTCGCCTCCCTACCTCGGGGTGCGTAGTGCCCTCGGCCTACGCCGCAAGCGCCCGCTCTTCGCGGGCACTCTTTTCGAGGTAGGGGGACGGCGGCTTCGCCTCCCTACCTCGGCGTGCGTAGTGCCCTCGGCCTACGCCGCAAGCGCCCGCTCTTCGCGGGCACTCTTTTCGAAGGTAGGGGCACGGCGGCTTCGCCTCCCTACCTCGGCGTGCGTAGTGCCCTCGGCCTACGCTGCAAGCGCCCGCTCTTCGCGGGCACTCTTTTCGAAGGTAGGGGAACGGCGGCTTCGCCTCCCTACCTCGGTGTGCGTAGTGCCCGCGGCCTACGCCGCAAGCGCCCGCTGTTCGCGGGCACTCTTTTCGAATGTAGGGGAACGACGGTGTCGACACGTCTTCGGCGCTCGACGACACGTCTTCGGCGCTCGACTCCGCCGTCCGCCTCGTAGGCATCGCCTCGGCTGGACGGCACGTCTTCGGCGCTCGACGACACGTCTTCGGCACTCGACGACACGTCTTCGGCGTTCGACTCCGCCATCCGCCTTGTAGGCATCGCCTCGGCGGGACGGCACGTCTTCAGCGCTCGACGACACGTCTTCGGCGCTCGACTCCGCCGTCCGCCTCGTAGGCATCGCCTCGGCGGGACGGCACGTCTTCAGCGCTCGACGACACGTCTTCGGCGCTCGACTCCGCCGTCCGCCTCGTAGGCATCGCCTCTGCGGGACGGCACGTCTTCGACGCTCGACGACACGTCTTCGGCACTCGACGACACGTCTTCGGCGCTCGACTCCGCCGTCCGCCTCGTAGGCATCGCCTCGGCGGGACGGCACGTCTTCGGCGCTCGACGACACGTCTTCGGCAATCGACGACACGTCTTCGACGCTCGACTCCGCCGTCCGCCTCGTAGGCATCGCCTCGGCGGGACGGCACGTCTTCGGCGCTCGACGACACGTCTTCGGCACTCGACTCCGCCGTCCGCCTCGTAGGCATCGCCTCGGCGGGACGACACGTCTTTGGCGCTCGACGGCACGGCTTCGGCGCTCGACGACGTCTTCGGCGCTTCCCTGATTTCTTCATAGGCATTGCCTCTCGGGTCTACGAGCTACTAGTTGCATCGGCGCCCTCACGCTTGCTGTCAGGGAACGGGGGGCTGGGGTGGTTGATCGCGTCAGCTCGCCCATCGGGACCTCAGCGCTTGCTGTCGAGGGAGTACTGTTGTAGGGGTGGCCCAACCCCCCGTGACTGGGCCGTGCAACTAGTCCAACATGTAATAGGCCCAATAGTGTAGAGGAACATACCAGTGTAAATATACCAATGTACCCTCATCCTTTGTAAATACTAAGGGGTAGAATGGGGATTTCCCATTCTACCCCACTCATATATATAAACCCCAGGAGGGACAAAGGGGGACATCCTCTCACTCTCACCACCTCTCCACAGATCTGGCTCTACTCTTCCTCTCCTACCAATCCCCTCTTTCTCTGTTTAGCTCGTAGCTACAACACAGTAAATTGCGATTGCATTGTATCCTTACATGACGATGTATTGGCATTGCATTGTATCCATATATTTCTGTTATATTTCAGACTGAACGGGAAAACAAAAGAAAAAATTACTACTACTATAATCAAATGCATTGAATGCTTGAGAACATCACGTACTAATCACTTCAGTTACCTCAGCATTACTACATCAGTTTACAACGACGAAGTATGGTAAACTCGATCAAGTGGCGATTGTTTTAAGACAGGCCCTTGACAAACTGCACCCTGTTCCTATCACACATTCAGACGTACATCATAACCAAAACATTTGCGGGGGATTCCCGGCCGGGGACGCGGCCCACGTCACCCCGCCCGCGCGCTCCGGCCGGCGCGTGGCGGGGAAATTTTGGTACGGCTGGAGAGGCACTTTCCGAAAATTACGTAAAGGTCCTTTTTCCTCGTAAAAAGGTCCCTGCAACCAGTTTTTTTTAAAACAATTTTGGATAGCGCCCCGCGGGTTTCCAAAATTACGTACAGGTCCTTATTTACTTACGTACAAGTTCTTGCAAGTCCTCAGTTTTTTTACGAAAAAGACCTTTGGTTTTTCCGAAATTACGCATGTGTCCTCGATTTTTTTATGAAACTCCCTGCGAATTGTCGTCTCTTTTATTTTGGTCCACACGGTAGCTAGCGCGGCGTGCGCCGCACTTATGCAGCTAGTTATCTATACAAACAAAAACAAGCAATGATATTCAAGGTGTCTCATTCGTTTTGAAGGCAAAAAAAACTCACAATAATCCTAATAAAGAAAATTTTGGAAATTCTCACATTAATTAAAAGAAAAGGAGAATGATTTCCATCACTTATTTTAGTAGGGTCAAATTATAACAGTACAAATTAATTATATATATATATATATATTATAGAATTATATAACAAATACAATTGTATTTCAATTATAAGAAGTAGAGTTGAATATCAAAGGCAGCTGTACTATAATACCTAGCCGTACAACTACACGGATAAATATGCTAGTTGTATCTACAGGAGCAAAGTCAACAAACCAAATCTCAAAAAATGAGGGTTGGTCCATCCCTTTCAATCGCATTTCTTCTCACGTTTATGCTCTCGTCACACGCCATGGGCAATGAGACGGCTGACTACCTCGGCCTCATCGCAAGCCCCCAAGACTCACGGATCAAGTCTCGTGATCTCAGCTTGCTCGCCGCTGCGCTTGGAAGGTTTCTGCAAATTTCATGTGTCATTTTGAGATCCATTTCCTGAACTTCAGAGTACCATGACCTGACACTGTTCCTATGTCCCTTCCGTTGCTTGATTCAGCGCAACTGCTGCACGTAAAGCTTTCAGAGATCACTATCGCGCGTTCACTGCTAATATCACCGTGGCGCAGGCTGCCGAATTGTCAAGTGAGTGCTTACCTTTGTTCAACATTGAATGGTCAAGTGTTGTCATGAATGAATCTATATTTATCAGATAGAGGAAAGGAGAAAGTATATACCACAATGGGCATTATCCCCAAGTCCCAACTGAGATGAAAATGACTAAATCACTTATCAAGTTCAAAATATTGTGAAGGCTAACGTTTCTGTTTAGATATGAAATCGCAGTTTGTTTCTTAATTATGTATTTTCTGTAATCTTCTCGACTGTATCTTTCTTCTTGATTATAATGTTCCTTCTCGATTGTTTTTGTTTGCAGAGGTACCCACTGTCTTTAACAGATGTTACGCAACACAAGATAGCGCCGAAAGCTTAAGTTCCTATACAGAATTTAATAGAAATACGAGGGACCCGTTTCATACCTGCCTGATCGGATCTCGATCAACACTACATTTGCACTAGGACTGTTCTACTTGTCTGTGATTTGCAATCTCTTCATTTCTGCTAAAATAATTCGTTTCAACGAAACAAAAAGATCGTTGCCAACGCCTGACCTCAAAACCTGTTAGATAAGTTGGCTTATACTTCCAGCAACAGTCAAGAACAATAACCGGCTAAATCTGTTGGAACCGAGAAATTGTGGCCATGATCCAAACTTGCATCAAGAGTGCAAAACCACATTAGGAAAAATATATGTAAATAGAAATTCTTTATAAATTATGATTTTCTTCAAACAGGTTCAACAATCAAAATCCCATACAGCTGCAAGCATATTAAATGTAACACCCCGGCCCTCCACAGGGCCCAAGATGCTACCACCATCCACTTACCAATTCACAAGGGTTGCTATTCAACTTTTAGCAGCACCTCTATTTTCTTTTAATATCTTTACCCACAGATATCAAACCACAATTAACAGTAGGATGATTGCAGAAGCAACTAACTTCATATTTCACAAGTTAGTACATAAGCAAGCTTAGGGTTCCACTGCTAGCAAACTAAACCCTCGATTCAACATACAAGCTCAATATGCGGCTAAACTGTTATTTTACAAGTGCAGTGCCAAAAGGACTATCCCCATTCCATGCATGTCGTCGTCCTTCACCTAAAAACAACGACAAAGCAAGGGTGAGTCCGAAGACTCAGCAAGCACACGATAAAACAGTAACATCACTTTAACAATTTCAATCGATCTCATGAACTGTAAGCTGTATTCCACTCTATGACCGTAAACTGTAGGCTAAGGCTGTAACTGTATACTGTAAATCAATTCTATGTCTGTAAATTGTAATTCAATTCTGTAACTGTAAACTGTAAATCAAAACTGTAAACTGTAAACCACAACTGTAACTGTAAACTGTAAACCACAACTGTAACTGTAAATTGTAAATCACAACTGTTTATATGTAACTGTATCACTTTCTGTCACTGTAACGCAATGCAATATCATGCAATGCATCTGTATGCCCTGTAACTATAGCGTATAC
The DNA here is from genome assembly GCA_017311315.1 of Dendrocalamus latiflorus. Classification (NCBI taxonomy): domain Eukaryota; kingdom Viridiplantae; phylum Streptophyta; class Magnoliopsida; order Poales; family Poaceae; genus Dendrocalamus; species Dendrocalamus latiflorus. The sequence goes on along the minus strand of CM029655.1, from coordinate 3,437,049 downwards.
CGGTATAGCGGAGCGTCCACCCGTCGATGGACCACTCATTTGCCTACCTCTGTAGGTCTTATTTCAGAGCACTCCGGACTAGTCATATGACTTTCTCACCGACCTGTCTCTTATTCAAGAGCACTCCGGACTAGTCATGACTTTATCACTGACCTGGCTCTTATGCAATTGCATGATGCAATATGCTCCAATGTGAATGTCTAATCATAAATGTTACTCATCAAAGTATGATTAGCACATAATCACAGGCTTCATCTCATAAATACTGTAAACCATGGCACGAGAATACGAATATCAAACATTCACCACAATCTACTGTCTACCATGCACTTGCTTGTTAACCTGGCGGATGGTGCGTGGACGGCACTAGACTCGAACCGCCACCTGAACAAGCAGTAACTATTTCAATTCATCACTCATGCAATACATTCATGTACGAGTACATGACATCGCTCTGACGCCCCACCCGACAAAAATCAAATCATATCCCACCAGGCAACCTCTTATTGCCCCGATATTCAACCAGTCTGTAAAATTACTGATCTCATAATTTATATCCGCCGATCGAATTTTACCCGCTTAATCTCTCTCGTCAATCGACCACATGCATAAATTCTAATTATCGATATATCAATTTATACCTGACTCGGCAAATAAATAAGGGTTTTCGAGGCGTTACCCAAGTCCCAAATGACCGGATCGGGACACTGCCTCCTTTTTCTCGACCGGATCGAGTAGATCTGGCGGCAGGTCGACTTTCCCCTTTTTTTCCTCTCTTCTCTTTCCCTTCTCTCTCTTTCCCTTCTCTTTCTCTTTCTTTCTCTCTCTTTTCTTCCTGTTCTTTTTCCTTCCTTCGGCCGACCCCCTTCTTTCCTCTTTTTTCTTCACGGGCGGCCGCACTCCCCTTCCTTTCTTCTCCTCACGCCATCGGCTCCTTTCCCCTCTCCACGCCGGCAGCCTCCCTCCTCTCTGCTTAGCCCGTCGGCTCCCTCCCCCTTCCAACCACACCACTCCTCCCTCTGCTCTCGGCTGGCCCGTCGTCCACCCCCGTAGAGCGGCGGCAACAGCAAGGGTGGGGGGGGGGGGGGGACGAGGCGCGGCCGAAGGGCAGCAGCAAGGGCGGCGGCGGCGGCTAGACGGTGGCAGCACGCGGCGCATGCGGCGGCACGAGGCGAAGCGGCCGAGGGCGGCGACGTCGACAACAGCCGCTGGGAGAAGCGGGGACGGCGACGGCCGGCGGCTAATCCATGACGGCACGCACGCAAGGGAGGACGGCGGCGACTGCCAAAGACGATGAGCGGCGGCGCCAGCGAAGATGCGCGGCGACGAGCTGCGGACGGCGGCACGCGCGAGCTGGGGACGGCGCACCCAAGCGACGCCCGCGGCAGGGGCAGCAAGGCGCGGCCAGCGGAGCGACGGCGCCGGCGGGCTAGCGGCCTGGCGGCGGTGGCGACAGCAGCGCGCGAGAGAGAGCAGCAGCTGCAGGTGAGCACGGGGTGGAGAAGCAAAAATTGTTTTTTGCTTCTCCCTCCACCTGGCCCTCTTCTCTTATATTGCTGTGGGATGGGCCGAGCCGGGCTGGGCTGGGCTGAGCGGCCCAGGTATTACATTAAAACTCTGAGAAGTTACTCATAATTACGTCCGCAGACAGGTGTTCAAACTGTCCATGGAAATGGAAACGCTAAAGTTATCCTTCTTATCTATACGTTACAGATGAAATGAAAGGTCCATAAATTCTCAACTCCAAATCCAGTGGAAAAACTGACATCTAAGGTCCAAAGACAACAGTCGACACAAGTAAAAAGTGAATGCAACCTCCTTCCATATAAATCTTCAAACAACAAGATCGAGTTAACCAATTAAGCCAAGGTTGATTCTTCCGCGGCAGATCAGTGGAAGTGCAAGTACAATGTGGATTGTGAAATTCCAGCACTGCTCTTTGTAACTCCCATGTTTGAGAACGCTGAGGTGATGTTATAAAAGCTTCAGACCACCAGTGACATCATCAACCATGTCGGCCGGCCCTGCTCAATAAAAACAGTAGCATCAGCAACAAAACATCAGTTCACCACAAGTACTGAAAATCATGATACACTATGGATTGCATGTAGCTTACCAAGAATAGCCATGACTGTTCTTGAATCTACAGGAAGGCAAGACAGAAAGATAATAAATCCAAGTCAACAACAGAAGAAATTAAACTAATATCAAGAGAATTGTACAAATGAAAAATAAAAAAAAACTCACTTGGTGCAATCTGTGCTCTTCCAGCATCAATGGTTATGTGAGTTGGCAGATTCAAAGATTTTGCTCTGCCCTGCATCCGAAAGTGAATTTAAATGTTATGGGGTAAGGAATATAAGTATTAAACATCACAAAAGAAAATTATGCCAAATGATAAGCATGTTTTAGGGAAATTGAAACTTTACATTCGTTTGGTTTTAATTACGGTAAGAGGTTAGCAAAAAGATTCCTCTAAAAGAACATAAGGGATAAGGCTAAGTAAGAATCAAATGTTCCCTTTTCTATAAAGGGGGAAAGCGATGAAATTCCTGGAGCTGTTTCAGAACAGGACATATCCTCTTAGCAAAATTTCCAGTTATTTCAAACAGTAATGTATTAATATTCCTAGATTTCTTGTTCAAGTGACTACTGCCTGAAAGGAGCTTTTTATTACTCATAGCTATCTGATTGGTAAGAACAAATTATTTTCTGACTGTGTTTTTGTACATGTGATGTCTTTCTGTGTTACTATCTTTTGTTATCCCAAAGTAGTTTCAAGATTAATGAGTCATTATGCAACAAGGTAGAATATTTACTTGTAAAACAAGCATATCTTCCTCGCTTTCTATTTTCACAACCACCTTAACTTGCCCACACCTCTCCCACCTGCAAAAGATGAAAAAAATATATATAAAATAACGGAAATTTGATTTCCTTTTTGTTATCTCTGTAGAGTGCTAAGACATCTTATTACACATCAATATAAACATCAGAAAGTAGCTTCAAGCATACTAAGAAAAAGTTTTAAGGATAACTTCTTAATGATTTTGGTGCTCTCTGTTGCAGTTTTTTAAACAAGCCCAGTGTTGCATGGCTGAGAAAACAGAAAAAGAAACAGACCAGCATAATTGACATGCTGCTCACATTTCAAGAAATAGAAAAATCATAGCAAATAAAAACATTGTAGGCATGGTAACTCTTTCACTGCTGAAGGTGATAATTTAAGAACTCAGAGAACATAAGCGTAAGTTAATAATTGACATCGCATGTTTCCTTGCCAAAATAAATGCAATATCATAATTGACCTAAGATCATTCTGCAGCTTGTCTATCCTTGTTCAAAGATGCTGAATAATCTTGCTGAGTTCAAGCAACCAGCTTGTGTTAGGTCATTTGCTTCTAGTGACAATGATAAATGCCATTTGGAAATATCGGATGTTTAGTTCTTTCGTGGCATGAGTACAAAGAGCAACATTTGGAGATTGCAAAAGTCCTACAACATGAAGCAGCCAAGATAAATTTTGGCCCCAGTTTTTGGGCAACCAAATGTGGATGATAACATTGTCTTGGATGAGGCAGTCAGCTGGTTTAGATGTTAAGGCAATATTATCATGTTTTTGCCAAACAAGATACAATTGCCAATTTTGAATAGAAAGCCAAAGTTGTTCGAGTTTCAGCTCATAATAAGCTCATAAAAGTATGTCATCATCAGTGTTAACGCCATCTATACTCTCAAACAGATATTTCATCCCAAAATCTCCTAGTGTAAAGATGGACAGACTTGGTTGAAAATTCTCAAAACTTCAACTTCTAACCACACGGAACACCGACTAGCCCATCCCTCTGTGAATCATTGGCATTGGTTCTTCATCTATGTTTCTACTTCTGTAACAACATGAGAATACAGATGACTGAAAATCTGTTACCTGCATTGCGCGGCAATTTTCCCCTTTCCCATCTTCAGGTCGTTTCTCACCACTAACACCTACCACCACGCAAACAAAATCAACAGTCAATCTCCCATAGGCCCATTATCTTCCAATGTAGGACCGGCAACTAGATAGCGGTCAGACCTGTTAGTCCAACAACAAATCCAGACAAAAGACAAACTTTATGAAATTCAAATTTCAACTCTACAAACTTGGCAATGATTTATCACAATAATACCATAAACCTTTTCACATGGTCGCTCGCCCCACATCAAAACACCATCCAACAGACAAAAGGAAGGGGATTTTGAACTAAATCTCCAATACCATCTTAAAATCTTCTATTATCTCGGCGAGGTTCTCGACCTCCAGGGGGTTGGCGGCGATCTGGGCCTGGGCCCTCTCCGCCTCCTTGGCCGAGTCGGACTTGGTGACCACGTTGCGGGCCCAGAAGAGCAGCCGGAGCCCGGTCCGCTTCCGCCTGACGGCTCCCTTCACCGTCCGGTTGCGGCCGGAATTTTCGCCATCATATTCTTCCGATTCATCCTCGGAATCGTCATCTGAGAGGCCCCCGGAAGCGGAGGCAGCGTCGTGGCGGCCTGGCGGGGGGAGGCGACTGAGGGCGAGGAGGTAGCCGAGGGCGGGACCTGCGATAGCGGTCGCCGCTCCTGGGATGGAGATGGCCGCCGGGAGGGAGAAGACGGAGGTGGAGGCGCCCATCAGGATCGCCGTCGCCGGTGACGACCGTGGCGGCGGCGAGGAGTGGGGAGGTTGTTGGGAAAACGGTTTTCCTGTTCCCTTCTCCGTGTTCCCCTCATGTTCCCTTCTATAATGAGTTGTCTGTAAGTTGTCTATAATAGGTTATCTGTAAAATATAGACAATATTGATATAATAGCACAAAAACCGTTTATATCAAGCTATTTATAGATAATATAAATACAATAGCACGAAAGCCATCTATAATAGACTATTTTCTCGTGTTTTGATCGTCTATAGAATTACAATGACCTTCTTCTCTCTTTTCTTTCTCTTCTATCGCTCGCTGTCCAGCGCCTCAGAGCGCTGCGTTGCCGAGTTTCTCCATCCGCACCGCGTCTGCGAGCGCCACTGCCGTTTCGTGCCGACGCTGCGCGCGCGTGCTGTTGGCTTCGCCGTGGGCGTGGGGCACCAGCATGCTTCTGTCCTGCAGGGTGGAACACTTACGTGCGAGTCTGTGGCTTTTGTGTGAATTGCGACTTGCGACCCAGCGTCCTTGCCTGCGCGACAGCGCGAGACGCGTCCACGTCAAGACGTACTGTGGGCTCCCGCAGAGAACTGATCGGGTCACCGCGCAAATGGATCGGTACTCCATTTTTTGTTTAGCGCTCACGTTTAGCACACGACGAAAAGTGACTCGACAAGCTTTCTGCGGCTCGTCCTACTCTCCTAGGTTTCGTGCACACCTAGTCCTAGAGTTGTGCACACCTGCAAGGTAAGCAAAAGGGCACCAAAGAGGCAAAGACCAATAGTACTTAGGGCATGCGCATTGTTGTACAGTTGTACTAAGAGGAGCTAAGAATAATTAAGGCTTATAGTATTTAGCTATGTCTTATAACTTTTGAACTGTTTTGAACTGTTCGTATAAGAGATAACAGAGTAACACAAACTCACGTATAATTTTTGCTAATATAAATGAAGTTGATACAGTACAGTAAAAAATCAACACATGGTATTCTCAAGCCAATGCCGTTGCATTGGCTGTTGCAGACTAGTAGAGCTAGTCGTTGTCCTCAAGCCAACAGCTATAAAACACAAACAAAACAGCAGCACTTGCTGCACTCTAGTTCATGCAACACAAGTTCATACATCCAAAATATGAACCTCTTTTGTGCAGCAAATTTTACTAACTTGCTGAACTCTTCAAACAGTAGCCAAGATTCTCAAACCTATTAGCGAACAAAGGTTAAAGCCAATTGAAGCATCAACCAATGGAAATTACACCGTTTAATTTGTTCATTCAATAAGGATTAAACATTCAATGCAATTCATGATACATGCTTAAGAGATGCTTAAGAGATGTCGAAGCATTTGAACAAGAGCGCGGCAAAGCAATCCATTCTCATGCAAGAGATCAATATTGGTCAGAAGGACATGCTTGCTTCAAGTTAACGGACAGAAGATAGCCATTGACCACAATGGCAGTGAAATCAGTCAAGGTGGTGGAGGCAAAATCCTTGAGCAACAGCCTGTTAGATCCAAAGCCATACATCAGAAGGCCAAAGCCACACCTGCAATAGAACAACACATCGATCATGCGCTTCAATCTGCAATACTTACTGATGATGTGTTACAAATAAATATACAAAAATTGAACAATCCAAATCAGAACCACTTATAGTTCTTGCTTCTCGCTCTCCTCTCTCTCCTCCGCGCCGACGGTTCCTTATCTGCTGACGTGAGAAGCATGGTGTTGAATCACATATTAGCCCTCTTTTCTTACATACAACAGGAAGGATAAGTAACTAGACCAGTCACAAATGTATAGCTCTGTACATATTAACTTAAAAACACTCGTGTTGTAGATCTCTACATGGTTTAGTACACTATCTTTTACTCAAGTTGCTCAACTAAGGCCCTGTTTGGATCCCTTGGGCTAACAACTAGTTGCTAAACTTTAGCCTTTAAGGATCCAAACAGGAGGGCTAATGGGTGGGCTAAAATTTAGCCAAAGCCCCAACTAGTTGTTAGCCAACTAGTTGGCCAAACCCAGCTAATGAAGGCTAATGATAGAAAAAAGACGCCATTACCCTCTCCCAGATCCGAAACCCACGCCCTCCCTCCAGACTCTTCCGCCTCTCAACCGCACAGATTATTCACCTCCCGCAGCCGCCGCAAATAGCATGAATAGTCGCATACACTAGTAATCACTGCAGATGTTATGAGCTGTGGTCAATCATTTTGATATTGTAAAATGCGAACAATGCAGAGTGATGTTTATTCTTCTACATCATCAAATCCTCACCATATCTTGCAAAGAAGTGATTCACCCAGATCCTACAGCATTTATGCAAATCTTTCAGAGTTTTTTTTATAGCTAACCAACCATGTTCATCTTCCGCTATTGGTTTCGGTATGGAGACCATCATAGCAAAAATTTGACTTCTCTGTTTTTCTCCGGCCGTATGCCCATTTGTCTGTGTCAGGCGCGGAAAATATACCGGCTCCTAGTAAAAGCGGCGTGTTATTAAGGACCCGACACAAGCGCATGACGCCTAAAAAAACTAGCGCGGGAAATATGCTCGGAAACTGCAGGAAAAACATGCGTGCGCTAGAGGATCAGGGGTATAACAGACTTTGTACTGAGATAGTAGTACTTATTAGTCCTTGGATCCAAACAGGACTGGGCTAATCTTTAGCCAGCTAACTACTAGTCAGCTAACAACTAGTCCTAGTCCATCCAAACAGGCCCTAAGCCATACACACCCAATACTATGAACTAAGGGTGGTTAGCTTGTCCCTTCAGCACCAATTTTCTGATAAGAACACATCAAGTAACCAATTCATCAAACACCTACTACGCATCATGGACTATGATTACAAGTTGGAGATATGAACCTCATGAACACCACAGGAACCTCTTCAATAGGAATAATTCCAGCTAATTCGATCAAAGAACACCCCAACCGACAACAACATAGGAATGAAAGCAGAAGAAGTGAAAAAACTGAGCTCACCAGCTCGATTATACGGCCACCATCGCCAAATCTAGAATAGAATGGTTAGTCCTCAGATCCAAGATCCAAGCTTTTATGAGTGGGTAGACGTACGAACCTGCAGATCGTGAATGCGAGTTAAGGGAAACGGAAGAGAGGGGGAGAGAGGAGGGAGAAGTGGCGGGCTAGACCGGTTCTGCTGGCGGCGGTGGGATGTGGTTCCAACGGTACAGGGACTGGCGACGATGAGTACGCTGTCATAAAATTATTTTAGGGGCCTTAATCAGTATCTCTTACCTAGAATAATCATATCGTACTAAACTAAACTTCCCACATTTCAAATCACATGAAATTATAGAACCCTAATTTCTGAAACCTAAAATCTTAATTTTTGAGACATGAATCATTAATTTTTGAGATAATTTCAGAATATATAAAATTCTAAAAAAAATATGAAATCAATTCTTACAATGTGTGGATGCTTGAAAAAATATTTCATAATTTTCGGAGCTCATTTTCGATATTAAGATTCCGCAAACAGTTAAATAATTTTTGAGTAAAATTTAGAAATAATAAAATTACAAAAAAATTATATAATTAAGTACGCTATTTATGGAGTCTCCAAAAAATATCATAATTTTAAGCTCAATTGTTATATCTAAAAATTCATATAAACGGTACACCTAAATAAATTCACTAATTACAATTAAAAAACACTAATTAATGGGCTAATCGGCTGGTGCACAGCCACCGGACGGCTGGTGGCCTACCGTCCAGTGGCCGGGCGGTAGGCCACTTGCCATACGGTGACGGGGCGGCAGATCCACGTGTCAGCTACGTAGGCGCTACCGCTCGATGACTAGATGGCAGAAGTGCTATTTTTATTATTCTCGTGTATATATGGCTATTTCTATAAATATGAATTCAAAATACGCCATGGATGCCAAAAATTCTATGGCACGCTTGTGTCGTCTTTTTCTCCGGTACGCGTACGTCGTCGCAGATCGAATCACGGGGAATCGATCCCTTGCGGGGAAACAGTTGAGGTCGCTCGCTGTAGCCACGATTTATCCATGATGGAGAGGTCCGTATGCTTCGTAGCGTTGGTTGGGACCAACAAACGGGCTGTCTTCTTCTTCTTGATCGATGAGCCTCGCCGGAACGATGTGCAGCATTCATGGCTGATCGTCTATCTCCATCTCTCTCTCTTCTGTTCGCGCGCGGCGAAGTAGTAAAGCGGAACGTACGGTGGCCTGACGGGCAACGGGGCAAGATGTTTCATCGGCGTGGGAGCTCATGTTTGGCCATGCTTTTAGCGTGAGAGGAATCTAAACTCGTTAACTTCTCGTACGTTACTACTGGTCGTAGGCATCATATTGTCTTGAAAAACGTAGGCATCTTCCGTTTCTCGAGGTACAGCGCGAAAGATGGAGTAGTACAGTGCCTTTCACGACGGTGTTCCCGTCTGAAGATTCGTGGCAAATTTGCGAATTTGAACAGAAAGCAAACGTCGACGGAGTTAAAAATCTACACGGTTCCTTTTGTGAAACTAGCCGAATTTACTGCATAATTGCGTGGCTATATACTACAATATGTAGATTATATTTAAAAACAGAGTTGTATTTATTTACCAACTCTAATGCTCATGATTAAAGATGCAGTTATATATTATACAATTGTATCAATTCTTAAATACATCTTATCGATCTGCACTGTTATAATATAGGCCTACTACAATCAATGGCGTAGATCTTTTTTTTACCGATTAACGTGGTAGTTTTTAACCTTCAAGAACGAATATAGTGACTTCTTTTGTCTCTACTTTAATAATATAATATATGTGAAGGCATAAAATTTCTCCGAAGTACGTATTATTGTATATTATGCGGTTTTAGTAGAATAATTTCATATTAAAATAAATAGCACGAGTATTAATAAAATGTCTAGAAGAGCACAAACCTTCTCAAGTCATTTAAGCAGAAAATCAAATTGAATATAATGTAACAAAAAGCATAATGCTCAAATTGATGTGATGTGTTTTGCTCTTAGATATCGGGCCACTCTTATGTTAGAATAAGGCCTCCTTGCCACAAAATGGTCTAGGCTCTGCAATGTTTGGAGTGATAATTTTTAAATATTCTGTTAGATTTGAGCTCTACAACTTACCACTAGAGTCAACTGCCGTTCATATATTAATAAAATAATAGAATTGCAATAACATAAAGGATATCAAGCAAAAAATGCCAAGGTAAGTAATAGAATAGCAACACTACTACAGAAAAGGTCATCACAGACGGTTCAAAAACGTCATCACAGACGGTTTTGTGAACCGTCTGAATTTATGGGTCGATGATAATATGAGGTCATCACAGACGGTTTTTAATTAAAAACCGTCTGTAATACTCCCCTCTACTCCTAAACCTATTTCTGTTTATTGGCTAGCCTCAGAAAATGCTAGCCATGCCTTCTGAAACAAGCATATCAACATGTACATGTATACATCCAATTCACATCTCAATTCATTTCACAAACATAAAACATCTATTTTTATTAAGATTAGAGCCTACCATTACAATATACCAAAACAACAAGCAGGTTACACAACAAGAACAGAGAAAAAGCAAAGATCATCTATGCCTTCTCGCCCCTGATGCAACGCATGAGCTGGATGTCTTTGACGCCCACATCCTCGGCGTTGATTGAGCGTCTGCACGGTTGGCACGAGCTAGTTGATGTGTCTTGCCTCCCGTAGACTTGTGCGCCGTCTGCAAGGAGGAGGAGAACAGCAAGGAGGAGAACAGCAAGGAGGAGAATAGCAAGGAGGAGGATAGCAAGGAAGAGAAGACCAGCAAGGAGGCTGGGTTTTGGTTATATTTATAGGGGAGGAAAAGGGAGGGAGAGGCGGGAGTTCAAAATTTTTGGCGCGGGAACGGAGAGGCGGAGCTACGATCCGTGGGGTGAGGATTGGTGGATTTCTATTGGCTATGATTGGGTTGAGGATGATCGACGGGCCCAGCGGTCAGATTATCACAGACAGTTCTATATATATAACCGTCTGTGATGAATGAATATCACAGACGGTTCTATATATAGAACCGTCTATGAATTAGAGCACAAAAGTTATATACCGATGCAATATAAACAACTAGTCTGAAAAGAAAAAGTAGCAAAGTTTTATATGGCTTATATATACTCATTTGAAAGGTTTCGACGAGATCTACAACTTTTCAGTTAAAGCAAAATCCAAATTCCAAAAGGAAGACCAAGAAAAGGCGCAAAAACCAAACACTTGTGATGCAGGTTTAGGTCCAAAGATGGCCGATTTTCGGGGTCTTGGAGGGTGACTGGCGCAAGCGGGAAATTTTTTTGGATCGGGCTCGTCGTTAGCTTTCCAACGAATACAAGAACGTCGAAAACGGACACCGTATGCAAAAGTTATGCCCGTTTTACTGAAGTTGTCTCAAAACTGAATCATACTTGGACTTAAGCGGGAAAATATGAAATTTTGAGGGATTGCAAGGCGGGAAACGTATTACAGACGGTTTTTATTATAAAACCGTCTGTGATACTGGAATATCACAGACGATTTTATAATAAAAACCGTCTGTGATATTCCAGATTACCATAGACGGTTTTTATTATAAACAGACGGTTTTATAATGAAAACCGTCTGTGATAATCTGGAATACCACAGACGGTTTTTATTATAAAATCGTCTGTGATATTCCAGTATCACAGACGGTTCAGAGGTAAGAACCGTCTGTGATACTCCTTTTTCCCGCCACAAATACCACAGACGGCCTCCAAATTAAAACCGTCTGTAATAGTGTACATCACAGACGGTTTCACAAAACCGTCTGTGATTTGGCGTCTAGTATTAGGCTTTCTGTAGTAGTGCAATAAACATACTACAAATGACTCAAAACTAGCAGATGAATCTAACTTGTCACAATAACCTCACTTAGACCAAATTATCCTCACCAAACAGTTTGAATCCCACAAATTAGCATGCAGAATCACTTGGTACTCGTGCTACTCAGAATATAATTAATAGATAGCAAAGCTTCACAAGTACGGCACACTGGCAATTCAATGAAGCGATGGCACTGAAAGCCACCAAGCTGCACATGAGGCAAGGCAAGTCACATAAGATGTTGTCCTAGAAAATTTATCACCACCGCTATATTGCAGTGTCATCGTGCGTGGTTCACAGAGATATAATGTCTTCTTCACGGTCAGGGACACATCAAAACAGTGAAATTGAGGTCCAAGAGACGCCACACAAAGCAGAACACGCACATCAGTCAAGTGCACGAACAAGCACAAGCCAACATCAAAACAATCACCACAGCCAACCACAGCTGTAGTCAACAGCACTACCTCACCGACCCACACCACACAGGAGAGGCCCCAGAAGTCCAGCAAAGCATTGACCCCTGGTCAGACCGTCGCCCATGCCCAATCAGACCATTGTGGTCGAAGGCATTGAGCAACCATGGTCATGAGGTATGGTCAAGGTATCACGGTCGATAGGACATGGTCAAAGGACTCAAAGCAGAACATGAGGAGGACCGAAGGATTATGTGTAGTCGTAGACCGGGCCAGATAGTAGTTAGTTTGCATGTGACTGATCGTGACCACTAAACCGATTGTGATTGTTAGTGGAGCAAGTTGTACGGGGTATTGGGGAGTGTGCGACTCATGGAGATCAAGACCGGAAGAGTCAGGTAGTTTTAGCCTGTACACTTACAGTCAGAGTCTATAAATAGATAAGAAAATGAAAAGGCAGTGACGGATTGACACAGTGCAAACTTGTGTGTCTTGAGTTGGAGCAGAGGTGTTCGTGTGTATTTTCGACTACCGTGTGTGTGCATTAGGTTCCGTCCCTAGGCTCACAAGTGGTATCAGAGCTTAGTATTCTTTGTGTGTTGGAGAAGAAACCAAGAAAGATTTCCATTTGTCGAAGGAGAAGAAGGCCTAGAGATTCCCATGTGTCAGAAGAAGAAGACTCGGTGACTTCCGTGAGTCAGAAAAGATGCCGAGGGAAGGAAGGAGTATGTCTCTGTTCGCAGTTCGAGACCTACTGCTAGGTAGTTCGTCTGCCTCAAGCTTGCAGGTGGTGGTGGTCGTAGAGATAGCCATGATGATGAAGAAGGCGACAACAACTATGACATCACTGATTACCGCAAGCCGAGGCGAGAGGCTACCGTAGCTGACCGTGTGTCGGTTAGATGGCGACGTGCATTTGGGTCAGCGTGATGGCGCATGCAGCAGTGTGCGTCCAGTGGAGATGCACAGGGTGACGACGACTAGCCAGCTGCAGCACCGAATAGTGTTCGTAGTCGTAAGTCGAACTACGCAGTGATCGTAGTCATAAGTCGATGCAGTCAGTACTCGGAGCAGTACTGTAGCAGTAGTCATGTTACAGTAGTCGTAGCATAGTAGTCGTGAAGTCGTAGTCGTAAGTCGAGCTACGTTGTGGTCAATAGTCGGTACTCGTAAGCTACAGTACCTGGTCATGCTCAAAGACCGATATTATCGTCTGTGTGAGCGGAACTACCGAAGATACTGGTCGACAAGCCGTGGTCGGTGAAGCGGTCGAAAGCACCGTGATTGAAGATGTGGTCGACAAGCCGTGGACAGTGAAGCAGTCGAAGGCACCGTGGTCGAAGGCATTGAGCAGCTGTGATCGTAAGGCATGGTCGAGGCACTGTGGTCGACAGAACATGGTCGAAGGACTTGAAACAGAACACGAATAGGACCCGAAGGATTGTGTGTGGTCGTAGACCGGGTCAGGTAGCAATTATTCTGCATATGACTGGTCGTGTCCACTAAACCGAGTGTGATGGTTAGTAGAGTAAGTCGTACAGGTAGTGGAAAGTGTACGAGTCATGGAGATCGTGGCTGAAACACCCCTGAAAAATTTCAAAAAATTTTAAGCCTTTTTCCTGAATTTTTGAGTGAATTTTGGGAACTTTCTCTTTTTGGAAAGTCCCCCGGTTTCCCGCTTTCCTTTTCGGGCGCTGCCGCCTCCCTCTTTCTTTGGCGCCTTCCCCCTTTTTTCTGCCTTCTCCTTTCCCCGACGCCTCTCCGCTCCCTCTCTGTCGCTGGCGTCTCCCCCTCCCTCCCCGTTCTCTTCCTCGCGCACGCGCTGCGCGCCTGCGCCCGCTCTCGCACCGCCTCCGCGCCCACGGTTTCTCCCCGCGCCCTCGTCGTCTCGACAACCCCGGTCCGAACAGTGGGCGCCCCGTGCCACGCGTCGCCCCACTTCTGCTCTGGCCCCACCTGGCAGTCGCCGCGCCTCCCCCTCCCGCGCGCGGACGCGCCCGCGCCATGCCGTTCGGCCGCCTGCCCCCGTGCCGTCGCCTCGCCATAATTCTTGTGCAGAGCCGACGTCACCCCCAATTGTGCGGAGGAGACACTCCACCAGCTCCCGTCCACTCCGGTTGACCCTGGTGCTCTCGCCCGTTGCCTTCTCCTCCACGGCTCCCTCTCACTCTATTCGGGAATAAAAGCCCCTACCCGGCTCCCTCGCGCTTCTTTACACTCCAAGCCACCCCACCACCCGCATTGGCCTCCTGTCACTCCCCAGAGCCTCCCAGAGTGGTTGATTGAGCCCTCGTCGCCCCCATCACCGTCGCCGCTCTCCCCCGCGCCGGCGACACCCGTGAGCTGATCTCTCCCGCTCCTTCCCCATTTCTCGATTGCATTTTCCTAAAGCTCCCCTACTACTCCCTAACCATTGTGGTAATCCTTGCTGGCCAGGTGATCGCCCGTGCTACCCCGCCGTCGCAACTCTCCTCCGGCGGAAACCACATCACCGTGGCCAGGGCGTTCCGAAGCGCCTCAGCTCAAACCACCGCCACTAACGTGAGCTCCATACCCCCTTGACCGTGAAATCAAGGCCGATCTGGCCGGGTCGACTCTGGCGACTTCCTCCGCCGCCAAGAGACCGATTCTCCCCTTTTCTGCCTCCCACCTTCCCCATTGGCCTTCACGAGCTTCAACTCCCCCAAAATGGGATACCCGTGTCAAAACCTACCGAGTGGTACTCTCCCCGACCGTCGAGATCCCCGCTGGAGGGCAGGGATTCCTCTCTCTCTGCCTCTCTGTTGCGTGCGCACGGCGGGAGGTTGAAGAAGCCCCCTCCCCCGTGACGTGGCCACATCCCGACCTTCCGCTCCAACCGTTGCCGTCTCGTTTGAGCCGTCAGATGGCAACTTCCCTCTGCCGTCCGATCTTCATACACACCTCCCTACCAAGCCGCCCGATCGAACCCTCCGCTCCGCCCGCCTTCACCATCCCGCTACCGTTCGATCTCCACCCCTCGCATCCCGTCCGCCTGCACTCCCCGCATCGGTGTCGTCTGCTCCCGCCACGCGTTGGCCATCCGAGCCGCGTGAGCGCACCGCGCAAGTGGGCCGCGCCCGGCCTTATCGGCCGCGTTTCGCGCGCCGCGCGTGGGCCGCGCCGGCCGCCCGGCCGCGCGGGCCGCACAGTGCTGGGGTGCGCTGTGGCTTTGGGCCGGCCTAGCACTGTTCATTCTATTTTCCAGTGATTTTCTAATTCTCAAAATCCAGAAAAATTCAAATAAACCCTAGAAAATCACAGAAAATCCCAAAAATTCTCAAATTTCAACACTTTGCTCCATTTGATGTCCTGAACCCATTTTTGACCTCCTTTTCCCCAGTTTCATCCCAGAAAAATTCCAAAAATTCCCCATTTGAGGATTTATTGTATTTTACTCCTTTTTAATAGATTATTTTCCTCGCTTGATTAGGCTCAAGCCGGACTTATTTTGTTTGATGTGTTTGCGCTAGTTTTGGAGATCCCGGATGTTCAGGTGCAGTCCCAGGATCCAGGAGCTTCTACGTTCGAGCTCGCCGAGATCATCCAGATTAACGGCAAGTCACAAGTCCTTGACCATGTTGAAATCCCATTCCATTTAAATTATGTTATTATGCTTTATTGCATTAAGCTAGTTCTGAAATGTTAGTTCAAAGTAAAATAAAATGTTTAGAATGACATGTTATGTAGATAAATCCTACCACCGACAATTGCCATGTTAAACTTGTAGCCATGCCTTTGTAACTCTAGAATTATTTACTTGGTAATCTAGATAACTGTAGGTTATTATTATCACGCAAAGTCTTACACTAATAAGGTCGTGGCTGCGGGCCAAGAGAATTTGCAAACCCGACTCTAGGGTAGGGTGGTATGGGACACCGTACCCTAGGGCGGAGAGTGCCAGCGTGCACAAGGTAGGGTAAGGGTTGGGGAAGGAGCCGCGAGATGGTCCTCGCCCATCTCTTACCCTAGGATTGAAGTTAGGGTGAAGTTGTTGTGGGGAGCCGCGAGACGGCTTTCGCCCACCGCCTACCCTAGGTAGGGTCGCGGACATAGCGAGGTTGCGGACCATGTGAAAATATAAGGACTAAAACCCTTACGCTGAACAAATGTCATAGTGATCGCTCAACCACAGGAGTTGACTTGTCAACACTAGTCTAGTAGCTGCTCGACTCGATTGAAACTCTACAGGAGAGGAAGAGAATGTTGAGAAGTGAGGTTAGGTAGGCCGTGCTGCGGATGCCTAACAACGGTAGGGTCCACTCGAAGCGGACGGGAGTTTTTATGTGCCAGACCCGAGTGGATTCTACCGGGTAGAGCCTATATAAAGAATTTTGCAGTGAAACGACCTGGCTTTCTTAACTCTCTCGCGGGAGTTAAGGGATCGTGTGGGTAAAGCTGAGCAAACTCTGCAGAATCAAATAAATGGTATTCGAATACGCCGTGCTCCCGGTTAATGGAGCTGTGTCACTTGGGTGATTCCAGCAGCGAAGCTTAAGTAGATTTGTACATGCTTTAACTTGTTCAGTTGGTTAAGTAACCTTTCATGAAAACCCCTTGAGATCTTGAGGAGTAGTTTTGGGTCCGTTTTATCAAAATGTTTGTAAATAAAACCGCATCCACTCAAAGTTAATAAACCAAGTATACTCCCTTCCTTTGTTGATCCATGCAAGTAGTAAGTTAGGGTTTCCCTTGTGATTTGCTTAGTACGGGGTTGGAGTACTCAGACTTGCAAAATCTCACAGATACCAGAAGAAAAGCAGGCAATTCAAGATTTCGTGTTAGGGTTGCGACCGCACTCAGGCTTTCCTGTGGTGCCTTTGCGGTTCTTCTGCAATGTAAGTATATTTGGGCTTGCTCGCCCATTTTCTTGTAAAAATTGACTGTTAGGTCTTATTTCAATCAAGCTAATCTTTCTTAAATGTTCGTAAGCAGGCATGATACTTGTTCGGTCCGTAACCAAACTCCTGGGTGGTTGCGGATTGGTGACGCCCCTGTTCCTCCCAGAAACGGGGGCGTTACAGTGGCCGGAAGAATCGGATAGTTTTAGTCTGTACACTTATAATCAGAGTCTATAAATAGATGAGGAAATAAAAAAACGGTGGCGGATTGATACAATGCAAACTTGTGTGTCTTGAGTTGGAGCAAAGATATTCATGTGTGTTTTTGACCATCGTGTGCGCACGTCAAGTTCCATCCTTAGACCGACAACCGTCGCCTCTGGCTTCCTCAACTCCACCTTCCTTATAGCCTATCGTTGCCGTCAAACAAGTCGACGGGAGGCTAAGGCCCTGTTTGGATCAGTTTCAGATTCTTAAAAACTAGCTATTACTTCTAGTTTTTAAAAGCTGGTTTCTAAGCAAAAACTGATGGGGTGTTTGGATCCCCTAGTTTTTAAAAGCTGGTTTCATTTATGATTGGTGCTAATAGACTATTATACCCTTACATTTATTGCTCTTGAATAGCACATTAAACTGATGCGTGGTCTTTAATGAGGGTAAATGGGTATTTGTGCAGAAAAAACTGGCAAAAGCTGGGTATCAGCAGCTTCTTGGTTTTTAAGAATCTGGGTAGGTAGATTTTAAAAACTGCCCCAAAAACTGATCTGTTTGGATCCCACTCAGTTTCTAAAAGTCAAATTCTTAAAATCTGGGTGGATCCAAACAGGCCCTAAGCTGCAGGTTGCAGGAGTGAGGAGCTGAGCCGCTATCGTCGCCGCCCCCGAGCAAGCTAATGGCGTAAACAATCACGTCTGATCCAAACGATTGCTTTGAATCAAGAACACAATTGGTAGAGGGTGAGCTAGGGGATGAAGAGTAGCTCTCGGATCTCCAGAAGAGGAGGACGATCCCATCGTATATGAAGACAAAGATCAAGACGTGTTGCTCAACGGTCGCCACCGGAATCGCTAGGGATCACGTGGGGATTGGATCGATCCCCGCGTTCTCCACCGAATGAAGCCAGCAGCCACAACCAGCTAATGAGCCAAGCTACCGTTATCCTTTCATCATCTCAATTACACATGGATCCACCAGCATACTTTGTCCTGAAAATATAATCGGGAAATTCCTAAAACAACCCTCGAAATACAAACACGTACTCCACAAATTAAGTGGCGTGCATACAATAGTAGCATGCAATGTTCAGTTCCAGACTTGCAGTGAGGAAGAGCTTGCCTCAAGATGCCAGTGCCAGGAGATGAGAGACCGTGGGGGCTTTCGGTTGCTGTTCGATGGACCGCTCCCAAACATGGCCGCCCATGTTGATGGATGGATGGATGGACCTCTTCAAGAGTGACACAAATTCATCGTCGACTGTCTAAAATAGTTCACTTATGATGATTGTGAGAGGACATGAGCTTGAGTTGCCAGTGCATGATGGCTTCTACACGAGAAAAAGCAAGCTAGGAACGACATGCATGCAGTAAAACAGTAGTTTATCCACTCACCATGCCTCCTCATCAGTGCTCACTCTAGCATGTTACGTCCCCCTCTGCCGGGTAAAGAAACTAAAGTTGCCTTGTCACCGACGAACGAAAGTCTTTTTCATTATTTTTGTATCCTAGCCCCTCTGAGATTCGCTTTTAGCACCGCATAATTCTGCACAAACCGGAGGGCTTCGTACGAAAACTGCCTAAACTACACCGACACGGAGCCACGCACGTGTCCGCGTGGTCCCCTCGAGGAGTAAGTGGTGGGCCCGCGCTGGTACGGTGGAGGGTAGGGCTGGTTTAGGGTATGTTCTTTTCGGCTGCGGCTTATACCTTTTGGTTGAAATTTTTGAATTTTGACTGTTTACGGTACAGATTACGGAGAGATTGATACTCACTTGCGATTTTGACTGGTACAGATGTTAGGCTTTTAACGTGTACTACGTTTAACTTGTAGACCCCGCCTTGAGAAAATACTCCGTTTAAAAGTTAGGTATTGTAGCGGCTGCGAAAAGTCAGCCGGCTTGTTGCCTGCCGAACAGGCCCTACATTGTGGTGGATAGCTTTTCAGCGGGAGTGTTTTGCGAAGAACCAAATATATAATCAGTTTTTAAAAAGCAGTCTTAATAACCTACTTAAAATATAATAAAAACTATTCTATTTAGTTTTTGAAAAAAATCATAAATTATAAGATGAAAAGAATACGATATTTATCTTTTAGCTTGTAACTTCTCCTAAAATTAAAATAAATAAAGCGTCTTCTTAAAATGGATTTTCTAAACAGCATTTCGACTTTAAAATCGTATGTGCCATTCACGTCAATATCTATGCTATCTATTACTGGCTCAAAAAACACAGATAAAACTGTATCTAAGCTTAGAAAACAGAGTATGCGGGCACAGGTTCTGCACCTGCGTATGATAAGGGAAGCTTCCTGGTTGGTCTATTTTTGGTTGTCGTCTATCCCTCTTTCGCTTTCATGTTGGGCTCACTCTTATCCCCTAATTTTTTTACGGCCTTTTAATTTTTAGGGTTAGAAAGGGCTCCTCCGATCAACACTTAGCTATCAAATTTTAATATAGATTAGGGGTTTTTGTGTAAATCTGATGTGTTTCTTTTATTGTATTTGCAAATTTTATCATGTGTTTAATTCCATAGTAGATTTCAGGAAACCCAGATTTTGTGATCAAAGTTGCAGGAAACTACAATATTTTTCGCGTACGTCACATAACCCCGAAAATTGTAGTATCAAGGTTTCATAAAACCCTACTTTTAGCAAATATGAGCGACTCTTACGTCGCCCGCTCTGACCCTTGGCCGTCGTATGTTCCGCGGCCGCGGCGACTGCATAGTCTTCTGCAGCTGCTCCGCTATCTTGTTGAACGCAGCGTACTTAGCGATCTGCTCCACCATCCCCTTGATGCTCGGATCCTGCTTAATCAGATATGTAAGCTCCAAATCAGATACTACTCAATTTCAAATATGGAATCGTGATGAATTTCTTTAAATAAAAACAAGGAGTGACTGAAACTGCTGCAAATCTTCGTATGTCCTCTCGACAAGATCGTTGAATTAATTAGACATTGGCTAGCCGGTCGCAAAAGAAGGCCAATTTAGTCGTGAAATTAAGGATCGAGTTCAGCTCAATAGACTAGATGAGCGTGCAAATATACGCTTTGGACTGGGACCATGTTTCCTTTCTTGTGAGCTCAGTGTTGAACTCCTCGGCAGCCTCTTTAGCCTTGGCCGCTATTTCTCTCTTTTTTTCACGCTTCCTCTTGTGAGTCTCGCGCTCCATACGCATGCACGCCTCAAGATGAGCTTTCGTCTCCCAATGTATACGCTCTGTTTGCTCGTCGTTGTGGCGCTCCTCCTCCCAGATCTCACAGGCTATTTCGACATCCCACTCCTTGTAGTTGAGAGTCCACTGGTCATGTTGGTAGATCTCTAGGTCGATTTACTTGCGGTAGCCACATAGCGGTTCCAGGGACAATAGGTAGACGGGAGAGATTGGCAGTGCGTACTTTGAAAAAGAAAATAGTAGGGGAATACACTGTAACTGGTCCTTACCGGCTATCGATAGCTGCTCATGTCCCAACAGGGGTCAAGATAGTCAGAGGAGTAGTTCGCACAACCCCGATAACGCATTCCTAGGCTGAGCCGCTGCTTATACTTGAAGAACTTGCATGTGTACCTACACTAATAGAGGGGCGGCGTCTTCCCCTTGGGCGGGTGTTGCGGCGAACGCTCGGTTGGAACACTCAGGATGGGGTTGCTGCTACGAGGGGTGTCATTGTGGGGATGTGACCTCTTGGCATGCTCCGCTTGTTTGTCCTGGGTCGCAGTAGCTCTTGCTTGTTTATCACGGGCCGCTGCAGACCTTGGTAGTTCGTGGGTTTCCTCCCATTGTTTTATCATCTTGTCTCATTGCTTCTTCTACCTCTTGTTCATCCCGACGTGATGAAGCAAACTCTGGTGTAGTGTTCTCTCCCAGATCTCTTCCACCTCCTTTTATAAACGAAAGGGTTGTCATGGTGTGGTTAATTTTATGTGAGTAGCATGTGAGGCAGAATATTGCCTTTTTTTTTGAAAAGTTGCTAGCGAGGTAGAGTGTTGTTACATCTTATATTGCAGGGGGTTGTTGTTGTTTTCCAGGGGTATTTTGGTAATTTCCCAATAGAAAAAGAGAAAGAGAGAGAGGTGGGGCCCACCTGTCAGTGGGCTGGACGAGGAGATACGGGGAGGAGATTATGTCTCCTCCCGTTCCCATGCACGTGCGCGTTCAGCAGGCTTCTCGCGTGCTGCGCAGAGAGGCTTTGACCGCATCGTCTGAGGCGACCGAGTCTAGCGGCGCGGCAATGAAGGCGTCATCGGCGCGAGCGCTTCGGCGCCAGCCATGGCTGCAGCCTGCCGGCCTTCACCCCGCTCCCCTGTATATGGCGTCTCCCCTCTCTTTATGACCGAATACAGCAGTGAGTTCTCCACTCTCCGATCTCAAATCTTTCTTAGTGGTTCTTTGATCTTGAGTCTTAGGAGTCACCAGCCGGGTTACTTCCTATCGCTGTCGGCTGAGGAGCTCAAATCGCTATTCTAGGGTTTTCCCATGCGGTTTCCTTGAGCCTTTTCTTAGATCTAGCCAAGAGGAAATGTGTGGAGTTTACCTCTAGAGATTGATTTGGCTCGGACTTGTGCTAAGTTTTGTGGGAGATTTGTGACATGTTCTTGGTGTTCACGAGCGTTCTCGGCCAGAGCTCTTGTTGGTCTTGTGCGGTATCAACCCCAACCTTTGACTCCGGCGTCAGTTATCCAAGGTTGGAGTGGGCATTGTATCTCCGTCAACCACTCTTCTTCTACAATAGCATAGAGGGGTGCTAGGTTTTCTGGGACAACATCCTCAGGTGTGCCTTGCCAGGTTCTTGTTAATCTTCACCGGCTTGATTTGCTTCTGGACAGCTTTGAGTGCCGTCTGCACTGTGAGTTTCTTCTTCTCCTCTTTCTACAAACTATGGGAGCCGTGTAGTTCTTAGTCTTTGTCACTTGCTCTAGTATTGGGAGACATAGTTTGCTTGTGGCACAGTGTAAGCTCGATGAGGATAAATGTGGTCTAATACTGAGATTGATTGTCTAACACTTGAGCTCTAGATCACTGCGCAAAGCTATCCCATCTAGTGTAGTCAATGCACAAAGCCTCCCCATCCAGTGTACTCTCTGTGCAAAGCTGACCCGTGTGGTCTAGTCTATGTGTAAAGCTACCCTGTTTGGTCTTGTTACCGCACAAAGCTGGCCCGCTTGGTCTAGTCACTGCACAAAGTTGCTCCATTCGGCGTACTCACTGTGCAAAGCTAGCCCGTGTGATCTAGTCCCCACGTAAAGCTGTCCTATTTGGTCTTCTCATTATGGAAAGCTATCCCTTTTGGTCTTATCACTACGCAAGGCTGACCTGTCTGGCTTGTCACTGCATAAGGCTGGCCCGTCTGGTGTAGTAACTACTCAGAGCTGAAGTTTTCTTATGTCCTTCATCATCCTGGTGTGGTGATAATAGATTATGCAAGCATCAGGATGTGTATCAACTATTCCCTCCTTCAGATGTCGAAGGAACTACAACCAGCTGTCGAAATTCTCACTTTCAATGAATGCGATGGCAAAGGACAGAATCTGATGGTTACCGTCAACACCAATTGCTATCAGGATCTGCCCCCTTGTATTTCCCTATTAAAAATGTCCAATCAACTGAGATCACTAGTAACAAGTGCATGAAAGTGTCGATGCAGGTACCGAAGGCTAAGAATGCGCTCTGCAAAACTAGGTAACTAAGCGGTCTTCTGGACAGCTTGTCCTTCATAGCAATGTGTGTGCCCGGGTTCTTATTTCGCAACACTTAGAGCATACGAGGAAGGTTGCTGTAAGCCGCCTCGAAAGAATTGAACCTCTTTCCAAAGCCTTCTACTTCGCACGCGATGTCTTGACGTAGCTAATCTTGTACTTTATTTTTTGCTCAATAGCCACCATGATGTGCTTGACATCCAAGTTTTACTTCAGGAGTGCGGCCCCACCTTCAAGACAATGCAGCGAGTATCGTACTTAGGTCTACGTGCATGCACATGCCAAGAACAGCCAACCTGCTCGCAGATCACAGTGTACTACTCTGGGCTGGATTTGAGAAACGTCCTCTGCATGGACAAGGCCCACAGCTTAATAGCATCCTACAGTGATCTCATGTCAGCAAACATTGCATGAAGCCGAACCTCCATAGTATGGTACTCCCACAATGATTCATGCTCGTCATGTACAGAAAGACTCTCAACATCCACCATATTCATGCATGCGGCATTGGACCTTCATCCTCATAGGAAAAGTCGTCATCATCCTTTTCTAAAGCTTGCTCCTCAGCCCAAGTCGTCTGGTCGTCAATCTCCATCTGACACACAATGCTGTCGACATACTCCCATGCGTCCGCTTGTCCAGTGGACTCAACTTGTGTAATGCGATATTCATGATCTATATCAGCAACATCTGCATCTGCCTGTCATGTGCACTGAGCATGTAGTGTGAGATATGCTGGTTCTGCTTCTGCAACATCACCCATCGCATCTCCTTCATGAACCATGCGTTGCGCGCCAGAGCTGCTCCCACCAACTTGACCTCATGTGTCTCCATTTGGACATGGTTGCACGAGTAGCACACACTCGTAACCACGTCACCAGCAACCTTGCACAAAGCCCGTCCATGCAAGCGTGCGCATTAGTCTCCTCAACTCCCATCGAATGTCCGTGGTAGACCGACTCCAAAACCCATGTAGGACAACACTGCACATCTCGGAGTCCAAGGAGGAGCTGCATGTGAGCCAGTCCAGGACATCTCCGATTCAAGCATTCTCTACGTCCGGGAGTACCATACGGACTTACGAGAAACTGTTCAGGTCAACATCGTATGGACCTTCATGAATGGTACCAATACTGTAATGCATTTTCAATGTTATGGGTTTCGACATGACTGATTTCTCACTGCAAATATTACCATTTGTCAACATGTATTCACTAAATACGTGCTAAATAAATACGTAGCTACACGTTACCTACATTTAGATGAGAACAAGAACAGATGAGGCTATTACCTTCGTACGAAGACCTTTTTTTCTTATCAACGAGCTTCCTTCGTCTTCCTCTCTAACCTCACGAGCTCCTCTACTTCTCCCCGTCTCGGCCTCTCCCCCTCCCAAGCTTCTCTGCTTCTCCTTTTTTCGCCTCTCTCAAGCTCCTCTCATTCTTCTTGCGAGAGAAATGAGGAGAACCCATGAAGGTGTCAAGTCAAAGAGAAAAGGACGGAGTAGTCGCCCAACGGTTGGGCGACTTGCCCACGTCACCCAACAGTTGGTGCGACTAAATGAGTAATCGCCCAACCGTTCGGCGACGTGGTCAAGTCGCCCAACTGTTGGGCGACTTGGCCACGTGTCACTAAATGGTTGGATAGTCTAAGTCGCCCAACGGTTGGACGACATGAGGTCAAAAGCGCAAAAAATTAAATTGCATATGTATTTTTGTAGTTTTGAATAAAAAATTTACTATTTAAAAAAATTCCTTTAAGAAAGTTGTTGATTTGCCCTTGTCTTCCATACATGATCGTGTAACCGCATTTGTTTCTTTTCTCTATTTCCACAAGCATCAAAAGCTAGCTACATGGCATGCATTTGATTACTCTGAGATCTCGATTAATGAGGCGTGCACAACGCACAGGTCGAAACAATCATGTGCCAATGTTCTTTGGGATTTTGTCTTATCTTTCATTTTTTTAGTTTTTTAAAGTTAAAATAAATAGTATAATTTTTTGAAGTAGATCTTTTAAACGATTTTCTGAACTAAAAATCATCGGTTACCGCCTAAAACTCATGACCTGGTCTGCCAGCTTAAGGGATCAAATACTCGAATATTTAAAGATTGCTAAGTGGCCAGCTAGCTGCTTTAGCCAAATAATTTTTAGCTACGGCTAGTACGTACACTCGCGTGGACGGCAATGGGGCTAATGATTTCCAATGTCGTCCCTAACCACTTCCAGGAATCTTTTGACCTAGAGCAGCGGAGATATATCACTTTTTATCGTGATCGGCCGCCGGGTTGTTATGGTACTATGTTTTGGTTTTCTTTAGTTATTAATTTTTAAATAAAGTATTTTTAAGATAAAATCTATAAATTATTTATAATAGATATTATTTTAACTTTATCTATATTGATTAAAATCATACGCAAATATCTCTCTTCATATTCTCTCTTACGAATAATTAAAATTTAAAAATTTAAATTAAAAGTCATAATCCAAAAAACCTATCCGTAGGTAGATCATGTAAGGCAATAATGTGCGCACCAAGCGTGCAAAACAACACATATAGACAACAGTTCACGTGGAAAGCAATACAATTTGGAAGTAAAATATATTGTCTGGTGAATTTCAACACGTTGTACTTTTTAGACTTTATTAGTACTGACTATTGAGCTCTTCTAGATAGTCTTACTATTTATCTTGAGTGTGTTAGACGCACTTCAAGTGGTAAGATGATAACATATCTTCCCCATAACATTCAGAAAATGAGGAAAATTCAGACACCTCTATAAATCACCTGCCTTTTAATTTGTCCTCCATATCTCATTTTTGTTTAGTTTGCCCCAATAAGTTAAGTTGGTTTGCAAATGCTCTCCTAGGTCGCATTTTTGTACCTTTTTCTCTTGGTTTTAATTATCTTTGACACTTGTTTCAATAATTTTAGAATTTATGTAAGTACTTGTTTCAATTATTTGAGTGATTTTGATACTTGTAGTACATGATTTCAGCATTGAAACATTATTAAATCACCGAAATAACTGAAATAAGTATTAACATCATTGAACAAGTACTGACACCATTGAAACAAGTGCAAAAATAATGAAAATCACGAGAAAGAGTGCTAACATTTGGCTAGCAGTTATTTACACACAAACTTTACTTATTAGGGGAAAGTAAACTATAATTAGATATAGAGAGCAAATTGAAAAGTAAGTAACTTACAGGTGTTTATGAATTTTCCCTTAAAAAATATTTGCTCCACTAATCTTGCACCTTGGTGTTTGGTTTATGAAGACTTGCACTTTGGTGTAAGTCTTAACTAATAGCTGCCAACAGTAAAAGTTTCAGGAAGCGGGGATAACATAAATTTCGACTTTAGCTTCTAGCTTATTTTTTACTATTCTTAATTTCATCTTTTTTTTTTTGGATTTTTGGCTTTTTGAGCTTTTTTGCTAGTTCTTTTTTCCCGTATTCGTTTGCATTATCCGTAATGTGCTAACCTGTTTTTCTATTTTTAAATTTTTTAAAATTTAATTACGCTAAATAAGCCACCATCAGTTACAATATAATTTTAGCCAGCTACAATGCAATTTCAGCCATAAATTATTTTTTCAGTCCAAATGAGCAGGCTCAAAGACTAACCTGGCTTAAAGGACACTTTAGACTTTTATCGTTTTGCTATTGTCCAGTATGTCCACTAATCAAAGTCGACAACTCGACATAAGGATAGAAAACGAGGGAGTGACACATGCTTCAAACTCACATGGTATGACTATCACTATGGACTAAGTGCAGACCCTATAGGCCTATACAAGTGCTCTAGCAGACTAAGGGAATTTGGCATAACCAAGTATGTTAAGCAGCGACAATGAGGCTTGAATAATCAAAATGACTAATATTTTCTGGGAAGGCTAGCAAAGCCAAGAAATTACCGATGACAGGTGGGTCCCACCCTCCGTGGTACCGAAGGTTATACGTTTTCCTATATCTGTTTGTTTACCGATGAGGCTTTGACTATACGATGAAATGAAATCGTGTGCGTGGTGTATTGAAAGATTGTTTGATCTCCCACTTGAGGATGTAAGCGGAAGCTATAATTTGCAATATTATTTTTGCTCAACCTAAAATATATATAAACATACTTTAATCCATATTATAGTAAAATTTTCTTTCTTGCAGTAAGCCTTTTCTTTTGTCTTTTACCTTTACTTTATAACTTTTTTTGATGATCAAAGAACTAGCATTCTCAATTGTATGTGTGTTCACATGTTACCATTTGGTTGTTCAGATCCCCATGAAAGAATGGAGTCTGCCTTTTATAGCAATTGAATCGTTAAGCCGGCGCGTGTACAGCCGCCGCATACAGCCACCTGTTCGTCGTGTATTCAACTGACGGTCTGACGCATGCCTTTGCGCTGCACGCTGGCCACATACATGCAGACGAAACCGCATGCAACGGTCGCTCAAAGCATTCGTATGCATGCCATTAATAAGTCTATCGTTAAGCAAATATCATGCCTGCTATCAACTGCTATGCACTGGTCATGCAAAGCATTGAACGCTAGCCATGTAAATGCACTGCAGCGAGCACTGCTTCATTCATGCGTGTGCCATTCATTGATCTATTAACAGACACATATAATCTATTTAGCAAAGAGAGATTTAAAATCCAATAAATCTAATATTTTAAATTTAGCAACTATCTACTAGATATTTTATAATTAAAATTAATCTAATTAATTACATAGGATACTTTTTCATTATTAAAACTAACAGAGGATTGGTATGATGATTAATTGGCAGTAAATCATGGTCCTATTTAACTTCTTCCTTGTCGCAGTTTCAACACCTTTATCAGGACGCCCATTGTTTAAATAAAGGAGCCTAAACCTAGTTACATCATATACCCACAACTAACTAGTTTATCAGTAGCGACTCAATTTGTCAACATTTCAGTAACTGAATCCATTGCACTCGAATCTTCTAAAGATATCACACCCGTCATTTATCGCTTTGCATGTCCTCAAAGGTGATGGCATGCTGGTGCTCGTTTTACAGGGAAGCATCAAAGTGTACATTTGCAAGATGCAGCAAACTCAACTCCATCGATCATCGCTACGCGGCTGACAACGGTTGGTAATTGCTCACTGACCGTATATCTTCCAATCTCCTTCCAACATATGGACAGAATGTCTTTCAAATCACAGAAATTAATGATATTGAAACTGCAAGACTGTCCAATCAAACAATGGATAATCTAGATCGCGCAGATTATCGACATGCGATCAAAGACCAAAGTCAACTCCTCGAACCACCATGTCGCATAATCCACAAAAACATTAAGTGATGTTTATCTTCTATATCTCTCTGCTGTTATAAGACCGAATAGGCAACAGAGAGTGTAAATAATACCGACTAAAATTTTCTCTAAAGTATTTTTGATCCCCTTCTTAAATAACTACATACTTACGAAATGAATCCACAACCAAAACCCCAAATCAATTCAACCAAGGAAACAAACTTCGTAAAACACAGAACCTTGAGGTCTGACTGCCATCAACCCATCATTTGGATTT
Source organism: Dendrocalamus latiflorus (assembly GCA_017311315.1). NCBI lineage: Eukaryota > Viridiplantae > Streptophyta > Magnoliopsida > Poales > Poaceae > Dendrocalamus > Dendrocalamus latiflorus. Next base: position 3,408,758 of record CM029655.1, on the reverse strand, counting down.
ATTTTGTTTTGCTATTGTGTTTATTTGCTTTTCGCTGTAATCGTCCAAGTAGAGTATGAGGACACAGAAGGGCCTCAATTTGAGACAAGTTAAGACTTTTAAGATTAAACTACTTGTGAGCCAGGTGAGTCAATGTTTTGATCATATTAAACCTATATTTCTATGCAAATTATATTCGTTTAAATTACCAAATCGCATGCTTTTTTTTGTTGTGCAAATGTATGTTCGATTAAGGTCATAGATATATACATAATAATCATTGTATGAGTATACCCCATCTCTTGGACACTTGAATCACATGATCATTATCACTCTAAAATTTTAATGGCAAGCATACTAGCTATAAGTTATATTTAAGTGTCATGCTTAGCCTTTCTTAAATAACAGGGCATTAAATTGCCATATCATCATTTTCAATCACTAAACTAGTTTTGGGTAGTCATTGGAGGAAAATGGTTGGTATATTGAGATAACTTCGTGGTTTCACAAAGTATTCGGGATTGGCTTGTGAGTGAATGATAGTCAAGATGACTTTAGATGTATTTTCATATGTTACAGTAAATTAGAATACCAAACAAATTAAGATAGAAATAGTTGGATCAAGAAATCACTTGGAAATGCCAAAAAAGAATAAAAACCAAATTTCTTCATGAACTTGCCATGTAAATGCCTAGATAATAGAGATTGATTTTCAGATGTTAAAAGAATAAAAACCAAATTTCTTCATGAACTTGCCATGTAAATGCCTAGATAATAGAGATTGATTTTCAGATGTTATCTCTATCTCTTACATATTTTTGGCACAATAAGATCAAGAAAGGGAGAGATATGGGAAGAAAAACCAACCAAATCAAAAGCAAATCAACCAACACAAGAGGGATTCATGGAGATAAACAAATATTAATGTATTGCTACTTGAGGATGAAGTTTTTACAGTAACTCTATTTTGAGGACAAGAGAGTATACCACAACACTCAAGTTCTCTCAAACCATAACCCTTGAACTCATGAGCACTTGATCTAAAAAAGGATAATTAGATGGTTAACTGCAAATATCTATCTTAACCCATTAAATAGATGGCCTAGCCAGCCCATCGGACCGTTAGTGGATATTATCCACTTAGCACATATGAAGAAAATCCGATAAACCCACACACACTACACTTATGTACGTTTTTCAAAGCGCATAAATCTGAATCCGCTATGTGCTTAGCCTTGATCCTATTTGATCTTCTTAGTATTTTCCTGACCTAAACCGTTCTCCCAAGCACCACTCAAGCGTTACGATTTTGCTCCAAGGTAGTTTTTGGTATTTTGGTCAAACTACCAAAATATCCTTTCTTACAAGCAATCGTCATCCTTGCCACGTGTAGATGCACACTAGATTGCTACGCGTCGATAAGTCTCTCATATTCCAATTTCACTGGATCACGCCTCACTTGGACCGACCAAGCCAAATGGTGCAACCCGTCGCTCAAACTTTCTTTCAATATTTTTGCATTCCTTGTGCTATGCTTGAGCTTCCATCTTACCCGGCATCTTTGATCTTTCTGGGCCTCGGTTTCTCTATGACCGTTAGCCCCGATCCTCACTGTTGACCATAATTGACTCTAAGCGACCCTGCATATTCAAAGACAAAGAAATCATTTTTGAGCATAAGTTGTTTATAACTTGACCCACATTAACAATAACATATCTTATACAATCTATAATCATTGATCTAGGTCACCGAATCATCCCATTATTCAAATTTTGAAAATTCATCTTTTTCTGCAAGCTGTTAAGAAAAATTTGTAAATTTTAAATTTTTACTCCTTTAAAATAACAATAGTTAATTACAATAAAATCATAAACCTCTCATATGATCCTTTGAGTTGCCACATTTTGGTTTGGGACCCTGTAATGCAGAAGCTAGTCGCCGGTTAAAGCCGGAAAGAACAGAAAAAAATATATTGTGAGACTTAGGGGTGAAAACGGGTCGGGTTAATCCCGACCGATCCGGCACCGAATCCGATTGGTACCGAATCCGGAGAAAAAAATATGGGTTAGGATATGGTAACAGCAATATCCGTCCGAATCCGAATATCCGTCCGAATCCGATACATCTTCAAGTTTGATTTCAGGTTAGTGCTACTATTTGACGTTTCATTTTCTTTTGCAATGGTAAAATAAAATCTTCCACATCAGCTATTAAATAGTAACATCAAGTCAGTGCATCCTACTCCATTTACTGCACTGTATGCATTCCTTACAAACAAGTAGGGGTGCAAACGAATTGGGTTAATCCCGACCGATCCGACACCGAATCCGATTGGTACCGAATCCGATTGGTATCGAATCCGGAGAAACAATACGGGTTAGGATATGATAACAGCAATATCCGTCCGAATCCGACCCGTTTTCACCCCTAGTGAGACTGCGGCTGTTGCCCGACGAAAGATTTGCCGTTCGGACTATTTGGGGGGAGCAGATGATTAAACTTTAAATTTGGTATGGATAGGCTTATTAGGTATTAGCGCCATCTCCTTGTCACCGAACGTTTTTATTGTAATGGAAACGGCATAGCAATGCTCGCCCATGATCTATCGGAGCATGCACGAACGTGGTTTATATTCATTTGAGGCGGATTAATTTATTTGTGGATTAATTTGAGGCGATTTCTTTCATTCATTCTTTCTTGAATAGTCTATTGCCACTTACTGCCGGACTAAAATTACCTATGGTCCTGTTTTTGATGGTTGATAATTTTTATCTTTGTTTTTTATTATGGCAGCAAACGACAGAGATGCCTATTAGATAACGCACACAATTTTTAACTAAAAGGTTATTTAAAAAAATTCACTTTAAAAGTTATTCTATTTATTTTAACTTTTATAAAACTCAAAATGACAGTATATATTGCCTTTTGACACAGCCAACGGAAGGTGGGTAAACATGCATAACACATCATATTCGATTTGGTGCCATGCTGAGTGAAAAACGGAAAAGATACGCGCGTGTTGTGTATAAACGTGAGATCTGACGAGACAGTGGTTGGTTTTTTGGGTTTATGTATTGACTCTTTATAATAACTATTTTTTAATAGAGTATTTCTATAATGGGTCTATAAATTAATGATACTATTCTAATTATATATATATTAACTAAATTACACGTAAATATCTATCTTTATATTTTTTTCTCACCTATCATTAAAATTTAAAATTTTAAATAAAAAATTATAAGCTACCGTAAAAAAAAGGTTCCATATGGGAAACAAACCTCCGCCTTTTCCGTGCCCTTTCTGGCCACAAAACTGGCCCGTCTCCAAGTGACGTGGCATCCTTTGGGCCAAGTGAGTCTTTTGGCTGTATTTTATTGCTTTCGACTTGTGGAGCTCCTACAGTCCTACGTTGCAAGTGTGGTGCCTTTTCATGTCTTGTCAGTCAACATAGGATGGAATTAAAGAAGCCAGGTCAAGTCATCCTTGTATTTCCCTAGAATTTGGATCGAATGTAAAACATCGTGATCAGGTTTGTAGGTTTTCCTATCTGTACTACATGTATGAACGTCCAATCGGTCACTGGACAGTATATAGAACATGTACAATAATTTATCTTTTAAAATTATTATTAAGCCTTTTAAGTCAACTAAAGATAGCACTATATACAATACTTCTAATAGTAAATCATTTCTCTAACTGTTTTATATTATTTTTACCATAACTTTCTACCTCATACTCTCTCACTATTCGCATTGGTTCGCGGGTTTAAGTCATCTCTTGCACAAGAGACAATATGTTATCTCTCCTCATATTCTCTCTCGACCATAGAATTTTACTCATTTAATATAACTAAGAGATATCTGTGTTAACATTATTAGAGATGCCTTTAAGAAACTAACATGTTCTAAATATTTGTTGACTTATAGAAACCAGAAGCCATCATTATTTGAAACATAACCTAAAATTGGATGTTGTGGGCCCCGCATCCAACCAGAAGCCGCGCCTTGACCACGCGCCTAAGTTGTAACGCGCGCACGACATGGCATTTTTGTTACCATTAGATACTAGAGATTAGTTAACATTTAGTGCACCATGTAGTCAACAAAGATAAAAATACCTATCAGGTGAGTTCTTTTAGACTGTGATTTTGGCTTTCGGCTTATGGTTTTGGAATTTTAGTTGTTCATTAGAGACAGTACACAGAAGAAAATAGTCACATGCGATTTTAGCCAATATAACTGAACTGGGTACAGTGTCTACTACAATCTACCTGTAGATCCCGCTTTGAAAAGATGCACCGTTTAAAAACTAGTTACTGTAGCGAGAATTAATAAGCCAAAGCCAAAAAGAATTCAGCCATCATCTATGACTAGAGATTAGTTAATGGAACATGCTATAGATAATGGTTTATAGTTTATAACTTTTGGACTGTTCGTAAGAGAGTACGGAGTAACACAAACTCGCGTGTGATTTTGGCTAATATAAATAAAGTCGCTACAGTGTGTATTAAATTAACTTATAGACCACATCTTGAAAAAACACCCTGTTTAAAGCTAGTTACTGCAGAAAAACCAAAACGCAACTTTTAAAACCTGAAAAGAAGACCCTAACTTTGGCTTTAATTTTTGACATGGAGGGGATCAAGAGTGAGCTTTGAAAGCATCCACATTGACTTTTGGGTGCTTCCACTTATGTTACTGTAACATCCTAAAAAGGAAACTATGGTAATTGCAAAAATTATAAAATCTTTTTACTTACTTTTTTAGTGTATCTCAAAATTTTGGCATTTATTCGAGTTTCTTGATTTAGGGTCCTTGCTAAAAATCCGAATAATAAAATGTAAATCTTGATCAGGAACTGAGATTATGAAAATAAATGGAGAAGAATTTGAATTCCTTTGCAATTCCAAAACAAGGATTTAGAATTTGCTAAATCAAATATTATAAATTTAAAATCTCAGCTAACATTAAAATTTCCATCTAATTGCAACAATTAAGAATTTAAAAATCTCAAGACGTCCTTCAAATTTTGAAAATTTAAATTAAAGTTAGTATTAAAAATTTTCCCCACCTAATTAATTTAGCCACGAAATCAAATTCTAACATTCCCAAAAATTTCTAACATTTTCTTGGGCCTGGCCCATTTTCTCCTGACCGACCTTTTTCTTTTCCTGGCCTTTGGCCCACCCGGCCCCCTCCTTCCTCGTTCCTCGTTCCACCTTCCCCTGCTCTGCTCCTGGCGCTCGTCCGCCCAAGTCGACAACCCAGCCTTGCGCACCGAGCCGCCCCGGTTTAGGCTTAAAGCCTTAGTTTTATAACTTTTTTTTGTGCTAGAGTGGCTGAAAATGTATTGTAATTGCTAGTAGCTTTTTAGCATAAATAATTTTAGAAAATTAAAAGTTATATCATCATAAATAAATGTAAAGGAATAAGAAGAGAAAAGAAAAAATAAAAAACAAAATTAAGAAATTAAAAATCAGAACCAAAAGCTCGTATGAGCAGGATTCACCAGGGTAGGTTTGTCTAGGAACCTTTATGAGGACCTAGGTACAGTCCGACAGATTATGGTGGTGATCGGTTCGGCTTAAAAGCTCATGGCTTATGGCTGAAAACACTGTAGCTGGCTAAAAAAAACACTGTAGCTGACAGAGGCTTATTTAGCATAATTAAATTTAAAAAAATTTAAAAATATAAAAAATATGTTAGCCCATTATGTATAATACAAACAAATACGAGAAAAAAAGAAGCGGCAAAAAAGCTCAACAAAAAGTCAAAAATTCAGAAAAAAACGAAATTTATAAATAGTGAAACATAAGTCAAAAGTCAAAGTCGAATTGATCAGGGCATAAAAGGGTTGGAGCCAAATTAAATACATAAAGAAATCACTTTATTTCGCAGTTAAGATAATATAAAATCCATCACGACATTCACATGCGCCGTTTGCTGTCCTGTACACATACCCGGCTCCCTCTCCCATCCCATTGAGTCATTTCCTCTTTTTTTTTTTTTTGCAGGTCCCTTTCCCACGCCCCGAGGAAGAAGGGGGGCGGGGGGGACAAGAGGGAGTGTAGTTGGTTGAGATGGATCAGTTGGTGAGGAACATTAAGAAGGGTGAAGAGGAGGAGGCGCGCAAGGAAGAGGAGAGGAAGGAGAAGACCCAGGAGTCCCTGCAAGGGCAAGGCCTTAGCCTCTCACTCGCGAACGGCAGCAGCAGGTAGCCTTCCAATCCTATCCGCTCTTGCAAATCAAGGAGGATTCTTTGAGGATTTTGCGACTGCCGGATGCTTCTTAGCTTGGTCTCTGGCTGATCGATTTGTTGCAGGAGTATGCGCTTGTGTATGTTCTCTTCTTGTTCCTCCCTCCTCCCGGGCAGCTCGCTCTTCCCCACTTGCCCGAGCTTTCGTGTTTCCGTGGAAGAGCCCTTGCTGTAGTCTTGGTGGATCTTGGTGCAGCGCCTCTCGGCTAGGTGGCGCTGGGATTGTGAGTCGATGTGGATTCAGGAATGCGTGTGGATTCTGGAATCCTCCCAACTTTGTTTTCCTGTTCGTGATGCTCATTTGCGCGTGGCACCCCCTGTTCTGGTGTTATCATGGAAGCAGCCTTACTGTTCTTAACTTGGATCAACTTAGGGTGAAATTTTCGTAGCACGTGTTCTTGTTGGGAGGACGTTGAGCTGCTGGAAATCTGGCGTTTCCAGTCCTCTTAGCCTTGTTGTTATTAACTCGCATACGTTTTCTTCCCCTGGTGATATTATTGTGAAGATCTTCTTCATGGTTGATTTAATGGCAAAAAAAAATCCTTCTTTTGCTCTTGGACACGCAGTAAAATAAGATAGTTCTTGGCGATAAAAAAATTAGGCCTGCAGGTTCTTAATCAAGTTTGCTTACATGGGAGAGCCGATTTGGCGCTCTTCACTAGGCAAGGGTTTTTTTCTAGGCCAAAATGGTTAGCTTCCTTATGGTTAGGGAAGAACTTTGCCGAAGTGGGGCACAGATCCAAGCAGCTCTTCCCCCCCTCATTGGCTCAGTTTCTTGGTTCTAGATATTCTTGAAAGCGTTATGAGAAGTTTTCAATTTAACTGTTGAGTTAGGTTCAGTGGAAAACTCCTTTAGGTCACTTACATTGTTCTTTATGATATACGCCTCGAGGTATCATTTTTGAGGAAAATGGGAAAAGGCATCGATCTGATCAAAGTTGAGTTCAGTAACCAGATAACTTTCATAATACTGCCATCTTCCAAGGATTCAATTGCAAAAACCTCCCGTCCCCGTTTGTCTTCCCTTTAATTCAAGACTAAATCTGAAGCTGGGGACCGAGGACATAGTTTCTGGCCACCAATTGACAACGTCGACCTAGTCCTTCAGATATCTCCTGACATGTTAAGCCCCCGTTGCCTCTCCCTGTTTGTTGCAAACGTGCAAGTGGGACTGTTTGCTGAGCCTGATATTGGTTTCGGGCTTTTCGGCAGATTTGTCGGCTGCAAGGCGTTCGGCTATTCACCATATCTATGCTCAAGCATTAATTTGTTTTGCCCAAAGTATAGTAGAATGTTTTCCTAGGTTCAGTTTTTGTCGATTTCCTTTTATTTTACATTCAATTTAATGGTTATGTGCTAGGCTGCTGTGAAACGATAGACCCTTCTTTTTTATTATTAACTAGGTTGAAGGTAAAGTACTTTATGACCGTTACAAATGCGTGGCTTTGACTAAATATTTCAGCATATATAGATATAATACACACAAGATGTTTAAGACCTGCATTTTTTAGATAAAGCTTGGAGAAAAACTATGAAAATGTTCTTAACAGCTTTCTTGAACAAGAATGGCACTACAAATAATTTGGTAGGTCCAGTGCTTAGGATGGAACTTCAAAAGTTATGCAGATTCCATCCATCATGGACAACCTTTGGACTAGTCAGGCGATATTGGATGCTGGGTGCATACCCGTCCTGCACATGTTGAATACTTCAGATTGGACCACAAAATTTGAGGCCTATTCTGCAGTTATTGGATCTTAGATCTTGCGATATAGATGCTGTTTGACTCAGAATGTGCGGTACCATCAAAGTAACTAACGCTATTGATCTTGACTTGAATTTTACAGTTGTGAGGTGGGCCCTAGGGCCGGAGTATCGTACAAGTCGCGATTAAGCGACAGCCCATTCAGTGGCCATGTAGAAACTTATTGTCTTTTGAAGTTCTGCTTCCTTTTGCCCCCATCAAGTAGAGATTAGAGTAATTACTTCTTGGAGGAGATGTGCCTTTTATCTGGTTGCTGATGAAGTGCATACTAAAGCTGTTTAAACATTGAATATTTGCCATTAATTCACTATCTAAAAAGATGGCAATATGGCATAGGGAGTTAGTAAATTTCTGTAACTGAACATTGTTAATCGGTGAGCTAGCTTGGCCCCCGATTTCACAACACCCTATGCCCTTAGATGCCCATTTTATGTAATTTAATGTGTGCAATTAGTTGGAGTACCATATGTCTGCTAAGTTTCCAATACATTTATGCAATTATGTGATTTTGTATTACTTTTTCGTTGCCTGTTCTTACTATTTTTGCTTTTTAATCATTAGGCCTGTAATAGTGCCAATGTCGAACCCTCCAGCTAATCCTGCACAGCTTACAATTTTCTATGGTGGATCAGTATGTGTGTATGACTCAGTGCCACCAGAGAAGGTCATATTTACACTTCTTACATCTGTTTTGTTCTTAGACCTTTTTTTTAAAAAAAAGTTTATGCTAATACTGCTACCTGCAATCTTGGCATTGACAGGCTCAAGCAATCATGATTATCGCAGCAGCCGCCGCCGCCGCGGCAGCAGCAGCCACCAAAATCAATGCTGTCACTGCTGTTAAGCCTCCAGTGATGCCTGCAACCAATGCTGCCCAAGCAGCAGTCTCTCCTGTGCTCACACGGTCACTCTCACTGCAGAGCACTTCTGTTGCAACTGGACAACCTCAGGTTGTCGGTGACCCTAGCTCAATTTGCAAGCTTCAGGCTGGTAAGACGATCTTTTGTGAAATCTAAAAATGGGCTGTTTTAATCAGTCTAAAATATTATAAAATTAATTTCATCTGCTGTGCAGATGTCCCCATTGCCAGGAGGCACTCCCTTCAGCGCTTCCTGGAGAAACGTCGTGACAGGTTAGCATGAATGCATGGCAGCAGTAGTTTTTGGTTTAGCTTTCCACATGCTGTGTATGGCGTGCCACAACATTAAAAAAATTCATCTTTTATGAGGCCAAGTCATCAAATAAGGCATAATAAATCCATTTGGCCTTCTAGTTGTATTCAAAAAGTTGTTTTATTTTCAACTTGAATGTTTTATATGGAAAAGAAACTTTTATGGAACCTAGGTGGTACCTATTAGGATCCCTCGTACTTACGCATCTGAGCAATAAAGCAATAGTTTTATAATCTGATCAAGATGGCATACCTGTTTTGCGTTATCTTACATCTGTAGCTGGAATCGATTTCCAATATCTTTGCTTCTGCTGGCTTCAATTGATTAAATGATCATATGAAGCAGGTTGGTGAACAAAGCTCCATATAGTCCTGCAAAATTATCAGAAGGCATGGAAGCATCTGGGATGGAAGTAACTGCAGAGAGCAAGGCCCAGTGACCCAAAGGACTGAGCCGTGAACTGGCAAGTTCGAATGGTGAAGGCTGACGTTTGGAAGGAAGGGATGTGCTAGCTGATGTCAGTATGTCACACATCAGAACCTTACTAATAATCGAACCAGAACCTCAATTACCATTGTTCTGCTGTCATGTGCTAGTTTATTCTGTCATGTATTCGTTTACTCCGAACTGCCATCGTATATTATTGGACATCATGCCTGTCATCTGTCTGACAATGCTACCATGTTCATCTAGTAATGATAGCATCTATGCTATCGCAGTTACTCATTTTTGTTGGTTTGAAATTGGGTTTCTTCGTTCCATTTTACAGCCCCAATATCATTATCTGGCTGCGCCTCTGCTGGAATTGAACAGTCGTAACCCAGAGAGGTTCTTGTGTACTTCTAGCGCTAGAACATGGTTATGCCCGTGTTGATGTCAACGGGAAGCTTTCACTCTGGCAAGTGACAGACATACGACGCTCTGCCGTTGGCCGCCTCCCTCAGTGGCGCGGTGCCCCCGCGGACCACGGCCACCGCTGCACATCGCTGGCGGGAGCACCCTGTCCCTGTGCGGCTGTGCCTACCCGCCCAATGCCCCTTAGCTCACGCCTTCCTGTCGTGGTTGCGCGCCTCGCCTTTTCCCAGATCTGTAGAGTAGAACACGGAGAATGGAAAAACGCCGTCGTCCTCTCGGACTCCTTGGATAATCTGGCACACGAGAGATGTGGGCTTAGGTCCGTCATAGGTATGAACTATGGCTGTGGGGACGTACGTGTACCAACAGCATTGCTCCTCGAATGGAACCATACGAGCGACCTTACCCTGGAATTCTGAGATTGCGTTTCTGCGCCAGCAAACCAAGGCCTATCTATCTGGATCGTCCCGTAGCATGGCTCAGCTAAACGTGTTCAGAGGCAACTCTCATCAGTGTACCAGAGGCCCAATCCAAATGCAACTGCATACTGCTATAAAACCTGGATTCAGACATGATTTTCCAAATTGTTGCTTTACACCACTACCAGATCACATGCTTATCCATAACGTGATAACAAGCACATTAACAAATTCATCAAGAAGGTAACGATAAACAGTCACTGCAGAATCTAAAACACGAAAAGAGATAAGATAAATGCATGAAACACAAAGAGTGACACATAAGGCTAAGTAGGGAAGTAGTAGTGCATATGGTAATTGCCACCGACTGCATCACGCATGCGAGCTACGCAAAATCCCATGGAAGTAGCCGCCGACCATGACCAAGGAGACCAGAGACACAACACCAGCTGGGAATATCTTTCCAGACTTCTTGAAGCGAGATCCCATCACGGACAGTAGTGCAGCCGATATACCTATAATGCAAAGCGAAACAACATCAGGGCATCAGGCGAAGAATCTGGGTTGATGTAACTCCCAAGCAAGGATGAGAAGGACCACAACAAAATTGGCTTAGAGAAAGACACTCCATACCTAAACCGATCGATGATGCAAAATGTTGCAACAGAAGTTAGCCTGTTAGAAGTGCAACAATCATTTGTCATAAAATGTTGCAACTTGGCGAGAATAGTCAACGCAGCATTTTTTGGCATATCGGAATACTTTCAGGTATAATGCAATAAAGGGTTTACATCTACAAAAGACACTGATGTAGAACCTCATACAAAAATGAGAAATTGCAGGACTTAGGCCCCGTTTGGCAGAGCTCTAGCTCTAGGAAATCTGTAGATTTCCTAGAGCTGGTCATCTGTAGCTCTAGGAAATCCTGGATCTAGAGTTGCAGGCATGTTAAGTGCATTTACATGACTCATTTCATTTATATTATATATTAAATAAAAATATTTAAATCACTTTAATTTAGTCAACAAACTACAGATCCAGCATAGATCTCGGAGCTAGAGCTGTGCCAAACAGGGCCTAATTGACGGAGCTAAAAATATGTCAGGAGTCCTAAGCCCTCTGCTAGTTTCACAGACATGATAACAATGGAGAAAAGGAACTATAAATAAAAAAGGCATCAGATAGCAAGAACACTGTAGCTCTGTTATGAAATCAAAACACCCTTGTCCAACTTCCTAGGAGTAATATCCTACATTGTGTTTGTTTGTAAGCCTATAATGGAGTTAGCAGTTAGTACTATGAGCAAGAAGACAATCCTGTGACACACAGAGAGGTAACATCTCAGTTTTATTGTTGATCTGATACAAGCAGAAGTTGAGTAATCTAAAGAGTGTTGATGAGTCTTCCTCTTGGTTTTTACGATTGTAACTCAATTTTAACTATAGGCCCCGTCCTTTTCAGTTTATGACTTATTACTTCTCTCGAACAAACAAACGAGACGGCTTCTTTGCCACCGTTTCGAAGTGGTTTATCAGGACAGCCTGCAGCCTATCGATATTCGATTTGTTGCATAAGAGCTCACGTTAGGACCAAAAGCCATTAGCTGCAGCCGAAAAGAATGCACCCGACATCGTCTCAACAAATTAGACATTTAACTTGACAATCAAGGGCATAAAATTTTGCATAAGATGGAGCTAAGAAATATGTGTCATCTAACAAATTAAGGAAATATGTGTCAGGGCTATGATGCGAGCATTAAGCTTCGAAAGAACTAGGGGTTATAAAAAGATCAATTAAGATATTCACAAATTATTGGGTCACTAATGTATTTAGCTGATGCCACAAGACCTGACATTTCATTTGCTGTGAGCAAATTAAGTCGATTTACTACTAACCCAGGAGATGATCACTGGGAGGCACTTGAAAGAGTGTTGCGCTACTTGAGAGGCACAACATCTTTTGAAATACATTATACTGGACATCCCTCTGTATTAAAAGGATACAGTAACTCTATTTGGATCTCTGATGCGAATGAGATCAAAGCTACAAGTGGTTATGCATTCACTTTAGCTGGTGCTGCAGTTTCATGTAAGTCTTTCAAATAGACCATATTAACGAGATCAACCATGGAAGCAGAACTTGTAGCACTTGACACAGCCACAATTGAGGCTGAATGGCTGAGAGAGCTTCTATTGGACTTGCCATTGGTTGAGAAATAAATACCTACAATCTTGATGTACTGTGATAATCAAACAGTGTTGGCCAAAGTCACAAGTACAAAGGATAATATGAAGTCCTCTAGACATGTGAAGCGTATGCTTAAATCTGTCAGAAAACTGAGAAACTCCAGAGTGATTACTGTAAACTATATTCAAACTGAGAAAAATCTGGCAGACCCTTTTACAAAGAGGTTAGCATGGAAAACGATTTTCATTGCATCTATGGAAATGGGAATGAAGCCCATTTAAGTTACATCACAATGGTAACCCATACCTTTTTGATTGAAAATCCCGTGACTTAGGCAATGGGAAAAATAAATTGATGTTGTAACAAGAGAGTACATATTTATTGTACCCATGTCCTAATAAATAATGTATTTTTTGACTGTGTGGAAGGTTGGCATAAAGCCTTAATGTATTTTGTTGTCCAAATAAGAAAAATGTATTAGCCTGCAGGATACCTAGAAAGAATACACCTACTTGAGCTTAATTGTGTGGTCACAGTTCACGAGAACGGATATTCTCTAGAAAGCTCATGAGCAGATAAGGGAGTATGAACATATAACACTCTGTTTAGACGTGGATCATTGGCATCCTAGCACTAGTTGAGATTTCAAGTGAAATCTGATCACGAAAAGCTGTGAATTCAAGGCATAGTTCATTCATCAGCTGTGAGAAGATGAATCTTGTCATTCTAGGTGCAAGTTCAACTCGTATGAGACTTACACTAAAAGACTAGTATATTAACAGTACTTTAGCACAATATCTTTATCATATGTTTAATTATTGCTTTGGAATTGGTGAGGAGTTGTTAGAAATTGGCCCATTTTTTATGGCTCATTTCCTTAATTCCAAAGCATGCATGGTTTAGTACTATATTGCTAAGAAAAGATGAGGAAGACCGATTTATAAGGTGAAGTCCTCACCACTCCTTGAATATGGATAGAGGTGGTATGAGGAGAGTTCTGTCTAGTCACACGCGCGCGCGTATTCACGTATTTTCGCGTGAAAATCGCGTGACTTGTGACGCGCGACCGTGCCGTGACGTGGTGCGCCACTTGGCAGACCAAGTCCATCTTTATTTTTACTGAACCCTGCACCTCACTCTCTCTATTTGAATGAGATTCAAATTTTTGAATTTGAGGCTTAATTGGGTTTTGATGACAGGCAGTTACCAGTGAATTATTTCAGTTCAATGGGGCAGTTACTAGAGAGTAATTTGCATATCTTTATATACCTGGAGACGTCCAAGGTATAGAGGTTAGAATCTCTCACTGCCAGCATCTCTTACTTCTGCCAACTTGTGCTGTTGTACTGCGCCGTCTAGACTTCACCAACTTTTTTTCTCGGCGTGCACCTGGAAGGAGGGAGAGCGGTTATCTCCAAGCCATTGCCGCAAAGAGTACCTGCATGGGGCGGCAATAAGGTTTCTGGGCAGCGTATTTGCGCGACCGCTCCTGCACTGTGTCATCTACGTTCTGCACTGCGTGAAGCCTGCGCGGCTTCCGGTTCTTCTTCAGGCTAACAAGTAAGTCGTTCGCGCACACGTATGACTTTGTTACTATATTTTTCTTGAGTATTTTCTGAAGTATGATGAGTAGACTGCTGTTAATAGTAAGTTTTGCATCACTAGTTTATTGTATTTGTCTCCTCATAAAATTTGGAATTAAAATATTGTTCACATTTGTAACAATCAATGTTTGTGGTCATGCTTTTGAACTTATTATCTCATTATGATCTCTGCATGCACGTTAGCACTTGTTCAACTAAGTATGATGCTGATCTGTGCCTTCTATTGATTACTTTTCTTTATTCCACATTCTGTTTTGGTTTGTTGATCATTCGGTTTTCTTCTTTGTGATGTTTGACATATGTTGTTCTCCATTAATACAGATCCCATTTTGTGTTGTCATTGGTTGGATTATGGGCCAAAAGATGGTCTTGAATTTCCAACTATTTGAGACAGCAACTCTCTTCATAACAGTACTCGTTGTGGCATTCATGCTACAGGTAGGTTACTAAGTGGGTATTAAGAAATAATTTTAGGAGTTTGTAAAGCTGCTTTTGTTGTTATACGCCTTAAGCATGTCTAGTTTGCCTTTTGGGATGAAGTAACGCGCACATCTTGGTAAAGGTTTGCCATCCATCTAAAGTGAACTTGCTGTAGCGGTACTATATACTACTTTAACATTAAGCATGCATCCAAATTTATATTAAATGCTTGTTATTATCTGGTGCTTTAATGATTATATTATCTGTTCAAGTTTATGTTAGCTATTCAAGCCAACAATAATGGACCTATTTAGTTTTTGTGTAGCTAGTATCTTATTCTAAGGAATCATTCTATACCTTCTCTCCATACCCTGAAAAAGGAAAAGGTATTAATAAGTTACAAGTGGTGATTTTTATGGTGTTTTCCCACCTTGAACAGTGATATGGTTAGCTGGCTTTCTTGTTACCTTAACCTTCATCATGTGCTCCTTTTTTTTTTATTTGCTCATGCAGGATGGCACTGCGAACTATTTGAAAGGACTAATGCTGATCCTGTGTTATCTAATAGTTGCTGCCAGTTTCTTTGTTCATGTTGATCCACAATCCAGTAAGTAGTACTTTGTCAGTTATAGAGTAATGCATTTTTCTTCTAATTTCCATGTTCCAGTGAGTTTAGTTAATTTTCTAGGGGTGAACTTCCCAACAATCATGCAAAAGAGAGATGAGTTTCTACTTTTACTGCTTAATTTATGCTATTTTGCCATTCCTTTCCTTTTGTTCCTGTGCGTGTTGACTGTTCTTGCCAACTTGATTTTTTAGTGGTAGGATTTGGCGTGTTATGAAAAAATGAACCAGTGGCTATATAGATTAGTTGATGCAATGATGCCTGAAGGGAACGAACACGTATGCTGTCATAAATATGAACGAACAATTCTTTTGCAGGTGATGATTGATGCCATGGACACTGTAATTAATGTTGTACCAAATACCCTTAAAGACTTGCTAATCCTAACTTTGATGAGCTGCTCCTCCATAGCAAAGCTCAGCCTGTCTGAAGCAACATCTTGACACGATGACACGGGAACATCACGCATTGCTGGTTCCTTCATGAACTGCAGCAGGAGTTCTTGTATTGTTTGCGTGCTGAAGCTTTGAGGGGTTCTAGCTCGGGTAATCGTTTTAGAATGGATACAGAAACAAGAAATGTCGTCCATGTAAGTCTGTCATATTCAATTAATTGAGTTGATGTGGCCTTTTTTCTGTTTTGCTCGAAGTGATTTATTAGGTAGTTGACTTACTGAGGTGCTATGTATATGTTATTCAATCTTATATTGGAGTGATGATCGAGGGAAATCAATCTCTTTTGATGGTAGAGGCAAATTGATTTGTATGGCCTTTCTACTTGTCATGGTTTTTTTTAAAGATGATGTCGTGGCCTTTCTACTTGTGATGCTCAGTTTCTCTGCCAATCTGCAAAGGCAAGCTATAATCAAACGGACTGGCCACTCCAATTTAGCATCCAAATGTGCTTCTGTTTATCTTTAACAATTTTTTTGTTGTAAATTTGTACTAGTTCTGTGGGTATTGAAGAGGGAAAAGGTGAAAAACTAAAATATTTTTGGAATTTAAATTTATGCTACCCTTCTCCTTTCCTTTTCATAGTCAACAGCACCGAGCACGTACTTTGTCCTTGTCATCCAGTCTAGAACTATTTGGAAAAAAAAAAAGAAACAAAAAAAAGAAACTCACAAAGTGGACATTTGGGCTGAAAAAAGTGGCTTATAATTGAAATTTTACTGTAGCTAGCTAAAATGTACTGTAGCTATAGCTAATGGTAGCTTATTTGGTGTAAGTAAATTTAAAAATTTTAAAATAGAAAAAACAGATTAGCCCATCACAAACAATGTAAACGAATGTGGGAAAAAAAGAACCAGCAAAAAAACTTAAAAAATCAGAAAAACCAGAAAATAATGAAATTTAGGAATAGTAAGAATAAGCTAAAATCTAGAAATTTAAGCCGAAATAAACAGGCCTATATATAATTTATGAGCAATGTGCAGTGGAGCTGAAGCAAGCCACCCAGCCATTATCATTCATCCCGTGCACGCATGAATTTCAGAAGAAAAAAATATAAGCACTGCACGCACGCACAACCGCTGAATCGATCGAAATCTGCTGTCGATCTCGTGCCGAAGCCGAGGCAGAGACTGGCGAGCGAAGCACGCAACGCAATCCCATCCCTGCAAGCCCAATTAATCCCAATCCCCAAGCGCGCCACAGCACGTGCGGGCGCGAGGGGCAGCGAGGCACCGACGCACCGGTCAGCCACGTGCGGCGCGCGGCCTCCGCCTCGTCGGCCGGGAGGTTGCAACTTGCAGGTGCCTTTTTTTCTTCGTCGCGACCAGCACCGCACCGACCGCGCTGGTACATGCAGCAGAACTGGGAATGGCAGAAGATACGTAGTATTACTCTCTCCGGTTATAAATGCTTATCATTTTAGGACACGTATAGTTAAAATTTTAAAACTATAACTATCAAATTCACAATTGGAAGCATTTAGAAGTTTGCAATTGTATTAATATCATACACGTAGAGAAGAATGTATGTGACAGTTTGATTGGTCTCTTACTGAATATTCCTGACAAAACAAAGGATGGTGTCAACGCAAAGCGTGACTTGATCGCTATAAACAAGACTGGAGAGTTCCACCCCAGCAATGGTGATTAGATGTCGAAACATTATATTCAATTGTAATCACTCAATTGTGTTTAATCAAATAATTCATTCAATTTGATTCATTTGTGATATCTGTGTAACGATTGTCATGCTATATATGTGATATGTTTATGTTGTTTGATTCATCTGTGAGATTTATGTAATGATTATCGTGTGCTATATATGCAATCTTGCTTGTTTTCATATGGTATGGCTAGCATATCTTGAGACTAGCCAAAAAGAGCAATCAGTATCGTTGTTGAAATAGTAATCACAGACGGTTCAGTGTTCCAAACCGTCAGTGATATATATATATATATATATATATATATATATATATATATATATATATATATATATATATATATATATATATATATAAACTCAAAAGTAGTTCAAACTAATTTGAACTGAGTTCAAAACTTACTTACCATAAATATATCAAGGGTATAAAACATTTTCATACCTAAACTCAAAAAAAATATCAATCATACACGTGTATCGGATGTTGGTGCCTAGGCACCATGGTGCCTTATGTAATTTTCCTATATATATATATATATATATATATATATATATATATATATATATATATATATATATATATATATATATATATATATATATATATATACTTTTTATATGCGTATATAAAGGTATTTACAAAATACGCTAAAAACTATAGACTCTTTTGCAATTTTTTCGTGTGGTTCATATTGGAGTATCTTATAATTAGTATACGAGTATACATAAAATGATAAAGGAGTATTTCAAGTTTATTTAGGTGGTATATTAGAGGTGGGAGTAATTACACCCGGGAGTAAAAAGTATTTATATATATATATATATATATATATATATATATATCATAGATAGTTTGGAACACCGAACCGTCTGTGATTAATAACAAAAGTCGTCTGTGATATCGTGCATATCACAGAGAGTTAATACAAAAAAATCGTCTATGATAGTGGGATAGCACAGACGGTTTTTTTAGAAAAACGCCTGTGTTGTAAGTTATCACAGACGGCTCCCAATCCGTCTATGATAACCAGCTATTATCACTGATACATAAACACAGAAAGTTCAGAAACTGTCTGTGATGATGGTTTTGAACTGTCTATAATAACACCATCTGTAGTAGTGCATAAAAGAACGACTCACAATATTACTTACAAGCAGGTACACTGCACCACATGTACACCAATATATATGTTGTTTTATTGCTGTACAGACGTACTCGATCGCACATATATATACAGTTCTGATGTACAAACGGGGAGTAGAGATTCTTGTCACGTACGTTGTCCAGTGTGTATATAGCTACAGTTGACGTACGTATGCATTTAGGTAAGCAATGATGACGAAGCGAGTATAGTACGTGCAGAGAAATACATCTGCAGATCATCGATCGCGTACAGTTCACAGGAGGAAGTGTACGTGGAACCAATACACCTCCAACTCCAAGTACTTGTACTACGTACTGAGAGATTTAAACAGATAGACGCGGCAGTATCGATCATCCCATATAGCCCGTGCATATATACTAGATAGATATGGAACCACCTCGACCGGCCACACGTACGTCTAACGGCCATCGATCCCTAAAGACACGGCGTCCTCGTCTCGATATATTCTGCACAACATATATGTCTGTGCATAGCGCATGCAGGCAAGCTGACGCGCTGTTACGTACCTACCATATATCGATGCACATCGATCGATCCGACCTGACACAGACACACGTACGAACAATACATATGTTTACTTACACCCATACGTATATATGCATATGTGCGCACTGTAAATCTGCAACACTACACTGCACGCCAGGCCGGCCGGCATCCACGCTCGCCGATCGAATCCATGGATATCTATAATTAACCTGCACTGTGCTAGCACGCAAGTGCTTGGCTCCTCGTGCAGTCGTGCTACATCTGCACGCACAAACATTCGAGCTCCTGCCATGCCTCGTCGTCGCCCAAGAAGTCCAATGCAGAGGAACACGCATGTCAGGGCCAATAATTGAGTGTTTCACCAAAACAAGCAACAAAATTACAGGACGGTCGATCGGTCGGTGTATCGAGAGCCAGCTTGTGTACATTTAAGTTTTTACTCGGCTCGGGCTCGGTTCGGTGACAGGGTCACATGCCTGCATGCCAACGGCCGGAAGATGAGAGATCGGGCAGTGCGAGTTCGTGCAGAATGATGGCGAGATGGCCGGGCCGCAAAAACGACCAGCGGAGAGTCAAACGCCGAGCCATTCGGCAACCGCTGCGCGGTCGTGATCCCGCGCCACCGGCTCACAAGAACAAACTCCCGCTTCTCTCGCTACGTTTTCTGCCACTACTAGCACTGGCGGAGCTAGATGGTGGTCCGGGTGGTCCCCGGACCACCATGCGGCCGGCGCCGGATACAATTATACGAATACGATTATACGCCGGCCTGCGCCCCTTCGTATCCTTGCTGTGTTGCGAATACGATTATACGAGTAGTGGCAGTCTGCAGGTACGTCTCAAAAGTCAAGTTACAGAGAAAAATATCCAGGCATGCGCACTCTGAAGCGATGGAATTCGTAATCTCCACAATGCATTCATATATAATCAGTTAGTACTTAGTAGAGTAACTCGTTCCTAACTGAAATTGCATCAAGATACATAAAAACAGATACAAACATGAGCAGAGCAGCAGACACAGAGTAAGATAGTGGTAGCTTTTGTGCATGCATTTACAATGTACAGACCGTAATATCTACTCAAGCTCTACGATATGACCATATCTGATATCTCATATGAAAACAACGAAGTAGACCAAACTCTCTTGCACTAACTCCTTTTAGATTCTTTTGCACTAATTTTTTTATGCGAAAGCGGTGAAAACAGGTACGAGTTACGAGTAATAGGATCTAAAATCATATGCACAAATCTTCGTCCAATTAGCCTGCTCGTTTAGTCATGTTTCCTTTTTTTTTCTCCCAATCTCTCCCTAGAGCTAGAGACTAAGCAAATAAGCCCTAACTCGAGCAGAGGGATAATGTTTATCATTGGGTCTATTTACTTATCAAATTGGTATTGCTTCTACCGGTAGCTACCGCAAGTGTTGAAAGAATATTTTCTGCAATGACCTTTATCAAGAATAAGTTGAGAAATAAGATGGGTGATAGCCTTCTGGATGATTGTCTAGTGACTTTTATTGAGCGGGATATTTTCTTACAATTGAATGAAAAGAGATCATCAACACTTTCATAGCTATTAGAAGGCGCAAGTCTGACAAGAAGAAGTAGTGACATATTGTTCTTCAACTATTATGGGTATGTAATATTTCAATTCTATGTTAAGAAAGCTATACTCGTCTATTTTATGAACTCTGTATGTCCTTTTTTTTCTTAATTGCATTTTGTAATTCATATACTTGTGTACCGACATATTAAATTTATAGCGGTTAAAAAAATTTTAGACAATGGACCACCATAGCTACAAATCCTAGCTACGCCACTGACTACTAGTACCATTCAACTTGCACACGCACGCTCTTCCATCCCCAAAATGACACGGCCATCTATGCCTAGCAACACCAAGAAGTCGGAGCTAATCTGGACACTGGACTTAATTTATTCTTGTGTGTCTCGGGTTACTCTGCAAGCTAACACCTATATATGTATGTGTACCGTCGTTCTCTCTTTATTGCTTGCAAGCAACACTACTGGCAATTGCCGATTTTGGTCATATTTATATTAACTTCTAAAAATTATTTTTGTATAGTATTAGATTTTTTAAATAGAGTGTCTTTTTAAGTCGGTAGATTATAGTACACACTATAATAATTTCATTTATATCAGTCAATCACATGTGAGTGTTGCTCTCTACAAGCTTCTTTATAAGTGTTACTATTTATAAGTTAAAGTCAAAACAAAAACCAATATAAATATCCCTTTTAGTTGTTATGAGGTTTTCGATTAGGTGTTATCCAGTGCAATTTGTCTCCAAAACTTCTTCAGTTGCCTTTTCACTATGTCTCCGAATGGAATATTAACGACACTCGGTTCGAAAGTGGTGAAGCAATTTATATGTAGCATGTTGGTGAACTCAGTGTTATTAAATACCGTCTGCAAGCCTGCAACCCTAGCTCCACACTGCCATCACCTCCTATAAATCCTCCCACGCTTCACCCGCAAAAAACACAGCCAAACCATCGAGAAATAGTGCTCACTTCCCATCACACACAACCGCCCACCACAAACTCCGGCGAGCTCGAGATCACTTCATCGTTTCATCCTTTCCATGATGAACGGCAGCGCCGGCGCGAGCGCCAGCTTCGAGCAGCACCCGAAGCGGCGGCCCCCGCCGCTGGGGCCGTCCGACCATGAGAGGCAGCAGCAGCGGAAGCTGCTGAGCCTGTCGATGCAGCAGCAGGACGACGACGTGGCCGCGGGCATGGTGCCGCCGGTGACCGTTGTCCTGGACGGGCGCTGCATCTGCCACCGCATCCTCCTCACCAGGCACACCGGATACCGCAGCCTCGCGGGCGCCCTCCGCCGCATGTTCGTCGACGGGGACGCCGGCGGCGTCGAGGGCAGCAGGAGCGTCGAGGCGGACCACGGCCTGGACCTCTCCAATGCCGTCCCGGGGCACGTCGTGGCCTACGAGGACATGGAGGACGACCTCCTCCTCGCCGGTGACCTCAACTGGAAGTAATAATAGTCAATCACCCACCAGCTAATTTCCGATCTTGATTTCTTAATGCATTTTGTGTTGAGACGCCGTTTGATTTGCCGTGTCAGGGATTTCGTCCGTGTTGCAAAGAGGATCCGGATAATCCCAGCGAAATCATCAAACCGAAGGAGGCAACAATCCCGAGGGCTTAATTAACTACGCTCGAAGCTCGATCAACTATCACGTGTAATTATTAAACCATACCGCTGCTTCACTCCGCTCGATCGGCTCCACTGTGGTGATCGATCAAGTCGATCTCCCTCGTCGTCTCCCTAAATATCTATATCCTTTCGTTTGAGTTGCATTCCCCCCTGTACTAATTAAGTCAAAAAAATTAAGCTCTGTCTTGGTGTTGCGATGTGCCACTTAGGTGGTGATCGGTTCGGCTGAAAGCCTCATGGCTTATGGCTGAAAACACTGTAGCTGGCTGAAAAAAGCACTGTAGCTGACAGAGGCTTATTTACCATAATTAAATTTAAAAAAATTTAAAAATAGAAAAAAATATATTAGCCCATCACGTATAATGTAAACAAATACGAGGAAAAAAAGAACCGGTAAAAAAACTCAAAAAAAAGCCAAAAGTTCAGAAAAAGACGAAATTTATAAATAGTGCAAAAATAAGCTGAAGCCATATCGATCAGGGCCTTAGTTAGCAGCTCAATTAAGGTGTCTCGATCGCCCCACGACTGTCACGTGCCTGTACTGTACATGTGCTGTTGTGCGTTAATTCGTGATCCATCCAAATATGTGCACGTACAATGCGTGTCCCTGTCATGACTTGGTGAGTTTCTATCTTGAAAGCTAGGCTTGCTCGCCTTCGATCGTCTTCGTGTGATTGATCGGCCTCCAACCCCATCGCGTCGCGCGCGGACACTTGGGATCTCCCTTTTAACACCAACGTTTGCTTGCGACTCGCGTGCACAGCCGAACAGTGATGCAGATACAAGTAGCCATCGGTTAAGGAGAGATTCAATTTTTTGCCACTCTTAAGATTGACTAATTCACTCTGTCACTTACATATGGGGTCACCTGAGTCACTGACAATGGGCCAGGGTGGCAAATCTGTTGCCACTAGACCCATAAGAGTGGCAAATGATTAAATTTTCCTCGGTTAAAGCGCGCGCGCGTGCAGCTAGCGTATCAATGGGATGGAATGTGTGCGTGCCGCTTGCTCGGTTCGCTCGCTTGATCGGTTCATCTGTGCGTGAAACCGAGGACATATTCTTTTAACTGCGATTTATAATTCTTTAATAGAATTTAATAGTATAGTAAATAATAATTATTAAAAAATTGTCAGTACACTGAAAAGGAAAAAAAGGCTGAACCATGTCGGTGTCGCTTGTTCAATTAGTGGGGTCGACGACGTGACGGTGAGATCGATCTGCAGACGCGCGAACAGTTGATCGATGGAGTTGACGACCCATGATGGGATAAATCCCGAAAGCATAACTGTCATGAACAGCATGCCATTAATACGACCTCCTTTGGCACCGTTATTAATTCCCTCGGTAAAGTTGGGAATAGATCTTGACCTGCTGATTGCTTAATTTTTAGCTTCTAGACCACTGTAAATACAATAAAATAAAAGATATGGCTTCAAACCGTTTAGCATGTGTTTGGTTTGGAGATTTGGTGGGATGGGATAGCTCCATCCTAGGTATATGGGATGGGATAATCCCACTTTTTATTTGGTTGCAAGGATAGGTTAGTCCCTGTTTTTTGTTTGGATGGAGGGATGGAGTGGGTTAGTCCCTGGTGTGGAAGCCGCCGCCGCCGCTGCCTTGCTCCTCGGCGAGGTCTCCGCCGGTGTCCCAGCCGCTGGCGTGAAAGCCACCGCGGCGGTCTTCCCCCTCGGCGACGTCCTGGCCGGTGAAGCTGCCGGCGGCTTCTGCTTCTTCGCCTCCCCCTCGTGCTGCAGCGCCGCGATGTGGTCGAACTCGTCCCCGAGCTTCCTCGCCCGCTTCCTCTTGGCCGCCGCTTCAAGATCCGCTCCTGGACCTCGACCTCCTCCTCGTCCGAGTCGGTGCCGTCATCGTCGGAGCCGAGCGCGGCGGGCTTCTGGCCGGCGGCGCGGGCCTTGGACGCCGCCCTGGTGTCGCGACGGACGCGGCGGCGGAGCTTGACGATTGAGCCCTCGATGCGTCCCTGGAGGCGGAGGCGCTTGGAGCTGAGGCCACCTATGGCGGGGGAGATGGGCGCGGGCGGCGGGGGAGATGGGGAAGGCCGGAAGGGGGCGCGGGCGGCGGGGAAAATATGCCGTAGGCGCGCGCGCAGGAGGTGGGTTGGCGCGGTTCGCTCGTTTTGGGCGGATCGTCCCAACCCACTTTTCAGAAGAATCTTTTCTTTTGGGTTCAACCCACCCCACTAAATCTTACAACCAAACACTGGTAAAAAAGGGTTGACCCCCTCCTATCCTGGGATATCCCCTGAACCAAACACTACGTTAGAGCACTACCCAAAATGCAGCCGCACTCTACCTCACCGTTGTCAGTGGACACCACTCCGCCACGTACGGCGCCGGTAAAACTATCCAGCTTCCGGAGGGGAGGGGCTATGAACCTGCCATCACTGCATGCGTGGTACGAGTAGCAGTAGTTATCACACAGCATGTTTGCGGTCTGACAAGGCCACGACTCCTGGTCCCGGAGCCCGCCGCCCGGCATGCGTACGTGAGAACCCAATTAACCGGCGAAGAAAAAGAGACGCGCGTACGCGCTGGGTCGGACGATGGAGTCAGTGTTGCGTTTGGAGGTGGGAACTCGGAGGAGTCATGACGCACGCACGAGACAGACAAGGGGTGGACTGGACGGACGGACGCATCTACTACCTACGAGCACAACCAAGAATCAAGATGATATCGATCCATCTTTTAATCCGCGAGTCAATTTCGGAGGCCGGCAGGAGGAAGTCGTTCTGCCGATTTAGACGCACGAATCGGACGCCCGCTAGCGGGCACGCGGCACTCGAGGAATTTTTTTATAGAGAAAGCGGGACTTTTATCCATCCGACAATGTCACTGATACATCAATGAAACTTGGAGGAGCTGAAAACCAGACGTTGCGCCCCACCTCAAGTGAACAAGCATGTCTAGCTAGATTATGCGCATCTACATCTGAGTCCTTGCTTCCATGGCGAAAAGAGCATCTCTCAGGCTCCTCGCTTTGATCTTTACAATCGTTGACTCACCGTGTCACCTGTACAAATTTTTTAATTGACGTCATATAATCTATACTGTCAATTTTTCTAAAGTTTAACTATTAATATGTTTAAACTTATCTAGATTTATCGCTAAAAATATTTTTGTAATATTTTAATTATATTAGTATATGATAAGATAAAGTTACAAATAGTAATAGTCAAAGTTATGTCTATAATTAGTTGGATTTTCATCCCAATTAATTGGCCACTTTACATATTTAGTTGTAAAAATAATTTAATTTTATGATGCCATAACGATAACAAACACTAATATTGACAAATAAATTTCATAGATTTTTATTAGTTCACTATATAACCCGTATGACAGTTCATATACTCTATCACTCAAAAAACAAGTAACATTTTTAGTACATCTATACCTAGTACGATAACATTGATGTGGTCTATTAATATTACATATAGCTTCAAAATTTGTAAGTAAAATGTGTTATACTGTCTACAAAACCTAAGAGAATTTATAGAATACAATTTGTATCTAATTCTTTCGAGTATTATCAAATTGTAATAAAGTCCAACTTCAATTAAAACATATAGCAAAGAAAAGATATGCATATAGTTTTCAAAAATTTTGGGGTTGCCCGTGCATTCCGGACACACCCTTGGCTTCACCGTGAGTCAATTTTGGAGGCCAGCAGGATTCGGCCCCCTAGTTTCGACTTCAGCTTTTCGCTTCTAGTTCACTATTCCTTAATTTCATTTTTTCTGGCTTTTTTTTGTGTTTTTGGCTTTTTTCCTATATTCGTTTGAATTGTCCGTGATGGGTTAACCTGATTTTTATTTTTAAATGTTTTTAAATTTAATTATGTCAAAAAATCACATGTAGGTATAATGCAAATAAATCAGTTACAATACAAAATAAGTTATAAGTCGGTTTATTTCAGTCCAAATGAGCAGCAATTCTGCCGATTTAGATGCACGAATCGGACGCCCCCTAGCGGGCACGCGGCACTTGAGGAATTTTTTTTTAGAGAAAGCGGGACTTTAATTCATTCGACAATGTCACTGATACATCAATGAAACTTGGAGGAGCTGAAAACCAGACATGGCGCCCCACCTCAAGTGAACAAGCATGTCTAGCTAGACTGCGCATCTAAATCTGAGTCCTTGCTTTCATGGCGAAAAAGAGCATCTCTCCAGGCTCCTCGCTTTGAACTTCATCTCCCGAAGGATAGCAAATTAGCAACATAAGAACATCTCGTCACCTCCTTCATATTGTTTACTAGTTATGTACGTATACGTTGCAACGAAACTCATTAAATATATAGAGAATCGTGCTATAGAAGAGGGTTACTCTGATCGGTTGAAAAGTGGAGAATAGTGAGAAGTTGAGTGAATAGAGCGGTTAGAGAAGAATAGACGTATAATCACCAACTTGTTCTTTTATAATAGTAATAATTAGCTTCAAACAATCACACAGACGGGCGGTAGGTAGCAATCCAGAGCAACATCGGCACTCGAGGAAATTAAGTCGTCCCTGTTTTTTTTTCTTATCCTTTTTAGAATGTGCCATGGGTCGGGATATTAGAAAAATTCACGGGCCAATTCAAGCTGGTGGAAAAACGGATTTATTCAACGTGAAGCCGAACAATCTAGGTGCCATGCTAATTGGCCTGCTTACTACCGGGGAAGTGTACGTACATGTACGTTGTGCCATATGTATGCGCCTCTTTATTCATTCACTTCCTATTTGTAACCAAAACTTCTCCAGTGGATTCAGTGGCCAGTGATTTAACCGAGCCATCAGTTTAATGGAAGTCTTCTGTTTAAAAAGGATGTTCACTACAAATTGCTTGGTTCTCGTTTCTCAATATGTATGATGTCTCTGTTTCATGCTCAGTTCCTTTCCACCCCAAGCAAACGTGTACGAATTTGTTTGCTGTGTGGATCAGTTCCTAAAACCACTCAATGAAAGAAGTTCATACGTCAAGCTTTTCTCAATCAGAAATACTACAATCACAATAATACATGGGCATCCGCTTCAAACTATGATACTTACCCATGAGGAATTTTGGACGCATTTGGACCTCTGGACATCCGAAATTCCATTTTTGGACCCCAAACGAAACAAATTCCAAATCTGGACCCCCGGCCGACCGCGTGACCGCCGCGTCTCGCCACGTGCCCCGGTCGTGCGGTGTGGTACCGCACGACCGCACTGTTCACGGGTCGTGCGGTACCACATCGCACGACCTCGCCGCCGACCGCGCGACCAGCTGACCGAGCGCACGTCCGTGCTGACCGCGCGCTGCCCGAGCACGTCCCCCTGCTTGACCGCACGTCCGGCTGCCCCAAGCGCACGACCGAGATTAAATTTCACCACTGTTGAGTCTGGGAAATGAGGCGGTAATACCAATCTTATGAAAACAATGAACTAAATGCTTCATATAGACAAACAGGATAACACATTTCTCCCCGCGATAGGAAGTTTATGTCATATTGTAAGTTTACTTCGCTCTAGCCTCTAGGAAGTCCGTAGGAATCCTAATCCAAAGTTTTGTTTGCATTAAACGCAATCTCAAACTTTACAGGCTGGAACATCTCACTCAACTCCGGACGTGCGGACAGGCAGCCGGACGTGCGGTCAAGCGCAGGGAGTCGTGCGCTCGGGCAGTGCGCGGTCGGCACGGACATGCGCTCGGCCAGCTGGTCGCGCGGTCGGCGGCGAGGTCGTGCGGTGTGGTACCGCACGACCCGTGAACAGTGCGGTCGTGCGGTACCACACCGCACGACCGGGGCACGTGGCGAGACGCAGCGGTCGCGCGGTCGGCCGGGGGTCCAGATTTGGAATTTTTTTTGTTTGGGGTCCAAAAATGGAATTTCGGGTGTCCAGGGGTCCAAATGCGTCCAAATTTCACCCATGAGTCAACGTGCATAATAAGACCTGAGTGCTCGGCAGATCAACTCTCAGCATGCATGATTAATACATTTTGCATCCACTTCAAGGTCACTGACGAATTCACAAAGTTGTTTTTCCAATACGAAAAAAAAGAATAGGAAAATGGTGCGGCACAATGCTCATAAGGTTGATCTTTTCTGTCCTTGCTAGGCGAGGTTTATCAGAAATGCAAACTGCTGCATGCCTTAACTCTCAACACAACTCGATCCGTCACTGACTGCGACTGGTTGCAGTAGTTTCCCTGCACGTGATGTTGATGCGCATGGCTCCCTCTCCCGACTGTCAAATCAAAACCGTATGCTTGTACCAAAAAAGGCGAGCAAGTTAGCCAAGATTTCTCTCAAACATGCTTGAAATTTCTATCAGTCTCTATATACCTTATGTTAACGGTATTTCTTATTGTACTAGAGTTTAATTTTGTGTCCTCTTTGTACTCTACAAGACAACATGGACCAGATGTATGCCTTTTTAACACAAACAGATGGCAAAAAGTTCACATAAGGACCAGATCTGTTCGATTGAACACTCACAAAAATCAAGTAAAAATTGCTAGAGCATGAGACCTTAAATAGCTAATTTCCAACGGGGAGATGCAAGATGGGTAGAGGGAAAACCAATGTTCATGTGCAATAGCCAGATATACCAACATCCATTACAGATCAACTACATAATCTGGTAATCTCAGCAATTAGGGTTCCATACCTTCAAGTTTGGGGGGAGGAAGGCGCACCCAAGGTGAGGGATGCAGGAGCGGAGGCAGGGATCCCGTCCTTGTCGCCGTCGGCCGGCTTCCCGCAGGCCCCCGTCGCACGGTCGTCTGTCTCTCCGGCCCTCCTCGCGATCTCGCCCAGATGCGGTGCCCACAGCCAGATCCACCTCGACCCCGCCCGATCCGCAGCACCGGTGCCTGCGCAAGGGGGATTAGGGTGGGACGGGTGAAGGGAATGGCAGGCGAGACGAAGGGGAAGGGGATTCAATCTAGACAGGTAGATAAAGAAGGGGGAGTTTGGGGGGAGGAAGGCGCATCCATTGTGAGGGAGAGGAACAAACTTGGGATGGAAGTGAGATGCAGGAGCGGAGGCAGGGATCCCGTCCTTGTCGCCGTCGGCCGGCCTCCCGCAGGCCCCCGTCGCACGGTCGCCTGTCTCTCCGGCCCTCCTCGCGATCTCGCCCAGATGCGGTGCCCACAGCCAGATCCACCTCGACCCCGCCCGATCCGCAGCACCGGTGCCTGCGCGAGGGGGATTAGGGTGGGACGGGCGTAGGGAATGGCAGGCGAGACGAAGGGGAAGGGGATTCAATCTAGAGAGGTAGATAAAGAAGGGGGAGAAATTTACCTCGAGCTCCACACCAGGCCGATAAGACAGCACGGCCATCGACAGGAAGGGCTGGCCGGCCGGCCGCGCACGCTCGTACGGCGGGGGAGAGGCGCCGACTGACACTGTTCCGATGCGACGGAGCGGCTGTTCCGATGCGACGGAGCGGACGCATCTGGGCCAGAGCGTATGACGAATCATTGGCTAGAAGACCTAGAAATTTTGCTGCTGGAGACAACACGCCGCATCGCGCATCCACGCGCCGCGGGGTGTCAGCCCGCGCACCGCCCCAACTGCTCAACACGCCCCATCTTGCTGCTCACCGTGGCTGCAGAGGGCCCCCGCATAAACATGTCCCACCAGTCATAATGCCCGCCGAGGTCGGACGCGCGCACGAAACACCCTCGCCACGCGTCAACAAACCAAGCCACGAGAGGCTCCGCGAAACGCTCCCGTGCAAGGAAAGGGGAGTAAGTTTTAAGGAACCTGATATATATTATCCATTGGATCTTTTCAATACATATAATATTCATAACATAGTATCAGAGCTTAGGTTAGGTTAGAGTTTATTGTAGCCACCACCGTCGCTGCCTTCTAGCTCTCGATCGTCTTCCACTGCTGCTACCCCAGGGAGTTGCGATCTTCACTCCTAGGGTGGCCACCTCTTTTCGGTTGCGTCAAATCCCATCATCACCGCGCCACCCTAGGCTGCCGCATCCACGCGCACCCTAGCCCGCGTCGGATCCGGCGCTCTCCGTCGCCGACCCGCGCCGGATCCCGCCGCCTTCTACCGGATCTGCCACTCCGACGCTATCCCGTTGTCGAATCCGTGCGGATCCGCAGCTACCGATCATGGGGCAAATTCACCACTACCACTCTTGGATCCAGCCCGCCGCCGCCTAATCCCGCTATGGCGCGCCCGATGCTCCGTGAGCCTCTTCGTCGGCACCACCTCCCCTGGATCCGGTCTCCCCTTCGGCCACACTCGACACCGCCAAATCCTGCCTCCACTCCCATGGCCGTCGCCACTAGATCCTGCCATCCTGTGCCGCCTCCCAGCTAGATCCGCTGGAGAGAGAGAGAGAGAGAGGGGAGGCCACATTGATGCTGAGGATGATAGTTCTGCTGTCTTTTGAGTCATTTGCTAATTGTTTAGTTTTCTGTTGCGTCCATCTAAGTTCTTAGTTTCTATCTTTTAGTTCGTCTAATCCATGCGAATTCATAAATTTACTGTCAGTCATAGAAGCATAAGAATTTTCTTTTTGTATGACAACAATTGTCGCTCTTCTCTCTGAGCCGTGTGCAAATCATAGAAGTCGTTATGATGTGGCCGCTTCTCTTTGATCTGTCGCCCTAAGCTTCTAAGGTCGTCGCGCTTCTGTTGCACTTCTTATGCACTGCGTTGCCACCATCTTGGGCTTGATCTATGCTGCCATGCTTCTATCTATTCTTCGTCGGCTTGATTTGACAGTTTTCTCTATCCAAGAGCTGCACGCTACAACGATATTATTAAGACTCGGATTTTGGATTTTTTTCTATTTTAGTGTCATCCCTTTTTAAATGCAATGCTATTGCATACGCCTTGCATTTGGTGTTGTTAAGAGTATTAGTGGTATTTTCTATTATGCTAGGGTTTAGTCTTGTGTCCCATTTGTACCCTGTAAATTACTCATTGGGTCTCTTAAATACACACACAATATTTATAACACCTTACACTGACTTTAAACTAACCTAATTCTCTGTACAATTACTCAGATAGATACTATAATACATGTGATTATATTTGAAAATAGAGTTGTGTTTGTTAGGCAGCTCTAATATATTTGATTAAAGGTACAACTGTACTTCTGATGTAACATAGGTTCTTTTGGGTTGTGATCTATGGTTGTAGTTTTTAAATTCTGACCTGTTCATGAGAGACGATATGTAGAGAAAAATAATCACATGCAATTTTGGCTGGTACAGTTGAATTCTGTATAGTTTGTACTACAATATACGTCTTGAAAAAACGCACCATTTAACGCGAGTTATTGTAGAAGTATAAGCCTAAGCCTAGCTTAAGCAGATTCAAACACACCCTATAACAACTCTTATATTTAAATTTGAGAATCTTAATCGATATAATATGGAACAAATATAATCAACATTGTAGAGCTTTTTCCTTTTTCACCGATGGACATGGTAATTTATAGCCTTTAAAACCAAACGTGGTGTTTTTTTTACTTTGTTGTAATAATAGAATAATAGATAGCATGGTGTAGAAGTTGTCCATTGCAAGGACTCCACCAACACCTCAAATTTTGTTGAAGTGCCAAAGTATAGATTGGGAAACCAGCCCTCTCTTTTTTTCTACGAAAAGTCTGACCAATCGTAAGAGCCAGTGTGAAGTACAAAGGCACGAAAAACACTTTAAAAATTACTTTATTACCAATCCATACTCAAGGAAATACATGCGACAATAGTCATCAATACTTTTCTCTATTAGAAACCTTTTTCCTCTGACGTACCCTTTCTACCCATCCTCCTGGTCAGGGGCGGAGCTAGAAAAAAATAATCTAGCCTGGGCATTGGAGGTGGAAGGGGGTTGGGGGAATCACTTTTTGGCTTCTCTTCTTGCTTTGGCATGCCATGAACTGGGGTTCACCACGGCTCATGGCTGATGTCTGATGGTTGGTGGCCCCCCACCCACGGCTCGCCCTTGCCCGCTCCTGGCTGCATGCATGTAGCACATGCCTCCTCCTTTGGACCGCTAGATGACTGGACTTCCGTCACCTCACCCTTGCCTGCTCACTACCCGAGCCAAGTAGGGACCTTATCTCAACTAGGGTCACCAGTCGTCACCTCGCACCCTCGCTGGACTGCTCACCACCATCGCTTGGAGGGAGATTGGGAGAGAGAGAGGAGGGGGCTAGGAGTAGGGAAATCAGGAGCATACGGAGGCGAGCAGGGACCTAGGTTTAGCTGAGATCACCAGTTGCTGCCTCGCGCCCTCGCCGGTCTGCTCGTCGCCACCGCAACCTGGAGGGAGAGTGAGTAGGGGAGTTAAGGGTGTGTTTGGTTCTTGGATGGGGGTTGCATCGTATATCCTGGATGAGTGGATGCAGCCTGAGTGGAATCGTATTTCAGAAAAAGAAGATGTTTGGTGAGGCTGTATGAGCGGATACAAAAAAACTGAGATGTTGTTTGGTTGCCTGTATGAGCGGATGCAGTCTACCAAACCTGAGAGGCTGACACGTGGGACCGCATAAGATACACTGCATCCACTCATCCAGGATGGCTAGTGAAGCTCATTTTGAGCGTATCCACCCATCCAGGATGAGGGTGTATTTTTGCATCCGCTCATACAGGCTGTATCCGCTCATACAGGCAACCAAACAGGCTCTTTCTCAGATTATACGGATCCACCCATCCAGGACGAAGGAGATTCAGGCAACCAAACACACCCTAAGGCGATTAGGCAAGCAGGGACCTTGGCTTAGATTTATTAGATATTTGTAAGTCAGTTTTTTAGCTAGCTTCTGAAGCTCCATCAACATGTCAAAGTCTGAAATGTGGAACTCTAATTGAAATGTTAAAGCCTTCAAGGAGCTCACAAGAGTAAGGTTATATGAATGTGTTTCAGGTATCTTCTCTAGATTACCTAAATCTCTCCCAATTGGTCATGTGTATCTATTTTCATAATCTTTCCAACCAAATTTAAGATGGATTAATTGTCAAGCTCATTATGTTAAAGACTCCACTTTGGCTTATTCATGTTCCATGCTTTTTTGGTGATCAATGCCAAAAAGGAGAGAATTATGTATAATAGCCCTATTAAATTTAAAGGTAAATTTGAATAATTCTAAAAGGGGGAGTTAAATTTGAGTAGTGCAAAAGGGGGAGAATACTGTATAAGAGAAGAATAATTTGTCAAAGAGAAAATGAAACTATTCATGCTTGTCACAAAGTGATTTCACCTTACTTTAATTTTATATCACATGTTCATTTTCATATAAATGCTATTATTGTTAATAGGTTTGTCATCAATCATAAAAAGGGGGTGATTGTAAGTTCAAGCTCTATTAAGTTGGTTTTGGTGATAATGACAAATGTAATTGTGAGACTAATTTATTTTATTAACTATGATGCCTAGTCTCATTTGGATGTGATAAATGACAAATACAATTGTGAGACTAACATATTTATTAATTACGATATTATTTAGTCTCATTTAGATGAAAAGGTGAAAATCACAGAGTATGCATTCGACATCACATTCTTATAACTTAGTGCCTTCCTTGGATCCAAAATATAGATTGAACTCTATAAATAGTTAAACTTGAATATGTACATATGTATTTTTTATATATTCTTGTATACACACATTTAGGGCGAATTCATTCTATGTTTTGTGGTTTCATTAGTATTGATTCATATTCTTTCTTCCACATATTAAAGATTTTTAATTTGAAACATATCCCTTGAGTATATATAGCTTCTTCATATATACTCATAATTGGGTTGTCATCTAGTTCCTTTATTATGTGTTGACGGTTGGATAATTAATGACATCCGGATGTGTAAACTTTGGTAGCAATTAATCTCAAAGACAAACACTTTCATTTAAATGGGTTAATTGGTTAAGAAGCTTATTCTAGAGTATACAATTGTTACGTATATGTTGTATACCCGCAAATCAATTTATATCTTATTATTTGTTGAGACTGTCATGAATTATCAAAAAGTGAAGATTGCAGAATCTAGTTACTCTATTATAAGTTAATGGTGAAATTCGATAATTAATGTCAATTGATTTGTGAACTAACATTTTCTATGAGTTGGACGAATATGTTAGGTTCCACAAATGGGTTTGACTTGGGATGACTTCATGTGTTGAAAATCATTAAGTCAAGATGCGGGATGGAATATACCTTTATGAGTTGAAGTCCATCAATAAAAGAGTGCATTATGGGTTGATGCATATCAAGACAATGGCTCAAGGCAAAAGTATGACTAATTAGGGCTAATGATGTGTTTCTAGTCTTTTACTGATCATGGTGTTGGTTGGAAGACCGGATTGCTAGTATAGGTTGTCGTACTATTAAGAGGGGTCATGTCTAGTAGCTTGAGTCTTATCATATGTTGATAGTTCAACCTCACTTGCTCTAGCCCTCCGTAACATAATACTTATATTTGCAAATGGATTTTGCAAATAATTGTGGCGTATGTATTGAATCCTTGTAACATGAGACTATATATTGCAAATGTGTTTTGCAGGTATTTGAAGTCCATATCTCTTACCATGTGTTATAATGTAAATGTGTGCAAATGTGTTTTGCGACTTGTTGAGAATCATGGTTAACCTTTGTGTGCATGATACTATAATTTACAAATGTGTTTTAAAAAATCTATTGAAGTATATGCACTTATTAGGAAAATAGAAACTACCGCAGTGTATCGAGCGATACTATCCCTGGGCAAAACTACCGCCGGTGTGATCATGGTACTACCACGTTCGTTGATGGTTAGAAGACCATAGGGGTTGAACCAACATGGTCGGCGACCAACGAGGTCGAACCAACATGGTTGGAGACCAGTGTGCTCGAACCAAGGTGGTCGAAGACCAGAGTGGTTGAACTAATGTGGTCAAAGACCAGTGTGGTCGAACCAAGGTGGTCGAAGACCTATGTGGTCAAAGACCAGTGTAGTCAAACCAAGGTAGTGGAGACCAGAGTGGTCGAACAAGCATGGTTGAACCGACGTGGTCAAAACAAATATGGTCGAACCATCGTAGTTAAAAAAACATGGTTGAAGATCGACGTGATGGTTGGAGATCTGTGTGATTAAAGATTGACATGATAGAATATTGACATGGTCGAGACCTGTGTAGTTGAAACCAATATGGTTGAAGATCGACATGGTCAGTGACCTGTGTGGTCGTACCAAAAAACGTGGTCGAGAAACAATGTGGTCAACGATCGGTAGTTCCAGCTCTGTGTGAGCAATCTGACCAGTGAGCAGTACTATCGGCTCTGTGTGAGTGTATAGTGGTACATTTCTTCAAGAGAGACACATTCGTGGGAGTCCTCTCCTCCCCAGCGAGAATGGTAGTTTCACATGTATGGAGCAGATCGTACTAGACTTTGTGTGGCGGTACTACTGGATTTACTGAATAATAGCTAGTTTTTTTTACCATTGTGAGAGGAGCGGTAGTTCCGGCCTTATAACGGTGGTACTATTGGAAATCTTAATTTTTCAAGGGTTTTGCTTCCAACGACTAGTTTTTGTGTATGTGGTATAAATAATCCTTTGTGGCCAGTTGGAGGAAAGCTTTCTGAATCTTTTGACACTCTCTTGAGCTAGTGTGAGGTTCTCCTCTGAGTTGTGCATATGTTGCACCTTGTGAGTAAGGAGAAGGGTTTTAGATTGCATGTGTTGCATCTAGAAGTGGATTTAATATCTACTTAAGCTTGTGAATTCGTTGTACATGGTGAGAGTCAAGCAAAGGGCTTGACTTATTACTCTTGGAGGTTGCCTACTACTAGATGACGTTGGAGGCGTCGTGTGTGGTGATCTTCTCAAAGAAGGTTGTGAGAAAACCCAACAAGTTGTGAAGGTTGGACCTCACCTACCCAGAGAAAGAAAGAGCTACCACCAGTGGATTGAGATAGTTGGCTTAATTCGTAGAGCCAGTCTAATTCATTTGGCCTTATCTCAGCGTGGGCTAAGGGAGACCGGCAATACTCCGAACACCACGGTAAAGAGGAACTGTGTCAATTATGGTTTGTTCTCTTGTGCTCAATTTACATTTAAGCAATTTACATTCATAAAATTAAATTGATTACTTGTCATCCTAGGATTGCAAACTTTGACATAGACTTAGGTGAACCTAGAATATTTAGGCTTTATTTATGTTAAACCAAATTGAGTTAAGCTTCTATATTGTATGCTTTGTTTAGCCAAATAATTTATAGAAGAGAAAATTTTAAGACCGCCTATTCATCCCCTCTGGTCGACCTCCTCGATCTTACAATGGGCTTCGGGAACCACCGAACCAGACCCACAACCTCCAAACACGCAGCCCAGATGCGTGAGAAGTTGTCTTCAACCTCCAGCCATTTCAGTTGCCATTGAGAGGTTGTCTTCAACCTCTAGCCATTTTCAATTGCCATTGAGAGGTCGTTTTCAATCTCCAACAGTTCAGCTGCCCGAGCAAAGCATGCATGGTGGCCCCCCCCCCAATCCTTCCCGCTATTCTTGGTGACTCCATATGGGTCTAATGGCTCACTGGATCGAAGCTGGGGCAAGTGCCCACCTTGCCTGGAGGGTTGGCCCCACCCTGCTTCTCATGTATGCACCCTTTCTCTCCAATCCATGCACCCTTCGGTCAATGGTATCCAACCCTCCTCCATATTCATGGGCCATGATATTCCTCATAGTCAACTACACAACATTGTCCATCACTAGCATCACTATATTCCTCATCATCCTATGCTATCTCACCCTCTTCTTCCTCCCTGTAACTCCCCTCTATAGTCATTGGCCTGCTACTCTCCTCATTGCTAGTATGACACAACTTATTGTTGGTATCAACACCATTTTGCTACTCCTCGTCACCTTATTGGTCTCCTCACCCTCCTTTTTGCCCCTGCAAATCCTCCACTATCTTTCTTGTAGCCGCCACCCTCGTTACACCCTAAAGAGATGTGCGCTTTAGAGTCTGACCTACTCCCTTGTATAGCAGTAGCCCGCTACCTCTTTGTCACTTGCACAACACCACTCACCACTAGCATCACTACCTTTCTACTACTTCTCATCACCCTATTGGTCGCCTCACCATTTCTTCCTTCCCTTGACTTCTATATAGTATTCTTGTAATCGTCGTTCGCTTAAGGTATGTACAATGGTACATGTCAGTTGTTTATAAGTCTATGTGATGAGGATTAAATAATCTATTAGATACAACTTTAATACTCAATTAAGATCTCAGAACAATGTGGTCGTGAAACTACCAAAGACTACATTGCCCGAGTAGGGTCACTATTTATTCACTGATTAGTCACCACTCAGAGATCTTACAAACTGATATGTTGGCCCACCTCCAAGCAACTTCTTTAGCGCAGTAGGATAAAGCACGTGCTTTATCTTTCTCCTAACAACACGATGACCTGGCCTTACGTCTCGACAACCGCCTTTGTGGTTAACCCCATGATTATCTCCCATTATCAATTACCGAAGAATAGTTATTGTTAGGTTTCTCTCGCTGGCAGCAATCGTTCGCTCAACTGGGCGTGAGGAATCAACAAGACGGCTACTCATATAGACAATTGACACTTCTTCGACGCTATTTAAGTCTGATGAGAGAAGACACAGACAGATTATGGAGAATCAGAAAAGATCTCTCAACCGCATAGTAGATTATAGAGACAAGAAGTAGTGATCCTAAGGCTAGTAGCATACCTTTTGTAATTTCTCATCGAGAGTATTTTGTAACCAATTCATAGTAATAAAGATAGTATACATTCTCCTTTTAAATCCTTGTACGGGACTTAGTTTTTTCTTACAATTCGTAAGATCGACGATTTGACCGTTAACAATATACCACATAGGATTTTGGATGGTGTAGAGAAGAGAGAAAGATATTGTTTATTATTTAATAGATGATTTTTTTTACTGTGTATACCATTATATAGATAATTATGTAGATAACTCATTAATTATATGAGGTTATTATAGACAACTATATAGACAACCCATTATACAGGTTATCTTCATTTCTATCTATAGATGGTATAAATGTGTATTACAGATAATTACCGTCTATACCATTATGTATATACTTAGATCTATAGATGATATATAAATGTCTGGTACGGACAACTGTATGAGAGATGCGTGCTCTTTAGTGGCTTCGCCCCCCTCTTCGTCATCGACTGCAACCCTGTAACTACTCTCCTGATATTCCTATAACCGTCACCGCACTAGAGCCTACAATACATGTGCGCTCACCGCACTAGTCCCCTAAAACAATACATGTGCGCTCGACGAGGCACGACCTTGAATTCTAGAGCAGAGAAAAACTTGTTTTCTGATAATAATAATAACAAAAACCAAAATTGTGTGTGTGTGTGTGCGCGCGCGAAAAACGCCCCTCTGCATTCACAATGCGCCCAGGACAGCTGCACAGCAGGGGATGCCAGTTCGGACAGGCACGGTCGACTTCTTTCTCCAATTGAAAAACAGTTTTGCTATTGCACAGGCAACTGAAATTTTTTTATGTTTCAGTCACCTGAAATTGCACTCTCAATGAACTAAAATTGCAGCCCCCCTAAAAAAACAGCTGCAACTTTAGGTGATTCAGAGTGCAACTTCAGGTGACCTGAAATTGCACTCTCAATCAACTAAAATTGCAGCCCCCCTCTAAAAAAAATATGTACAACTTCAGGTGATTCAAAATACAATTTTAGGTGACTGAAAGATAAAAAAATTTCAGTCGCCTGTGCAATAGCCTATCCCATTGAAAAACTCCTTTCAAGCAAAGCGCATCAGGCGCAGTCCCCCTCACGCACCTCGCCTTCCCGGAAAAGATGATAAGAAAAGCAAACAAGGCAGTTACTTAGGCCCCAGCCCCCGGTCTCCGCCACCACCTCCTCTCCAGTAGCAGCAGACCAGCAGTTGTTGGTAGGGGCACCCCACTCCCAAACCAAACCCTCGCGGGGGGAAGCGAAGCGATGGCGCTGCAGGCGGCGAGGGCGTGGGCGGCGTCCGTCCTCCCGCCGGAGCTCGCCGCCGCCGCCGGGGGCGACCCGCTCGCCGCGCTCGCCGCCACCGCCGCGGCGCTCGTCGCCGGCCTGCTCATCCTCGCCGTATGGTTCCGATCCGGCGGGAGCTCGCCGTCCAAGCCGGTCGCGGCGCCGCTCCGCCCGCCGCCGGTCAAGGTCGACGCCGACGCCGACGCCGACGATGGCCGCAAGCGCGTCACCATCTTCTTCGGCACGCAGACCGGCACCGCCGAGGGCTTCGCCAAGGTCGCTGTCCGATCCAATCCGAAAGTTTGCGTGTTTTTTTAGTGGGAGTGCCTTTTTCTGATTCGATTCGGTTCGGTTGGGATTTGATTGGTGCAGGCGATAGCGGAGGAGGCGAGGGCGCGCTACGAGAAGGCGGTGTTCAAAGTGGTGGATCTGGTAATTGTGCATGATCTGTATGTGTACGTGTGTTCAATTGCTTGTTTCACGTCGGCGTTGCGAATTTGAGAGATGTGCGGGACATCTATACTCTGTAGGACGATTATGCTGCGGAGGACGAGGAGTACGAGGAGAAGCTGAAGAAGGAAACAGTCGTGCTGTTCTTCTTAGCAACGTGGGTTCTCATCGTTTTGATTCGTAGATTGCTGAATTGCGCCTTTCGTTGCTTGTGCCTTAATTCCACAACCCACCTGCCTTTTGTTGTAAAGCTCAAGTGAATCGTGTGTCAGTACAAAATTTGTTTGAGATTCCAAAGCCACGTAAATTACTCTAACATAGTTGAAGTCTCTGTACTTTTAACCCACTAGTGATCATTACAACTGGGAATGATGCGATAGCTTAACGGTAAAGGCATTCATTGTTAACTGAGTGAAAGAAAGTTATCTATGACGTTTTTTTTTTGGGAAAGAATCACACCCATTTATTCTTGTCCAAATTCTAATGAACAACACAATGTTGTCAAATGGGAATGTTGTTTTCAGTGAAAGAAAGTAACTAACTTCTGCAAAACTGTTATTTTGTATGAGCTATGTGTATTCATATTTCATCTCTTGTAGTCGGATTCATTTATCTATAACTTTTGTGGCTAATTATGTTTGATGACCACAGATATGGGGATGGGGAACCCACTGATAATGCGGCAAGATTCTACAAATGGTTCACTGAGGTTTGTAAATTTTTTGTCGTTGACATGTGCTCACTATTAACTACAGCATTTTATGGCTTCTTTAATTTTTGCACTGAAACAGGGGAAGGAGAAGGAAGTTTGGCTTAAGGATCTTAAGTACGCTGTCTTTGGCCTTGGGAACAGGCAGTATGAGCATTTTAATAAGGTTTGTTTGATTGAATATGAAATGCTACTGATTTGATAAATGCTGATTAATGTTATGGTAATTGATACTCGCCTTATCTGCATGGAAAATATAGGTTGCAAACGTAGTGGATGAGCTACTACAGGAGCAGGGTAAGTACTTCAATTTACACTACTTTCCAAGAAAAGTTGGGAAAATAGAACAAGTGCATTCCCAATGTAGCAGTTTCTGTAGGTGGACAATATCACATTTTGTAATGATCCAAGATGGTTGTGCTTCATTGCACTGTTCAAGAAGGCGGCCTGGGCGGCCGCCTAGGCGCTGGGCAGCAGGGTGCCGCCCAGCCTAGCCCCTAGTCGGGTGGCTGGGCGGTGAGGCGGGACCAAGGCGGTCCAAGGCGGGGCCAGGCGGCCTAGGCACGGCGAATGGCCGGCCGGGCGCGGTGGCTGCAAGACGGCGATGACGCCAAGGAATAGAGGAGGGAGTATATAAACTGAGGGAGGGGAAGAGTTACCACACACGAGGCCGTCGCCGCCGCCGTCGACTCGCCGGATTCCGCATTACCATCTTCGCTCCGGCCGTCCACCATCTTCTCTGCCTCGCCTCCCCTCCGGCAGAGGGGACACTTCCCCCCGCCTGTCCGCCGCTCCCGTGGCCGCCGCTGCCGGATCTGGACTCTCCATGCTAGATCCTGCCGCCGCTGCCGGATCCGGACTCTCCGCGCCAGATCCCGCCGCCGCCGGATCCGGACT